>OZ012733.1:1913500-3132000 GCA_963942605.1 Poecilus cupreus | reverse complement strand
TATTGTGATCCTACTTCATAAATAAAAATTTTATTTTTATATTTTTTGGGGTTTTTCATTATATCGTAGATAAAATATTGTACGATACACATACGTAAAGCGTCTTTAGTAGCTCAGGGGTCTTGACCTACGTACATGTATCGTAAATAACTATT
This sequence comes from Poecilus cupreus, assembly GCA_963942605.1. NCBI lineage: Eukaryota > Metazoa > Arthropoda > Insecta > Coleoptera > Carabidae > Poecilus > Poecilus cupreus. The sequence goes on along the minus strand of OZ012733.1, from coordinate 3,131,845 downwards.
AACTGTTGTTTCATTTTTTTCAAAAAGCACAGGCACAGACACAGGTAAGGAGATTTAAAAGAAAGTCAAATTAATTTTTTATAACGTGCTGTAATTCGTAAATGGAAGCAGTAAAAGAAAACTGTATGAAACAACAATTGTAGATAATAATATTTGAAAGATAATTCTAATAACAAAAATTGTCATTAAACCATAGTTTACTGAGCTATTTCAAAAAAACTTGATAGGGCTTCAAGTCAACTACCATTTCTGCTTATTGGATTATCACGAAATAGTTATTTACATACCAAATGCAGGAACGCTTGGTTCCCGGATGAGTGTTTAGCGGCGCGAGCTTGCGAGCGCTGCCATAGAACGAATCCGGGAACCGAGTTCACGCAAGAGGTTTGTACAATATTTTTTGTACGAAAAGTATAAAACTAATAACAGTCCATACAAAGAAATGAAGTTCTTCCAGGAGTTATTTTGACATTAGTCAAAGTTGCACTATAAATATAAACACACAAATTAATTTGTCTAATATATTAGAAAACAATTAAAATATTTACAATATTTACCGTATTCACTTGTAAATTTATTATATTTCTTATTTATATTGAGATAACTAACATTACATTTGTAGGTTATGAATTTTACAGCTGTCATATCGGGCCGATTTTATTGCCAACATTGGTAACCAAATGCACTAAATTTGTTTTTTTTTTTTAATTCAATTTCATTCTTATTCCATCATTGTTTATTATATAAAGGAATGTTTGAAATACTATATTTTTTTATTATAAGTAAATATAATTTATTAATAAACGCTTTAGAAATAGGAATGTTTTCGTCGAATTTTCCCGGTTGTCTATCTGGCGGAGACCTGGGAAATGGACATTTCGGACGTTGCTTAGGTAACGCTAAACAACACATTTCAATGTATGAGTACAAAAAATATATCACAGCTCTGCGAAAGCAGAGTACCACACATATAAGTGTATAAATGAGGTACTGATATATTTATTTATTTATATTTGTAGCTTTATAAAGGTTGACTGAGGTATAAACATTCGCAATAAAAGCACGCCCAAAATCCGACTACAGCGGTCAAATAAACAAACCCTTTGGGCAACTGTATAATAATAAACATTTTCGTTACTGCCTGTGCCTTTGTCAAAGTCAAATAAACGTATTTATAAATGGAATTTGTTGTTGTCTTCTGTTTCCAATCTAAAATTTAATTTCAACATATTTGGGAAAGTTTTGGTTGTATAATTAACACTCTTGATTTGTATGTTCACATTAGCGGGTTGAAATATAGCTAATTCAACTAAATAACTAAATAAATAGCTACAAACTAATGGCTGGCAGTTGACTGAAAATTTTAGATACTTTGTCATTGGGCAGCAAATTAAAAAAATTCGACGTGGTCACGATATACGTAGTACCTACATATATCTTAATTTAAAATAAAAGTATTATCACGCCATTTATTCATTTTGGATGTGACTCTCTGCATGCGTAGATAACGATAAGTGATATATTTTTGTTCCTTTACTATGTTGAATCCATAAATTAATTTTGCGAATTATAAAAATAGTTATTTATTATATAAGTGTTAAAAAGTGACATTTTATAAGTAAGTGGGAAAGTTTGTGAAACGAGGCGAAGCCGATTGAAACAACCCCACGAACGAAATAAATCATTTTTAACACGTGTATCATACAAAATTTTATCTACGATCTTCCTAGTGTATTAGTAAATAATAAAAAATGTAGAAGAATTTTTTGACAGGTTGGGTTATATTTGTTGATATATTGATGCAAATCGTTAGCAACGTGTTAAAAGTAATAATGAAATCACTTTTAACATGTTGCTATGTTACTTTGAACACTAGTGTTAAAAAGTTACACCTTTAATTTGCTAAGCAACCGTTAAAAAGGTCACTTTTATCAACGGTCGTAGATAAAAATAATTTATTTGAAAATGAGAACAAAATAACATGTAAAAACAATCAATATAAATTATTTACATATATGGATGTTAAATGTTTAGTAATTACAGTTGACACAGGTATAATAATTACAGATATATGTTCAAACTAAATATATATATATATATATATATATATATATTTATTAGTCGTTCTAAATATATCTTAAAACATTATACAATGCTCGACTGTAAACCGAACTTTACAAGCTCTCAAGAATAACAAGCTCGTTAGGTATCTTTCTCTCGAGTAAAGTTCTGCATAACGGTCTTGCAATCTAAATTACTATTTTCTAGAAACTATTGCTAGCATTTTTCATTTATAACTTTTTTTTGCTGATTAATCAAATTCTAGTTTCAAGGAACTAATATTTATGAAGTTTCATTACACTATCTTTTGTTTTAAATGATTTATCGCACATACGGACACACCTCCATCTATCCATCCATACACAGAACAGGCATAAAATTTTTTTTAGGAAAATGGTTAAAATACATTTCGTTTGTATGACATAGTTACATAGTAGATACATTGTTAACATAGACTTTGTATAATTTAACTAAATTTTCATAGTGGTTTAGTCTTGGTGATAAACTGCGAGAGTCTACACACGAAGTTTAAAGATACATGCCGCAATAAGTAGTAAAATCTATTGAATTCACAGTAGAAGCACTTGTGGTCTATGTATAGAAGTAAACCTTGAGCGTTCATAATCAGAGCAGACTTCTGAAGCGAATATAATATTTCAGAATGAACAGCAAAGATATTTTACGAAGAGAACATTTTATACATGTTTGTTTTGAACAAAATACTGAAGAAATTAGTTAAGCATACACGGAAGTTACAAGCAACATATTTTACATTTGGAATGTTTTAATCCTAAATGGTTCAATTAGGTTTATTGTTAGAATGTATCAGGATTGTCAAAAAATCCGGGTTTTTTTTAGATATGCCCAACCTACTGCGTTTTTTTGAACGCCCAATCCTGGGTATTCTAAAAGAAATTAATTGCTTTACCATGTAATGCAAGTTATAGCTATTAACATTCCTAGCGATGTTAAGAGTATCATAACAGCCGCGGATGAAATTTTAAGACATCTAAGGCCTGTTATGACTCATAACATCCGTAGTTTGTTCAATAGTTTACCGGTTTCAAATATGAAGACGTTAACGTCATTAATAAATATTATTTTTTGAAATTCTTTCATGAATAACGTATGTCATAATTTTAGAAAGTGATCAAGTCTGTTTGTTTTTATTTAACACTATGGTTACACTTGTTTTGTATCAAATTTATAAATATTTGTTTTTACTTAAACGTGAAATGTGTTCATAATGGCTAGATAAAAAGTGGACATTGGAAATGCTGAATTGCCTGAAAAATATTTGGAACGCAGCAGGTGAACAGCTCTGAAAAGCTTTATTCCGTGTGTATTAATAAATAGCGTTATATTATCATTGTGTTTTATTTTCATTTTCTTGATTGTTTTAATAGGTTAGTATGGTAATATTATTGTACAGCATAGAGTTATGACATATTTACCCTGCCTACATTTGTGCATGTAAATATAGGTTTAATCTCCTGAAATCGGTAAAAAACAATTACTAGATAAATATAATGATGGTCAAGTACTATGAAAAGAGAAAAAGGTATACATGTGTATTTTAAAAACTCATTATTTTATATTCTTACTGTAATTATAATTTTTTTAGATTCTACTCCAATATTATTTATTTTAATCTTTTGACAAAAGCAAATTTTAATTTTACAATCTAAGATAAAAATAAACTTTACAATTTTTTAATCAATTCTTTAACATGCCTAAATTTTTATAATAACTGAGTTTTTTACGACAACCCTGAAATGTATTGTTTAGTTACTAATCTAATAAAATACATCGATTGTAAATAATTTCAGTAGATAGATATGGAAACTAACGATCATAATATTTGTTTCTAATTCCTGTAAATGAAGAAGTACTGTAAATTAAAAAAAATATTTCAACAATACGACATTATCCTATTCCTATACAAAAAGTAATGGGGATTACAGTGGCATAAAAATAACATTACGCACTTCTCCGTAACCTTTGAAATATTTCTGTTGGAGTGTCGCATAGTGTGCGTTGGTTTATATTTAACCGTCGGTTGTCGCGACATCTTAATTACTCCGCGTTGCGCGCATCGGTGTCAAGTTAAAGTGTTTTTTCTTCGTATAGTTGTTTGAAAGTCTAAGCGAAGTCACTTGTCGGAAGTCAAGCGAAGTAAACCCACCGCACTGTCAACTATAACCAAGTTTGTGTTCGTGAACACCATGTTTGGTTAATGCTTAAAATAACTTCAAACATCACACGTAGAACTAGGTATTAATATAACAAACGCTAGTGTTAATACATAGTATAACTTAAATTTAAAAAGTCATAATTAATATGAGTATATGTGGGCATACGAAGCGGCTTGAAGCTTATTGTGACTTGAAACTTGAGCTACGCTACATGTTTTACGTTAGTTGTCAGTGCAATGTAAAGATTGGCGATTTTCTTATTTTCTTTTTATTCATATAGACTTGGTCCGTATTGCCTCCCACCAACTATAAGTGGGTTGGGGATTGTCCACCTCCAATAACACTGTAAAAGTGAGGGTTGATACCCTCGGGAAAAGAGAGAGCTGGTTTCACAGACAACAACATCCTGTTGGTTGACTAGTGACAATTGCAATAAATAATTAAAAACAAATATTCAAGTGTTCTATTTATACCAAAAACACAACCACAGAACAAGACTAAAATAAGATATTCATAGTGCAACATTAGATTAAGTAGCCAGAAAGAAAAAGCTGTATTAACTAGTTTAAAACTACGAGAAAAATGTGTCACAATAAACAATTTCATGAAATAAGAAATTTGTTGTGGGCAACACAAAACCTCCCGCCACAGATTTCTTATGAACCAATACAGGAACACGGACCACCACTATTTCAAGAAATGCTCATCCCTTAAAAATTTACTTTTCAATTCTGACACTTGTCGAAAAATGCCATTTTTCATTCTTTGTTTCATTTTTTCAAAAGCAGATTTAAACGAAGAGTTTTTAATATAATTTTCTTTACCGTCTTGTAATTAGTAAGTAGTGACAGTAAGAAAAAATTGTTTTAAACAACAATAGTTGAAAATAATATTTAAGACATTATTCTTATAACAGAAACTGTCATTAAACCGTAATTTATTGAGATATTTCAAAATAATTTGATAGAGCTTCAAGTAAACTACCACTTCCGGTTATTGCAATATCACCAAAAACTAATCAGTTTTTCCCAAGGGGATACAATGGGGTCATACACCTTTTTTCATTTTTTTTTTTCTGTAAGTTTGAGTAAAATTTTTAATATAGATACTAATTTTAATATTAAAAGGCATTTAGTTATTAAGACACGATTTTTTAAATTGGCATCCCATTTCAAATTTTTCGCTTGTGACGTCAGTACCAACGTCATCTTGTAATTCTATAAAACACGCTCTTGCGGAGAGCGAGGAACTACATCAACTGTCAAATTGACTGTTATCCATCATGGTTATTTACTGAGAGGTTTTTACAAATAGTTTATTCACATTACTTGGGCAAAATAATATAACAAATATAATAAACATAAGTTTAATTTGAAAATTGTTGTTAACTGTAACATATGACTCGAGATGACAGGTGTGATAGTGAGACAACCGTCAAGGCATTTTTATTTTAACACGTCCTAAACTCTTTGTCTAAAAACGTTATAATTAACGATAACCTAATTTAATTTATCGGAGTGTTCATTTTAATAATAATAAGTAATTACTACAACCCTGCAAAGCAAATTATTATTTGTTATCAACACCTCTTTTGCCTTTCCATGCAGTATATTCTATTACAAGATGACGTCACGATTTTTGCAACCGCGAAACTTCATAAAGGAAATTATGAATAAAAAGTTAAAAAATTATAAGAAATATTGAATAGTATGTGACTGAAATGATTTAAATTTTTATAATTTGTAAAAAAACAACAAGTGTATGACACCATTGATTCATACAAACTATAAAAAATATTTGTCCAATAATTTTTGAGAAACTGTTGCTACAGGGATTCACACAGACATCATCGAGACCCTAAAACGTGCTCATCCTCTTAAAACTCACTATCGAATTGTTTAGCATGATTCCTATAAATTCCTTACAGAATGTGGCGGAAGGTAAAAACGAAAATGTACTAAAATTTGTTCAGTTTGATGTTTAACATGAATAATTTAAAAATTTCAAGTTACAAAACGGAAGGTGTTTGAATTAGGAAATAATAATTCGTAGTTCAATTTTTCCAATTCAAACAACAAGCAAATTTGTTTTCGGATCAAATCGTCTATATGAAGGAAAACTACCATTTGTATTTCCAATCAAAATTCTTATTGCTTTATTTTACAAAATTAATTACTACGTTCTGCATTTCATAATTTATCACAAGGCACTTTATTGGAAAAATTTAATTAATTGCGAGCGTCGCACAAAACTACAAACCGAATAAAAAGTAGGTGAAAAGTGAGCGATTATTATCGACGTCCACGTTTACGAAATTGCCTTTTTTGGTAGATTCCATTTGTGCTGCACAAAGAACATGTCCAACAGAACAGCATTCATTACGTAGCTATAGAACACCAATTCATATTTCATTGTAGGGCTCCTAGTCATCCTTAACGTCACACACACACACGCGCGTGCGGGTAAAATCCACGTCCTGGAAAATCCTTCTGGGCAATAATTCACGCTCATCCTTGAAACTATCAGCGGGCGTTTCACACCAAACAAATACCATTACATCACGGTGTTGTTGTAGTAGTGTGTGTGCGTGTGTGATTTCGTCTGCTCGGACTCATTTCGTCGGCGACACAAAAACGTAGCACCGCGACAAAAAAAGACGGCGCTGGTGAAGACAGTTGAACGTGCGGAACAGCTGATCTGCTCCACGCTCGTAAATCGGTCGAGGCACTTGCTACTACAGTGCTTCTCAATCATTTAACTACAAAGTTCTGAACACATATTACTAATTCATATCAACGTGTAACTGTTTTTACTCGTATACGCAATACTGAGCATATTTTGATACAAGGGTATAAGTAAGCTTTTAAAGCACGAACGACGAGTATAAGAGCACGACGCGAAGCGGAGTGCTTTTAATGTCGCTTATACACGTCTGTCGTACACTATTTTTTATTACACCTGCACCATAATCTGGAAAAGAACTGGAAGCAACATTTTGATTTTGATTTATTTCATATTTTGCACGAGTGACGTTTGACGTATATCGTTTACATGAAGATTGGTTAGAATTTATTGTTTACGTTACTATGTAGATTCGTTTTTTTTTTTACAATTTGTCATAGCAGTTATGACATATAATAATAGTAATTATTTTTGTTGTTGCTTAGCAACCTATAAAGCACGGCGTGTTTTAATCTTGCGTTTGCGCACGCTGTAGCGTATTTTAAACACGGATTATGATGCAGGTATAATAATAAAAAAGTGATTACTTTGAATAAATCAATTTTACTGGAATTGATAATGGAATCACTCTGAATGCAGCTTTACACGTTAATAGTACAGATAAATAAATAATATATCAATTATGAATATTTATACGTGATTACGACTTCGAATACGTCCCTTAGATAGGTAAGGAGTATTGCTATGACTGTATTTATCGTTTAGTTTCCTGTTCCCATCTCTATTGTCCACTCCTGCAGCTCAAACTTAGCTATAGTTTGTTGAACAAGGATTATGATGCAGTATAAGGAAAAGAAATATCTGTAATAGTTAGATAGTTCAGTATATACGTCGACAAACTGAAATGCGTATTCGGAGACTACTAAATTTCACTTTATTCAAACTTTTTATTTAAAAAATTCCCCAAATAATTATTTGGATTGCATAATAATTACACCTAACTCATGTGTTAAATACAGAATAACTATAATTATAGAAATATATGAATAAATATTGAATATATAATAGAATTTTTCCTTAAAATTGGAAGCATAAAAAACTATAAACAGCATTTTTATGCTATTTGTGTGTAAATTGAAGTTATTGCTTTATGTGTCTAGTAATCTTCTACTTCCAGTTTCACAATTAATCTTATTACTAGATTCTTGGGACTTAAAATTGTGACGTTTATTTACATTAACTTTTCTCGTTCGTGAGTTATTACTATTACTATTATTCTATTATTACGTTCGTGAGTTATTATTAGTACTATTATTCTACGTTTATTGCAATACAATTTATATTTTTTAAGTTGATGATTCAAAAAATATCAAATGTCAAACTTATTTTACTTCGATATGTCCACATATATACGTCATCATTCAAAATATGCAAGTAATATATTCAGTGATATACAGAAATCAGTGTTTTAAACGTATCATATTATAATCGAAACAAATTTCAACCAAATTTGATATATATTTCAAGCTCATTTGATATATCGGGAACTTATAACAAAATCTGTTAGGCAGTGCATATCAAAACAAATATTGTAACTATATAGCAACTTTGCTTGGGTCATATCTGATAAGTTTAAGAGTATATAAATAATGAACATGAGTTTGCTACTATAGTGAAAATGAAAAATCAGTTTACAAATTATAAATATTACACGACAAATAAGAACGAAACGAGACGCAATTTGTGTTAGGGCACAAAAACAAGTTATTATTAAGTTTCTACACAAACATACGCACTCCTCTTAAATTACAATTAGTTCTTGTCATCATTTTGTACAACAAACGTCATAAAATATAATAATACTACCACAAGCTGTCAAAACATAACCAAACAAATGCACCAATAATAATTGTCATGCCAGAATTAGTAAAAAAAAGTTTGAAAGTCTCTGCGTTTCAGACACACACATGCGTCCTGCGCTTGCGCAGAGCGTCGCAACGTGGCCAGCCGACAGGCACGTGTCTTGGCAACGGAACAAAAGACGACACCAGACAACAGACAAATGTTGTGGCTTCACACAGAGACAGAAACGTAATGGAATTAGCTAAATTAGAATGCAATATTTCTCAACCTACATCATTGTGATTATATCACAATCAGGGAGCTGTGATAATGTGATATGAAATATTAAACCCGCTTTTTAATTAACATTCGGCATGTTAACCAGCTGATATTGTGAACATGGTGAACGCGCTACGTCCTTTGATGTTTGTGATTGAAATTTGAAACCAATAACACCGATAAAATGGGGGAAAATTTTATGCATTTGGTCCTTCGTTCTCAAAACAATATTATGCAAAGCGTGGGTATTTCGTTATAGCATTATTTCTTTCGCAGCACACACGGGGTATTGGTACCTTTCATATTGCCAGTATAACGGATACCTGTAATAAACCCATTTCCATTTCTATTACAGAAAAAAATGTGCGTTGGACGGCAGCCAAAAGTAATGAAAGTTATGAGATTTCGAAATTCGTTGCGTACATAAACCAATAAAATTTTGATAATAGAACACTTCATACCTTTGGTACGAGCACACGTTAAACAGCTGCGGCAGGAGTTCGTGGTAACTCCGTCCGAACAACACATAACAATTGACGTATATTATAAATTATTAAGAATAAAAAATACATTTTTTGCCGATTGACATTAAAGGTGACACTTCACGGACTGCTAACAGTCTGTATAGTGTAACTTTTATGCCTAAGTAGTACAATAATTTTATTTGTAATCGGCACTAAAGTGCTCAAAAATCGTCACTAAAGTAACCCATTATACGACGATTTTGAGCAACCCAGTGTTGGCAACCGTTAAATAGTTATTGTACAATTAGGATTATTTTGACAGATATATTAACGTACTATAGTAAATTTGGACATAACATGAAACAAAATTTGTAAGAAGAATTAACTAATTAATTCCGATAACGAAATTGAGGACAAAACACATAATTTTTAGTGTTATTTGCGATAACCACTTTTCGAGGTTGGCAACACTGAGTGTCAGTTTCAATTGACAACTGACAGATGTAGAAACTTAACCTATATTGTAATTTTTTACAGTTTTTTCGAATTATAGATTTCATATAAAACTTAATATGTACTGCGGCACTGAAGTTTCTTTTTATCACTCACATGGTTTATTTTCCTCGGCCCTACGGGCCTCGGCAACTAAATCCATATTCATGATAAAAAATGGAACTTCAGTGCCTTGATACATAAATAACTATTTAGTACTATTGAAAAGTATTTCTGTCATTATTCTTCTTTATTATTGTCCCTAAATATTTGGATTTCTAAACTATTTTCAACTTTTCTCCATCTTTTAAGAATGTGCTTGTTTCTTCTTTTCTACTGGGATCGTGTACTGTAGTTTCGTATTTTTCTATACGTACCATATCGTCGGTATTATTACATTAGTTATTATCTCTATAAGTACTTGTATTTGCTTCATCTTTCAGTTTTCTGAATTAAATTTAATAAAATCAATAATTAAGTGTAAATATAACAAATTCTAGTAATATGTATTAACGTTAATTATTTGGCTACTATACTGGTAAATTAGCAATATTTATAACAAAAAAATTAATTTTATAAGCAACAAGTTTATAACATATTTTTATATTTTCATTGGATAGAGGATGGGGTAAATAGCTCCGTGGTAACGTATCGGACTGTGGATCGTGAGATCCTCAGTTCGAATCCCACTACCGACAGTTGCCAATTTAAATTTACCCCTGTGCCCCCCCACTAACAACTTTGGGGGCTATGTCTTGACGGCTGGTAACCGCATTTCATACTCAAAAATATATCACCTACCAGAATCTGCGTAAGCAGAGTGCCACACCCACAATGGGTAAAAGGCGTTATGATATATTTATGATATTATATTGGATAGAGATAAACGAGACATGTGTATTTTATGCGAAAACATATATTATGATTATATTTAAGTAACTGGAGACAACAAAAAATCATAAATGGTGCAAAATCCTAATATTTTATAGAATAAACCTACAACTATGTATGTACGTACACTTTTAAGTACTCCTGAAACCTAATAGAAAATTGATAAATTTGAATTTGTTAGTGAGTGCAACAATTTTACTGTGACGGAGATCTTATATCTACTGTGTGTTAGTGTCCGTATTGACTGTATTATATTATTGGATGATTGTTAGATTGAGAAGATTGCTGTTAAAAAAGTGTAGAAAACCAATTGAAATAGTTTGGATATATGAATGGATATCTACTGAAAGGTTTGAAAAACAGGTATATCTATATAGGCGAAATTGACAATAACAGAAAGAGTAAATAATAGATGTGAACGAGGTGAAAAAAATTAGACAAAAACGATAAAATTGCTTATATGCTGTCTCTTCATAGTCCAAGTGCATGACAAGGAATTTACTATTGTTCTGTTTAAGATAATTAGAACTGAATTATTGCATGCACTCTTGTGTGCAATAAAGTATCAATCATATTTGTAAATATTACCTATTTTATGAGATGTAGTTTGTCAACAGTTCCAGTACATATTAATTTTTATTGGCGCGGTGTTCAAAAGCAATATTATAAACGCGTTAACACGCCAATAAATTACTTGAAATGTATTGGTCAATAAAACCCATCTACGAGCATAAAATTCAGTTTTTACGATACCACTAAACAAAACATTTGCTTATCATGAATCAGTTTCAAATCCATTTACATTGGTATGCCGTCTGTTGTTCAGTTATTGCCAGGAAGTCAGCAGCACTTGGCATGACAATAGTCTATTGTATCATCACATTGTAAATCCAGTGCATGGCGAAGCAATCTAGATTATCTACAAGATAAAATACCGCATTAGATACAGACGTCACAGTGTTTAATAAATTAATGACCGAAAATAAAACTGAGACAATTAAAACAGAACAACAGCTCTTGGCATGCAACTAACAAAGGACGGTGTTGCATCTCAACCAATTGACAAACGGTGGCAACTGCTACATGCATCCAGAGATTCAGGTCGTTTTATATTCGTCGCGCACCATTTACGGATTTGGAATGACATTTGAGAATAAAGTAAATAAATAACCATATCATCGCGGTATTTACTAATTTCTGGATTTGGTCTTCTGCTTACAGTACATGTCAGTATATGTATATCTAATTGTGCACGGAGTGCGATTGGTCCCTAAAGTTGTTAAGAAAGGGGAAGCCAAAAGGATCATTTGAAGATCTCATGATCCAAAATCCGGAGCTATTTCCCAGCAAACACAGCTGTAACATTGATGTGCCTGGTATGTAATATCTGAAACCTAAGTAGTATATCATTTATATACATACTAATAACGTAATATACATATACCATGTCGAACATCTCTTGAGAGAGCGTAAAATTATATTGTTGGTATGTCACATTGGTCTTGGACATGGTACATACCCTACAACATTTATGTTATGTTATCGTACTTATAACAAATTCACAGTTAACTGCCAAGTTTTATATATTTTATGTAAAAATATAGCAAAAAAATTTTAAATATATTATAGTGTACACTGAACCACTTTGAAATATATTTAATTTAATTTTGCTAAGTGCTTATATATTTCCGTAACGTAATTTATGTAAAGGAAATTGTTAATTTATGAATAAATAAACATTTTCAAAGATTTCTTATTCAAAAATGTAGAAAAACAACTATTCCATTCGTATATTCAAAATTGTTTATACCTATAGTTATGTTATGTACCATTAACGTTATGATGTCTACATACATAGGATGTCATGTCTCATAGACCGTGTTGCGGATATAGGTCTATCCATGTAATGTATATATAACGTACTCGCGACATAACTGCGTTGGCTGGGTTACCTCATCGTATCTTCTAAAAATAATTATAATACAATATTGTGTCTACACTTCTACTTCTGATTTCCTGTTACTCCTATTGTGGGACATAGGGCCAGAATTCCACCGGTTTCATCGGCCAGACTCGTGAAATCTGCAGCGTCGGTTCCACTCAAAAATATCATCGATTATAATCATAACACTTGTTACATTACCTACGGTTATTTGAGTTGCGAAATAGTATTTCACGAAACACAACTAGTGGTATTTCTGTCGTAAACAAATGAATCATATGTAATCATATCATCCATGAATATAAACAAACAATTAATATTTTTGACATAAATAATAAATAATTTGTTTAATATAGTTGGTTGATTCATTGTACATTGTTCCCGTTCGGGAACATAAAATTTAAAATTCTTATTTTCTTTTTCTATGCAGTATACATTCATGGCAATCATGTTGTAACCATTTAGGAACATTATAGTACTTTGTCAATTGCCAATTAGGTCATTCCTCAGCTCAACATAAAAAAAAGTTGAGGTGAAAAAGGAAAATAACAGAAACTGAGTTAGAAAATGTAAAATTTGAAAGAAGCAGTTTATTACCTGCTGATATTTTACAACTAAAAACACCTTAGATAATTTCCAAATTTTTTTTTTATCTGATGTATTCCTAGAAGAGATTGTTCACCAAACAACTTTGTATAGTACGCAAAGACGACCCAATAGACCAAAATTCTATTGCAAGTTGAATTTGTTCATATTGTTACCAATAGTGAACAAAACTTAAAAAAAAATTATTTTAAGAAAAAAATTTATGTAACGCACGAGTATTTTCAAAATATGAATATTTCTTATTTAATAAATAATTTTTTGTGTGGCAAACCTAGGACCCGTGGGTCAGACACTTACCCACGCAAGCTTTTTAACTGACCCACGATTGCTTTCATTCCAACACTTATTGCCATTTGCACCAAACACTAAAATATTTTAAATCGTCAAACCGCGCCCATTTTTACCCATTAATCCAATTGAATTTTAAAAATGTTTAGTTTTAAAAATACTCAGTTAAAATTTTTTCAACAACTCTAGTGCAAATGGGCACTAGTGACCCACGACCTAGTACTAAAAAAAATATAAATAAATTTTAACCCACGTCTCAAAAAGGTTCGCCATCCCTGGCCTAGGAAATACATCTCGTTCTCTCAACTGTATATTCAATTATTTTCGAACCTCTTTGTTCTTATATAAACTAAATATTGCTAACGAGTTTATCTCGGATTGTATTCAAGGAGTAAATATAAAATAAATGTATCATCACGGTATTTTCCCATTTCTAGACATGCCATTTTACTTATATTGGAGCAAATTTCCGTACACAGAATGTCCGATTTTGGGAATGAATTTATTCGAATGTCAGGAACGTAAGAGCTACGATAATGGTTAAATTAGACAAATTTGCCCATTAGTAAGGTAGTTTGATCATGTATTTTGCTTTTCCATTTAAATGGTCACTAGTTACAGACCAAAATATACATTTAGTATTTTTTGTTTTTTGTTTATAAATTGTAGACTTTTAAGAAAGCGAAGAACGAGCCTAAGCCAAATATATACTGTAGGCCACCCTTCTTTGTCTAACACTGGTTTGTAAAACGGTTGTTATGTAAAAACACTGCAGAAATACAACAAAAACAGATGGCCTAACAACTAGCTATTTCTCTTGTCTCGTATTTTCAACGTCAGTTTGCGCTCCAATATTATTTTATTTTAGTGAATAATATAGTAAATGATTCTGGTTTGCACTTTCTAAAGGCCTAACTATTTCATGATGGATTTGCAGAAGTACTTTTCTATAACACTGTTTTGTAAACTAGGCATTCCACAACTAAAAATTGTTATGGAATCACTAATATTCCATACGCTGCAATGGAATATTTTCGACGAATCAGAGCCGCACATTAGCGCGATATATTATGAAGTATCTTGATTCAGTTACTATGGTTACGTCTGTTTGTTTTAATTTGATTTATTTGAGATTGTCGTTTATAACAGTTTTATATTTGTATTTTTTGTATATTTCCAAAATCTTATAGAAAGTATAGTTTACAACGTGTAACGGAATGCCATATCCCACACTCACAAACCGTAGCCTTCGCCTTCGGCTTGGACTACAAACTTTTTGCTCGCGTGGAATATGTGCCATTCCATTACTTGTTGTAGAATATACTATTCATACGTATCTGCCATTTACGAATTACTGATATCAACTTTTATTTTTCATAATGAGATACTAGTAGTTTTGGCTTTACAACTATATAACTATACAAAAGAGTAACCGTCAACAAAGGCATAACAAACGTTCAACAAACGATAGGGAACGTAATTTGAAATAAATCTTGTGTTCAATTCGGCACCAAACACAGATTTATAGATTTAGTAGCCTCTGCAGTAAATCTGGTATTTTGATGCCTAGTTAAGCAAATAACTATTTATAGTAAACAAAAAATTCACGACAATTGATATTTATAATATAATAATAAACGTAACAGAAATTTAATACTAACAGCAGGTGGCACAACGTTACAGATTCCGACTACGAAACAATTAAAAAAATTGTTGTATTTATAAAAATATTTCTATATAAAACTTGGTTGAATATATTGCATTACCAGTCTCACAAGACATAAGACAATTGACAATGTCCAGTGTTGTTTGTTTGTATGGAAGCAACAGTGCGGATAATCTAATTTGCAACAGTTTGGCAACGTTGTCGCTTGCTTCGACCAGGGTACAACAATTATTGTTGAGCTAAGTTTACGTCAGGGGAATTTATAAATTTTGAAGAATGTGCAGTTGGTAACCGGTGCCAGAAATGTAATTGAAGTGCAGCGACATTTCGAATGTAAATACAGATGCGAAATTTGTCTTGGATCTTATAAATAAAACTCATCAACTCACGCTGGGAATTATCCCAGAGCTGATAAATTATGCAGCATTATTAAGGAAGCTTTAATAAATTCATTATTTATAGGGTTCAAATCATGAATCGTAAAGTTGGTGAGATACGACTTCAAAAGTTATTTACTCTGTATCTTTTAAAATGAATTGAACTTCAAACAAGATGACTTCTTAGAATGATTCTCTATGGGAGGTACACTTAAATGTTTATTTATCAACAAACTACGAGAAAGACAATTTCTCAATACAAATTGCACTATTTTATTTAGTTTCTTTTTTTTTTCAAATAGAACCGTTCAAAACGTACAAATCTATTTTAGAAAAATGAATGTTGGACAAAACTTGAATGAGGCCATAAACTTAAAAAAAAAAGTTGTGCCTTTTTTACAAATTATAGAAATTTAGATCATTTCAGTCACATATTATTCAATATTTCTTATAGTTTTTCAACTTTTCATTCATAATTTCCTTTCTGAAGTTTCGCGGATGCAAAATCGTGACGTCATCCTGTAATAGAATGTGCAGCATGGCAAGGCAAAAGGGTGTTGATAACAAATAAAAACTTGCTTTTCAGGGTTGTAATAATTACTTATTATTATTAAAATGACCACTCCGATAAATTAAATTAGGTATTCGTTAGTTATAACGTTTCTAGTCAAAGAGTTTACGACGTGTTAAAATAAAAATGCTTTGTTGTACTATATCTTGTCGCTTGTCGGTAATATCGGTAGTCTCATTATCACACCTGTCATCTCAAGTCATATGTTGCAGTTAACAACGATTTTCAAATTAAACTTATGTATAGTATATTTGTTATATTAATTTACCCAGGTAATGTGAATAAACTATATTTGTAAAAACCTCTCAGTAAATATCAATGACTGATAACAGTCAATTTGACAGTAGGCGTAGTTCCTCGCCCTCCGCAAGAGCGTGTTTCGTAGAATTACAAGATGACGTCAAGAAGCGAAAAATTGAAATAGGATGCCAGTTTCAAATAATCGTATCTTAATAACTAAATGCCTTTTAATATTAAAATTAGTATCTATATTTATAATTTTACTCGAACTTACAGAAAAAAACTAAAATAAAAAAAGGTTTATGACCCCATTGTCTTGGTTTGTTCAAATCAAATCATTCCATTGTCAATATGCACAATGTTCAGAAAATAGATGTTAATAAATTAAGGATGTATAGTACATGTCAAAACAATAATATTTATATAAAATAATTAAAAACTCCATTATTGATCCATGTACTCTTGAGCATATTACATTTTACAGTCCTCATGTTATTTCACGAAATAAAATTACTTTTCACTGTAAAAAATCTAGAACTAATTATGAATTTAAATCCCCAGCAAAACAACTTTGTATTACATACCGGGTGTCTGTCTTAAAGGTGTACATAGGAGATTAACATGGGAAATCAGTTTTTTACGTGCTGTTGCTCGGTGTTCTATCGGACAACAATGATTGTAGTACCAATCGAAAGATATAATTTTTCTGAATCAAATGATGTAAAATACATTACAATTTAGAAGTAATTTGGTTCCGTAAATTAATTTTTAAATTTGGAAAATCCTCCGATTTATTCAGTTTTTATCGAAAATAAATGTAGTTACCTATGACTGTTTTGTTTTGATTTCTGTCAAGCTATTTATTTGACGTTTATGTCAATATGTAAAATATGGTTATATTCAGTAATGACAAGCGTACTTTTATAATTTTTGCGTAAAGATTTTATTAAATAAATTAAAGTCTAAAAACCAGTTTTCTTTAAATAATATTAATTTATTAAGAGTTAAGTTTTTTTTAAATCGATGACAAAAAATTTCATTTTTATTAGCTCTGTTTTGTATATCTTCACAAAATATTCTTCCACTTTCTTCGTCAAATGGAAAAAAGTTCTTGATTGCAGTGCATTTTGTAGGAATAAAAACAACTTTTTTAAAAAAATATATGAACAATGTACACCCAATTCATTTCCAAAAAATATAGTGCTATACGAAGGATCTACATGTATCATTCCTAAAACCCTTTCTTCCAATAAAGCACGTTCTTCTGCTCTTGCTAAATTGCAATTACTAAGCTCACGTGTATTTTTCATGGATACTGGCATTTGTGGTTGCACTTGGATTCGGTCGATTCATAAACTTAATAGAAAATAGATCTCGCACTCTGAGCTAACTGTTTCCTCCAAAAAATAGTTTTACTATAAAAATACGCTCTTCAGTAGTATAACTAGCCATATTTTTACAAATTGTCTTAAACAAGTCCAAAAGTCAGAAACGTCAAATAAATAGCTTGACAGAAATCAAAACAAAACAGTCATGGATGACTATATTTATTTACGATAAAAATTGAATAAACCGGATAATTCTCAAAATTTAAAAATTAATTTACGGAACCAAATTACCACTAAATAGTAGTGTATTTTACATCGTTTGATTCAGAAAAATGATATCTTTCGATTGGTACTACAATCATTGTTGTCCGATAGAACACCGAGCAACAGCACGCAAAAAACTGATTTCCCATGTTAATCTCCTATGTACACCTTTAAGACAGACACCCGGTATAATAATATATCATGTGATATTGGCATATTTGGCGACTTCTTTGATAAATTTAGGAGCATTTTGATACATTACTTGGCTAATTAATTAATATTACCATTTTATATATACCGTGTGTCCCAGGTAAATGTTAGCATAGGCAATTAACATGTAAAATCAGTTTTTTGTAAATAAAAAGTGTCTGGCAAAAAATTATGCATCCAAATTTTATATCACAATAATTGCCAATATCCCTTATCTTATTTAATACAGAATAATTTATTTTGAGAGAACTATAGCGCTCTGTATAAAAAAAAACATATAACTGTATCAGTTATCCCAGATAATATTTCCTCATTGTTTGCAATATATGTAGTAGTAAACTTCGTGACTTATGATTGTAAACTATGGGTTCCGGTGCAATAATATTCTTTTATGACTTAATATAATGAAGAAGATCAAAGTTTTCTTTCACAAGAGTTTTTAGTGAAGCTCTTTAAATAATTTTAGTTAAGTTCTTTTAATTAAACAATTAAATTTTTGTTATCAACTACAGTTATTATTTATTAATAAATAAACTATAAAACATCATTTAGTGTTTTAATTATGTCTAAAATTACTATCACCCTGGTGCGGCATGGGTTGCCGGAGACACTGATGTGCTTTTAATAGTAACATGGTGGAAAATAAAGTTTAGAAAAACTTCACATACATGATCTTTTAATTGCTGAGAGATATCGTTTTTATTTCGTTTTATTGCATTAAACCACAATATTCTACTTTTTAATTAATTTATTTATCAACCTGATATATTATGTCACATTCGCATTCAAATAAACCTTCAAAAACACATGAAAACATACGAAAACAGTATGCTATACAAGCACATGTTCTATGTGAACAAGGAAGATGACGTCACGACAGACAACGGCACATCTACGATCGTTTTTTTGAAATTAGTTTTTAAAATATTAATATTTACCCCTTTAGGATAAACAAATTAATTTTTAACTATTTTTCTATAGATACAGGAAGTATAAAGTTCACTTTAAATTTATAATTGATTATTTTTTGACGTTTCTTTAAAGCAATGAAATGCTTTATTGTATGTCACGTGTTTGCGTTTTAACCAATCCTGTCATTATTATACTGAGAATAATGCTCTTGTGATTATTTCCGGCAATTGTCTCTGTAGCTTTTTTGTTTTTGTTGACAGATGTCAGATGTCAGATAGGTATCATCAACACAAGTAAAAATGATCAAAAAAGATAAATTTAGTGACGTGCCTGATGATGAAATCAAAAAATAATCTAATTAAATATAACTCGAGAGTTCGATAAATTAGAAAATAATTCTCCAGTATCTTTCTCAAACTTGTCGCCATTTGGCAATAGCCACTCAAGCCCTACGGGCTTTCGTGGCTATTGCCTGGCAACAAGTTTTCGAAAGATCTGTCAAATTATTTTCAATTTATTCTCACCCTCTTGTTAAATTATTACTGAAAATTTTGCGTGTCCCCTATTGTTACCTGCGCAATATTGTTCATTAAGCAATGATTTTTAACAAAACCGAACATATTACATAATTAATTCGTTCTTTCCCCGTTAGCCTGTTTTATATACAACATCAACGTGTTCATCAAAAGAGCTAATTTGAGAGTATCGTGTCCCCAGTACATCAATCTGCCAATTAGCACCGAAACTCCCGGCTCAATAAAGGGTAAAATTCATCAAAAAATAATATCGTAAAATTTCAAACTTACTGCGCAACCTTTCACCGCCACGGTCACAGTTGACACACATACCTGCAACAAAAAGAAACAACAGATTTAGTACCAATTTCAAAAATTAATATCCCTAATGCCTGGCGTCATTAATCACACACAGTCATATAAACAGCAACGCTGACAACAATGTACACCAGAAATAATTACAATTTTCACGACAACGCGTATGAAATCATTTTTAATTAATCAGAGGTTTAAAAGTTGACGTGTGCCAGACATGCCGGAGTTGGGGTGGAGATGGTGTTGGTAACTGGACTGTCCAGTGTCCTAGTTTCACACAAAAAACATTTACATGTAGAGCGAAATCGAACACAGTACCACAACGCCAAATACATGCTAAATGACAAAGTTTCAATCCGAATCACAACTTTTAGTGTTGGAGGTTTTAATTTGTGTTCTGTTCGAACTTTTTTATTTGTGACTGTGAGTATTTTTGAGGTGTTTTTATGTTATATAGATTCGAGATACTGAATAACATGATAATATTATTCAAAACATTTTTTTTTATCAAGTTAAAAAGCGTAATATTTTTTCTACAAATGTTTTTAATTTCACTTATGCCCAGTTTTTCAGAGCGAGTTTAAACCAAATTTTTTGTTTAAATTTCAATTTAAGGTTTAAAGTGTATTACAGTTCTACTTAAACCATGAACTGAGCTCAAATTGCGCTTGAACTTGAACCTTATCGGGTACTTGGTTCAACGTAGAGTTCATGGTTTAATGACAAATAATGACAGTTTTCTCGCTGAGTATGGTTGTCAATAATTGTTTTCTATTATAGGTATTTTAATATTGTGAATAATATTAAATTAGGAGAAATTGTGTGCGAAATTTATTTATTATGGAGACACCTGACAATGAGGACGATATAAACTTTAAAACCATAACATATAATTGATTATACGTTGTGGCACTGCCATAATATATACTTTATTATACGTTGTGGCAATGCCATAACATATAATTTGTTATACGTTGTGGCACTGCCATAACATATAATTGATTATACGTTGTGGCACTGCCATAACATATAATTTATTATACGTTGTGGCACTGCCATAACATATAATTTATTATACGTTATGGTACTGCCATAATATATAATTGATTATACGTTGTGGCACTGCCATAACATATAATGGGGTCTTTCAACATTTTTTTTTATTTTTTTTTATTTTTTTTTATGAAACTTTATCTATACTGAAGACTATCTACACTTTTATTATTATTATTATTACACTTTTAAAAAGTCTTAATTGTTATTCATTAAGCCACAATAATTTTTTTTTTAAATGTTGTGACGTCATAGTAGAGGTGTTGCTGGATCTAAAACAGTACAGATTGTAGTCACATATTTTTTTACTTATTTTATTATTATTATTAGAATAAAATAGAACATTTATGTAACAAAAATTATTTAAATCTCTACTGTTTTAGATATCTACTATGACGTCACAACATTTTTAGAAAATCATTGTGGCTTAATGAATAACAATTAAGACTTTTTAAAAGTGTAGATAGTCTTCAATATACAGGGTGTTGACCGCGACCCCGGAACATAGGACTTTAACATGTAAAATCATACTTTCGTAATTTCCTGCTTAACAAATTATATTAGACAAAAAAGTTTCAAATAAAGTTGAGAGATCATAAAATTCTACATCAGAATCAATAAACAGAATTACATTTACATGCCCTATAACGCCAGAAATTAAATATGAAAATATTAAAAATTAGCTCAAAAATCGGGTTAGCCTTGGAAATGAAACAAAATTGTATTCAATAGGAAATGTAAATTGTATTTTTTATTAATTATTATTATAAATTGCATTTTTTTTAGGAATTTTGTTTCATTTCCAAGGCTAACCCGATTTTTGAGCTAATTTTTAATATTTTCATATTTAATTTTTGGCGTTATGGGGCATGTAAATTTAATTCTGTTTATTGATTCTGATGTAGAATTTTATGATCTCTCATCTTTATTTGAACCTTTTTTGTCTAATATAATTTGTTAAGCAGGAAATTACGAAATTATGATTTTACATGTTAAAGTCCTATGTTCCGGAGTCGCGGTCAACACCCGGTAGATAAAGTTTCATAAAAAAATATAAAAAAAATGGTGAAAGACCCCATTGATTATACGTTATGGCACTGCCATAACATATAATTGATTATACGTTGTGGCACTACCATTGGAAAGGAGAAGTGCTTTCTTCTCTAGTTTGACAAATAACTATTGTTTATTACGGTGTGCCTATAAGAAACATTCGCTATAAAGTTTAAAAATAAAGCAAAATGAGAGAAAGGTGCATTATGTTTCTCAGAAATTATGGTCGTATGAATGAACAGTTGCTAACTTCATATCGAATTTAAATAAAGTTAATCATAAACATATTTTTAATCTGCATTCTATTAACGAAACAAGCAACCTCTGAAGCCATATCCCCTGGATTAGATATTGCACTGACAACTTATATAAAAAATATAAGTACACAATTTACACATTTGCTTGTGGCTCTTTTCATTTACAGCTATTTGTAAGTAATACATTTCTACGCTTGAAATTTGATTAGCCCCTTCCAAAGAAGTTAGTGGTGGAAGAGTCACAAAAAATTGCGAAAACTAAATTAATATTAATGTCCAAAAAATATCTATGATTCTTCATCATAGTTCGGTATTTGTTGTAAGTACAATTTATTCTGCTATTAAATATTAATTCATTATTTTGCAAAACATTATGTTTCGGATATTATCTGTAAATTTAAACAGAGATTGAATACTTATATTTCTAAATTATTTTCGTTAAATATATGTATATTTTATATTTGCGAATTATTTCCTACAAATGTGATCAAAACCTGTAATTGAAAATAATTTTCAGATACTATTATTTGTGAATCTATGACCGAAAAAATAATGCACTAATTTAATTATTAAGCTAAGCCTTTTGAAATTTGTTCTACAATCAACTCTATAAAAATTTAAACTTATAAATAGGTAAATATGTATAGAAATAATTTATTATTTACATAACTCTTTAGCGCCTTGCTTTATTCGTTTGAAATTAAAACACATTAACGAAGCCTTCAATTAGAATTTCTTTGGAAAGATCTTCACACATTATCCAATTTTACGATTACAAATTTATTTCCACAGTTCTTAAACGTACGTCCTTCTCAATAAACGATTCCACGATTGCCTTCGTGGTGAAATATTTGTTATTTTCCATACGATACCATCGTATATCTCCTCCATTCTCCACTGCACGCTGTTGGTTTCCAGTTTCACTGCTCTAGTGTTGGTCGCGGCCGTGGCGCTGTGCTCAACCTTCAAGCCATTGTTCAGCCTGAAATTGCTTGCGGTCCTGAATCGAACGACATAAATCTCACTTCAGCGTGGAAAGGACAGTCCGGAGGTGAGTCCGGGTGAGTCCGGGCGAGTTCGGGGCGAGTTCGGACTCCGGGTGCAAGTCCACCCCGGGCTACAAGATCACTGGAGCGCTTTGTCCAGTTACGCAGTGCCACACGCCGCAATAGTTAAATTGGGCTTATTAAATTTGGCTGCTAGGTCGTCTTGAATATCTAGGCCTAGACCTATTTAGCAAAGGAAATGGGCCTTCAACAATACTGAATTATCTTTGAGTAAATTACAGGTGAATTTTAAGTAGGACACTGAGAATATATTATAGTAAAATTATTTTATATTGAGTACGTGATATCATACTCCATTTACGTTTAAAATGCTTTTAATGTTTAAACGATTGTACCTAAGAAACTATAATAGATAATGGGATACACTTTTAAATATGGAATTTTATTCAGAATTCTCATATAAATTTGTCTATTATAATAACTCAAATCAGACGTGATAGTAATTAGATTTCAATAAAGATTAATGATACTCGTATATAAATGTACCGGGTGTCTACTTTTTTTTATCTATAGGACACAATGTTAATATTTTAAATTCTCTTTTATATCTATTAATTTTAGAGCAAAAGTGTAAGGTAAAATGTTCAGAATTAGGAACTGAACCAAATGAGCCTAAATTTATTGATGTGATACATTTCTGTCATGAGATAGACGTAAAATAAAATGTATAATTTTGTGCTATTTCCAGAGTGTCATGGTAAACAAAACATACAAACAGTCGTATTGTTTGAGTTTGACAGATGCCGTTCAACACTATGCTAAACTGCTTACTTGCTATTGATGAGTTGCTTACTTAGTTGCTGAATGCAAATGAATGCGCCCATTATTTCATTCATTACAAACCTGACCAATCAGAATGTCTCATTTTCCATTGTTGTGCATTTTAGATAAGTGAACAGCATGACGCATTTTGAAGGCATATTTAGCCGGATAATTAGTTGCAGAAGCAAGATACTTAAATGTTCTTTACCTTTACTGGTATTCTATATCTTTTTTCTACGACCACTTAGAAATCTGCTCATTGTATGTTTGTTGTTGCTAGGGATATGAGGTACATTGCCAGCATCGTGCGAAATGAATTTGTTTTGTGCTTATATCGATACAAGTCAGCTCATTTAAGTACAGGTGCCATTGCTAGGATACATATTTCGAATTGTTAAATATTCTAATAGTAAAAGCGGGACAAATTTATTATCAAAATTTAATTAATTAGGAAATAATATCGTGGTCGTAGAAAAAGTATAGTATACAACTCGCATGGAATGTCCATTTCATACTCGTATATTTGCAGCATTCGCCTTCGGCTCATGCTACAAACTTTCATACTCGTAAGAAACGAATACCATTCCATGCTCGTTGTACAATATACTATAAACATGCTGAATTATTCATTGCAAGCTATTTTTATTTATTAATTTTTGATATTTATTTGACAAATAAAAAGAAAAACAAACAACTTGCTATAGTTACAATATAACAACAAAATTTTATGGTGCCTTTTGCTTATGTGTGTATCGATTTATTTATGTGAAAATATGGCAAAATCAACGTTTTAGTACAATTTCTTCGGCAAGTATTAATGTTTATGCTATGAATTCATGAAATAATCTTGACATATACCCCTCGTGCTAAAGAATTGAATCGATTAAATTTTTAGCACTGGTGATATAACTATTGACTATTGACTTGTTTAAATTATTTTTCAGTAATCATGGGCATATCTTATAATTATAAGTAAATAATTTTAAAAAGGTAATAATTATGAAAACTCTGCCCAGTGCCATCTATTAAACTGAAACAATGCGACTGTTTCCCATGGCACTTTGGAAATAGCTAAAAATTATACATTTTATTTTACATCTATCTCATGACAGAAATGTATCACATCAATAAATTTAGGCTCATTTGGTGCAGCAGGTACCAAGTTCTCAATTCGCCATATTGTTCAAGTTGTTCCCGAACATAAATATTTATAAGAAAACTATGATCCACATGTCAAATACCTAGAAGCAATTTTCAATCTTTACTTTGGTGTAACAAAACCTTTTTTTGTTTCTTTACTCATTATTATACACTTATCTAACAAACTTGAACCTCCACAAATATTATTTTAGACTTTAATCACAGCGTGAAACTTCCCAGACAGCTTACGGTATTTCATACTTCACCTTCACAACTTACGAATTTCTAATCGATTCAGCATAGCTCAGATTACTTGTTTACTACATACTTCCAAAACTCGAATCATTCTACATAATTCACATTATCACTCCATTAAACACTCATAGTATTCCACAAATGTCAAGTCGAAAATCCCGGGATCAAATCCTTGATTTAACACTCGGGTGGAGCTGGTTTTTGCGGAGATATCGAGAGGGGGGGGGGGCGAAGGGGAATTAGCAAACTTATCCAACATAAATAATACGCTCTGTAGTGTGACAAGTTTGAATTGAACGTTTACAAGTTTCTGAACTAAGTTCTTATGACAATGTGCTGAATTATACCTCCGATACCACCACTTAGTAGTTGCTGAATATCGGTTTTTTGTGTTATTGGAAGTTGAAATTATATATGTGGAAATTCACAGAAAATGGTTCAATTCACAACGACTTATTACGAAGAAGTTTCCGCTTCTTGAAAAGTCGATTCGAGTCAGAGGAAATACATATATGAAATCACACTACATTTCGTTGAGAGTTGTAAGCAACAAGGCTGGTTTATTTAAGCTGTAACATTAGGATTTAAATCATACGGAAAAACATGCTGCGGTACTAATGCAATATGATAATTTCTCTATTTTTGAGGCATAAGGCTAATGTTAACCAATCAAAACTTTTTATTTTCGCACGCGATTTTGAATTTAACATAAGTGACGAGTACGATTTTTTTCTAATTTTGAACTAAGTAATCTGAACAAATAATTAAAGTTAGCTAAAGACATTCGGGGGGATTTTTTAAAAATTGTTCATTGTCTTCATATTTCATGTACTGAAAAAGTTTAAAAAAATGTTCAAGTTGTTGACGTCGTTAAAATATAGATCTCACCCCCAAACGTCTCTTCATTATTTTTACCTCTCGCCTACCTCTAGGTAAGGGAGATAATGTTTTTGGTCCAAAAAATGAGTAGTAAGTTTTCAATTAATAAGCATGTTTTAGGGTCCCTATAATACGATTTTACTATTTTCACCATGATGTTTGTATGTATGTATGTACGTGTGTATATAGTCTGTGGCAATTTTTTCGTCTCGCATAAGTCATATACTATAATACCAAAAAATACAATTATATGAATTTTTGTTTCTTATATTTAAATGAAGAGTTGACTAGATTTTGGATAAAATTGGTCAACCGGAAGTAGCCGTTTACTTGAAGTCCTTAACAGTTTTTCGTGAAAAACACGGTTAAATTTCCTTTTTCAACAATTTATGTTATTTGAAAGTTGTAGAATATTTAATTTTACATGTGTTTTAATTACACTAATTTTATTAATTTTCATTAGATTTAGAGATAATAAAATATAAAGAAATTAGATTTCATAGAACTTGCATTCCTTGGATACACTTAAAAATTTTTAATTTTTTACGAAGTGTGACACATGTCATTTTGATTGTGAAGCTTTTTTCTAAGTAAAATAAATGTCAAAAAATTATATAAATATACGAAGTAAAATTAAAGTTCTCAAATATAAATAGAAAATAAACAAATAAGAAGGTATGTTTCTATATAATCAAATACTATTTTGTACTGTTTAAGGGTAGTATTGGGCGGGAGGTTATGTGCTGGTCACATCAGATTATTTTTCTTTAACTTTATTGCTAAAGCAACAAAGCTTATTAAAATAATAGATAACATTATACCTTCTTCTGTGTCTCTATCCATTTTCTATCTCTGTATTATTTAAATCAATTTATATTTATTTTAAAACAAACGTATCTGTGTACTAATAGGCCTGCTCTTACTGTATTATCCTAAGAACACCAACTAATATCTGAGAAGTACATGAATCGAACTAACTTTAATGATAAGTATAGTGTTAAGTGCTAAAGTAAATAATTCATAAGGTTACATCTTACAAAAACCAGCCTTTAGATGATGAAGGGTATATAAGCAGGACTGAAGTCAGGATAACTTTTGTTTATTAAAAAATGTTTTAACACTTAAAGCCAACATTTCCTTGTCATTTGCAGTTTCTTAAGGGCTGAGAGACTAACGCTCAATAATATATCAAACGCCGATCTCGGTGGCGTAGTGGCAATGTCACTAGCCTAGCATGCCAAATGTCGTGGGTTCGAATACCACTGAAGAGCATGGCCCTTCAAATTAATTAATCAATTTATTTATTTCGTATCTTTTGTACGTTCAATTAGAATTTTACTCATGGACCTGTGCTTAAAATTTAGAGAAAAAATTATTCGTTATGACGAAACCATTGTTTGACATATTGTCGAGCGTTATTCTCTCAGCCCTGAAGAAACTGCAAATGGCAATAAGCTACGATTATCCTGACAGCATTCCTGTTTAAGGTCAAACATACGCGACGAAGAATGAATCCTTTATTTTTTAAGAAAACAGCAAATTCTGTATTCTTCATTTATTTTCATGTTCTTTATGGTCAAACAACCTCCTTCCGTCAAAATTTCATGGTTTTTTTTACAGTGACTTGTTCATTGCAATGTCAGATGAAGTACATTTCACAGGCTTGGTTCGTTCACTCCCATGAATTTTGTTTTCCAAATTTAAATTTAAATAAATTATTTCTTACAATTATTCTTATCGAAAAACAAAACAATTATTACTGTGAAGTCTTTGAACATTCTAGTATTTATACATGTGGATGAAAAGGATAGCTAAAACATTAAAATATAAAAAAATATTCGTTGAAATCTAGTTGGTCAAAAATTCAGAACTTTGATACTGAATTTCTCATTCCCATGAACGACTACAGTAATGAAAATAATTCCTATATTTGTAAATATGATCATCTATAACATACTAAGTTTATTTTCAATTTGAATTTACGGTTTTTGAGAAACAAATAAAAATTGTAAATTCAAATGAAATATTATTTTAGTATTTTATAGACGATCTTATTTATAAGTATACAAATTATTTGCATTACTGTAGTCGTTCATGGGAATGTGTGGCATATATTTTACTACTTTGAAAATTATGTTCATGTATAATTTGTAAACAAAATTAGCTTTTCAAAATTGATTACAAAACTTTGGACTTTTTATCTACAAATGTAGGTATAAAACATCACATGTTTCATTTATTATAATGACCTTAATTCTACACTTCACTCATATTTCGATGCATGATGAATGTTTATTTTTCGACTCGTTATGATTCAACCACGCTGCAACCGATCAACTATACCTTTATGTTTGCTCCTCGGATGCCCCTATAATCACTCACACCTAATTTCATCTACTACCTACATATACCTATATGACCAATCTTTTAATCAATTTCCGATGAGCATGTCTAAACTAGCATAAGTAGGTACTTCCACTGTTGCAACAACATACTTCTGGATCTGTTATTTTTTATACCTCAAAGTGTTTTTAAATACCTCATTTCTATAGTATGCTGCTCCGTCTATACTCAAAATTACTGTAATACATCATTACACATCTCAGTTCGGATTTCACAGCTAACAAACGCCAATTTAACTTAACCCCAGTGGTTTCCTTCCCAGTAAAATCTATGAGGCAGGTGAATTGACGATTGGTAACCGCATTTCACGTGTAAATGTAGTGATATTTATAAAAGTCCCATATCTAATTGGGTACATGACGTGATGATATATTTTTATTTACTTTTTGAAGTAAAAGTTCGCACGGCACTCAAACCCTCAAACCCTGCAAACACTCGCCTTTCAATCTTCCAGTCAATACGTCCCTTGACCGTATACGCTACTCGTAATACCTAAATATACAAACTCGTTCCCTTATTCCAACACCATAGGATTCTCCGGGACATTACAAGCACGTAGAGAATAAAGATTTTAAACAAATATTTAAATATGTAATTTTAATTCTTAACGGGAAGATTCATAAAAGGGTTAGCGCAAACTCCATCTTTATTATTACTCATAACTTCTTTTTCCATTTTCCGAACATAATTATTTGAACTAAGGTTGTAATCAAGATTGGTTAGCATAAAATTTGACACATTTTGATAATATAATTCATTTAGTAATGAAGTTACAGATGATGAAAAAAATGGAGTTAACGCTAATCTCTTTTATGAATCTGCCTGCAAAACTTTATAGATATGAGAAAATGTGCTAAGCATAAATGGTAAATATCAAAGCCATATTTTACTAAAAAAAAAAAAATAAAGTTTTAAAGTTTAAAACAATTCGATAAACATTAGTCCTTCTTCAGTGCAAACTAAATTTTGAAGTTTACAATTTTACTTATTTTATATAAAAATATGTTCATCAATTTCAGCATAATGGGATAAATAGGTCCAGGATGATACTCGTAGATGGGATGTCAATTTTTACTTTACCTTTGTAGCTTGTCCTTTACCAAAAACTTTAGAGGAAGGAAATGACTTGACGACTGGTTACCATTTAAAGGTCGTTAGTAAATCACTGAACGAGATCTGTGTCACATAAAAATGGGTAAATGTCGTGATGGTATATTATTTATTAAAAATTTAATAGTATATTATGATACAGGTATATGAGTAAGCTTTTAAAGCACGTACTACGAGTTTAAGAACACGATCCGAATCACATTTCAAGGTTTTTTGTAAATTAAAATGGTTATTTTTGTTAGACAAATACCTAATCTGAAGTGTATATTTCTAATTTATATTTAGTCCCTTAAAGAAAAAGAGTTGTTAGTCTTTTATTCCAGTTCGTTTGATTGAAAGTAAGAGATACAAAGAAAGCAAGTTAAAAAGGATAAAGGAGTTTCTAATTAGTAACAATTCCGAACACAAGTAATTATTCAATAGAACAGAGTCACGAACAGCCGAAAAAGTGAGTCGAGGATCGTGAAAGAGGCAGAGGCCCGGCATTTGGCATTTTTCCTTTGTGCAAAATTTCTTAGCGTCGTTTCTGTTCTGTTTGTCCCTAAACAAATACCTGCGCGGCCGGAAAAGCCCTTTCAGCGCGCTTCAAAGCCCTGGAAATTCCATTTCCCTTTTAAGTAACATTGTTTTTCTTTTGCCCTTATAAATAATGATTCAATTAAATCAGCCCTTGATCGAAGCTCACAAACAGATATAATTTGCGTTTCCAATGAGGTTAAATCACTTTTATATTCAAGCGCATAATTATTATTATTATTAGGTATTTTGCGAAAATTAAAACCCTTCAATATGAGTCGTTCAATGGTTTCAAATTATTACCTTTAAAATTGCATCCAATATAAATAAATCATATAGAAAGAGGTTCATTGAATTTTAACACCTACAAGTTCATATAATCACTTATACAGTATGGCAACGAATAGAGAACGATATATTTATATGAAGAAGTGCAATAAAATGTTTAATTTGAGGTCTTTTTTTGAAATGTATTCTTTAACAATATTCTTTAACATGAGCTTATCCATTGTATGAAGATGAGGTCTAGTTACTACCAATACCAAACGAGGGAATAAATTCACTTATATTAAATTAATAATTTATCTCATCAATAAAAACTCCCCATAGAAATGTTACTTTTGCCAGTTTGAAATTGTATATATGGTTTGTTTTTTCAAAAAACACAGGTTAGCAAATTTAAACGAAAATATCAAAATATAATTTTTCTTTAACGTGTTGTAATTCGTAAATGGTGACCGTAAGAGATAAATGTTTCAAACAATAATTGTAGATTATAAAATTTGAAACATTATTCTAATAACAAAATTTTCATTAAACAATAATTTACTGAGATATTTTAAATTAACTTGATAGGGCTTCAAGTTATTGGATTATCACCAAAAACTAAATATAAAAATTTTCAGTTTAGTAGTTTGAGAAACCATAACTTCAGAGATCCACACAGACTGACAGACAAACTGACAGACAGACAGACAGACAGACAGACACACAGACATAATCGCGAAACTATTAAAATCGTATTCTAGGGACCATAAAACGTGCACATCCACTGAAATCTCCCTACATAATTTTTAGCATGATTCCTATACCTCCCTTACAGGATGTGGCGGGAGGTAAAAAATATTTCCTACATTGCATAAATCAATTCATCACCTGGTACATATATTTTCCCACTAGAGGGTGTGATATCATGGTAGGGGCACAGTATTGTAGCTTCTATACTGTGGTAGGGGTGAGTAGCTGTTTGGCTCCTAGGAAAATAGGCGATTGTCGCTTGAACAATAACACTTCCACTAAAAGGAAATTTTAAGGATAATTCATACATTTAATCCGTAGTTTTAGGATTACAAATTTATTGTATGGGGTAATTGTAATTAATAATTGAATCATTCTGAACCAGCTGTACACGTTAATATTAAACTTGTACATAAAAATAAATAAAACATCAATTATGAATATTTATACGTGATTACGAATTCGAATACGTCCCTTGGATAGGTAAGGAATATTGCTATGACTATCGTTATCGTTTAGTTTCCTGTCCCCATCTCATTGTCCACTCCTGCAGCCCAAACTAAGCTGTAATCACTTTTAACAACATGTACTTAACTCCACCTTCCACAAGCTTCAAGAAACCTGCAACTTCAATCCCATGCGACCGCCATACCTCCCATACAATCCTACCATCTTCCTGCTGTCCCTTCCACTTACCTATTTGCTTAAACTGCGTTTAAAATATCTTCAATTACGTATAAATTCCTTGGAATGAAGCCCTCCATGTCTGGGATCAGCGCTAACTGCCGCTCGGACCGCCATCGCACGCGAGCGGCACAATGGAGATGGAGATTACCGAAGCTGCTTGCTGCCTTTATGTATCGGGTGGGCGCGGATACAATGGCGATGCCATCATCGCGGGAGATTTCAATAAAATAAACGCTGGCCATTTTATTCGGCATTATGCTTTGGCGAGGATTCGAGATGCTTTCACTGCTTTCAGAAGCAACTGGTTAGGAGGAGTTGATAGAGGATTGTTGGGTATTTGATGGTGAAGATGACGGACAATGTTCTTGGATATTTCGAAGTTCGCCAATATTATTCCAATCAACTTCGGTCTTTTATTAAGAACAATTAAAACTGTGGATGCTAATCCGGCACAAGTTAATACTAAAATTATATCATTAAAAAATTATTAGAAAATCTAAACTGTAATTAATCGGTTAAAAGTACATCATGGATTAAGACATACTAGCTTCAAAATATGTTGTCACACAAAATAAATACTAAATTAAATAAGAAGAAATCAATTCGTTGATTGTTATACATATATGCAGAATTACATTCCGTACAATTATAGATTATAGCTATTAACATTCCTAGCGATGTTATGAGTATGTCATCTAAGGCCTGTTATGATTGATAACATCCGTGGTTTGTTCAATAGTTTACCAGTTTTAGAATATGAAGACGTTAATGTCATTAATAAATATTATTTTTTTAAATTCTTTTATGAATAACGTCTGTCATAATTTTAGAAGGTGATCAAGTAAGTCTGTTTGTTTTTATTCAACACCATGGTTACGCTTGTTTGGTATCATATTTATAAATGATTTTTTTTATTTAAATGCCAAAAGTGGATTTTGGCGATGCTGAATTGCCTGAAAATATTTGGAACGCAGCAGGTGAAGCTCTGTGGTGAGATCCTATCACTACGCTAGAATCGCGCTACGATAATATTGCGCTAACAACCCCTCGTCGCCTAGGAAATGTAGCGTAAACGCTACATCGGTACTCTAAATATTCGATATAATATTTATCACATAGTTAGCGTAGCACTTGTTTGAGAAGTTTTCATTGTAAATAAATTAAATTTAAATCCAGATATTGTACAAAGCAGTAAGTATTATAATTACATATTTTAATTATCTATAAATTTTTGTCGCGGGTAAAAAAAAAGTTCTAAAAGAAATACAAATGCTAGCACCCAATAACGGCGTGGAAGTGAGACAAATTTCAAAAAAGAAAAGATTATCCGAAAATTTTAGTTTTTCAATAGAGGCAACGCCTATATTACGTGATTTCACTAGCGTTAGCACAATAACATAATTTTTACATAAGTACAAATAGTGTAATAGTAATAGCGTAATAATATTAAATAATGTATCAATTTGTACAACACACATGAAAATACAAACAGTAAGCTACGCAACATAATTTCTAATTAAATTATTCTTACTCGACGGCCTTCATCTAAAATATCTTCATCAGCAACCTTTTCTAAGTTACCGTTGAAAATATTTTAAAAAGTTGAATAAGACAAGCGAAAAATTTAGCACTTGTGAAAAATTTCCCTTATATTTTTAGAAATGCTAATATAAACACGAAGTTGTACGAATCACTTAGCGGGTTGCGAAGAGAGTACCAAATTACATAGCTAGCAAACGATACGCTAAAATATTGCTACGCTACCGCTACGATATGTGTAGCGAGCACATAGCTATCGTATTCATAGGATTTCACCACTGAACAGCTTAATTCCGTATGTATTAATAAATAGCGTTATATTATCATTGTGTTTTATTTTCATTTTCTTGACTATTTTGGCAGGTCAGTATGGTAATATAGAGTTATGACATACTTACCCTGCCTACTTTTGTGCATGTAAACATTAGTTTATTCTCCTGAAACCGGTAAAATTTATTTTCTTCAATAATTGACTGAACAATTTCATTTTTCACGTTATACGACAGTGTCGATTTTATAAGGACACTCTGCAGATACACGAAGTTTAATTAAACAGGTAAAAATTTTCTATATTTGCACCAATCTTTAATAAACAATTTAAAATGCAAGATGCGTTTAAAAAATAAAAAGTTAAATAAGAACTTTCCAGTTTAATAAAAATACAATTCTTCTGGAACGAAACTACCATTACGGAAAATCTACTAAGCTCATTTCGATCTGAAAAGAAATAAGAAAAAGGGTTTCCTTAAAGGTAAAGCTGTAGAGAATCAACTATTGATTTCCACAGAAAAGATTAAATCGACTGAAGGTTCTAGCATTCTAGTTACTTCTGATCTTTATTGGCTCAAACAGAAACAAAAGACAACAAAATGTTTATCCCAGGGGATCTAAATAGAACTATATTCTGAATTATTAATTAGGATATATTTTCAGCATTATTACGTATATTACGTGCACAGCCAATTTTATCCTGATATATTTTCATTTCAAAAATAAATATGATGGTTAATTATTAATTGATTTATCAAATAATACTGTCATATGGTGCTGAATGCAATATGTAGATACTTTACGTTTACAAATAAAAAAGATATTGGGAGGCATGTTTTACTGTTTACAATACAAATGACAGTTCATCAAAATCCAGATATGTCAATATTATATTTGGATCTGCGGTGTAGAATATTCAGCTATTATTGGCATTGGTTGACGTCTATATTTCCATGATAAATTGCAAATTATAAATTTGCGTTTATACTTCACAATCCTACCGCCATTATATTTATGTGCTTGATATTTTATTTAAGGTCAACGTACGCATCGAAGAACGAATCCTTTATTTTTTTTAAACAGAAAATTCTATATTCTTCATTTATTTTCATGTCCTTTATGGTCCAACAACTGCCATCCGTCAAAATTTCATGGATTTTTTTACAGTGACTTGTACATTGCGATGCCAGATGAAGTACATTTTACATGCTGGGTTCGTTCGCTCCCATGAATTTTGTTTTGCAAATTCAAATTTAAATAAGTTATTTCTTACTATTATTCTTATCGAAAAACAAACCAATTATTACAGTAAGGTCTTTGAACATTCTAGTATTTATTATATATATATATATATATATATATATATATATATATATATATATATATATATATATATATATATATATGGATGAAAAGGATAGCTAAAACATTAAACTATAAAAAATATTCATTGAAGTCTAGTTGTCTATATTTCTCATTCCCATGAACGACTACAGTAATGAAAATAATTCGTATATTTATAAATATGGTCATCTATATATAACATACTAAGTTTATTTTCAATTTGAATTTACAGTTTTTGAGAAACAAATGAAAATATACAAAAAAAACATACTTTTTGGTATATTTTCAAAAACTGTAAATTCAAATTAAAAATAATTTTAGTATGTTATAGACCAGGGATGGGCAACCTTTTATATAACAGGGGCCAGAATAAGATTTACGTTTCGTACGCGGGCCGTAGTTGTTAATTGACACATTTTTGTTACTTATAATTGTTTTCTGAAAATATAAAAAACAATAATAAAACAAAATTTAATGTAAACTAGACGAATTATATCGAAAATTACACAGTAAATCTCCCCTTTTTCTTTATGTTGGGTATTAACCTAATTTAAAATTTTTGTTTTTGAAAATATTTATTTATTATCTCTTTTAAAGATCTCGCGGGCCGGATTGGAACTTTACGCGGGCCGGAGGTTGCCCGCCCCTGTTATAGACGATCATATTTACAAATATACAAATTATTTTCATTACTATAGTCGTTCATGGGAATGTGTGGCATATATTTTACTGCTTTGAAAATTATGTTCATGTATAATTTTTCAACAAAATTAGCTTTTTAAAATTTATTACAAAACTTTGGACTTTTATCTACTTTAGGTATAAAACATTATATATTTCATTTATTATAATAATGATATATTGTTTCAAAAAAGTCATGTTCATGTTGCGCTATCTTCAGCCCGTTTGTTTGACCTTAAAATAATCTTCATACACTATGAAGTTAGCATTAGTTAAACTAACGCCAGGACCAAAATTGTTTTGAATGAAATATTTTGTTAGTATTATGTATGAACAAAACTTGTCGTATATTGCACATATTTTAGATGTCAAAGTACCTATTTCATAAACAATTATTAGTATTTTGAAACAAGATATCCGTTGAGGTTAAATTTATACTGAGATTATGTGCTTTGTTGATGCATTTACTATTTTATATTTAGAAATATATGAAACCCTCCATAATATATCATTTTTCAGTGGTCTAGTTTTCTTGTCAAAATTATGTACTTCCCATTGACAAATATTATTCCAGCGAGGTTTGAACTTTAAGACTATAAGTTTCGCATGGCAACAAATCGATAGCTAAAATCTCACGAATTTCTCCCATTTGAAACCTTTTGTACAAAACCTTTACAAGTTGAGTAAGTGAACTCCGTCGCTGTTACCAAAACCAGCACATTTCTCTTCGTGGAAAGAACCAAACGAATTTTCCGTCGCGCGACAGAGCAGCAACTACACCTTCTCGGCATTCGAAACACGCAATAAAACCTTATCACCAAATGGGATCTCGCCGCCATTGACGGCCGCGAACAACACACCATGGAACAAAAATGTTTTTATTTATTTTGACCCGTGTCGAACTGTAGTAAACATTAATTAAAGGACATTAAAATTTTATCGGGACATTTATCTCGAACACATTCGGGACTAAGTTTGGATTGACACGAGATGGGACTTGCTGATATTTTACTTGGCAAAGTTGTACACCCGAAATGTACAGTCGTCGTCGCCTGAAGTCTCACGCTGGAACCTCAATATTTCTTATGTCAACAACCAACGATAATGTACTTTCTGATCAAAATTCGGTTTAGATTGTTTGATAACTAAACAGGGTCCAGTATATTAAGCAAAGAACCAATCAAAGTTTTAAATAAAAGGTACAAAATAAATCACACGCTATGAAATGTACAATAATAAAATCATAATTACAATGAGAACAAAAAATTAAACAGGTTTAACATCTTCATGTTAAATAATTGTTAAAATAAAGTCATTTGCAAGGAACAACTAACAATCCATACGTGTTCATTTGGTTTTATATGTATAAGAAAATAGTGTGCTGACCACATCAGACTTTTTTTAATCTGGTGTCAGAACACGACATTGTTATACCTACATATTAATCTGAATTTGAATGTCTAAAGATTACACTCCACCCATGTTAGACGTATAGAATACACACTTCAAATACTGAAATACTATATCGTAACAAAATCGACTAACCCTTTTACATTTATGATAACGGTAACCCAAGTCCAACCAAACTATAGTTAGCTATCAGAATAAAGGAAATTTTGAGCGCTATATTTTTTTTTCACATAATTAACAAAATAGAACAGAAAAATAGAATTTCAAATTCCGTATATAAAAAAGGTAGGTAACGGTAATAAATTACAAGTGATAACCAATGTTTCCAGATTCAGTTGTGGCGAAATTTGACAAATCTACGCTGGCGATATTGGCTGATAATTGCAGTATGTAGAAAAATATCTAATCTTTTTTTAAATCTTATTTAATTCTTTTTGATCTAGATCAAGATCAAAATAAGAACACATAAAACGATCTAGATCAGATCTACATTATATGGAACATGTCATATTTCATAGTACACTTAAGAAAGATTTTCTCTTATAACTCAAGAGTACAAATTTATGTGGGATTATAATGGTGATATTATTATTATTTATTTCGCCATTGTACAAAATATAAGTTTGGTTTGTCATACAAAATACAAGATATAAAAATAATACAGTGTAATACATATTAAAACGAAGTACAATTAAAATATTCACTAACATTATAAAAACTATATTTTATTAGGGTGACCTTAAGTTCACGTTTAAAAGAGTTGAAACTAGAAATAATTTTAATTCGAGACGGTAAAGCATTAAACATTTTGATAGGCATGTAAGTAACATTATTATGAAAAGTTTGAGTTCCGAGTATTGTAGGAATTATTAATATCTTCAGCGATTGAAAACATTTAGAGGTTTTTCTTAACAAATGACAATGCAATGGTAAATATAAATACATGGTAAGGTAAGTAACTGCAGGCCTTAAAAGTAGTTCTATACGATGTATGGGGGCCATAACCCACCATAACTCTAATAACCGCTTTCTGAGCTTTAAATACCACAGCAGCCTGTGGGGAGTTACCCCAATATATAACACCGTAAGTTAGAAGACTGTAAATGTGTACAAAATAATACAATTTAACTATGTCCAGGCTGACACACTTAGTAAGATTTCTTATAACAAAGCAAGCTATGTATAATTGTTTATCTAACACCTCTCAATACATGCTCTATTACTATGGCGATTTTAAACAAGGAAAGTAAGAGAATTTTGAGAAAAGTCACTAGTGACTAATTTTTTATTTAGAACAATAATAATAACACACTACACCTTTTTAACTACTTCGATTGACATTTTAATTTAGAAAATTTAAAGCATATATCACTGTCAAATAATATTTCTTTAATAAATTTTGCATTTATTAAGTCTTGGAAAAAACGTTATACTTCACACGTGGGCAAAGTGGAATTACTCACTCCATAAAATTATCACAATCAGCCTTCGGCTTCATGTGCTAAAATTTCTTTCGTGGGTAATTCCTTACTTTGCCCACTTGTAAAGTAAATAACTATTACTAATATATAGTGTTTGTTGAACCCACGAAAAATTAAAATCAATAAGCAGTCCTAGAACTTTAGTAAAAGTGACTGGTCGTAGTATATTATTGCCAATGGAGACAGACACATCGAAAGTATTCCCTCGCAAAGTAAATTGAAGTATTAAGAATTAAGGACAACCCCATGTGAATTTACACCATGATTCCATATTGTTGACACATTCATTAAGTTCTTTGTTTAACAATTCTATCGTAGAAGAATCTACAATAAGAGATGTGTCATCAGCAAAGAGACAAAACATTTAAAAAGGAGAGAGGAAGATCATTAATATAGAGAATGAAAAGTAAAGGGCCTAGCACACTACCCTGAGGTACACCAGTTACGTGTTATTTAAGGTTTGGTAGAATTCATCTGGCTTTATAAACTGTTAGTATTACACTGAAACGAATAGTCGTGAAACAAAATAATTGCTGTGGTTAATGTGTGTATAATACGGTTTCTCAATAAAAGTGGCCTCTCACCAGTGTCCAGCGTTACTTGGGTAGAAAACGACTATATGTTTATAGCATAGGTTTAAGTGATTTTCCGGAATTAAAGTAGAGAAATAAACCTGGATATAGAGTTGCACGGACTCTAATCCCTTGTGTGTGACGTACTTGTTCCTTCTTCGGTGGTTAGCCGCGCACGTAAAGTGTAGCAAACTGAATTTTTATGTTGGTCTTTATACCATTTTAGCGGTTTATAGGACTTGGGGTTAAAGAAACCATTAATGCTAAAGAACAGATACAGAGCGCCCATATATTCTTATAGCCGGCATTACTATAAGAGTGACCCAAAAACCAGGAAACGAAAACCTTTAGATTCGATTGCATCATGATACAATATAGAAATTGTTGCATTTCTTAGGAATAAGTTATTTGTACGAACGGGTAATTGTCATTTTGCATGCATTTTCGAGACATTGTTTAAGGCTTATATAATAGTTGATATATTATGGTATAGTAAGTATAATTTCTATAATTTATTGTTTATTAATTGTTGATATGTGTATATTTTCTATATGTGTTCGATAATAGATATTTACGATATAAGTGGTATAAGAGCATTATTAAGATATGCATGTGAAATTTGCACAAAGAGGCGATAGCCGAGTTGTGTAATTACATAAGTATATTAATAATGCATTATCACACGTGTATTGTACAATATTTTATCTCCGCCCGCCCAATGTTAAAAAATTTAAATAATTTGCCTTTATTTTTTGACAAGTAGAAAATAAATCCAAGTAGTTGCTGTAAAAATGGTTTCAAATCCATGACGACCACAATTTGACATTAAGCAATTATGTAGTTTTTTTTCTAAGGTACTAGAATATATGAGTATTCTCATCCGCCATTTTGGGTCCAAGTGTCATAAATAAAACAAATTATTGGAATCCAGTTACTTTAATTTTTTTCTGTCAAATTTGAAGTTGATATTTATTAATAATTGTGATATATCATTCTCTTAATTATTATATTTCATATCTAACAGGTAAGTGTACAGAATACTTTGTAATATATTACCGTATGATTTGTGTAGTTGGATTTTACAGAATTTCAAGAAATATGTTTTCAAATTTGACAGATACAAAATTAAAATTTTTTTTTTAAGTAACTGGATTCCAATAATTTGTTTTATTTATGACATCTGGACCCAAAATGGCGGACGAGAATACCTATATTCTTCTAGAGCTCTAGTTTTTCATAATTTTTTAAGCATTTCGTGAAAATGAGTGATTTAGAAAGTATTTCGTCAGATATAGAAGTACAAGCTTGAAAAATTATTAATTAATTTAAAGAATTGAAAAGATTGTATTATCATTATTTATAATAAATAGTACGTTAATGAAAACGAGTGCGTTATTGAAGCTTTTAACCCACGCAAAATGAGTGGGTTAAATGACCTTTAACTCACGGGCGAAGATAAAATCATTAATTTATTACTAAATGAACTTGCTAATGTGGTAATTTTTTTTTATTTTAATAAAACTGTAGTTTTTATAGTTATAACTATAAATCATTTCCAAGACATTTTACAGGTATTTTGATATCAATAACACAAACTTTCATAGAAATATATTCAGTGGAAATTATAACTATGGCGATTTTAAACGAGGAAAGTAACAGATTACCCACTCTGGGGTATAATTTTGAGAACAGTCACTAGTGAGTATTTTTCTATTTATAACAATAATAATAAAACCAACACCTTGGTAACTACTTCGATTGCCATTTTAATTTAGAAAATTTAAAGCATATGTCACTGTCAAATAAAATTTCTTTAATAAATTTTGCATTTGTTAAGAGATATTGGATAAAACGTTATACTTCACATGTGGGCAAAGTGGAATTACCCACTCGATAAAATTATCACACTTAGGGCTGGTTTATACTGGATTTAATTTACAGATTTAGGTTTAGAATTTATTGAATATGAAATCTGTCAATCAAGATAAGGTTTCAGATTTTTGACATGTGTATTAAACAAAATCAAAATAACCTAAATTTGTCATATGGACATTCTTTTATAAAAAATATTAAATTAATATTATATTTCACACTCTCCGCAACCATGTTGCAACAATATTTTATGATGAGCACAAATAAATCAGTTTGGTTGACAATCTTGACACATTTTACTGTTGTCGCTGTTGTTTTTTTGTTTTCCAGTCAAGTTGATTGGTTGAATTTGGAAATCTAGATTTAGAATATAAAATAGGTGATATTTTAAATGTAAATTATAAATCTATAAATTTGTAAATCCAGCATAAACCATCAAAGGTATTTTTATGTATTTTATATTCTTAAAATTAAATTTCTAAATCTAAATTTGTAAATTAAATCTAGTATAAACCAACCATTAGTCTTCGGCTTCGTGTGCTAAAATGTCTCTCATGGGTAATTCCTTACTTTGCCCACTTGTAAAATAAATAACTATTATTTATTTATTTAAACAACAATGCCTTTCCCGTAATGGAATATTTCCATAAAATATGAAAGTAATTTAATACTTTTTATTATAATATTTTATATCTACCGACTAATTTTATCGTATAATTTCACAATTATAATAAAGTACTTACATTTATAATTTTTGTTATATACCCGGACGATATAACTATGAAAATAACAATTAATTTAAAAGTAGGAATATTATTCAAATGAAATTTCGCTTCAGTATTGCTTCAAATAATTGAACATGTATAAATAATTTGATAATAAAATTTCAACAATAATAATTATTAAATATATTTATATACGAATGAATTAATTGGAAATGGTTAGTAGTTCACCGTACATTTAATCGCTATTTAAATAATATATTTTTATAAACACTATAATTTTATTTATTTTACAATGAATTATTTTTACCTTAATAATAATGCTGCAGAAAAGTATCGTTCATTACAATGAAAGCAAATTGACACATCTAAAAATGAATTCATTTAATTACTATCATAAATTTAACGTAAAATTTATTAATACCAAGACCAAGGCGAAATTTATTCACCATGTACTCACCATAAAATGTTTAACTTACACGCGGATTATGAACGGCGAATAAAACTATTGTTGTGTGAAATTAATTTGAAGCAGACTTCACAAAATTTAAAATTAAATCATGATTCTAATTTTATTTTAAGATTTTGTGATGTGATTACTGCAATTTAATCAACAGAGCATAATTTTTGTTTGTTTGATGTTTGAATTTTATAGTTTTACGGGATGAAAAAATAAATAATATTTCATCACACTATTTTCAATTTGAATAGGGAAATTTGCTACAGAAGAACTCCGTAAACGATATATTTTTGCGTGTAACTAGCTGTTCAGTCACGGACGGCTCTAAGAAGGAAATGGTGATGAAGCCACTGAAATAATTTGATGTGGTAATATCATATTTTGTATATCTTCCAATTTAATTACTTTAACCTGTATTCTTTGTTAAGAAGCAAATATATTTTAACAAGAGATTTCTTACCAATATTATTACAGCATTAGGGAAGGAGTGAATTTATTCTTACCTGAAACAAAAAACAATTTTATTAGTTAATTAAAATACTCGAACTAGACTACAGCATAATTATCGGAAATCAATTTCTAGATTATTTTACGTACTCGTAGTACAGAAAAAGTATAGGAATCATATCCCCCGTATACGTTTTGACTATGTCCCCAATGCCATCTGTGGGGATTGATGGATGGATGAAAAGATCGGTAGATATGTGTGTCCATGTGTTCAATACATTCATAACTCGGTTAGTTAATGGGCGCATAAACCATAAACGAAATATGAGCAATTTATAAAAAAAATCGTGTACCACTTACGGAATAATTAGTAGTAAAGAATTTTTTTCTTTTTTAAATATTTTGCAGTAAAGCGATACAACGAATTGAACATATTTTGACGTCACAAGTACTCGCATTCATGCTATTGGCCAGAAATATGAAAAGTGCAAATCGCGCGTTTGTCGCTGCGCCCAACGCCTATTGTGGGCTAAAATAGAACTACGAAATGTCATTTTATTTGCTTTGTTTGTTGGTATTTAAGAATAAATTTGTTGGGCATCTATTACTTGTTTTATAATTTTACTGTTTTGAAAAACTGTTGATTAAAATTGTTTGCTGAGGTTAGGTTACATCACTACCAGCGCCACTGTTCTCAAATTTTCGTATGATGTTTACTCGAATATCAAGTAAAAAT
The DNA here is from genome assembly GCA_963942605.1 of Poecilus cupreus. NCBI lineage: Eukaryota > Metazoa > Arthropoda > Insecta > Coleoptera > Carabidae > Poecilus > Poecilus cupreus. The sequence goes on along the minus strand of OZ012733.1, from coordinate 3,087,972 downwards.
ACTATAAAGTTGCCAAAGGAATTATATCTTTATCGAAATTAAATTTAATTGTTGTATATTAAGTCTTATAATATGTAAATATTATTTTTACATTAAAAAATTATAATATATGCTATCATGAAAAATCGTTGTTTCAGTACCACTGGAGCAGTACCAGTGACGTCACACAAACTTTAAAAAATTATATCTCGGGTAATATATGGAATTTTCTCATCGGGTTTTCACTGATCGTCGTAGATTCTAATAAAGTTACATTAAAACAATAATTTAAAAATGGGTCCATTCTGATAATGTAGTTTTGATGTAACTAAATCCGCAATTTAAATGGATTTTGGCGTAAAAAAATATATCTATTTCATATGTCAATCATGTTATGGGTTACACACAAGATTTAATTTAAACCTCTCTTATATTTATTTATTTTTAATATGGACTTTTCTTGTAACTTTAAAAATAAAAGAAATATTGGAAATTGGTTGTCTCGTGTTACATAATATTTTCAGAATAATGTGAAATTTGACACTTCAGATTTTGTTTATCATACCCGCAAGCATTCAGCATAAACAAATATTGAAAATAAAATGATTGATTAAATTTATTTTAACTTTAATTAAAAACTTTCCACAAAAAACAAACACTACCATTTATCACCTTATTCTACATTTACAGCAGAATAGTTCTGAGAATCCCAGGGGATGCAGTTTACTTTGAGATACATTGTAAACTGAATATTAATCCGTATACAAAACTTTGTATAAAACAAAGAACGGCTTTCCACTTTTCATTAATCAAGTAGCCCGGCTTGAATAACAGGCTATTCAGAGTACAATTTGGGGCAAGTAACATTAAACCTTATCCAGCGTCCAGACTCGGCAGAACCTAATAGAGGCTGGAGCCAAACCTCGCTCTTTGTCAGGCGATACTGAATATGAGCACACAACCCAAGATTGGAGGGTTTGTCAAGGATATATGGCTTTGAAACATATCTACAGAGGGATTATTAAACTTTAATGGTTATAGGTGAATATCTATGGTATAAGAATTTTCAGTAATAACAGGAACGACTAATACTCAATGTAAAGATATCGATAGTACTAGAAGGAGCTAAATTGGAGTTTTAAAGCCGCATTAGATGATGATGAAACTAGCGGACCCGGTAAGCAGAAGTTGTCCTGCCACAGGCTCGGATAGCTTAACTGGTAAAAGCTCTCGATATGTAATCGAAGGGTCCTGGGTTTGAGGAGTCCGGGCTATCCGAATTTTTACTCCTCTTTATATATAAAATTCCAGTGTGCGTATGTTCCTAATTCTTTTCCTCCTAAACGGCTTGACCGATATTGATGAAAAAAAAAAAAAATAATGTACTTATGGGTCCCGGCACTTACCGGGCCCAACTGTAGCTAAGAGCCAACCCGTTAAACCAATAAATACAAAAAAAAAAAAATTCAACAAAATCGGTTTAGCCCTGTAGGAAGAGAAGAATTGCAAATACACGCATATCGGAATTTTATATATTGTAACGGACCTGTACAGCCCTGGATAGACAGCGCCCTACGATGACTCATCGTTCTCGAAATGTTGCATTAGTGAATGTACTAGATCTTTCTCGACCGCCAGTATTACAGCTATATAAACGCGCTTGCCTACCCAGTGAGGCATTCGACTCTAATACGCTGTTCAATACATATCGAATCAAGTGGAAATAAATAAAGCGTTTGCGTACTGAATATTAATAGTATGAATAAATATTTTTTGTGTAATATTCTTAGTTTAGTATTGATTAATCGTTATTTTGTGTTTATTAATAAGTGTGTAAAAATATATAAATGGTTTAAATAAATATAAGTGTTGGTAAATAAACTTTTTGTGACCTTTGTTTTAGTTATTGATTATTAAACTTCACCGAACCCGATAGTTAGAAATGTAACAATATAAAGATATGTTAGACCATCAGTTCAATTCTTTAACGAAGTTGTTACGTAGTAACTTACTAATGGTGACAAAATCACTTCAAAACTTAATGTTTAATAGGGAATATTTCATTAGCTGTCAAAAATCGATTCATTTTTGTCAGAGTTAGCAAGTTGTTTCGGTAGCAACTTTTTAGAGAATCGTATGGCTGAAAAGTCTTTAAGGCCGTTGTTCAAATTTGGACTATTTATTTCTTCTATCGATATTTATTTTGTATCTACACCTTCACCGTAAAGTGAATAGGTAAAAATTTACGGCAATATGAAAAAAAATAGCACTGAAATCCCCATATTTCACATTTCAATTTTGCACCCGGTAAGTAATTATATAATTTTATCGTATTTTGATTTTGAATTTAAATTTAGTGCAAGTCGCATTGACCTAACGTCATAAGGATAAGCATAAATTTGACCGTAGGTCATAACTCAAACACACTTTGAAACTGACAGATGACAGGTGATATAACTTATATTTTCATGCTTGTGGTTACATTGTAAATATAATTTATTTGTAAATAGACAATCTTGTATTGAATTTACAATTAATCTAAACTTGCCTACCTATAAAAATTTAAAATATAAAATTGACAGCAGAACGTACATTTATCTTTCTCTCAAAATATTCTTGGGCCCTAATTTGAAAATGTTAATTTTCGTACTATTAAAAATTCGTAGATTTGAAAAATAATGGTATTTTGTTTTCCAAATTTGGTCACAAACCCCATTCAATAATTTTTACAAATCAGTTTATTATTGGAAGCATTTTTGAGTTTAGAACTAATCGCTGTAATTCTCACAGCTATCAGTTTCATTGCGCACCATCTATTTCATGAACCCCGTTTATTCATAACATGTTCATAGAATCCCTACTTTAACTACCAACCCTAGCCCGCATGCGATTTTTTACTGTTGCATTCTTGAGGTTAAAAGTCATCGCTTTAACTGTACCAGCTATCTATTTCATTGCACACCATCCACTTTATAAACCGCACTTATTCATAACCTGCTTCAATAAACCTCACTTTAAGCTTACCCTAACGCCCAACCCTAGTCCACATTCACTTTGTTACTGTTAGCAATGTGCACCTAACGGTTCTGCGCGGCCCTCGGCTCATGACCTGTGCGTCTGTCTAGACTGCGAGGGGTAAACGCTCGACGCAGCGTCGGCGTCGGCGTCGGGGTGAGCAGCCTCTCTGCGGAGCTGTACCGTAACAATGCGCTTACCAGTATATACAGGCATTGGGACTAGTGCGTTCAACCAGACTCTATCAGATACTATGAAGAGCCGAATGAGGGTATTACTATACGGAAATGATCGTTACTGCTCAAACTATTGCTTGTATGCAGTATCATCAAATATTGTGCAAGGGGACAAGGAAACTAAATTAGGTTTGTTGTATTGTTTCGTAGTTGTAACAACCATTTTTATTTTCACTGTTTTTATGGAGATTTATAAATTAATAAAAATAAAATCTAAAGACGAACAGCGAAATGTGGTGGAGGAGCCATAATATATTAGAATTTGTATTTGTTAAACTAATCATGGATTCAAATATTTTCAGAATTATTTATTCCATCTAAAAAGACAATAGTATATTGTATAACGAGCATGGAATGATACTCGTTTCCTACGAGTATGATAGTTTGTAGCGTGAGCCGAAGGCGAATCCTGCAAATCTTACGAGTATGAAATGGACATTCCGTGCGAGTTGTACACTATACTTTTTCTACGGCCACAATATTATTTCAAAATTAATTTAATTTTAATAATAAATTTTCCCGATTCCACCATTCCAATATTTGACCATTCTAAATAAGTATCCTAGCAATGGCAACTGTACTTAAATACTCACAAAACAAATTCATTTCGCACGATGCTTGCAATGTACCTCATATCCCTAGCAACAACAAACATACAATGAGCAAATTTCTCAGTGGTTGTAGAAAAATAAATTCGTAATACTAACTTTAAAATATGTTGCAATAAGTTGAAAAAGCATTCAGATTTTATAGTAATACATTAAAAGAATATTGGTTTATGACATCTATTATTAAGATGGTTTAATAGTTATTTTCGTTATGTTTGGTAAATAAATGTTTACGGTACGAATAAGATGTTTCCGGACTAGGGGACGAAGGAGCAAGACAGGTTTTCTGAAATTATTAACGGACGCATGGTGAACAACGGTTTATTCTCTATTCCATTATTTCTTTCTTAAAAACAATCAGGCCCGTCTTGGTCTTAATAAAAAAAATTTGTTCCTTTGACACATTTTTCAAAAATGAATACCGAAAACGATATTGTGTATCAAATTCTATTACCATATTTTTTTAACAGTGATACAGTTTTTTACAATATAACAATGCGATAAATTCTCATTTACCGAGCTGACATCAGTCCGGTAAACATGCAGATATGATACAGTATAAAATAAAAAAGTTTTCGAGCAACGGCCTGGCAGGTAGCGTTTAGATGCAGAATTTTATGCTCTACAACATGTATTTGAAGCATTTTTGCCTAAAATAATTTGGGGAGCAATGCGCACGGAAAAACTTTTTTTCATGTTAATCGCCTATGTACACAGGTGTGATATTCCACCCGGTACATATAAAGAAATATACTGTATAAATTAAATCAAAAATTAATTTTTTAAATTTAGTACTCATTATAGTAATACCAATATATTATACGAATTTAAGTATGTTGTTAATAGCTCCACATACCGATTCTCAATTTGTGCTTCATTAGAGCAAGCGTTAAGGGCATAAGGTCGCATGAACCACCTAGTAGTAAATTGATCACATGACTCACAGATCAGCAAATTAGATAACACGCCTGAACACTGAACTATTCACCACCAACGAAAATCAATGTAGTACGTCGTTACTCGTCCTTTCAAACCTTACCCAAGCCACACAAGATATACCGACTTCCAGATAACTCACCCGTATGAATAAATGATTTACAATATGCCCACTATACTATTTTGTATGTATGGAATAATTTTAAATGCCAAACTTCCCAACCGATAAAGAGAAATCCCTCGGAAAATCTTTGACATATCGATTAGGCACACCGAGCAATTTAAGCCGTGCGGCGCTCGGTAAGTTATTCAATTATGTAAGTCGTCAAATCATTAAAATTCTGTCGATTTGTCTTGTGCTGTCATTGGGATTTTATCGTTAATAACGCACACAAAAATAAATTTGACACTAACTACTTGTTGTAAAAAATGAGGCGGAGAATCTGAGCGTGACAGCCGACCTCGGATGCCTTCATTCAACAGATTTATACAGGAAAAGGAATTCGTATTTTTCTATTAACTCACAAAAGGTATATCTTTCTATTATCACCTTTACTTGGTGGGAAATTATAGATGATAGTAAATCATACATTTTTAGGCAGTATCAAGCCTTGACCTCATATTCACAGTCATTGATGTTCATGCAGATTGTGCTGTAAACTTAAGTACATATTTAAAAATCTGATGTGGCCAGCATATAACCTCCCGCTTAAACAATTTTCAAACGGTGCAAAATAGAAAAAAGTTCGAAATAAAATTTTTATCTAATATTATTTAATATCTTTTTTGCAATACCTGTACTATAAGTTACCCATTAATAACAAAATTTAAACACAGTAAGTGGAACTTTTATTGCACTATTGGTTTCCATGGTTACATCATTTACTTACCGTCCACGGTGGATGGTAAGTGAAACTTACCGTTCATGGTGGATGGTAAGTAAATATATATCATTCAAATTTTATTTTTAACCTCAATCTGACAGCTGGTAATTTTGATACCTATTTTTCCTTTTCTTATATTTATGCAGGTATTGCAAAAAATAACTTACTAACCTCGAACTGAAAGTGATTTTTTAGGTCTCGAATGTTTAGGAAATCTCGACCCTACAGGTCTCGACATCCCAAACTACATTCTCGACCTAAAAACTATCACTTACAGTTCACGGTACGTAATATACTATTTTTATGATAACAAAATTTATTCTAACTCAATTTTTTACTGAGATATGCTCAAAATACCTAATGGGCCTTCAAGTAAACTTCCACTTCCGGTTGATGGTCAATCATCAAAATCTAACCAGTTCTGTATTTGAACATGCAAGGTTAAGTTAGAAAATGGTATTGTATTAGAATCTGATGTGTCCACCACATAACTTCCCAAATTTTATTTTCAGTACGGTGCATAATATAGAAAAGTTTCAAATAAAAATTGTAGCCAATGCTATTCTACATCTTTTTTATTATGATAAAATTTAGTCATCGTGAAAATAGTAAAATCTCTTGAAAGATGACTGGTCGACACAAAATCGACAGCCAGTTAAATAAAAAAAAAACCCCATTACATTTGCCTAATAATTATAATAATAAGTACTTTAAAATGTAACATTTGAATCTAATTTAATATAAGTCGCGTCATTGACTGAAGCAGGATTTCGGATAAGATGATCGGCGAGCCGATTAGGCGAACCTGTCACCTCCTTGAAGCAGAAAAATCAGTTACCTTGCGTGTATTGTACAACATTTTACTTGTTACACATTTGTAAATCAAAATAAAAATTAAAAAATTAAAACCAAGTCCTGTTAGTGACACACAATTGTTCTGTCAAAAATTATTTGAAATGATTTCGTATAAGCTTTGTAAGCATTACTCTGGCAACGTGATTTGTTTACCTTGTTTACTAACTTGTAAAATATTTACAATGCATCTGTCAACTAGTAACTTGTAAAGATCCATTTTCAAAGGCAATAGAGGGCTTGGGTAAGTAGTGTTTACAAGAGAGTAACAAGTAAACAATATAACACAGTCTATAAATTCAAGAAAATCAATTTTAATGTTCTCTCTCTAATGCAATCAAAAGCTGCTGTGATTAGTCAGCTACTACCCGCATCGCTCAAACATAAAATTCACCTTATTTTAAAATGAAATACAAGCTTTCAGGTAATGTTTACATTAGTCTGATTCAGCCGATCAATAGCTCTAGCCAGTCACAATTTCCCTCCATTCCAAGCCACCGTAAACGAACCACCTCCGCCGCAGCACAGTCTAATCACCTCCAAATAAAATGAAAACATAAAATCATTATACCCTTGCTTGCTACCGTTTGCTGTTTCTCGACATACAAGCCACCGTAACCGTGGTTTCTAGTAACCGCGATGAAAGATTAAACACGAGCGGGTGGATATCGATTCTGCTTATTAATGACCGGTGCAGAAGAGAGAAACCGACGCAACTATAGGACTATGATGTGTTTACTTTTATTAAATCACATTCAAAAGCCGACAGCGACGAGGCGGGCTGCTTAGGATAGAAACAGGGACGTACTAAGAGAAAATACGTACACTCATAAAAATAACTTCTTGTTTCAAGAAAATTTCCTTTTGTATGCATTTGTTGAAAAAAAATTTATTTCTTACAAAATAATTAGGTTCAATAAAAAAAAATATTAATTTTAAATATATAAATATCGAGATAAACATGTATCTTCTTTTTTCTGCTTTGAAAGAAAATGAATATATTTTAAATTTTGTTTTTAAAAATAATGGAAAAAAGTCGTTTTAATTCTAAACAAAACGTTTTTATTTAAAACGATATCATTTTGAATTAAAACTACTCCTATTCAAACTACTTCGTTTTGTGACACTGTTTTTCTCAAAAACAATACTAAAAAATTGAATTTTGTGCAACTTTTTTTGTGGAATTTATTATTTGTAAAATTAACAGTCTGTCAAACTTGGGGCTGTCATTGCTCACGTAAAATTATTGAATCGGAGCCCCTGCGTCGGGGTTGAGGCCTGGGACCCGATAGGCCCCGCGGGCATAGCCCCCTTAGTGACCAGTGGTATATTAAACATGTACAATTTAATTTTTATTTTTATTGAATTTATGAATATGAAATAGGAAAAGTAGTATGAACAACTCGTGTTACAATGCCTAATTGTAATTCTCGTATTTTGCGTAACTCGCCTGCGGCTCGTTTACGCAAACTTAACCCGTATTACAAAAAAGGTCATTGTAACACGAGTTGTTCAATATACTATTATCAGTGTACTACAGGAATCATGAAAACTATTAATTCATCTGCATGTATGATTAGAAGGATAAATGTGTCCATGAAAGTAAAAAAAAATAATGTTCATGGTAAACGTTAAGAAATCAGTTGACTTAGGTCATAATTTCAAAAACGGAAATAGAAGCTTGCAGGAAATAGTGCCAGGATTCAAGCAATTTTGTTTAGGGAGAGAAGATCTTTTGACCACGATTATTAAAGAAGAAGAAAAAGTAGATATTTTAAGATAGTTTTTAGTCATTGTCAATGATTCTTAAAAGTAAAGAAGTAAATCTTCATATAGAAGAAAATTAAATAAATCAAGACATACAACATAATGGTTTTGAATTTCATGTATAGAATTATTAACGTAAACTGAAATTAGGAAATAACATACGTAGGCATCATACAGGTAAAAAGAGTGATTACAAGAGTTAAAGTTAGTATATTCTTTCGCAATTATTTGCTTCTGGTTGTCAAAGTTTTTTTCTAATAACTAAGAGTGTTTTAAAATGTTGTCGTAAAAATCAACACTTGTGATTGGTTAACGCGCAGCCAATTTACACCGCTCTGAATAGAAGAAGAAGAAGAAGGTCGTATCAGCTGTCACCTGTCAGTGAGTGAGTCGATTTGATATTTTCACGTGTTCAGTATTTTCACTATTTTAGCTTAATTCTTTTTTGTGAAATTCCACAAATACATAAATCAGTTCTTCTAAGTTAATACTGTTATTACGATTTATTACATATAGATTATATACAGTTATTATTGGTTCTGTATTTTTGGATTTAATTTAATAATTTACTGCATTTTTGAAGTATTATTGGTAAATTAAAACAATATAATCTGTATATTAAACTGTCAATCCATATGACCTCCAACTGAAAAAGTAGAAAACCACGAAAAAATTCTAGTTACTTTTTTCGTTTTTTTCTACAGTGTATATATGGCTTCAGGTTTTACTCCTCCTAGTTTTTAAATAGACTATAAAATGTTTAATCTTGTTCATAATCTACAACAGGCTATTCCACCATAATAAAAAATAAATAGTAAAATAGTAAAATTTTATTGAAAATATGAAAAATAAGAGTTAAAGAACGCGTCTGTTTGAGCAAATAGGATTCAAGCATTAGCTTCTACTCCGCCTTAACTCAGAATATACATATTCAGAAGTGTCGGGTCTGTTCGGATTCTGTTCGGCTGGTTATCTTGTCTTTCCGAGTTTGCTGTTTGAATTGCAGACCTCATGATATATTTTCATCAAGAAACAAAGATTCTTGAACATATTTTTCTGAATTATTCTTTGAAATCTGTAATTATTTGGGATATAAGACCATTCATTAATATTTGAGTGTTGACTATAATGTTTTATAATCGCGTATCTGCCGATACACAACAAAAGACGATGTTTAGAATTTGCAACAGTATATTGCAGAAAAATAATTATCTCTGTGATTTATATAATTGTAGATTATGATTATTGGAAAATTGCGATCAATTCAATCTTTTCAAACAACAAAGGGACCATCGAGCTCTGCAACTGCACTCGCATTTAAATAGGTCAGCCCAGGGAGGCAAATATATTAAGCACGGCCCTGGCCGTAAGCCATTAGCTGGTGAAGCCTGTGACTTGTGACGGGTGACATGGACTAATGACGCTGTATTTATGTCGATATCGATGGTTCTACTGAATCAAATTGCTTGTTGATGGTGCATGTTCTTTGTGCGCACATTACCCTAATGTTCATGTTCACCTGGAGGTAAATGAATTGGATTTGTTGCGCGAATTGAAAGTGTAGCGAGTGACACGAAAAAAGTGGCAAATTTCATCATTTAAATGCTGATTGGACATCGTTAGCAAAGTACGGTACAGAATGAGTTTATTTAATTATAGGCACAAATAGCATACACTTGACTTTGCGCAGTACTAATGTGCATTGGAAAGTAATGCCTCCAATTAATTTGTATTTGTCAGTTACGGTTAGTATTCACACATCAAGATAAACTACCCAATAATTATCAGTCAGGCAAGTGAAACAAATATAACGTCAAAACCATAGCACAAATCACAAATTACTAAATTAAAAAACAAGATTCATAAGACAATCTGTTAACACACGAGTCCATGTTTCATAAAGAACGAATGCGAAAAAAATCTTTTTTTATTTATGCAATTTTATAATTTTGTTATACCGGGTGGAGCATCATACCTGTGTACATAGGCGATTAACATGAAAAAACAGTTTTTCCGTGCGCATTGCTCCCCAAATTATTTTAGGCAAAAATGCTTCAAATACATGTTGTAGAGCATAAAATTTTGCATCTAAATCAATAAACAGAATTACTTTTACTTGCTTTGTAACGACAGAAATTAAATATGAAAACATGGAAAATTTCGTTGAAAATATCAAATAGCCATGGAATTGAAACAAAAATAAATAAATGCTTATCGTTTTTCTGTCTATTTGATATTTTACCGGTCAAATTAATCATTCATCTGTCAAATGTCAAAAATTTATTTATTTTTGTTTTAATTCCATGGCTATTTGATATTTTTAACGTAATTTTGCATGTTTTCATATTTAATTTCTGTCGTTACAAAGCAAGTAAAAGTAATTCTGTTTATTGATTTAGATGCAGAATTTTATGCTCTACAACATGTATTTGAAGCATTTTTGCCTAAAATAATTTGGGGAGCAATGCGCACGGAAAAACTGTTTTTTCATGTTAATCGCCTATGTACACAGGTATGATGCTCCACCCGGTATTTTTAAAATACGACTTGTAATAGTTATTTACATTACAAGCAAGGTAAAACCGTTTTTACTGCTGAATGCAGGAAATGACCGGCAAGCCGATTAGGCGAGCCTGTCACATCCTTGAAGTAGTAAAAACAGTTACCTTGCGTGTATTGTACAACATTTTACTTGTTACTCATTTGTAAATCAAATTAAAATTATAACCTAATCCTGTCAGTTACAACTGTTCTGTCAAAAATTATTTTAAATGATTTCGCATAAGCCTTGTAAACATTACTGTGGCAACGTGCATTGTTTACCTTGTTTACTAACATGTAAAAATTTTACAATGCAGCTGTCAATTAGTAACTTGTAAAGATTCATTTTCAAAAGCAATAGAGGGCTTGGTTCTTACAAGAGAGTAACAAGTAAACAATATGATTTAATATTTTTGATCAGAGAAGTTGGTAGCGGTTAGTATTTTCTATGCTTCAGTTTTTGGTTTACGAGTAATTTTTAAGAAATTTTAATTATATTTTTTTCAGTTTTTCATTGCTTCTCAAATCTGGATAAGTGATTCATTTATGTACGTGAATGGTATATCAGCTGTTACGTCACGCCCCCCCCCCCCCCCCCATATATTACTGGAGAGGGGACTATGGTCCCCTATGGGGGGGTAAAGAAAAAGGCACCTGACTGAGGATCCAACCAGTTGGAATCTTAAATCTCGCCGATCCAGTCATTCGGTGCCACTGCCTCACAATAGTTGGCGGGTTACACTACGCTGATGAGTTCCAATGAGAACGAAACTCGTCCGTATAGTTACCGATTGATTGGATTGGCCGGTCTTCTACGAATAAACTTCCGAATAAGGTATTCGTATATAAATAAAAAAATACGCATAAAAAAATGACAGCTAGAACAATAAGTAGGATTTGAGCTATGATTTCGATGGGACGTTTTTCATTTATTCGGCGTATAATTTATTCGGTACTTTATTCGTAGATGGAAATATCGGCCCTTAGTGACTTAGTAATTTATTTAGAGACTGATTTTAATGAAACATTAAGAATTTTAATGTCTTTATATTTTTATATACTATCAATTTAGTATTCTTTTAATAAGATTGAAATTGTGAAATATTTTAGAGCATATGTTCATCGGAATAATTTGCCCAAAAAAGTAAAGAAAATCATTGAAGCGAAGCGAATACTGTTTGTTTAAGTATGAAATCAATCTGCGACTTCATATTTGTTTTACAAAATGGAAATCCATATTTCTGTCCTCACATTTACTCCGGTTATCTGTGTGCTTAGTCTGCACTGCGCATTGCAATCGCTTTCAAATCACAAACACACATTCAAGAAAATGAATTTCAAGAATAAGCGGAGAACGCGACGTTCATAACAACATGATAAAGTAAATTAAATAATGCTTATTATCAGCTCCTACTTTGTGCAGCCAAAATTATGTTGATGTTATTTCAAAACAACAGGATTTATCCATGTCAACGGTTCATTATTTTATACCACACACACAAAGCTTTTGTTTATGTTGCAAATGTGAGTGGATCAAGTATATTTAACATGTAAGCTGACACAAACAACACGTATAAAGCATATTTTCCTGTGACTCATTGGGATTTCATATTGTTTTCGCTTTTATTGATCACGTACTAACAAGAACACGTTATTCCACCGTTTATGTATTGTAGACGAACAGAAGGATTCATAAAGGAATAAAGGAAGGAAACACTGTGGCCGTATATTGCCTCAAAGAAGAACGTGCAGTCTATTCTTTATATATTTCATATTTACTTGTATTAAATATTTCGAAATCTTATAAAAAGTACACGTGTGGTACATTGGCTCTTTTATGGATTATATTAAGAGAATTGAACCAACTTTGTTAAAATTTTCTGCAGTATTTTAATTTAAAATATTTCGAACAGTCAAAAACCCTTCTACCGAAGGTGTTGGGTGTAAAAAGTCTCTTAAGCCCTTGTCACAAGGTCAGTGTTTCCACAGTTTGACAACACTTTTGAATGACAAACACAGAAACGTGACGTCACGTCATACAGTTTGGTCAAATGTTTTAAATGAGACGTTTCTTATTGTCATACATTTTGGTTCGACTTTTGTAGTTTTGACAGATCCAGTGATATTTGATATCAGTAATGAATAAAGTACTTTAATGAGATTTTATTTAAACAAATATTATAAATTCGTCAATTAGCCTAGTCTGGATTATATTATTAAATAAATAAATTTTTTTAAATATTTTTCTCAACTAAACTAAATTTCTTTACACTTACCAAAAAAATTCACTATTTTTCAAGGTTTTTGATGTTAGGCATAATGCAGTTAAGTTGATGTCTGTATGTGAATAGTAACTCCAAAACATAGTGCATTTATGCCATTAAATCACAGATAGTGAGTTCCATTTTCTAAAAAAGCGCCTATTCCACATTAGATGACTATTCCATATTCACCGACTTTACTCTATTGTTAATCTTCGTACTTTTCTTAGATTTTCATTTCTAGCGCCTAAATCTTTTCATTGTTTGAGAAAGTACCCATACTCGGAATCATATTTCAATATAGCTCTATATAATATATTATATACTCTTAATTTTCTTTTCGTACTTATTTCTTTTTTCTCTAAATAGATGTGTTGCATTGCATGAAAGATTCTTGCCGTTTTATCTATTATACCATTTATGACAACGTCCTGTTTACCATTATTTTCTATCATCGTTCCAAGATACTGCAACTTATTAACTTGTTCCATTGTTTTCTTATTAGTAGTCAAGTTTATTATTATTTGTTAGTTTCCCACTATTTTGTTCTTTATAGCGTTAATTTTGATATCATATTTCTCTATCGCTTCATTTCATATGTTTAAATTATATTGTATTTTTTCTTCATTCCCTGCTATATCCACTAAGTCGTTTTGGATAATTTTAATGTTTCATTCTATTAAGTTTCGCTATTTGTAAATAATAAAACAAATTATTTTCGGTATAAAGCCCTATATTTACAGAAAACAGACAACAAAACACAAATAGCAGGATTTTCTGCCAAACCCTGTATACTTCTAGCTCCCACACCATCAAAATCTGCGTAGGCCATCCTTAGTAACTAAGTCATTGCGTCTACATACGTAATTATCTCCTTTAATTCATCCCAGTGCTAAGTATCTCTTCAACTCTCGCAAAATTCCCAACAATTTGTGCGATTACACGCCGCCATTGTGGCTCGCTTAAATCCCGTAATACTCCACTATGTACAAGAGAACAACGAACGCCGAACAAGCGCTTCCAAATCTTAGTAGGCACAGGGTTTCTCAAAGTTTTCACAGCCACGTACTAGAAAATAGATACTTTGTGAGCAGTTAAAAGATATATATATACAAGTATTAGAAGAAAATTAATAATGTATTGTGTTATTAGGAGTAAATATGGTACTTGTGAGCATGTAAATTTGAATGAAATAAAATAAATTTCACTATATAGGTATAAAATTTTACATATAAATAGTGTAAAAATTACTAAGTTAATTACATGTCGTTGACATATAAATATAAATAAAACATATAAATAGTGTAAAAATTACAAAGCTTTAATTTGATACCAAACTATGTAGAAAGCATTCTAATAAATATTATAAATACAAATAGCGATAAGCTCAAAAGCAATTTTTGATATTTAAGTGTAGTTCTCAGCTATAATATCCCTAGGTCATTGATAATTTGAAATAATATTATCACAGTTACCTTCAAGCAACGTTCTTGAGGTGGTTGTGATAAAAATATGAGTATTTATCGATGGTCGACGGATATTCGATGAGAAATTTTTTTGAGATAATTATTATTATTTTTATTCATATACCGTAAAAATGACATTTTGAAATAAACAAATCAAATATTGAAATAACTGTCAACAACTGTTACTTAGCAACAAGTAATTATTCCAGTGTAATTGTGACCTGATTGGTTACTTATGCACACATGATCAGAAATGCAGGGATTTAATTAGATATTTTTTTAATTAAATTTTTTCTCTAAGATATTCGTATTTAATTCGACAAGATTCAAATAACTATTATAAAATACCTAACAATGGACGATCGTTTAAAATCAATTTTTAATTATTAATTTAACTTTCCTCCGTGAGACCTTTGATAAATTTGATATAGTCGATAGGGTTTAATAAACATTTCTTACGAAATTTTTTAAATATATTATTACGTGGTCTTCAAAATAATATTAATAACATCTTTCATTTTGATTTCTTTTGCATTTCATTTCATATTTGAAATAAATAGGATTTACTGTTTTAAATATACTTCCTACATTCAATTTTGTAGTTGTTGCCAAAATGTATGCATTTCTTCGCACTGTCATTTAATTTAAGATTATTAATTTTGTTTACTCTATATTTTCTTGTTCATGAGATATAGAACACTAAATGGATAAACAGAGTGATGATACATTACCTAAATCATTTACACAAGCTTGTATGGCTAGAACAATTATTGTTAAGACCTGTGTCCACGGTGATAGAAATCGGTCCGAGATCTCGGACAGAGTTCTCGAATCAAAAACTCGGATCGTGGACACTACCAACTTGGACGAAAAAATCGAATAGAAAAATATGATGAAAAACGCGTTCTGTTCGATTTTTTCATACTAGTTGCAAACTTTATATATATGTTACCAAACTAAATTTTGACGTTTAATGTTTGAAAAGCTGAAAAATTTTCAATCAAAGCTGAAATTAGTATTTTCAAACAGTTTCTGAAACATGAAATATATTTTTTATTTATTTCTCGTATAAACAAATTTAAAATACTTATGTCAGAATAATTTCTTGAATCATATTTTATTAGTTTTTAGTATTGGTAGAATTGACTGAAGCTAACTTCATAAATTCGACTAACCTGACATCTGTTGTCATACAAGATCACTATTTATGATATAGAGAACTATATCCGAGATCTCGGACTGATTTCTATCACCGTGGACACAGGCCTTTAATAGTATATTGTACAACGCGCATGGAATGGTACTCATTTCCTACGAGTATGAAAGTTTGTAGCATGAGCCGAAGGCGAATGCAGCAAATCATACGAGTATGGAATGGACATTCCATGCGAGTTGTACACTATACTTTTTCTACGACCATGATATTATTTCAAAATTAATTGAATTTTAATAATGAATTTGTCCTGCTTTCACCATTCCAATATTTGACAATTCTAAATAAGTATCCTAGCAATGACACCTGTATTAAAATGACCTGATCTGTATTGAAATACTCACAAAACAAATTCATTTCGCACGATGCTTACAATGTACCTCATATCCCTAGCAACAACAAACATACAATGAGCAGATTTCTCAGTTGTCGTAGAAAAAATACATTCCTACATAATATTTAATTCATTCTGAACATACAAGTCCATTTATTTCTAGCAAATGGAATCGATCATACGACCATGCTATGTACCTCTCTTATTCAAACACGCTTATCCTATCTAAATCACCTCAACTACTACAACCAAACTCCATTCGTCAAATATTCTGTTGTTATTTACAATAAAGCATCAAGCAAGCTAGGAATGAAATGTTGAGCAGCACTGTCTTAGCAGCTTGTGATTCCTGCTTTGTTTCGGAACAAATGAATTTACATTTATCTCTTTGTGAAGCCGAATGCACGAATGAGCGTTCGTGATTACTTTGTGGACATTCAAATAATAAGCCAGAAGCTAGGCATTGTGAGTGTGTGCTGTACCGTGCAATGTTATTAAATGTATTGATTTGTATTTTGATGATGAGATCAAAGATACCTTTGATTGTTTTGTGAAATTGGGACGATTCAATTTGAAAATCGAGGAATTTAATATTTGAATTTATACAATATTTCAAACATTCGCAGGCTGATATGTTGTGATACGGTGGTGGTTTGGTTAGAATTCCGCTCACAATTGGAAGGAATCTGTGTTGACAGTGACATAGATATAACAGATAGAATATTGCACTCTATCAATTACATTTTAATTTGAATTTATTCATCCATTTATGGCTAATACTTTAATGAACTTAATTCGCAAATGCAATTTGAAACACCTCTAGAATAGTATTCTTTCAGTTCTTGTTACTCATACGAAAGGTTTAAGGGCGTCGTCGAATTGGGCTGGACAAACTAATCGGTTACGCGTCGCTACAATCGCCAGGAGAGGCGCCAAACTCTCTTCTTAGAGCAATATTTAAAAATGTTAGATAAAGGTTGCGGCAAGCGCTAGTATTGGTATGACCTGAAGAGGGGTGGTGGCGAGCGCGGTACAGAGAGAGCGAAGGCAGAGCTGCAGATCGCGCTCCGGCAAAACGCTGCACTAAATTTACATTATAAAACGGCAATATTCTAATTCCGTTCGTTTACAACAATTACTTATTGTATTCAATATTTCTTTTTTTTTATTATTATTCATTATAAAATATTTTCTTCACAGTTTGCACATACTTTGAAACCAATTTTTTGTTTTTCTGCATTATTTATTGTTATGAACAATGCAATGATTGTTGAAAAAAAAATTGATATAAGTGCAAACCATAGATATGCGTTTCCTAAAATCAATAAACAAAAGTGCATATGTTTATAACAATTCATTCAATCAAACGAATGGAATTACGATTGGACAGTATTAGACGGCGACCTTAAGCGAGATTTTTATAATGAAGTAAAGTGAGAAGTAACGCAAGATGCATCGCAGGCGGTGACGCAGAAGTAAAGCAAGAAACTTCGGTAGGTTTCATAATGAAGTATCCGTGGCTGCTTGCAGCCAATCACAGTGCTAGTACGTGTTGCTTCTTCAGCTGTTTGAATTTGACGTTTGTACTGTATAGAGAGAGCACTTGCTAGTCGAATGTAGAACAGAATCGGTTTTAAGTGGAATGTTAAATTGAGGATGGTAACAATAATGTACTCATCAAATGGTAGGGCTGAACAGGCCACGAAAGAGGCATGAAAAATTCCCAATTCCAACTTTCTGGGGATTTATGAATTTACAGATGTTCGCACAGATGGTAATTAATAACTTAGGCGGGAGTCTGTCTAGCACTAAATGCATACAAAGGCAATAAACCGATCATATAGAAATGAAATATTTTAAGCGCCTTTACGAATATTTGAAAATTAACTAAATTGCAAATAGCGAAAACTAAAAATCAGAAAAAATAAAATGAATACAAGTTGTGGTTTGAAATCAGTTCCGAGAACACAAACATATATATCGGTAATATAGCTTTCTGCACTGTAGTTTGAAATAGTGCATCCAAATTGGTCAGAAGTAGAAAAGTAACGCAAGAAGTTGGGAGTTGGCCAACTTTAGCGTTGCGTTGCTTCTGCGTATCTGCGTTGCGTTTTGTTATAAAGCAGTATGTGCAATCCCGTACATTTAACTTTTGCGTTATTTTACTTCAACCGAGTTGCTTCTTGCGTTACTTCATTATAAATCCCGCTTTAGAGTCCTGTTCGGGTTTATTTTATAAGAAGCGCACCCGACCTGTACCTCCAAAATTCGACCCAAAATTTAAGTTTACAGTGAGACATAATCAAGAAATTAACAAACCACTTCAAAAGATTTTTTTTATATAATTTGATATGTCTCTGAAAGGCGATCTCAAACAAAAACGGATGAACTGCGGCGAGCGCTGTGAAGATGAGAGTGAGTACTTTGGAAATCAGAATCTTAGTCAGTGTAACATGCGTAGATTTGTCAAATTCCCCAACAAAATTCCGAAATTCCGCTACTTGCCGCTACCAATCTTTGTCTTGTTAAGGGCGCGTTTGAAAACCTAACAACCGCAGTAATTAAATTACTTACTTTATCTCTTCCAGCAATACCATGTAGTGCACAAAATGTACTTTCAGATGAAATTTTTTCCTTATGTCTTGAACTACTAGCGCTGGCGGTGGCAAACCATTGAACTCAAATAATATTCCTCTCATGTGGAAACGAAACTTCATATATTTTGGGCGAACTACTCAATTTTCAGTAATTATTTTTACAAAGAATTTTAGATTATGTTGTCCCGATTGACAAGTAAATATTTTTACTTGTTACTCACTTGTAAACACCATTTACCCAAGCGATCTATTGCCTTTGAAAATGAATCTTTACAAGATAATAATTGACAGCTGCATTGTAAATATTTTAAAAGTTAGTAAACAAGGTAAACAATGAAACAACGCACGTTGCCACAGTAATGCTTGCAAGGCTTATGCAAAATCATTTAAAATAATTATTGACAGAACATTTGTAACTGACATGACTAGGAATAGTATTAATTTGATTTACAAATGAGTAACAAGTAAAATATTATTCAATACATGCAAAGTAACTGTTTTTTTTTTTTTTTTTGGATCGCCTACCTAGAAAATAAGCTGTTTCTGGTCGCCTTTTAGACCAGAAATTCCTTCTTTACCGAGCTAGCTTGGAAAATTCACTATAAGGGATCAGAAAGCAATGTTTCCATAGTGATCAGTTTTTTACATATTTATATTTTATTTACGTGTCAAATATTGCAATAATGTGTAAGTAGTATTATTTCTTTTTTTCAGTATGGCGAAAAAAATATTGTACCCAACATGACCTGAAACTGTCTTCACTGGGCTCGCAAACTTCCATGTATTATGCTTGCTCACCCAGTAAAGTATCACTTTCAGGTCTTGTTACGTAAATTACTATTACTGCTTCAAGGAGGTGACAGGCTCGCCAGTCATTTTCTCCATTTAGCAGTAAAACAGTTTTACCTTACTTGAAATGTAAATAACTATAAATCGATCATTTTTAGAAGCTCCAACAGATGTGTACATCTGGTAATTTGGAAATTACAATAATTAATAATTGGTTCGTTTTATTTAGTTTAACAACAGTTTTAGTTTCAGTAGATTCACATTAAAATATTTATTTGAATCATCCTCGGCAGCGTTCGAAATCCGGCTAGCATGTATATTTGTAATTACTAAACTAAACACGCTCCGTGCCAGTAAAATAAGAGCAACACAAAACTAATAGTAAAATTGTAATTTAATTCTTGCAAGATTAAATACTAAAAGGATTTGCAGCAAGTAATTTTGCATGAATAACTAAACACAGGAAGTAACTCCAAGCAAACATTATTAGTTTTTTTCGCTCAACACGGCATCTCGTCCATTATACAAACTCCGTCCATCCACAAGGTACATTACAGTCATCACCAGTCAACCTGTTCCACCCTAAACATCTCACTTTCACGTATCACGTAACGTAACTCAAACATACACAAACACATCCTCGTGAACACCAGCAGAGCAGAGCGTTTACTCATAATTACAGCGAGTGTAATCTAGCAATCTGCGCCTTCCGGTCGCCTAGCCGTGATGTAGCTGTCAGCTGTGTGACGTCACGGCTCAGCAGTGCTACCACACAACCACTGATAGCCCTGACACGGACACACGGCGCACGAGTCACGTGGAGCGTGATCGTGATGAGCACGGTGACATAATGGACAATGAAATGATAGCAGCGATAGCTGCAGGGCTTATCGAAAAGCGATACAGGATTTTGTTCAGTTTATTAGTAATTCGGATTTTAGTATTCATGCTCACTCCAATTGCTACATAGTGCTTCAATGTATTGTTACGTTTGTAACTGTCGGGTTCGGTGAAGTTTAATAATCAATCATTAAAACAACTATTAAAAGTCACAAAAAGTTTATTTACTAACACTTATATTTATTTTTGCAATACCTGTTCTGTAAGTTACCCATTAATAACAAAATTTATACACAGTAAGTGGAACTTTTATTGCACAATTGGTTTTCATGGTTACATCATTTACTTACCGTCCACGGTGGATGGTAAGTGAAACTTACCGTTCATGGTGGACGGTAAGTAAATATATATCATTCAAATTTTATTTCTAACCTCAATCTGTCAGCTGTTAATTTTGATACCTATTTTTCCTTTTCTTATATTTACACAGGTATTGCAAAAAATAACTTACTTACCTCGAACTGTATTTGATTTTTTAGGCCTCGAATGTTTAGGAAATCTCGACCCTACGGGTCTCGACATCCCAAACTACATTCTCGACCTAAAAACTATCACTTACAGTTCACGGTACGTAATATACTATTAAACTACTTATTTATTTTTACAAACTTATTAATAAACATAAAATAACGATTAATCAATACTCAACTAAGAATATTACACAAGAAATATTTATTTACACTATTTATATTCACTACGCAAACGCTTTATTAATATTTATTTCCACTTGATTCAATACTTTCTGAGCGTGTCTGAGTCGAATGCCTCACTGGGTAGGCCAGCGGCTTTATATATGTGTTCTGTTGGTAATCGAGAACAGTCTCGATGCTTCTACTATGGAACAGCACTAGAACCTTCTCGAACGATGAGGTATCGCTGCGCGCTGACTGTCCAAGGTCGTACTGGCCCGTTACAGTACTTTATTAAGAGCCTGGTTCACCAGTCACTGACAAATTTATGTTTATATCATGCGAAACGGAAAATATGACAGTAATCACTGGTATTTTATAAATGCAAAATCATAGAAAATACTGTTTTAAAGTATTCATACTGACAACTGGAAACGGCGTTTTGAAAATAAGTCTTGAATATTTCAAAACGTTTTTGAAGTGAAAACATGTTTGCTTAGTGCCATGGATGGTATGTCTAATGAGCTGTTAAAATTTTGGTGGAGATTTTTGGAGTGTTCAATAATATTTATTTTAAGATGCGCATTAGAATTTTCTAAAGGAATAGCACATAAACTGCTCGAATTATTAGAATCTCACATTGACCAAACAAATCCAAACGAAATCCGTCTATTTATTCTTCACTAATTTCAATAATTTTTAATAATTCTGCCTTCTCTATTTCATTATAATTTCTCCCTCTGTCTTCTTTTTTTATAAATTTGTGATATTCATTTAATATTCAAGAAGCAGCTTCTTTCAAAATACGAATTTACAAAAAGTGATTGTCAACAACTGCCAGTTTTTCCTCAAAACTAAAATATAGATAATACAGGATACTTAACTATCTTAATAGCATTCTAGCCATCTGGTGGCAAATAATTAAAAAAAAACATAACTAATAGCCAATTAACAAACCGAGACGCAAAGACTTTGGTGAAATGTCCAACTAATATAACCAATAGAATAAATGCACGACACTGCTATTTAACTGATGATTTAATAAAAGTTTTAGAAACGGCCTATGTTATAATATGTTGTTCTTAACTTAATGTTAACCACTTTCTATATTGATTACATTAACAAAAATGAAAATATATTAATACAAAATATTTCTTACCAACATTATCATGGCATTAGACAACGAGTGAATTGATTCTTACCTGGAACAAAATAAAATATGCTTAGTTAAATAATATGCTATGCTCAAAAATGTTACTCAAAAATTATGAAATATATCTTGAAACTACTCGTAGAATTGATTACATCCTCTGAATTACGAACTAACGTTTTTTCTTTCTAAACCCAACAGTGAGTAATTTATAAATAGACAGAAATTACTGTAATCAGCAGTGAAATAGGTACTCAAATGTTCTACGATTTTCTAAAGAACAATCATTACTTGTACCATCAATGACAACATCTTCAACTAAAATAATAGTAACGCTTTCTAACAAACTGCAATCACTTCATATTACTAACAATGAAAAGAAAACTGTAAACTGTATAATATATAAATACAATAGTCTCAAATTTTTAAGTTTTTCTCTTTCGCAAAAAACTTATCGTGTCTTAAGGTCCCATACGGTATGAAATTCTAAGACAAAAAATAAAATACACTAAAATACAGGGCTGGAAACATAGTGAATTAAAAAAAAAAATCCAAAATTCTTAATTTAGGAAGAATTTTCTCAAATTTGGATCATTTGTTAGCATTAAAAATTATGTATATTCAAGGTAAAGATGATCTATTCGTAAAGTTTCAGCAAATATAAGTTATAGCCAAAAGACCGCAAAAAGCGATTTTTTTTGAAAAATTCACAATTTCGCGCCAAATTGTCGTAGGTCCTCGAAACTTGAGAAATTTTAAGAAAAATGTTTGAACTTTGTTGCCCTGTTTGCCAATTGAGTCTACGACTTTTTTGGCACTGCGTACGAGTTGTCTAAGTTGGACATTTTTTGACATCAGGAACATTTTTTTATATGGGGGATGGGAGGGGGTGTAATGGATTTGATATCTTATTGACTAGTATCACATTGAAGAGAATATTTTACAGTCTCTAAAAGTCAAAGAATCATTCAATTTCAACTAAATGCAACCGAGTTATGGCACTCGGAAATTTAGCCATTTTTTGTGCATTTCGAAATGCTGCGTTTTTTTTTCCTTGAGTTTAGTAAATAATCTCCTAGAAGGTTTTGTTCTTATTGTAGTTACAAATATATTTTCTACCAGTTTTAATAATATTATCCTGTTTCTAATTAATTTGAATAATTTTTTTTTACTACATAACAAATTATTAGTCACAGTCCTGAACATGTATTTGATCTGTTGATTAATTGCACATATTTACTAATTTATAATTCTTATTATTTGCTCTGCATAATATTACTTTACTGATGGTATTTTTAAATTTAAACAAAAATAAGCAGCTTATAACAATAGAAAATTAATGTTTTATTATTATATTATTATTATGTCAGTTTAACGATTTAAAACAATGTTTAATTAATGAAGAATTAACTGTATAAAACGAAATGGCGATGTGCCTGTTCATATAGTGAAAATGTGTATCTGTTTTCAATCAGTTGTTGACCGCACGTACTGACAGTTCATCAAACCATTTCAAATTTGCACTTCGAACAAACCTATTGTCTCTTTATGTGTTTGTTCCACGCAAAACAATGTAAAATACAGCTGATTTTCCATGAACCCAAAAATATTGCTGATATTTTTGTGACGTGTTTACAAAACCATTTTGTATTAAGCAAACCATTATCCTTCACTGATTTCTATACAGGGTGTTTCATAACTTCAGGTACATACGTTATTGGTATATGTTATTTGATATGCTGATTACGAATCAAAAAGAATTTTTTTTAAAACGCAAAATTATTTTCCATGTTTCCCAGTCCAAAATTTTTTGTTGCCATTGCCACTGGGTGGATGATTATATTAATAATTATTGTTTCATTAAAAATAATTAAATTTTGTTTGTTTATTTTACTAGTAAATAATAGTAATAAACTCTCGGTTTTTTTGTTTCAAAAAATAATTTTAATAATTAGTATTGATGTACATTTCGGTTGTTAAACCATCTTCAGAATGACAACAAATAGTGTTCTGCTACGTTGGAAGAATCAATTTTATTGAGTCTCCAGCTGCTTAGATGTTCTTTGAATCTTATGCCGAAATTACGTGAGGTTTTTCCAATATAACTGCAATCACAGTCATTGCAATCAATTTGGTATATACCACTGTTTTTCATTTTATCTCGTAGCTAAACATTTAATACAAAACAACCATAAATGTAATACTGATAATTTTAAAATACTTCATAGAGAGACTAAAGGTTTAAGAATGGATTTACTAGAAGCGTTGGAAATTCAAACAGCAAGTATTAATGGAAAGAACTTAATGAACGAACAAATAGACCTTTATAAATCCCCGCTTCTGGGAATCTGTTAAGCCTCTATTCGTATACCTGTACAGTTATTACTATATATTTAGAGTAAGAACACTATTTGTTGTCATTCTGAAGATGGTTTAACAACCGAAATGTACATCAATACTAATTATTAAAATTATTTTTTGAAACAAAAAAATCGTGAGTTTATTACTATTATTTATTTGAATATATTTCAACGAGAGCCAACACACACGTCCATAGAAAATATTTTACTAGTATTATGTAATTTAAATTGTTGATTACCTATTGCATTGTTTGTGTTTAATAGTATTCTACTCACACGTCAAACGTCAAACCAAGTTCTTGTCATCTTGCCACCCATCACGTCACTTTCATCTCTCTATTTCTCTCACGCTGTGCTGATTACAATCTATCTTTGTCTATACTCCTTCCATACATTTTATTAGTTCTATGGTTGAAACATTTATCTGATGTAATACTACTTCAGTACTTCATAGAAAATTTCCTGATTAATTTGGGTCTAAATTGATAAACAAATTGAGCTTTAAAGTTTCAACGTGCATTCGCTTCATTTCGAATGATATTTCTCTGGAAAAACCACTCCAACATATTGAAATGATCACAGGATCACGTCAGCTTTGCCTCCCCTATCTGAAACGTGTACTTTATTGTTGACGCTACATTCACGCCAGGTTATTTTAACTGTCACCGTACAAAGTACGAGTATATCATGTAATCTCGTTTCACAGATTGTTCCAGAATATAAAAATTTATGTTTTATACGGTTACGGCCTGGAATCACCCATTATGATTTACATTGAAACATACATAAAAGTTTCCATAGATTTCGTTCCTGTAATGGTCTTACAGACCTATAGGGCATAGCTTGTTCAAATTTGCCTGGCGATTGATTCCATTAGTGTTTCTCAGCAGGTATTCCATAAGAGGATTAAAGAAATTTATGAGGGACTACTTTACAGGGTTGTACTGGATAATATTTTCAAACGAGTTTTATACAAACAGACACAAGTAATATCAAAATATGAAAAATTTTAATAAAATTAAATATGAATACAGTATTGTCATTGTCGTTCAGTACATTTAAACATATAGTGATAAAAAAAAATTTTTATTTTACATCTATGTTGTTTTACTTAGGTGATTAATCGATAACAATATCATCATCAGTGTCGTCACTTGACTGTCCAACATTTATAATAA
This sequence comes from Poecilus cupreus, assembly GCA_963942605.1. NCBI lineage: Eukaryota > Metazoa > Arthropoda > Insecta > Coleoptera > Carabidae > Poecilus > Poecilus cupreus. The sequence continues at coordinate 3,062,277 of OZ012733.1, read as the reverse complement.
ATTCATCAATAATATTATTAAAATTTAAGTAACTGTTTTCTATGTCTATCACATGCCGAACACTACTAGCCCAATTTAAGTCACTAATATTATTTATTTCACTTTTAATTAATTCCACAACATTAGCGCACACGGTTGGTGTAACATTTTTTCGTCTAATACTTGTTTTTAATTGTCCTCAAATTAGTTCTATACGATTTAATATACAGTAATACGGAGGCAGTCTTAATACAGTATGACCAAATTTTTGTGCCATTGTATCGCACACGTACATTCTTTTAACAAGTTTTGTTTGTGCTACTTCCAATAATTCACTTTTACTGTACGATTCTTCAAAAAATATATCATGATGATACAAATATTCTTTAATTTCTGTTTTATTACTAGATTTAGTGGGTATTTTAATTAATTGCCTGGAATGGTAACTAGCGTTATCCATAACTATTACACTATTTGCAGGAATATTTAGTAATAATTGACCGCCAAACCACTCCTCAAAAATATTAGACGTATAATTGTAATCCATTTGTTTGCCTGAAATAGAATACAGGAATTGGTGCGAAAAGCATATTGTAATAATCCTATGGCGCTGCCAAAGAGTTCAATCTAGAATCTGGGACACAATTTATCTATTTATAACAACATTAAATCATGGAACAAACAACTAATGTTATTTTGCCTAATCCATTTAACATTTTTATCGTTACAAAAATAAATGGGCTGATTCTAAGCTCAAGTAAATACATGGTTTATGAGTACTTTTTTGATAAATTTGAAAGCTTTATGAAATATTCCGTCAGGTATTTATTGACTGTACAAAGCAAATCAAATGGGAGTGCTTGCTTGAATGATTTCATAAATTATTTATTGCTATTATTTTCAAATATTTCTTGGAAAATCTATCCCTAAAAAATAATAATAATAATGGAATGGGAACCTATTTTTTTTCTATATACACATACAGGCTGTTTCATAACTTTTGATACATACGTTAATGGTATATGTTATTTGATATGCAGATTACGAATCAAAAACAATTTTTATAAATCGCAAAATTAATTTCCATGTTTCCCAGTTCAAAATTTTTTGTTGCCACTGCCACTGGGTGGATGATTATGTTAATTATTATCGTTTCATTAAAAATAATTAAATTTTGTTAGTTTATTTTACTAGTTATATGTACTTTAAATTGTTGATTACCTACTCCATTGTTTGTGTTTAATAGGAAAGCGAATCCAGTGCAGTAATACAAACAATGTTTTAGGTAAACAACCCTTAATTTTTGAATTAAAAAAAATTCTTTTAGATTCGTAATCAGCATATCAAACAACATATACCATAAACGTATGTACTCGAAGTTATGAAACATCCTGTATATCATAATACAATAAAATAACTAAGAATATAGCAAATTAACTTTATATGTAAAGATTAAAATAGATTTTTTTTTTGCGTCGCCATTACTGTCATTGAAGTTACACTTTGTCAAAATTTATGTATAAAATTTTAATGTTTTTCTTTTTCAACACATACTGGTTAAAATTGAGGTTTTGTGATACTTCAATATTTAAAAATCTATATCTCTTGTCTATGGGTATGACCATACTGCATGGTATGACCTAAAAAGAGATGGTGGCGAGCGCGGTGTAGAGAGACTGAATGCAGAGCTTCAGATTGGGAACGCTCTCAATTGGCAGAATATGGTCTATGCCCAATCTAGTGTTACATAGAAATCAGTGCTCTACACTGATGAGTTCCAATAAGAGCGAAACGCGTCTGTAGTTACCGATTGATTGTATTGGCCGGTCTCTGTGCCTTAATAACTTTGTTATTATACATTTTTATTGTCTTTATACTTTCTATATTTATAACCATTAGCCACTAAAATCCTAGTATTATATCCAGTATGATTCAGTGTTATAAATTAAGAATTATTAATATACAAAAAAAGTAAATGTCGTGATGGCACAAATTTATTTATAACCCTGTTTATTTAATTCAGACAAGTAAAATTAAACATTACCAGAGTAAAAACTTGATGGATCACATACATCGTACCATCAAACATATCGCTACCCCCATCTGGATTCGTCGCGCTTGACAATTTTTTCTCTGCGATAATTCGCGTGAACACCGCCGAGGTACACCAAACCTGCCCCACGTAACATCGCGTGTTGGCTTTGTTATTCCGTTCCGTTCTTAGTTAACCCGTTATCGCGTCGGATCTTAATGTAATGTCCGAGGGTGCACTACAATCTACAACACAAGGCGGCCACGGCGGCTGGTGGAAGGGTGGTTACAGTCGAGACAAGTGAAGAATGAAATGTGAGGGGTGAGAGGCGAACTGGACAAATGTGAAAGCCAAGGGGAAGAGGTTCATTTGCACACGCAGTTTTGTCTTTATCACAACGAGAATGGTAATGTTATGGAAGAAAAAAGCTCATTGGAGATTAGATAGCTTTTACGCAGGGTTTATGCGTAACTTTAAATTGTATTTTTAATGATAAATGTTATTTTAAGGTGGGTAGGATATTTGCATATTTTTCTTAAACAAACCTGACGTGACATAATTTTAGAATTCTGAATATTTTTCATGAAATTAAGAGACTAATATGAATTCTTGTTTCAAAACACTATAATAGTATATTGTGTCATTAGGAGTAAATGTGATACTTTGGGTGCTGAGCATGTAAGTTTGAACGACGAGCGAAGCGAGTCGAACAATTACATGCGAAGCATACAAAGTCACATTTACTCCGAATAACACATGCAATTTTTTCTTCAAACATAGAAAATAAAATTATAAATATTATAAAATGCTCAAAACTTCAAAAAATATTCTGTCTTATCTAGCATTTCAAGTTGCCGTAGAATATGCTGTTTTGTTATTTTTGTATCATTTTTAACTGTCAAATTATTGAATTACAACCTAACTATTTTTCATAATATTTTACTTTGTCCGCCGCCAGCGTAAATGTGTTGCCAAGGATACACTTTTACGCCGGCGGCGACAATATTGAACTTCTGCTTGTTAAATACAAATACATTACAACGTATTTTTATGTCGTTTGAAGAAAAAATTATTTATTTAGTCAGAGCCTGTGGAACATAAGTTTAGAAATATTCAGTTCGATTTTAGCTGTATTCTTTTTGGAAAGTTTTAGCTCAACTCAGTTGACAAGTGAGTTAAAATGAACTGAGCTGAGTTGAGCTGAAAAGCATCAAAATAGAACAGCATTTTAAGTATAGAAAGATGGGTTTCAACAAGAATATATACACTTATGCTATTAAAATTGATGACACTAAAATATTTTACTAGAACTTTACACATTTAATGTATCAATGAAATAGATCGACATATTTTGGTTATTGTAGCAATTTACCGCACATAACCCAATAAATATGACAGTTCTCCAGACAACACCAACCAAACATTACCCCTTCCACCGAACTGAGTTGCGTAGATCATTTTGAGTTTATTTCGCGGGTGGTGCAGCATCGGTAAGGGGGGAAGTGAGTTCTCTCACTTTGTCTCAGTTCAGTTGTAACAAAAAGAACAACACTTTACTGAGTTTATCTGAAGTGAGCTGAGACTAACTGAGATTTTGACCAAAAAGAATACCTACAGCATTGTCATAGTTAAAAGTAATGTAATTTACCAATTTTTCCTTTCCTATATGTAGTATAAAGAATTATAGCAATCATGAACAAATCAGTTTCAAGATTTTCGCGAAAATATAATGTTGGAGGTTCCCCAATTCCATTTTGACTATTTTCTCAAGAATGGACGAATGCACGGATAGATGGATGGATACACAAATAAATAAATGGATAGATATGTGTATCGTTGTTGACACACGAAACAATAACCTCAATTTATTTTGAATATAAAAAGTGTTAAATAATAGTTATTTACGATGCAAGTACATATAGCTAGTCTTTAGCAACGAACGGGACTAATGATTAAAAATGATTTACGTATGTGTATCGTACAATATTTTATCTACGATACAATGAAGAAACCCAATAAATATAAAAAATCTGATGTGGCCAGAACATAACCTCCCGCCTAATACTACTCTTAAACGGTACAAAATAGTATGTATGCTACATCGTTTGATTCAGAAAAATGATATCTTTCGATTCATACTACAAACTCTATTGTCCGGTAGAACACCGAGCAACAGCACGCAAAAAACTGATTTCCCATGTTAATCTCCTATGTACACTCTTAAGACAGACACACGGTATAGTGGCAAATTTCGAGCGATTTTCTACAAATTTGTTGACAATTAAGGTCAAGCAGGATTTCATGATTCATAGTTCGATGTATTATTAAGTTGCTAATTACCAGCGATCTTTAAAATGAGAAATTAACTGTGAAAATTAAATATGTTCTACAAGAATCAACAAATTAGGTACCTAATTTCACAAGAAATATAATTTTAATTAACAATATTACATGTACGAACATTTCATTTCCGCTAATCAAAATTAAAATAAATCTCAGTATAAATTAGGACAGTCTGATTCACCCAATAATTCCAGAAACTTTGCAGAATGTAGAGCACAACTCATCAGGAAAATTGCTTTCATTACAATTATCTCGAGTTTCCAATTATCATATCTCGCATATTTTACACTTACATTAAGACGCGATCCAGAACTGAGAGATTGTAAATATACAGTACCAAGAAGAGATGTTCACACCTACACAAGCTCCAAAAATCAATGTCGCAAATTGTATTATTTACACTGTCTTCTAATGGAGGTGCACAGTTGACGTCACACGTTAGACAGAGACTAGAAAAAGAGTCCTACAAGAAAGGACTAAACACAAATCATCGTCATATTGCTCAAGCTTTAAGTTTACGTTGTTCAATTTGTTTGTAATGTTTCATGAATTTTTAAAAATATTTCTGTCTATTTTCATATTTTTACTTTCTTGTAAATCGTATAAAAAAAAACGACCATGAAACGGTAATATGTTTTAATAATTCCTTAATCTGTATATTGAATATTTTCTCAATAATATTTTTGTATATGGATTAATGAATAGATGTGTGTTTTTGATATAAAAGTAATACCAACAGATGAGGGAAAGTGTCAATGGGGGGTCTCTATCTTTGTTGCACAATCCGCCTAAAAAGTTTGTACTGTAACTATAATGAGACTATAATAAATATTCTAAATGGACTGTACCGCCAATAAAAACAAACTACTAATATTAAACACGCATTCGCCATCATAAGATATCATACAAAATGAATTTGACATGAAACGAATTATGATAAGCGCCATCTCTTGATATTTTGAAATACAATATTGTCGTATCTTTCTATAAATGAATTCGGACACAAAATTGTTAAAAAAAATTGTGTTCATGTATTTAAAGTTTTATAATAATTTCTTACACCTTTTTTGTTGTAAATATGTACACACATTTCAAATTCAATATTCTATGTAAAGTAAGGCACATTTATTTGCACAAAGTAATTGTATAAATGTAGAAACATTGTTTGGGAATAATATGAAAAAATAAACTACTTAATTAGGTACATAATCACAGCTCTGTTACAAATGAATCACATTAATATAATATAATTATAAATGAAAACAGAGTTAAGTTCACTTAGCTTTTGACGGACAGAAATAATTTAATCTTTTTTTGCGGTCGAAATGTTTTTAATAATAGGATAAATGAATGTATCGTTTATAGTGCTATTTAACGTTAAAAATAGTGTACTTTTTGGTGTAGGATATTATTCTGAGGCTTGTCTTAGGGATATTTCTTTTAGTTGAACAGCCTTTATGGCAACATCTAAATATTTTTGTTCATAATTAGCATATGAGTTACACCCAAATCATTTTCTATATTTCCGCGGCATGTCAGAAATCACCCCGCATAGTTAATGTTTCTTTAAAAAATTTGTAACATATGAATGATAATTCTTTTTAGGTTAAAATAAGTAAATTCAGAAAGTGCATGCATGGAGCCAAATTTATATATATTTCATTTAAAAATCAATTCTTGTATTACGACTAAACAATAAGAAGTTTAACAAGTTATCAAAATAGTGAATATAAATATTTACAATTTTATGATACCATATGTCACGCGTAAATAGTCTTACAGTTTGCTACATGTGGAAAAAAAATTCGGAGCCAAACATGAACTATTAAATTTCCCTAGGTCAAAATGCGCGACAAGTACAAAATGTCCGAATTCATACTTGAGTCCGAAGACACCCCGTTTGACGGTATATCGCGGAAGATTGGAAATATGATACGTTTTAAAAAAATTATATGTGAAAACTAAAATATAACTGAAAATATGAAATGACCCCATTTTCAAGTATTGCACGATTTCAATATATACGCAGTATTTTGTTATCATTTGACGTTTGAAATAAAACTGTGTATGTTACACAAGTAAACTTTGATATAGAAATTTACAATGCAGTTATTTCTAGGAAATGCAGTAAACTTGTTTAAAATAATACAGGTACGGATGATTTACATAAATAACATCATGCTTTTGGCAAGTACATGCGAATGTTACCTAAATAAATAAAATTATTACATGCCTGCATGATGCAGCATGAACAAAATGTGTTTCTTTAAAAAACTTTATTATCTTCAGTATACTCGCATGTAATATAAATTTTATAATAACTACTTTCCTCAACTTGTACTGATCATTTGAGAACACGGATATTGGAAATAAACGATACGTTACCAGTAAATGGATCAGTATTATCTTAGAGCCGAATTCAACATTCCGTGATCAAGATTTGATTCACTGATCAACGTTGACCCGTGAATTAATGGCAATTCTCCATTGAAAATAAAGCTTATCATGTGATCAAATTCAGTGATCAACCGATTCGTTGGATTCCATGAATCAAGCGCTGATCACTCATTTTGATCAGTATTTTGACAAGTGTATCTAATTTACATTAAAAATATTTTGGGGGCACCGAAATACATCCCGCCATAAATTTCTTATTTAACAATGCAGGAACACAGACATTCACTATCAAGAAACGATCATCTCTTTAATAAAATTACTTTTTACCTCCCGCCTACCTATAGGTAAGGGAGGTATTGTTTTTGGTCAAAAAATTGGGTAGTGAGTTTTCAATTAATAAGCACGTTTTAGGGTCCCTACATTACGATTTTACTATTTTCGCGATGATGTCTGTATGTATGTATGTATGTATGTATGTATGTGTGTGTGTGTGGTCTGTGGCAATTTTTTCGTCTCGCATAACTCAAATTCTATATTACCAAAAAATACAATTTTTTGAATTATTGCTTCTTATATTTAAGTAAAGAGCTGATTAGATTTTGGATAAAATTGGTTAACCGGAAGTAGTAGTTTACTTGAAGCCCATAACAGTTTTTCGTGAAAAACACGGTTAAATTTCCTTTTTCAACAATTTATGTTAGTTTGAAAGTTGAAGAATATTTAATTTTACATGTGTTTTGATTTCACTAATTTTAATAATTTCCATTAGATTTAAAGATAATAAAATATAAAGAAATTAGATTTCTCAAATCTTGCATTCCCAGTACACCATGGAAAAATTTTCAATTTTTTACAAAATGTGACACATGTCATTGTGATTGTGAAGCTGTTTTCTTAGTGAAATATATTCAAAAAATTAAATAAATATACGAAAGAAAATTAAATTTCTCAAATATAAATAGAAAATAAACAAATAAGAAGGTATGTTTCTGTATCATCAAATGCTATTTTGTATCGTTAAAGAGTAGTATTGGGCGGGAGGTTATGTGCTGGACACATCAGATTTTTAATTATGACACGTCAAAAATGACATTTTCAACTGTTGTTTTGTTTTTGATTTAAACAAAAATGTCAAAATTTTATTATTCTTTAACGTGTTGTAATTGGTAAATGGTGTAACAGTAAGAGCAAAATGTTTCAAACAACAATATTTGAAACATTATTCTAATAACCAAAATTGTCATTAAATCATAATTTACTGAAATATTTCAAAATAACTTGATAACACTTCAAATAAACTACCACTTTCAGTTACTAGATTACCACAAAAATCTAATCAGCTCTTCCCAAAGGAATACAGTTGACATATACAAAATATCAAAAAAAAAATTTTTACATACACAAAATCCTTCAAAATACTGTAGAACCACGAACGGTTCGAAGAAGTTTAGATCTTTTCGATGTTTATAATAATAAATAAATGAAATGAAGGTACCTATATATACCATATTGAAACAAAAATATGAAAGAGATAATCTTGTACCAGTATCGAAACAAGATCTACTTACTTTAAGATATTGTGCAACAAAAAGTTTCCAAAAAGTAGGTATTAATTAGTTTATTTTTGGTAGAAAAGAATCATTTACACAATGAAAATTATAGGAACTGTCAAAAAACAAAACAAATATGATAATCATTTGGGTATCATCACATTTCAAGAAAAAACCTTTCACGAAAATACAAATCATGAAAATACATTTCTCGATTATACAAAATGTCAAAAATTACAATGAGGAAATGTACATTTATCGAAAATACAAAAGTCGAATGTTGGAAATATTATAAATACCGAATGTTACAAATCTAGAAAAAACATTTGTCGAATCATTTGAATATTACAAACCTCGAAAATACACACAGTTGTTAAAAATCTCAAATATACATTTGTCAAAAGCGAACAATATCAAATGTCGTAGTGCCATCTAGTGAGCAAAATTACAATACCACATTTGGTATTGTTCGCTTTCGACAAATGTATTTTCGAGATTTGTAACATTCGTCATTTGTAATATTTTCAAAATTCGACTTTTGTATATTCGGTAAATGTACAATTGCTCATCATAATTTTCGAAATTTGTATAATCGAGAAATGTATTTTCGTGATTTGTATTTTCGTGAAATGTATTTTTTTTTCAATCAGTTGATCGTGGATATTTGATCCAAGGATCAAGTTGATGAATTAGAACTTATGTTGATCCACGGATCAGCTTGATTCTAGCATCAGTCGATCACTAATCAAGGGTATGTTGGTGAATTCGGCTGTTTAGTTGAAGACGCATTTACTTCGGATATCGTGCGAATTATCAAGCATTCCCGGAAGTATTTAAACTAAGCGGACGCATGTAACTGTTCACTGACACCACAGCTGCGCTACCTTGAGATAGAGGGATGATTTATGCCATGCACTCCTTGAGCAAGGAGATATTCAGAGGCCCTCGAAGAATGCAAAGTGTAGACCTAACGATCGATGCTGCTGCATGAATTTGAATTTTATTATTTTATAAGTGACTCCGGTTGTTCACTATTATAATTTGAAGGGTTCGGATTTAACGCTAGGAAAGACATTAATCTGCACGTTCAAGTTGCTGAGTTTTATTGCCAGGAGTATTTAAACTGGCAGTTTTATAATTTTAATAACCTATATAGTTTTTAGTGCATTTGTATTGACGCGAAATATTTGTAAATAGCTATTATTTCATAACACTTTTATTATGTCCTATCCCATACACATAGAGAGCTATTTGGATAGATGTATTGACCGGGAGATTGAAAGGCGAGTGTCTGCAGGGTGCAAGGTATTGGGTACTCTGGGTACATTTGCTCGAAACGTGTATGTATCTAGAGATGCTCGATTGAGTGTTTATAATGGCTGTGTTAGTGCCTATACATTAATGTATGGTTCTAAATGTTGGGTGTGGATGAAGAAGCATGAACGACGTATAACTGCTGTAGAAATGAGATATTTGAGAGGAGTGTGCGGGTATACGAGACGTGATTGTATACGGAATACATTGGTGTATGGTGAGTGTGAGATTGAGAAGAAAGTTGTTAAGAAAGTGGGAGTGAGTCAGTTGAGGTGGTTTGGACATGTTGAGCGAATGTCGAATGAAAGGTTGGTGAAACTAATATATGTGGGTGAATGATTGCATGGGCGTCCGAGGAATAATTGGTTGGGTATGATTGATGGATTATTGCGTAAACGAATGATTCCGAGTGTGAAGATTAAACGAGCATGTATGAATCGCACTATGAATGTGGACATGGCGAAAGTGGTGCGTCAGGATAGGAATGTTTGGAGGAGATTGATTGTTGGTTGACTGTGTTTCTGGGTTCGTGCTACCCCACTAAGTGGGACTTAGCGTGATGTTATGTAAGTATGTATGTATGTATTTCTATGGGATTTGAAACGTTTTCGTCTTGTATATATTTTTGAAGTGTTGAACATAATGAGTGTCGATATCTTTGACATATTTTAAGGATTAATTTTTTTACCCATTTACTAAATTCATTGTCACTCATAGAGAATATAAAAATAATGGAAAATCTTTTAAAATTTCTTTGTAAAATGGATTTCTAGTAGTTATTTTGTTTACAAGTTTAACACAAATTACATTATGAACCTAAAGCGCCTTATAGGTAATAATAATCAGAAAAAAATTGCGGTTGTTTGTATGCTGGTACAATCAGATCCTTATAGCATTTTATGGCCTTCATACACATATCTAAATTTAAAGGTTTAATCATTATATTTAACACATGTTTAGCACATACTTAGATATTTCAGGTATATGTTTGTTCTCATAGCAACTATGATTACTAAACCTATAATTTAGTTGTTCTGAAATTGGAAACAGATAAAGAATATAATATGATTGCTAACATCATCTATCATTTGGAACATTCTTCGCGATCAACTTTACATTTGTAATAAGTATAATTTAATGTTCATTTTGGATGTCCAGAAAACTACAATTTTCAGTTTTAATATTATGACTAATATCGACTTAGTATCATTAATTTGAACGTTCAAATCATAGTTTGTACAAATAGAACCAACTATCCAATCTATCAACTTTAGCTAATCTAATTGTTTTCGTCGGGGTGTACATACAACCCCGACAACCGTGGCGACCCCACGTGCCACGCGAGGCGCCACCAGATTTAAAAACCTGTCAATGTCGTTCGCACCCCATTACACCCTCATGGAGAGAGGAGCAACACAGCAACGAGCGCTAACGATGTCTGACCTACTTCGGTAATAACAACGAGAGCTCTGATAGTTCGGACCACCCTAACCCTCGAACGGAGGGTGGGGGACATGTGTTTTTCACGAGGGTTTCACGCCCTTTCTTGGTTTACTAGCTTCCATGAAAGTTGAGGGGACATGTGTTGGCTTGATATACTGAGGGGTAAATCTTGGAAAGTAGTGCCAAGGAAATGAACTATTAGCTCACAGTTTATTATTATTATTATTTTTATTAAGCGGTCTCAACTGCTGAGGTTATATGCCGCCTCGGGATCTTGCTTTCTTCCGTGTGACAACGGCACGCAGTATGGGTTTTCGCTAAGCGGTCACCCATCCAACTACTAACCGCGGCCAGCATTGCTTAACTTGTGTTTTCAAGTGATCCGACTTTAACGCTATGTGTCAACCTGTTGCCACACAAACTAAACAGTTTATGATTGTAGGTAGTTGAAGATTATTCTGTTTCATACATTAAATTATTTGTTTCATATTAATGGGCCCATAAACCAATTTTTTTAATTTTTTTTTTTTATGAAACTTTATTAGATTATATGACGATCAGTGAAAACCCGATGTGAAAATTTCATGTATTACCCGAGATATGATTTTTCAAAGTTTCTGTGACGTTGTGTGACGTCACAGGTATTACACCAGTGGCACTAAAACTACGATTTTCCATGATAGTAGATATTATATATTTTTTAATATAAAAATAATATTTTTATATTATAAGTCTTAATTTACAACAATTAAACTTAATATAAACCAAGGCAAAATTCCTTTGACAACTTTAAGAGTATTTTAGGTACTTGATATTCAAAATAACAAAAAAAGTTTGAGGACAGTGGCGCTAGTAGTGATGTAACCTAACCTCAACACACAATTATAATCAATAGATTTTCAACACAGCACAATAAAACAGTGAAATTATAAAGCAAGTAATAGAAGACTAACAAATATAATCTTAAATACAAACAAACAAAAATATGAAATGACATTTCGTAGTTCTATTTTAGCCCACAATAGGCGTTGGGCGCAGCGGCAGACGCGCGATTTGAAATTTTCATATTTCTGGCCAATACAAGTACCTGTGACGCCAAAATATGTTCAATTCGTTATATCGCTTTACTGCAAAATATTTAAAAGAAAAAAATACTTTACTACTAATTATTCCATAAGTGTTACACGATTTTGATATAAATTGGTCATATTTCGTTTATGGTTTATGCGCCCATTATAAATGTTAATGTTTACAATTTAAGAATGCTCCATGATAAATAATAGTTATTTGTTTAACTAGGCATCAAAATACCAGATTATAGCAGAGGCTGCCGAAGCTATAAATCTGTGTTTGATGCCGAGTTGAACACAAAATTTTGTGGCCGATTTCGAATTAATATTAATTTAGTGATTATTTTACATAGATATTTTGAAGGTTATAGCTGCCAAATTACGTTGCCATGCGTGTGTTGAACTGTTGCTATGTATTTATTGACGGTAGTTATGCGCTTGTTAATCGGTTGTTATTTAAAATATATTTACAGCCTAGGTATAAAAGTGACACTTTACAGACTGTTATCAGTGACATCTTTAATGTTAATGGGCAAAAAATATTATTAAAAGTACAAACTTTGGATAAATAATAAAAATTTCAAAAATCACATTTCTAGATATTTCTATATTTATTTATTTACTTATTATTTACTTTACAAGTGGGTAAAAAGAAATTACCCAGGAGAGAAATTTTAGCACACGAAGCACGAAGGCTGAATGTGATAATTCCACTTTGTGCACGTGTGAAGTATAACGTTTTATCCAACACCTCTTAATATATGCAAAATTTATTAAAGAAATAAAAATGTCAATCGAATCAGTTACTATGGTGTTATGTGTTATTATTATTGTTATAAATAAAAAATTACTCACTAGTGACTTTTTTCAAAATTATACCCATTAGCGGGTAATCTATTACTTTTTAAAATCGTCGTAGTTATAGAGCATTTATTGAAAGGTGTTGGATAAAAATTCAAAAATTCTTAAAAATTTTACTCCGCATCACATTCAAAAGGACATTTTATAAAATGAAGAACATCAAATGGGCATCTCTTGCCCGTTGTCCCACTGCTATTGTTGCCTCTCGAGTAACAGTTTAATGAACCTTCCAAGAATAGACATAATTACAGACTGCAATGTTCTGTAATCTGAGCGCATCCGAAATTTGATGACCTCGAATATAAAACTGCAATTCCAAAGACCCAGATTCTGATACCCAGGTTAAATGTTCCCCTTCGGGTGCCTTTTATTCCTATTGGGATTATTCTGGACCATCGTTTCTTAACCTGTGGGTTGCAATAAGAGGTATGGGAGGTTGCAGTTGGTCGGAAGAAAATAATATGAAAACTAAGAGTTAATGTATGTCTTGTGATTTGAACTTGTCGCTCGTTGGTTCTCGTGGCAAATGTACAACTTGGTAATCGGTAAAATATATAATTCAGGGGTCCTGAAATTATTTAATTTATTTCTGGGCTATTAAAGGGAGTAGCGAAAGTTAATAGGTTGAAAACAATATTTATTTATTTATTTATTTCAAAATTCGGCTTCTCAACACGAATATAAATCCCCAATAACAGAGAAGCTCTAGAAAGAATATACATAACATTGCGTATATAAGCAATTAAACAAAATAATAATAAAAACCCAAATTATAGTGATATAAAAATTACAGAATTATAAAATTTGCAGCAACACAATAAAAATTACATCTAGTTGAACGTAATCATTCTTCTGAACTGAACCAATGTTTCTGAAAATAAATCAAGTGAATCAATACGAGAATTAAATTCATTATATAAATGAGACAACTGACTACAGGTGAGTTCAAAATAGAATTAATTCTATAACGTGTTACAGAAAACATACATATCGATCTCGTTCCATAACTAGGAACACGTACATTAAATAATTATAACAATATAGGTGATTGAATAGCATTGTTAAAAAGTTTATGAAGTAAAGATAAATCCAGCAACTTTCTTCTGTTTTCAAGGCTACGTACATTTAATTGATATGTTGGAAATTTTCTATTTAACAGTATAAGAAGGATTCCAACATACACTAGCAAATTCTAACTGACTTCGCACAAGAGAAATGTAGAGTGTAACTAAAGTACACGAATGTTTAAAATTAGAGCTTGCTCGAATTAGGAAGCCTAACATCTTATATGCTTTTTTAACAATGCCATCAATGTGAAGCTTACTATCTAATATAACACCTAAATCTTTAACAAAATTTAATCTATTAATTTCCTTTCTGTATGTAGTACAGTTAAGTAATAAGGTTGTAGATTTTAACTTATTATCAGATATTTAGGTTTATTGAATTTGTCACATTTGGTAAGTTCTGATGTAAAGTATGTAGTTCGGAAGCTTCCAGGAAGTCGACCTATGAACAAATTCAATTTTCTACACCTCTGTACATTATTATATTTACCCTTTCAGAATTTGTAGTGTCTTGAGATTGCTTAAGATAATACGAGTAAAAAGGAATAACATTTATATTTTGGTCAGGAAGAATTTGTCTGTTCAATTCTCACCGCCGAAAATAAATGGTTCCACAACATTACTTCCATAGCTTTAAGATTTCGAAAGAAAGATAGTTATTTGATGATTTAAATAAATAGAAATCATACGCCTCTTATTAATTTAAAGCAACCAGATTATAAATTTGAATATAACCAATTACCTTTAATTCCGATTCGCAAATATTATTATTAAACCAATACGTGAAACAGAATGAGATTCTAGTAATTAAATTCGGATTTGCTTTCATTTCTTCAAACATCAAATAAATTTTTCATCGTCCTACGACTTTTAATAATCTCACGTCAAGAACGATACATGAAAGTATGATTTAAAAAAATAAATATATTATTACTCATTTTGAGTAAGCTAAAATGCTAGTGCTAGAGGGATAATCAGTAAATATTCACATTTAAATTCCTAAGAGAATTCCTAACTACTTCGCGTACATCTTGTAGCACTACTCAAACTACTACTAAATTCCTTGCAAGCCCAACTACGTAGCGCCTTTGTCCAACATATCAGACTGTGTTCAAGTCCTCCTTCTCAAGTCACTTGACGTGAAAACAAGACTTTAAACGTCTCTTTCCTTGGTAAACACCGGCGACAGCGGCAGCGCTGCGTGTCATGTTCACAGACCTGGTGAACTGTAAGTTAGCGATGGTGACGTGTATGTACGCTAACGTGTAAACAACCCCTATTTACACCGAAAGGAAAGACGTTTGATGCGCGTGGTGCAATAACACACTGCACACGCTTGATTGGAAGGGGAGAGGATAGATTAATGGCTGAACCGTAGAAGGAAGCTGTTGATTAAAATAGAGGAATTTTGTTTGTATGGAAAACTTGCACACTATCACTGTGTTGCTATTTTATACCCAAACGAATTTACTTCTTATTTTATGTGTAAAACCATATTTTTAATTACATCTTTTCTCCTACCTTTCCCACTTCACTCCTTGTGAACCTGTTAATTTTTTTAAAATTGTATATAATTACTATTAGAGTATGATATATTAGTTATCTAATAGGAGCATCAAATGGGAGCCCCTATTTTTTATTGTACATTCGGATAGTACGGCTAAAACGAAGTAGGCTCTGTGTGAAACTTTATTTCCGATTCGCGATAGATGGCGCTGTTCTTTGTATACCAAGGCTGCGAAATCTCGAGGGCGATAAAGAATTTCGCGGCCAAGGTGTAAACACTATTTTTTTGTGCAAACGTAATAGTTATTTGTATCACAAGGTTGGAAACTGCTATTTTAAGAATGCGAGTTTATTTTGATAGGACGAGCCGTAGGCGAGTCCTACAAATACGAGCACTCGCAAAATAGTTTCCAACCGAGGGATACACAAGATTTTTCGCGCCAACATTTATGTAAATTTAATAAATAAATTAAATTTATTACTCATTTTCTTAATGACAGGGAATTTTTTTATGTTGCTAACTTCACAATATTTGAATGTCAATTATGTTTATTTTCCAATATCATAACCAAAAATTACTACATATTTTTATTTGGATTTTAAACTGCAAATTCAATTATAATTACTTACAAATATGTTTAAAATCCATAAATATTCTGTTTTCTTGTATTGCAAATACTCAATTGTAGATATATTGCCATAATATTATTAAGTCAATGTAATACTTTGACATTTCTAGCGTCAGAAGTTTGCTAAAATTAGTGAAGTGATGCAAACATATAACCATAAAAAGTGAGCAATTTTTGTCGAACTAGTTCGACAAAAACAAGATTTCCGACCGATTTTGAGATATGTAATTGTGTCAATGACGGACGGCGGCGCGAAAAAAATATTTCATTACAAATTTAAAACAGTTTTATTGTAAATAAAAAGTGGCTTGGGATTGACATTTGACAAACAAAACAATTAGTTTTGAAAAAATAATGTCAACTCTCAAGTGTCAAAATGATTGTTTTTTACCCTTTTCGCGTACGTTGTCAATGGTCACGGACGCGAAATAGGTTAAAAAAACAATCATTTTGGATTTCGCGGCCGTTACCATGACAACAGCCGCGAAAATCAATTTCGCGATCTATACTGTGGCTGCGAAATACTTCATTCGCGTCCGGTTGCAAAAAAAAAAAATTATTGTTATGGTTCCCATTTAAGATTTTAATGTAGCCCCCCGCCCTACCTCTAGTGGGTGGCGGTTGGAGATCGTGCTTGGTGATATAAGATAGGTTTTTGAAAAATATTAAACACGTGTTATTTTTTCATTCGAAGTGTGTTTCTTGATATTTCACCGTCCCGGAACTTTTTTTTATACTGAGATTAAAGCTGTACTGATTGTTCCCGGGAATATTCTTCACAGCGTTTTTGTTTTTGGAAAATAAAAACGTTTTTTTGTTTCTTTTAACAAGTGTCAGATGTCAGATAGTTATTATCAACACAAGTAAAAAATAAGCAAAAAAGACAGATTTAGTGTCAAATCAAAAAATAATCTAATTAAATACAACTCGATAGTTCGATAAATTAGAAAATAATTCTCCAGTATCTTTCTCAAACTTGTTGCCGTTTGGCAATAGCCACGGAAGCCCGTAGCTATTTATCCTAGAATCAAACCACGGAAATATATACAGTCGGAGAAATAGTTATTTACTTTACAAGTGGGCAAAGTAAGGAATTACCCACGAGAGAAATTTTAGCTCACGAAGCCGAAGGCTGAGTGAGATAATTTTATCGAGTGGGTAATTCCACTTTGCCCACGTGTAAAGTATAACGTTTTATCCAACACTTCTTAATAAATGAAAAATTATTAAAGAAATATTATTTGACAGTGACATATGCTTTAAATTTTTAAATTAAAATGTCAATCGAAGTAGTTATCAAGGTGTTGTGTGTTATTATTATTGTTATAAATAAAAAAATACTCACTAGTGGCTTTCCTCAAAATTATACCCACTAGTGGATAATCAGTTACTTTGCTTGTTTAAAATCGCCATAGTTATAGAGCATTTATTGAGAGGTGTTGGATAATAGTTATTTGTCAAACTAGAGAGGAAAGCGCTTCTTTTTCACCCTCGAGTTCGAAGTTTGCCTCATGAGCGCAGCGAGTGAGGCATTTCGAACGAGAGTGGAAGAAGAGCTTTCCTCTCGTGTTAGACACAACATTTTTTTCACGACATGTTTCTAAAAACGATTTGCTCGGACCTAAAATACACTTTGAGAACACAAATCACAAACTGACACGTTAAAAGTTAGGTTATCAGACACAAGGCGGTGTAGCAGTGTTGCCAATGGACCAATCTTAAATATCTTTAATAAGTTGTCAAATTGTGATTTAATAAGAAAAAGAAAAATATAAGACATAATTGTAATATAATTTAAATTATGTATATAACTAAAATAAGGATTTTCAATCAAATTAGGAATTTATTTATAATTTTTGTAATATATTTTTTGTAAATAATATTCATATTGGTAACACTTTTATACTTTCCTCTCTAGAGAGGAACAATACATTTTCCTCACTATTTCGGGAGAAGAACGGTGGGGTTTCCTAGCATGTCGTGAAAAACAATATTATCAACATTAAAATGGTTACCGCATTAAAATTTGAGTGTTATGAAAAAAGAGACTTAATATGTTTCGTCGCTAATATAAAAATTTTACTAGTAAAGTAAGAATTGAATCAGCGAAGCGCACCGCTTGCACTCCACCATTTAACATTGTAACAATTTTAACGACAATACATAAGTGACAAGCCACGTCGTTATTGTTATAGTTATTGCTTGAAGCCTGAAGTAGTGTTTCGTGTGTTGAAAAATGTAAGGAATGTAATAAGTTCCCGTGTTATCAAACTTCCATCGCACCACTTGAACTATGAACTTTAAGTTGATGTAATCCGTGGCACTGAGTGCTCGTGCTTCCTGCAGCACTTCCGTTTTATCTACTCCTAGATACTATAAAGATTTTTCTTATCTTTATGTGATGTGTTTGCTGTAGGACAAATGAAGAAATATGACTTCTTCAACTACGAATTTTATATTTTTCTTTATCTGATGCTTTAACAGGAAATAAATACCAACTACATAGAGTACCTAAACCTGTACAGTTTTCAAAAGTGGAACCTAAATCAGTCGGTTGTTGTTTGGTAGTAAACTGAATTGACCTAAGACTGAATCCGTTAAGAGGAATGCATGTAATTAATAGTATAACAAATAGTAAAAAAGGCAAAAGCCTGGTGTTATCACCACACGTCACACGACATACATGTTTGGTCTATAGGACACATGTTTTAGTATTCAATGTTTGTTCAAATATACCCACACAAAATTGAGCAAATCATATACCGAGATAAAAATATAAATATTATCTTCTTTCGGAAAATTTCAATTTGATACCAAACTAGATAGAATTCAATTGTCCTCAAAACATTGGACGTTTCCTCAAAAGTAATGTTGATATTATAGTGGGGTCTTTCACCATTTTTTTATTATTTTTTTTATGAAACCTTATCTAAATTGAAGACTACCTACACTTTTAAAAAGTCTTAATTGTTATTCATTAAGCCACAATGATTTTTTTAAATGTTGTGATGTCATTGTCAAAGTGTTGATGGATCTCAAACAGCAGAGATTTAAATAATTTTTGTCACATAAATGTTCTATTATAATAATAATAAAATGAGGACAAAATATATGACTACAATTATTTACAATCTGTACTGTTTTAGATCCAGCAATACCTCTACAATGACGTCAGAACATTTAAAAAAAATCATTGTGGCTTAATGAATAACAATTAAGAATTTTTAAAAGTGTAGACAGTCTTCAATTTAAATAGTTCATAAATTAATTTTTTTTTAATGGTGAAAGACCCCATTTGATTTTCCCTATGTAAAACCTTTAATTTGACACTGAAATCGAAAAAAAAAAAATCAATTAACTATTCTATAAATTAATTTACCATCATTCAGAGTTAATTTTGATATTTGAGTTTAACTTATATATCTATATTGTGACAACAAAATAGCTAGAAATCAAATAACATTTATAAGAAACAATTGACGATCGTTGAAAATTCAAGTCTCATTGCTGTGTCCTTTAATTTGATACCCAACTCGAAAGCATTTAATCAATATTTATTAAACGGCATATACTTTTTTCCACATTAAAAACAGATACAAGGAAATTACAAATATTTTTTTTTAAACATCATAAAAGTACGTTGTTGTGTATTGTATTCAACAAGCAGAAGTTCAACTTTTATTCTGGCGGCAAAATGAGGAAAATATTATGAAAAATGGTAAGGTTGTAATTCAATAATTTGACAGATGAGAATTAAACAAATAAACAAATATAACAAAACAACATATTCTAAGATATTTATTGAAGTTTTGAGAATTTAAACGATTTAAATTTCTATTTTCTATGTTGGAAGCAAAAATAGCATTATTCGGAGTAAATATAATTTTAAGTGTTTCGCTCGTCGTACAAACTTACGTACTAAGTACACAACGAATCACATTTACTTCTAATAACACAATATTTTATTATCCTATATATTATTGTTAACATTGTTTATTTGAAACAATTTTGGCAGCTTATTCCGTATTTGAAATTATAGTTATTTACTTTACAAGTGGGCAAAATAAGGAATTACCCACGAGAGAAATTTTAGCACACGAAGCCGAAGGCTGAGTGCGATAATTCCATGAGTGGGTAATTCTACTTTGCACACGTGTGAAGTATAACGTTCTATATAATCTTAAATATGGTAACACCGTTTCTATGGCAGATTCGGATTTTATGATAAAAAATATTAAGGTTTTGTTTGAAAAAAAAATTTCGGTTCGTGTTAGATGGCGCTGCAATCCCAAAAAAAAAACATTGCTCTGATATAGTATTGTAATTATTATGTGTAAAAAAAAATACTCTGCTATTTACCATCTTTTATTTCTTTCAACCACTGCGCAGGGGTGGCATAGGTGACATTTTGTAAAATACCTTAAACAGTTTTAAATTATTATTTTTGTTAGCGTAGTTGTTTTTCTTTGTCCTGATCTATTGAATCAATGTCAATGAAATCAATACGTTCAACCCTAAACTAACAAATTTACAAAATGTTGAGACGCCTTTACTTTATTTTCGAATTTGACCTTGAAAATCGTCAAAAGCAAGAAATCTGTTTTTCGCAATTACTGCGTCATCAATCGCGAACCGGAATTTTGTTTCAGACAAGACCTTCATATTATTATCACAGAATCCGAATCTGCAATAAAAACTGGGGGTTATCAGTTAAGATTACAAAGTGCCTCCCCCCCCCCCTCCAAAGGCAGTTTTATTTCTCAATCTGTTTTGTTTGTGGTCTAAAACACCCTAGGTCTGTCTAAGAATATGCGGTTAACATGCAAATGTCTATGATTCCAATGGACGCGATATATTCGTATCATTAGAAATCAAAATGTTTAAATTGAGATAAACTAAGGAACCCTAACATATCTCAATTTCAGGAAGGCATCTGACAATTGTCACCCACTGATGATACCTATATTATTGCCATAGCAACAGTGCCCTGTTATCTCCCGTACACAAGTCGCATAAATCAAATGGTTTACCAAAATTAATTAGGGTTTATTAGTGGGAATACGCTCTCTTGTAGCCGTATCCACTTACTACAGCGCCTAATTCCCACTGAATTAAATTTTCAGACATCGAATTAATAACAGGACCTGCGTAATACTGCCATCCTTACAATATTCACGAAGTGTACAACGATTCCGAGCCGCTGAGAACGCACCGTAACACTCGTAACAGCTTTGACTCCTTCGCGGTGCTGGTTTGCAGGGAGCGGTGCAGGTGTGTGCCGCAACGTTTACCTCATGGATTTGAAGAGGATAGTGATATTATTAATGCCAGGTAGATGCTTGAATATCAAGAATAGAGAAGGTCTCGTTCATTTTAGTGACTAAGCGTTATTTCAATTATACATTTAATGATTACATGATATGATAGCAACTGTAGACTTTTAAATTTTACATCTGCTTTGATTACACTAATTTTATTATATAGGTCAAAAAACTAAATAAATATACGAACGAAATTTAGATTTTTTAATTATAAATAGAAATTAAACAAATATGAAGGTATTTTCCTGTATCATCAAATACTATTTTGCACCGTTTAAGAGTTGTATTGGGCGGGAGGTTATGTGCTGGCCACATGATATTTTTTGGCACAGAACCAAACCTGCACCATTTATCGTATAAAATATATGGCCTTTTTTCTGTTTATTTTTTCTTCTAAAAATCAGGCTTTCTTCTTAATAATGTAGTACTGTTTTAATAGAAAAAAAATTATTTTTGGTTGTCTATTCGGTCATTTTATTGTCATGAAGTATTCTCAAGTGGATCCGATTACAAATATTTATTTCTAAATATACAAAAATTTATTTCTAAATATACTGATTTTTTACTTAAAGAGGGGGGAGGTGATAGGCGGTAATTAAGTAGATGAAAAATTATTTTTTTACGACATAGTAGGAAACCCCTTCGTTCTTCTTCAGAAATAGTGAGGAAAATTTGTTGTTCCTCTCTAGAGAGGAAAATATAGAAGTGTTACCGATATGAATGTTATTTACAAAAAATATATTATAAGAATTATAAATAAATTCGTAATTTTAGTGATATACATACTTTAATTTATCTTACAATTATGTCTTATATTTTTCTTTTTCTTATTAAATCACAATTTGATAAATTATTAAAGATATTTAAGATTGGTTCATTCGCAACACTGCTGCACCGCCTTGTGTCTGATAACCTAACTTTTAACGTGTCAGTCTGTCAGTTGTGTTCTCAAAGTGTATTTCAGGTCCGAGCAAATCGTTTTTAGAAACATGCCGTGAAAAAATGTTGTGTCTCACACTAGAGGAAAGCTCTTCTTCTACTCTCGTTCGAAATGCCTCACTCGCTGCGCTCATGAGGAAAACTTCAAACTCGAGGGTGAAAAAGAAGCCTTTTCCTCCCTAGTTTGACAAATAACTATTTTTTCTATTTAGTCTTAAATATGTGGACACTTTTACCTATCTTATCCTGGGCTACCCAGTACCCTTCGGTGTAACGCTTGACGATATTATTTCTTTACTCACTCTGTTCAAAAATAACGTGTATAGATCAGGACTTTCTACATCCAAGCATGGACAGACCATCGTTTCATCTAGACAGATCTTTTATAAATATATAGGTAAATTACAATTTATATTAGTATACGGCCCGTCAAAAATAAAATAATAAATTTTATTTCTCTTCGCAGTGGTACTATCTATATTCCTTGCTTTCACTTTTTACGCACGTTATCATATCGTATAAGTGTAGCATCTGTAGGAACGTTCGTCATAAAATATCACGCCACGCTGTTTTTCGGAACTCGTAAAAGTTTTATTACATCTGTATTTATATCAATAAATTGATTTATCCGAAACAGCAACTTTCTTTTTTGAACAACCAACGTTTACTTTATTAAAAATAAATTTCTTGTTTCCTATTCTTGTCACAACCTTAAAATGAATTTTATAATGAATTCTAAAATTAGAATTTTCTTCAAGGTAGAAACTCATTATTTTAAATTAAAATATTTACAGAAGCTATGAGAAATCCTTGTTTAGTCTTCTATTTTTAGGAGGCAACATCAAATATTTGTTGAAACAATATTATATTAAATTTTATTCCTACATTAAAATGCTATAATAACTGGAAACTACTTTTCAATTTTCAAATTTAGATATTAAAATATATAACATTAAAAACAAATTTGTGTAGCAAAATAAATATATGGTTCCAGACTGATTTTACACGTCTATAGCAGTGATTCTCAAAGTGGGGGTATTTTATAAAATTACTATGGATTCATGTTTACAAATATTAGAAATAAAAAATACAGGTGTCAGAAAATAACGTTTAAAGATTTACATCGTGTGTAGTGTAGCCCGAACTCGTTCAAAAAACCCGAGTTTTAATTGAATTATCGGCGCAAATCTGAAAGATTGTTTACAGGTGTATTGAAGAATAAACTTTTTCGCGCCGCCGTCCGTCATTGATATAATTACATATCTCTAAATCGGTCGGAAATCATGTTTTTGTCGTACTAGTTCGACAAAAATTTCTAACTTTTTATGGTTATATGTTGGCATCACTTCACTAATTTTAGCTAACTTCTGACGCTACAAATGTCAAAGTATTACATTGACATAAAAATATTATGGCAATATATCTACAATTGAGTATTTACAATACAAGAAAACAGAATATTTATGGATTTTAAACATATTTGTAAGTAATTATAATTGTATTTGCAGTGTAAAATAAAAATAAAAATATGTAGATATTTTTGGTTATGATACTGAAAAATAAACATAATTGACATTCAAATATTGTGAAGTTAGCAACATAAAAAAATTCCCTGTCATTAAGAAAATGAGTAATAAATTAAATTTATTTATTAAATTTACATAAATGGCGCGAAAAATCTTATGTATCCCTCGGTTGGAAACTATTTTGCGAGTGCTCGTATTTGTAGGACTCGCCTACGGCTCGTCCTATCAAAATAAACTCGCACTCTCAAAATAGCAGTTTCCAACCTTGTGATACAAATAACTATTAAATAGCCCTAGATACAAAAGTCCAAAAGATTTCAATCGGGTGATCTTGTTGGTCATACAATGGGACCTCTTCACCCTATCCATCTACCACGAAATTACAAAAATTGCACTTTTCTGAAGAAACAAAATAAACTATCATAAAATAAAGTACAACACTCAATGCCAAAATTATTATTATTATGTTAATGTAATTGAATCGCTGTAATCTCGGAAACGGTTGATTTGCGGACCTATGTATATTAAGACTACACCTGTAATTTTTTAAACGTTGTTTTCTGACACTATTTATTTAAAATAATATTTACTTCTATAAATTTTAACATAACAATAATAAAAATATATTTTAATGCGAGCCTGAATATTGTTCCAAAATAAGCAGGCTCACCCATCCCATTAAATTTAATTAAAAATATATTTAGAAAATTCATTTAGTTAAATTAATGTCGAAACATATAAATAGAATATTTTGTTGAAAGATGTACCAAAGATAAGATATAAATGTTTATTGATCTTTAAAATTAATCCGCTATTAATCAAATTTTGTCTCTCAATGCATTTAAACAAAAGAAATTTACTCGTTTTGAATTAAAATTATCTGTCGCCATAACTTAAAAATTGTTACTACATGAAAAGAGACAGAAGATACACATGCTGCACTTCTATTTGCTAGAATTCTTATAAAGTCATAGAATAAAAGAATAGAGTGGGAGAAAAATAGTTAAAACATTGAACACTAAAATGTGCTCAATAAAACATAATAAAAAAAATAAAAAACGGATAATGTAATAATGTTCATCACTATTTTGATTAACAAAAAAAAAATTACAGGGTATTATTGCGAACCAGTTTAGGTTTTAATTACCTCCCTGTTAAGTTAGAGCACAAGCTATAATATTACAGAGAGTTTATAAGTTGTAGCATAGCATTAAGTGGTGGGCAAATTTAAAGTAACGGTAAAATATCAAATGAAATTTGTTCGCTACATCGAATATTTTAACCTTGTTACGCTGGAGTCTGACCCGATAAATTTAACATTTTATTACTCGTTTGATAGAAGTGAACATCGCGTTAGGTACATAACTTATTAATATCATATTTGACGCATTAAATATTCCATAATAATTTATTTTTTTATGAACAAATTTATATCAACCTCATATTCAAAGAAAGTGCACCTATTACATATTTCAAAATATAATAGGAACACTAATATACCCGAACCCCCCACAGGCTATCTACAGAGATAGCAATTGACAGTTGATATGTTTGGTTAGTTAATTATTGGGATAGTTTTAAAAGAAATTAAAACATGGAAGTTCTCCAAAAACAATACCTGTGCCAAAGACATACTTGATTATTTTTTCCTTTATACCTTTTATAATAAAACAATTTAAATTTTCGAGCCATATATTAGTTGTCAGTGATACCAACTGAAGACAGTGTTTTCGAAGCCCCACAGCTTATCTAACACTAATACTAACTACTTTTCTTAATAATAATAGCCATTTGTAATAAACGGTATTTCCGTTTAATACGATTAAAGATTGCAAACGATATATTAAGAGATTTCAAACTAAGTAAATGGTTCATTGTTAGTTGTTCGTGGAAAATTCCACTTCTTTAGTATATCAGTTCAGTTCCCGGCCAGATATATGAAAATTGCAAATCGCGCGTCTGCCGCTGCGCCCAACGCCTATTGTGGGCTAAAATAGAACTACGAAATGTCATTTCATATTTTTGTTTGTTGGTATTTAAGATTATATTTATTGGGCTTCTATTACTTGTTTCATAATTTTACTGTTTTATAGTGCTGGGTTGAAAATCTATTGATTAAAATTGTGTGTTGATGTTAGGTTACATCACTACTAGCGCAACTGTTCTCAAACTTTTGTTGTTATTTACTCGAATATCAAGTAAAATACTCTTAAAGTTGTCAAAGGAATTTTGTCTTAGTTTATATTAAGCTTAATTCTTGTAAATTAAGACTTATAATATGAAAATATTATTAAATAAATAAATATATCATCACGCCTTTTACCCATTACGGGTGAGGCACTCTGCTTACGCAGATCTCGATAAGTGATATATTTTTTCGTATGAAGTGCGGTTACCAGCCGTCAAATCACAACCCCCAAGGATGTTAGTGGAAGGGGAACCACAGGGGTAAATTTAAATTTGTAACTGTCGGCAGTGGGATTCGAACTGAGGATCTCACGATCCACAGTCCGACATGTTACCACGGAGCTATTTACCCCATTATAATTATTATATTAAAATATATATATATATATATATATATATATATATATATATATATATATATATATATATATATATATATATAATATCTACTATCATGGAAAGTCGTTGATTTAGTGCCACTGGAGCAGTACCTGTGACGTCACACAAACGTTACACAAACTTTGAAAAATCATTTCTCGGGTAACATATGAAATTTTCAAATCGGGTTTTCACTGATCGTCATATAAAGTTTCATAAAAAAAATTTAAAAAAATTGGTTTATGGACCCATTCGAACTGAAGATCTATGTAATGCTCCACACTCCGATACGGGAACAGGAAGTTAAAACAGAAATAAAATAATAATCCACGTTAGCTAAAATATAAATTTGCACACCTACCCACTGAATAGCACAAACTATTTCTGCCTTGAATAAAGGGACACATTCCATAAATGGAGCGTGATGACATGAAGAATGTCTCATTAAGGATGCTCGGGTTTATTTATGGTGCAGCATTTAATTAATTCATGTGAATGCAGTTGCTACCCGCACGATTTTTGATGGTTGCGAAACTTTTCCCGCTCACAATGAATTTATAATTACTTTGTTGTACATACATACAGTACATGCGGCACACTGCACATACGGGTGAATTCAAAGTTACTCTCAATGTAAGTATGTAAATTCAAGCGCACAACATACATGATATTTTCTATTGTTCTATTTCCAACGTAAAATATTACGGTGTTAGCGACGTAAATATTCCGCAATAAATCATGTATAAATACACAGTGTGTATGTGTAAAATATACAGGAAACTATGGAAATTAAACTTTTATTTAACTTATATTCGTACATGCAGTGTAATATGCATTTTTCAAACTAATAGTAACAGTAATTATTTGGAGAAAGAATGAAGTCTGTAACTAAATACCCCTATTTTTTTTAAATCGATGAATTGTTTATAGTGTACGAGAATAGTATATTCTACAACAAGTAATGGAATGACACATATTCCACGCGAGCAAAAAGTTTGTAGTCCAAGCCGAAGGTAGCTGTTTTCTTAGTGAAATATACGTCAAAAAATAAAAAAAATATACGAAATAAATATAAATTTCTCAAATATAAATAGAAAATAAACAAATAAAAAAGTATGTTACTTTATCAACAAATACTATTTTGTATCGTTTAAGAGTGGTATTGGGCGGGAGGTTATGTGCTGGCCACATCAGATTTTTTAATGGTAAATGGATTATGGATATTCCGCCTCATGATTAGATGATTGTGAATTATGTATACAACACAAATGACCATGCTCTTCAGTGGGATTCGAACCCACGACATATGGTGTGCTAAGCTAGTGACGCCACCGAAATCGGAAATTAATTTACTTATTTTATAATTCGTTTCTTTAAAATCTACTATGGTCACAGACTCCATTAGTCGATTTTGGACCCGACATTTTGTTAAAAACAAAAGAATCATACAATCACAGTAACGTACTTATAATAATAATGGATTCGGCGAATCTGAAGATACAGATAATAAAATTCGTAAATAAATCATTACGCTGTCTCATAATAATAATTATTTATGTACCAAGTGAATGTTTAATTCATGTGGTTTATACAGAAGTATATTATACTCGTTTAATTTTGACAAAACAGTACTAATTAAAATTTCAAAGAATAAATTTTTTTATTTGTTGATCGTATTTTAACTGAAATCACACCACAGACATTACGTCACAGTGGCAGAGCATAATTTGAAGGTCTTGCTGACCAGACTAAAAAAAGCTTCAATATATGGCAGCCAACTTGTTTTGAATGGGGTCATAAACCTTTTTCATTTTATTTTTTTTTTCTGTAAGTTTAAGTAAAATTATAAATATAGATACTAATTTTAATATTAAAAGGCATTTAGTTGTTAAGATTCGATTTTTTTTAACTCTTGCGGAGAGCGAGGAACTACACCAACTGTCAAATGGACTGTTATCAGTCATTGTTATTTACTGAGAGGTTTTTACAAATATAGTTTATTTACATTACCTGGGCAAAATAATATAACAAATATGCGAAACATAAGTTTAATTTCAAAATCGTTGTTAACTGTAACATATGACTTAAGATGACGGATGTGATAATGAGATTACCGACATTACCGACAAGCGACAAGATATAGTACAACACAGCATTTTTATTTTAACACGTCCTAAACTCTTTGTCTAAAAACGTTATAATTAACGAATACCTAATTTATCTAAGTGTTCATTTTAATAATAATAAGTAATTATTACAACCCTGAAAAGCAAGTTATTATTTGTTATCAACACCTCTTTTGCCTTGCCATGCATACATTCTATTACAAGATGACATCACGATTTTGCAACCGCGAAACTTCAGAAAGGAAATTAAGAATGCAAAGTTAAAAAATTATAAGAAATATTGTATAATATGTGACTGAAATGATATAAATTTTTATAATTTGTAAAAAAACAGAACTTTTTTTTTAGTCTATGCCCCCATTTCAATTGACTCAAGTATTTTTTCCCCAATAATTTTGTTAAAAAGTGTCATTACAAATGTTAATTCATGCTTATGCATATGTTTCTGATCAAATGAAAGAAATAAAATACCTACATCGTTAATTTACTATCCGAAAGGTGCTGATGATGGGGAACCACAAAGGTAAAGTTAAAATGGTAACTTTCAGCTGTTCGAAGTGAGGAGCAGATTTGTATTTGTAAGAGCGGCTTATGCAAAAAAAATCTATTTCATATTCAGCAACTGCACCTAACCTTTCTCGGATTTAAATTCTAAGAAACTGAGGAACAATGCAATTCTATCCATCCTTCAAAGTTCTTTCCTTTAACTTAAAATACGAAAAGAATACGGTTGAAAAGCGCGAAAACACCGATAAAAATAAGAAGAAGAAAGATGATGAAAATATTGTGAGATAAGTTTTCAAGGTTCGGCGAGAGTTTTCACAAGTCCAAACCGAGTTGAACCCGTGAAAATGGAGGAAAACTTCGCCTGTTGAGCGTCATTGAATTCGTCATGTAATATTGATTCCTCTTATTATGAATACTGAGAAGTGGGAGAACAGTTCTTTGCGAGAAATGCATCGTTATGAAGTTTCATAAAAAGTTCCCTGTCGATTCAATTCGAGAGTTCGGGAATTCATCAATTCGTAATGGTTTGGAATCTACTCTAACTACATAGATTGTCATGAGATATTCAGGTGACACGGATGTTCCAACCGATCAATTCATCAATTATAAACTACGTTTAATGGTGTTTTTGTATTACTTACGAGCATAATTCTAATATCTGTTGACTGTTGGTGTGTTCGTAGGAGTAAGTGATAAAATTGTTCGTACCTGTAATAGAAAATAAAAAGTATTAGTATTACACAACAATTTAGTTATCAAGGTAACTTTGACTTGACATAATTCTTGAAGAATTAAGTTATCTTTAGTTTCATGCTCGACGATACAACGACAGTAAATTACCTACATAATTAAAATGACTAAATTGGGTACTTGAAATTAGATAATTCAACTACATTTTATACTAGAATTATCTATATGAACAGTTTTATTAATAACAATTATGAACTTATGTCACATTACCTAAACTTTTGGTTAAACTATCTAAAGTAAGTTTTCATTTATCTATTCTGAATAGTTAATGATCTAAAAATCATATAGATTTATTAAAATCATATTCAAAGTAGATAAAAATTTTATTTAATAAATAAAATTAACTAATGTGATAATAGAAAAAATATCTGCAATACTAGCAAGTTCGGCTAGTCAACTTAAATGTTTAAAGAAATATTTAAAATACTAGTTGATTTTATAAACAACTTAGTCACGAATTGCAGAATATCTACTTAAATTTAAAAACTTGCTAAAATATTATATAATTCAAACAATAGTATATTGTGTCATTAGGAGTAAATGTGATACTTTGGGTGCTGAGCATGTAAGTTTGAACGACGAGCGAAGCGAGTCGAACAATTACATGCGAAGCATCCAAAGACACATTTACTCCGAATAACACATGCTATTTTTTCTTCAAGCATAGAAAATAAAATTATAAATATTATAAAATGCTCAAAACTTCAAAAAATATTGTCTTATCTAGCATTTCAAGTTGCCGTAGAATATGCTGCTTTGTTATTTTTGTTTATTTGTTTCATTTTTAACTGTCAAATTATTGAATTACAACCTAACTATTTTTCATAATATTTTACTTTGTTCGCCGCCGGCGTAAATGTGTTGCCAAGGACACACTTTGACGCCGACGGCGACAATATTGAACTTCTGCTTGTTGAATACAAATACATAACAACGTACTTTTATGACGTTTGAAGAAAAAATTTATTTATCTACTTAACCCTCTTTTGCATACTGCTCCCGATCGGGAACATAAAATTTAAAATTCTTCTTTTCTTTTCTTATGCAGTTTACATTCATGGCAATCATGTTGTAACATTTGGAAACATTATATACACTTTGTCAATTGCCAATTAGATCATTCCTCCTAATTTGACCAACATAAAAAAAAAATTAAGTGGAAAAGGATAATGGGGTATGTGACCAATTTTTTTTTCTGACATTACATGATACTAGATACAAAAATAAAATACCCGTATTTTTTTAAAACAATTAATTGTTTATAGTTAACGAGCAATCAATTTTTAAATATTTGGAGAGGGGATTGAGACGTCACTGTGTCTTCTGAATAGATTGCGGCGGTAGGCATGGTGCTAGAAAAAGACCGAGATACTGTAAAGGAAAGAAATAGATATATATCAGCGGGTCATGCGTACGGCCACAGTGACGTCGCATATCCCTTCTCCAAAACACAAAATTGCTAATAACTTTATTATTACAAAATAATGTACAGTTTTTATTGTTGTATTAAGAAACTACAATGAAGAACATTCATATTCTATGGCTTATACATTGAAATTCGATTATGGTCACATACCCCATTACAGAAACTGAGATAGAAAATGTAAAATTTGAAGGAAGCAGCTTATTACCTGCTGATATATTACAGCTAAATACACCTTTACGAAATTTCCAATTTTTTTTTATCTGGTGTTTTCCTAGAAGAGGTTGTTTATTAAACAATTTTGTATAGTACGCAAACACGACCCAATAGACCAAAGTTCTATTGTAAGTTGAATTTGTTCATAATGTTCCCAATAGTGAACAAAAATTTTTATCCAACACCTCTCAATAAATGCTCTATAACTATGGCGATTTTAAACAAGCAAATTAACAGATTACCCACTAGTGGGTATAATTTTGAGGAAAGCCACTAGTGGGTATTTTTTTATTTATAACAATAATAATAACACACAACACCTTGGTAATTACTTTGATTGACATTTTAATTAAAAAATTTAAAGTATATGTCACTGTCAAATAATATTTCTTTAATAAATTTTTCATTTATTAAGAGGTGTTGGATAAAACGTTATACTTCACACGTGGGCAAAGTGGAATTACTCACTCGATAAAATTATCGCACTCAGCCTTCGGCTTCGTGTGCTAAAATTTCTCTCGTGAGTAATTCCTTACTTTGCCCACTTGTAAAGTAAATAACTATTATTTTAAGAAAAAAATGTATGTAACACACTTATTTTAAATATATGAATATTTCTTTTGCTAAAAATAATTTTTTTGAGCCCTTATTTAAATAAAATAATAATTCATGCAATTGAGGGTTAAGATTAGATGATATTTCAATTTCATTTTTCTCTGTGCAGTATCTACCCAGTATAAGTATTTGTATGTACAGCAAAATGTGTCCGGTAAAGATCACTATCTTAGAATATCGATGTAGAAATTCTAAAATGAAAAAGTGTTTAGTTACTGACAAATTGTTGTATTTTTGCAATATGAATGATTGCCATTATTTTATGTTCAGGTCTCCATTCCGCTGTAAACATTATTCGGGTTAAAAAAAAAATGCCTATTATCTGACAACCTACACAGTGTAAGTTACCCTCCCTGATGGCAGTTTTACAACTCCATAAAAACCAAGTAACTAACCAACCAGCCATCATCTCTCGCGAACCTTTTAAAAATAATTAACAAAACGACCGCTATTACTGTAATTACATCGTGTTAGTGCCCGCGCTTTGAAGCGCACCCCCGCCTACCCGGCGACGAGGGGGTGATGTCACATTTTTATTACAGTGTAGGTACAATGAGCGGAAGTGGAGTATGTAAGAGATGCAGCGGAATTTCATTATTGCGTCATGAAAATGAACAAATATTCGATAGTGCAGGATAGTGGGACATGGAATGACGGCGTGACGTCACTATGTGGAGCAAGAGCGAAAATGTTATGAATATCCTATGAAGAATTCTGTAGCCTGATTAAAACTACATCAAAATTAGTAGATAGTATCAGACTACAAAACGTTATAGGTATGTATTATAGAACATGCTATCACACCTAGAAAATTTTTTTGTCAAATAAAAAAAAAAAAATCTGATGTGGCCAGAATATAACCTCCCGCCCAATACTACTCTTAAACGGTACAAAATAGTATTTAATGATATAGAAACATACCTTCTTATTTGTTTATTTTATTTATATTTGAGAATTTTAATTTTCTTTCGTATATTTATTTAATTTTTTGACATATATTTCACTAAGAAAACAGCTTCACAATCACTATGATATGTGTCACATTTCGTAAAAAATTTAAAATTTTTAAATGTGTCCATGGTGTACTAGGAATGCAAGATTTTTGTGAAATCTAATTTCTTTATATTTTATTATCTCTAAATCTAATGAAAATTAATAAAATTAGTTTAATCAAAACACGTAACATTAAATATTCTTCAACTTTCAAAATAACATAAATTGTTGAAAGGGGTAAATAGCTCCGAGGTAACGTGTTGGACTGTGGATCGTGAGATCCTCAGTTCGAATCCCACTGCCGACAGTTACAAATTTAAATTTACCCCTGTGGTTCCTCCTCCACTAACATCCTTGGGGGCTATGATTTGACGGCTGGTAACCGCACTTCATACGAAAAAATATATCACTTACCGAGATCTGCGTAAGCAGAGTGCCACACCCGTAATGGGTAAAAGGCGTGATGATATATTTATTTATTTATTTATTGTTGAAAAATGCAATTTAATTGTGTTTTTCACGAAAAACTGTTAAGGCTGTTCTATCAGGCTTAAAAACGTTTATCCTACGTTATTTCTTCATCTTTTGTCGAATTTGTATCAAATTTGGACACAATATGTTTTAACATGATTCTCATCGATGTACATCGTCCATTTTGCAATATAATAATTACAACAATAATTAAATAATAAATTAATTTATTTAAAATAAAAAGGCCATGTACGTTGGTGTAAATTATGTTATTACACGCTGTAGTTTTCAAAAAAATTAAATCGAATAATAAATAAAGAAGATAAATGGGATAAAAGTTAGATAAAAATTACAAATTTCAATTGTGGTACAAGTTGCATAGTAGGCGGGACTTGCTGCGAGGTTCATTGAAAAAGGGTCAGAACTGCACGTGCTGTCGTCTAGCCGCTCGAGGGCAAATATAAATACTTGCTTTGTCGAAATACGCTGTGCCATAAAAATGTAGGATTTACACTTTTGCTCAGAATTACAGAAATCGTCCCATTTAAAAATTGTCATATTTCGTAATTTCACATTTTTTGCAGTTTAAAAATTTAAAACACCATAACCTTGTTATTGTTATATATTTAGGTATGTAGTATAATTTTCAAAATATATAAGTGAAAAAATCTTCACGGCAGTAAAGTTTTGGTAAAGAAGATTGAATGTTGAATGTATCATCTGTCGACGCAAAAATAATGATATCAATTTTGTTCCAGAAATAACCGATTGCAGTTTATTTGACGATATTAAAGCATGCTGCAATAGATTTGTGCCTTATTTTATAAATGAACAATAACACCGCCTAATACTATACGTCCGTCGTTTTAAAATTTATTGGTGGAAAACGGATAAATTTTTCTGTCACAAATAATTATGAGATAAGATGTCCGGCTGCAACAATATCGTCCAAGGAAACACAAAAAAATATATTAAAAATTAAAACTTTACCAAATAAAAGATTGTATATATTCTCCGGACGAAAATTTTTTCCCTCTTCTTCTAAGAAAAAAAATCTTAACTTGACCTGACCTGAACTATGGTATCCTAAGTAGAAATAAACAAAAAAATTTTTCAGAGCGAAAACAACAATTTTTAGGCTTAAAAAAGCAATTATTGCAAAAAAATTTATTCCAAAGATTATTCATTATTAATTCATGAAGAACATTTATATTTAGGGGCATCTCAAGATGAAATAATCGACGCAGCCACAATTGTGGAAACAAAATGTCCATATTCCATATGAGAATTATCAACTAAGGAAGCAATTAAAAAAAAAGAGGATTCCTTATTTGATGTTAGAAGATAAGTTGAATAAAAAGGAATAATAACTATTATTTCCAGGACCAGGGGCAACTAAAAAGGAATTATATTTTTTTATTGTTTGGACACCCGTAGGAATGTGTGATGAAAAGTTAGATTTAAATTACAAACTTATGGCACAACACTTTATATTGCAGATTTATAAAGAGGAAGATTTCTGGAGTACCACGATGCTTC
Organism: Poecilus cupreus; assembly: GCA_963942605.1. Classification (NCBI taxonomy): domain Eukaryota; kingdom Metazoa; phylum Arthropoda; class Insecta; order Coleoptera; family Carabidae; genus Poecilus; species Poecilus cupreus. The sequence continues at coordinate 3,027,095 of OZ012733.1, read as the reverse complement.
AAAATAAAAACAAATATTTTTTAAAATTATTTATATAATTATAATTTTTTTTATAAATATATTAAATTTTTATTTATTCACCCGTTAATTAACGGATTGAACATAAGATAGTAAGAGGTAAAAAAGTTCGCTTTATAAAGGTATATTTTTCAACAATATTTTAAAATTCCTCAATCACCTATGTAAAACAAAAGTTCTGTTAATTTTCTCAAGATCGAATGTAATTTGTATTAGTGAAAAATGCTTTTATAATATTTCGTTATAAAACATTTCTTATTTATGAAGTATTATTATTATTTGGTATAGTATTTATTCATTTATCTGTCAGAAATTTATCAAAAAGTGAAATTTAGTAAAATAAATGAACATAAACATCACGCCTTTTATCGATTTTTCGGTGTAATGAGATCTCGGTAATTGATATATTACTGCGCGCATAAGTGGTTACCAGCCGTCAACCCAAGACCCCAAGAAATTAGTGGAAATGGAAGTTACAACGAGAATTTTGTATTTGGTGTTATTTTTTTATCAGTAGGGGGTTTGAACCTGAGTTTTGAGTTCGACAATCTGACACGTTCCCACTGAGCTATTTTATTTACCTCACATAGCGTTTGTCAGATTTACTAAATAATTAAAATAGAAACTAGAAAGTAATCGAAATTTTAATTGGAGACGATTTTCGAAAATCAGAAAAAAAGGATACAAATTTAAATTTTCGGTTATTTGCAGTTTTTAAATATTCATTTACATAAATTACCAGATCAGTAAATTTTTAACCGAATTCCAACAATATATAAAATTTAGCAAATATTTTGGTTCGAGTACGATTCTCTAAATAATCTTGGGTGAAAACACTTGAACCAAGTGTTGACAAGCCTCAAGCAAGGACAGTACCTATGCCGCTAAGCCTCGCCCAAATTGCACCAGCTATTTTACAGCCCGACCTACTGCTCCTCACTGTCTTTTTTGTTTGCGGTATTTGGTTTCCTTGTATCTTGAAACGTAAGTCGTAACTTACATTATACAATGTTTCACTTTTAGAAAACAGTGAAACGCCTACAAAAATCTGAAATTTTCTCAAGCGGAAGACACCCCTTAAGGGCTTCAAGTAAACTGTTACTTCCGGTTGACAAATTTTATCCAAAATCTAATCAGCTCTTCATTTAAATATAAGAAGCAAAAATTCCCAAAATTGTATTTTTTGGTATTATAGTATTTGAGTTATGCGAGACGAAAAAATTGCCACAGACTACACACACACACACACACACACATACATACATACATACATACATACATACATACATACAGACATCATCGCGAACATAGTAAAATCGTATTGTAGGGACCCTAAAACGTGCTTATTCATTGAATACTCACTACCCAATTTTTTGACCAAAAACAATACCTCCCTTACCTAGAGGTAGGCGGGAGGTAAACAGAACTCAAATCAATTCTTATTTAAACGTTAAATTCAGAACTGTTAAGAGTTCAGTGTTCAAAAAATGTCTCATGGCCAATACATAATTTCCTGGAAATATGTTTTTATACGGTACAAAATACGAGGTAGGTATAGAAAACAGTTTCTAAAACAAATTACGGTCAAAATTATTTTACATTTTCTGGAACATAACAAAATTTACTCTAAATCACGTATATACCGAGATATGTTAAAAAATCTGACAGATCTTATAGTTAACTTCTACTTTCGGTTGATGCATTCCCATCAAAACTTAATGTAAATAAAACAGTAAATATAAAATTTAAAAAAGATATTGTCTCCCACAAACAGAAGTCATTATGAAAACATTGCACTCATATTCTAAAAATAAATAAAATAAAATAAATATATCATCACGCCTTTTACCCATTAAGGGTGTGGCACTCTGCTTACGCAGATCTCGGTAGGTGATATATTTTTGCGTATGAAATGCGGTTACCAGCCGTCAAGTCATAGCCCTTATAGTTGTTAGTGGAGGGGGAACCACAGGGGTAAATTTAAATTTGTAACTGTCGGCAGTGGGATTCGAACTGAGGATCTCACGATCCACAGTCCGACACGTTACCACGGAGCTATTTACCCATATTCTAAAATCCCGAAAACGTGCTAATCTGTTTAAAACTCACTATCAAAAACTTGGCACTATACCTCCATTACACATACGTTCAGAAAGTATAAGTAGGTTAGATTGACGAACAATAATTTATATTTTACAGTAGTAATTTACGTAACAAGACCTGAAAGTGATACTTTACTGAGTGAGCAAGCATATTCCAGAGCATTGGAAGCTTGCGAGCCCAGTGAAGACACTTTCAAGTCATGTTGGGTATAATATTTTTTTCGCTTTCCTGAAAAAAAGAAATAATAATTCTTACACCTTATTGCAATATTTGACACATGAATGAAAAATAAATAAATAAAGAACTTAACACAATGGAAACATTACTTTCCAATTCCATATAGTCAATTTTCCGAGCCTTCTTTTCCGAGCTAGCTTGGTAAAGAAGGAATTTTCGGTCTAAAAAGCGACCAAAAACAGCTCATTTTCTATTCAAATTTTATTAGTACAAAATTACAAACAGAAAATTTTCCAAGAAATTAATAACAATAAATAAATTTATAAAACATGTTCGAATTGAACATCAATTCAACAAGCTAAATAAAATATAAGAAAGAAAAGTTGATAAACTAAGTTAAAAAAGCAAGCAATAATTATTAAAAATCTGATTGTTTAAACATTCACATATTATGAATTGTGGGTAATTATTTTATAATAAGAATTAATTATTTTATAATAAGAACATGAATAATTTCTTTACTAATAATTTTAGGACTATAATTAAAAAGAACTTACAAAAAAAAAACAAAAGGTCTTTAAAATTTTGCTAAAATATCAAGTTACGCACAACAACAACATAACAGTATTTACGTTTATTTAAAAGCGGAGTAGTGGACAGATCAAAGAATACGAACAGTTCTAGAGTATACCGTCTTATCCATACATACCATCCTGAATATAGCCGAAATAAATACAATAAAAAATATTAATATATACTGATAATAATCCAGCTATTAAATTCAAGAATTTTTAACGAGAGGGTGAAAATATAATTTTGTCGCCGACGCGTAACTCATCAAATAAGCAATAAACTTGCATATCTATAAAAAAATATTTCAAATTAATACCTTATTAGCATTTAAATTGATACTGTTGTCATATCTGCCAATGAGGCCGTAATTCGTACTTGTAAATATTCATTGCAAATTAGTTTCTGCAGCCATCTATTTTTCAAAAATAAAAACTAACTCATTAATTTTAAAGTTTTAATGCATTCTAGTTTATGCGAATCCGTCATATAACTTACTTCTTTTATACACATAACATCTTGTACTAGTTTTCATAAAAACTTGTATGATTGTAAAATTTGTGCACAGTTTCTAAAACTTTTTGTAAATATATCATTACGTTTCTTAACTAGGTTTTTATACATATAATTCCAAGCCTTACAATTCTGAAATCATGGGACATAAAAGTGTAGAATACTACTGTTTGAATCATTAAAATATATTATTTTCTAGCTGGAATAAAATTTAACGTAGGTACCGTCAAACGGGCATATATGGAACGAAAATTATACGGTTTTGTACATAACTTTTCTAATGTTATTTTAAAATTTACATTAATTTTTTTACATGATTCAAGTTTATCTATAGATTTAATTTTTACAAAAAAATATTTTTTATTTATCAACCTAACCCGGATTTTTAAAATTTTTTTGCGTTCCATATTACCACAAGGTTTGGGGATATATGAAACGATAAAATTTTTGTTAAGAAAACTCCTCTATTTTAAAATATGTTTCATGTTGGAGTATATATATCCATTATGGAACAAATAAATTTAAAAAAAATTATTTTACTGACCCCAAAAATTTTGTAATATAGGAATAATAGAGCATTTAACGTGAAAAACATGCATTTTTAAGAATGGAACGACAATTATAAACAAAATTCATATAAAAAAATGTTTATGTGGTATAAATAATGCAAAATTAATAAAAATATATTCTGGTAAGTTAAAAATAAAAATGAGTTATAAATTCTCACATAAAATATAGGTACAATTAATTGAAATATTAATGAAAAATAACATATTTGATTTTAAATCGCATTTTAACAAAGGTGTCAATTCCTCTGTTTTGTAGGTTTGGATAATTGTCCGAATATGTGCAGGTTTAACAAGATTAATATATTTCACATCAGGGTAAATAAATAAATTTATTTTTCTTATCCTTATATGGCCTCAAAGATTGAACGGTGGCACTGTTTTTATTAATGTTAATTAATTTTGCCCCAAAACATTGTGTGAATTCTTTGTTATTAATATTTAATAGTAAATGGATAACCATAAGTAGCGGAAAGTAACATAGTATGCTACAATCTTTTTTTTTTTCAGAATTCCTAGAATCGTTGGTCTAATCAATTAGTCCGAATTTTGACCTCAAAATTTCCTAAATATTGTTGTTTTTGGCACTCCATATGTACTTGCGGCTTGTCCAAATAGCTTATTTCCAACAATAATCGCTTGTAATACTAATTCTACATTATTAATACAATAATTTCGTTTATATGGAGTTCCTAATTTGTGATTATGTTTGCGTGCCATTTCGTTTCATATAACCCGGAAAACTACGATATTTTAGTTATATCAATGTATACATTACATGGAATTTATTTTAACAAATTTTATTATTGTATATTATTGTTGAGGTTAATACTAAAAAAAAATTACATTGAATGACGTTTCTAAAATGTAGGAGTTCATAGCACCAGAGGAGACTCTGTAAGTTATTTTAAAACGCAATTTTTATGTTCCTGTAAAATAAATAATTTATTCAACTTACAAGAGGTTTAGGTATGAATGTCAGGCAAAATTATTAACTTTGAACATCTATGTTTGACGTTTGATTGTAAAAGTTACTAAAATATAAATAACATATAAGTTAATGACGGCAAATTTGATTTGAAAACGTAACGTTCCATATAAACCGTAATGTTCCATATATGCCCGTTTGACGGTACCAACTGCCATCGTACGTTGATATTAAAAGAGGAAAGGAATTAAAACAAAATCGCTAGAAGCAAAAAGTAAAATTCAATCTAAGAATTCTACTTCTACTAAATATATGAGTGTTTCTATATTTCGAGATCAAATTTTTAAAGTAGATATATTATAAACTATCACGGAACAAAAATTCCCACAATACGATATTTTTTTACTTTTATTTTTTCTGGAAGTACATAAAAATATTAGACCACTTGTGAAAGACCGAGTTAAAAATTCCTCCAAATAAGCAAAATATTAAGTTCTGAATTTTAAATTACATTGATGACGTAGGTCGTGTATTATACCAGAATTAAACAAACGGTGATTCGCAGACTTTCGAAAAAAATGTTGGGAAAATTACAAAATTATATATATTTAAATTGTAATTTTATTATTAGAGAAATAAAATAAATAAATGCACTTAATTTATTTAACTTTTTGTCTCATTTTACAGATGCGTTGAATCCCAACATTTATAAACAAAAAAAAATAAAAATAAATATATCATCTCGCCTTTTACCCATTACGGGTGTGGCACTCTGCTTACGCAGATCTCGGTACGTGATATCTTTTTTCGTATGAAGTGCGCTTACCAGCCGTTAAATCATAGTCCCCAAAGATGTTAGTGGAGGGGGAACCACAGGGGTAAATATAAATTGGTAACAGTCGGCAGTGGGATTCGAACTGATAACGATCCACAGTCCGATGCGTTTACATCCATTATGTAAATATTTATATGTAAGATTTAGAATAATTTCTGGATTAAACGTAATCGATATATCACAATTAACCGACCTCAATATGATTATTAATGCTGCTCTTAATAATTGATTTGATACTGGTTACATAGGATGTAACACGAGAGGGGATGTCTATTACGAAAGAGCAATTTAGATTACCAATTCATTAGTGAACTGATTAATTAAACTGGAACAAATTACTTTAATTCTTAAGTATACAAATTAACACATCAATTTTTCAACTGAAGAATATTATGTATACAACACGAAATTATTAGTAGAGTTAGTTACAGTTATCGTTAGAAGTTTGACGTACGGCTATTCTTTCAATTAGCGTTCTAAATACCGAAATTTGGACTAAAAAACGTTGTGCTAATTTCAGTTAGCATCAAAATTTTAAATATTAGTAGTAGTACTTTTTTATTGTACTACATAACAAATTTTGAGTGTTTTCATTATTTATACTTTTCATGATGTCTATAATATTGTTTAATTTTTATTTTCTTATACAAAGTATAAGGAAGTATTGGATTCACGAAAAAAATCGTTGTCGAGATTTTTGCGGAAATACATATTTTGATGTCCACTGAATCCTTTAAGACCAATTTCCTCAATGATGTCTGTGTGTGAGGATGGATAGATGGACGAATGGATGGATGGATGGACGGGTGGATGGATGGATATTTCATGAACGAGACAAGATATGTTACCGAAACATAACTTAAATCCAGTATAAACCAGGCATTATTCCAGGAAGTGTCTGCTTCAAAACAAATGCCGCCATGCGGTTATTGCTCACTACCATATAGTATATAGTCCACTTTTTATATCTTAAAAATAATATTACCTACACCTTTTGTTTGACACTTGTACTATATTCGTAGTATTAGTATTAAAAAATAAAAATAGTATTAGAGATCCTCAAAATGTATTTCCATCCAAAAAGCTAGAAATCATTTTTTTCATGTTTGCTATAGTTTCTTATACTAGGTAGACACTAGAAGAGCCCGCTATGTACTAGGAAGTTAGGGATTACCTACAGCAATGTTTCCATGCCGTTGTTAAAAATCTCAGTTGATTTTCCAATTTTCATTCCTATCCCCTAAGAAAGTAAATCCCCCAGCAGCTTAGCGCGCTCCAATCCACACACTTGTTCATAATCCCTGTAACAACTTCACACCAACTCGTACGTTGAACCGATTTCACCCTCGATGTATCGCTTCTATCCCAGTATAGTGGTATCTGCACACTTCGTGCACACTACAGTGTGTGCGCTCGTACCCCGGAGCTCTGCACACCCGAGACCTGATAATCCTGCATCCCGCCTCGTACTGTGTCGTGTAGGGTTGTATAGTACAGGGATATGTTAACCTGTAGGATGGAAAGAGGAACAGCGAAGGAGATTTTAGCTTGTGATTGAGTTGGAGACGAAAGACTGGAAGGTGAAATAGTTGAGGAAACATTACTCAAAAGATTTTTGGACGATATTGGAATATAAATATTAAAATTCTGTTTAATAAATTTTGTTGACATGTTACCGCTATTTAAGTTCTACAATTATTAGTAAGTTGGAAAAACTCCCAGGGCTCAATAGTAAATTATAAATATTTTATTTAAATACATCGTTTCGAAATATTTTATATAATACTTTATCAGAAAAACACATGAATAACATGTTTACAGAACTAAATCCAAAAGACTTTATAATTTTATACAATCAGATTTATAGTTAATTTTTATACCAAACATAACATTTAAACAAATTTATGCATATCCTTGCAATCTGATTTCTAACAACTACATTTGTTATTTGTTATTTATTTTGTTAGCTGTATCTCACTAGTGTATTATAATTTCTAATTCTTCAAGAAATATAATAATATATCTACATTGGGTAATGTTAGGTTTGTCACGATATCCTACCGACTGCGCCAATGAAACCAGGCATAGAACAATCATGTGCGACAATAAATTGAAAGATAGGGAACAAAGGGCAATTCAATTTTAAGCAGATACTTAGCGATAATTTCCTTTACTTCGCATATTTATCACAGCAATTTTGAAAGTAATAACTATAACACTAATTTCGAACTTTATTACAATGTATATTTGAAATCGGCACTAAAGTGCTCAAAAATCGTCATTAAAAGCATAGAAATCGTCACTAAAATAACCCATTATACGACGATTTTGAACAACCCAGTGTTAGCAACCGTTAACTAATTATTGTACAATTAGGATAATTTTGGCAGATATATTAACGTACTATAGTAAATTTGGACGTAACATGAAACAAAATTTGCAAGAAAAATTAACTAATTAATTCCGATGACGAAATTGAGAATAAATCCAATTGAGAACTGACAAATGTATACGAGCCCTAACAACATAATGTTCGGACACTTGATTTTTGCTAAGCATATTTTTCTTACTTGTCACATAATATTCATATTTAAAATGAACGAAGATAAACCAATACTAAATATAAAACTATAGTGTTTATTCATATTTAGCAACAGAAAATGGCGTATTAGAAGAGTAAATTATTGGGTTCAAACTCAACTTCCCCAAAAAAAATTTTTACACTATATGTTCATTAAAATCAGTTGTAGCAGCATATTTTAAGTATAATTTAGTTTATTGTTATATAGTTTTATTATTCTGTCACTCAAAAAATAGTTTTAAAGATTTACGTTTTCGGCAATTTTTTTATGTTTTGTTTGTTGTCACCTAATATTTATATACAAAATGGGTAAAGAATACCTAGAAAACAATGGCGTAGCATAGAGGAAAGATTTTGGATTCTAAAATCCTAATTTTTTTTTGTCGAACGTCAAAAATTGTCGAAAACGAAAAATTTTGAAGCAATTTTTTTTTAGAGACAAAAATGAAAATAAATGTTTGTAAACTAAATAATGCTTAAAATAAGCTGCTAAAACAGATTTTATTGATCATTGAGTGGAAACAACTTTTTTTTTTAAATTGAGTTTGAATCGAAAAAATTATATATCCCATATAATACACCACTGTCTGTTGTTAAATATAATTGATCCCTATAGTTTAACATTTAGTATTGGCTTATCTTTATTCATTTTAAATGTAAATGTTATATGATAAATAAGAAAAATGTAATAAGTAAAAATCAAGCGTCCGAACATTTTGTTGTTAGGGCTCGTAAACTTAACCTATATTATAATCTTTTTAGTTTTAGTTTTTTCAAATTTTAGATTTCAAATAAAACTTATTATGTACCTCGGCACTGAAGTTCAATTTTTTATCACGAATATGGAATTTAGTTGTGGAGGCCCGTAGGGCCGAGGAAAATAAACCACGTGAGTAAATAACTGTTATTTACTATGTAATGTAAAGTAGGTACTAAGAAAGGTTTATCTGTTTTTGTACAATTAATCGTGAAACAATTGAATGCAGAATGTAAAAATGAATTATTGACATTTTTTTGAAATTGAACAAAGAATTTAAAAATTGAACCGAACTTATTTTTTCCAATAGATATTATATTATTGCTAAGATAGGTATAATATTTATTATTCGTATGAATAATTGAATACAGTCAATAACAACTCGTTAACATTATTAAGGATTGTTGTAAATGATGTTAACATGGTTAGTGGCTTAAGTAAAACTATGTCTTATTAACAGACCACTTCAGAAAAAATTAATTTTATATAAAAAATATGTTGGTTATAATTCAAATTATTCTCCAAAAAAATTATACGAATACATCAGATATAAATTGCTATCACCTACTATTATTTTATTCATCCATCACCTGTTACAATTAGACGATTTGGTATATTCAACGTAGACAAACAAAAACATAATTATTCAAAACCGCAAATGATCTAAAATGAAATATAAACAAATCCCGGGTGAAAACTCCAATAATTACTTCATTTATAACCAAGTATCAGGAAAACACACAAACACAGCCGTGTTTACCAACCGCTACCAACAATATTTACACCCAGAGAAGATTTGTATTCACTTGCGTAAATTAAAAACTACGCGGCCCCAATGCAAGAAATCAATACGAGCAGTGAACACGAGGATGGAGGTCAATGCAGGATAGCAATGGACACAACCGACAGAAGATAACAATGGGATCCACACAATGCTCAGTGGTACCGCTCGATGGGATACTACGGTGGGATATGGTGGTTGTGCAGAGGTGACCCATTTACAATGCAGTCGTCATCGAAAATTATTGATCTGGAGAGAGGTACCTTTCTGTACGTTCATCCAGATCTCTTGAAAAATTACTGGATTTGTTACTTTGAAAATTCAACCAATAGGAACAGTTTTATACTGATAAATCCCCGTTACCCGGGTATCGAGAATTTTACCCCGATAAATTCCCACGACTAGTTTTTAACCAATCATAATGCAAAACACTTGAAAATTCAACCAATAGGAACAGTTTTATACTGATAAAACCCCGTTGCTCGGTTAACGGGAGTTATACCGCGGTAAAACCCCGTTGCCCGGGTTACACCGATAAAATTCCCGCTACCAAGGAAATAAATAACTTTTACTGTCAATCACTGTCAGTGTGACAGTTAATTAATATTTCAAGTTACATTTTACTTTGTCTTTGGATTTATCTCATCAAATACCACGCGACCTCTCTGATTTTCTCAGATGAATTTTTATTTTTCAGCACTCATTTTTTTTGCTTTTAAGCAAAACCACTCAAGCAAACTGACATTAGGTAAAACCCCTCCTCCTTCGGAGTCGGGATTTACCATGCAGTTTGCTTTCGTGATTGTTGCTAAGCAAAAACAAAATTCGTGCAAAAATAAACATTTATTGATAAAATCAGAAGGTCTTGTGATATTACCCTTGATAAATTGTGGGAATTAGTAGTGCTGTGTTGCAAACATAGGCTGAAGATCTGAGAACTATATTGTGTTACAAGTATTTAAATGTAAAATTAGTAGAAGCTGGATTGAAAGAATTAAAAAAAGATATATCAGAAGAGGAAATTTTGTTGGCAAATGAGCTGCACTTGATAAAAAAATATTGTAAATGATTCCTTACAAAATCCGTGGTTAATAATTAGGTAAAACTATAAAGATAAGTATATTATAAATTAAAAAGACTTTTGATTAAAGTTCTATAGAATATATTTATTTAAATACAACGTTTTGAATTGGAAGTAATTCTTCTTCAGGTAAACAAGTGACACAAATACAAACAAGTAAATAGATACGGTAACTATGTAAATACAAATTATGAATGATAAAACAGGAAAAGCCATGCCTTGTTCAACTCGAAGCCTTCATTTTGGTTCACAGTATTCGTCTATTTATAGATTTATATAGTTTCCCTTACAAGTCTACCAGTCTACAGAACTTTAACCAAAAGTCTTTTTAATTTCAACTTAATGAGGATGTTTTCTTTTAACTCATCATTATAACAAACTTCATTTATAACGAACCGTTTTTGTCCAGTCCGTAGAGTTTGTTATAAACGAAACTCATTGTGAAAATGTACAGAGAAATAATCATATTTGTAATATTTGCTTTATAATTTTCTTTGTATGAAGTGCACGTGTTATAACAAAAAAAAAAATGTGCTGGAAATTAAATACAGCATAAATATTACCTCTGACAATTAAAAAAAACCGACAGAAAATGTCTTCGAAGCTTGATTGAACACAATTTCAATCTGATAATAAATGCATAGCGTTGTATCGATTGATTTTAAAATGCAACTCAAATATGATTCATTATTCATATCCTATTTTCTATTAAAGTACTCAAAGTTGCTTTAATCTGACTAGAAATATTGAACAAATTGTTGACAATATCATTAAAAACAAGTTTGACAGCTCGTCTCTATTAGTTTCCGACAGCAATGTAAACATCTATTAGATATTTATGAAAATCGATAGTACGTGCATAATGACATTTCCCGATTAATTTTGAAAGATGATGCATATTGCATTTACTTTTTATCGTCTAGTAACTTATTAGATTAGAGCCGAACTGATAAGCGTTCTCATAAATATTAAATAAGTAAATGTTAGCTGTTTCAAAAGAGGTAAGAATAACAAATGAATAATTCTGCACGAGATGCCACACACTATAATTTCTTTTTGATCAATTTTGTGATTATAATTACTCCCAAAATTTGCTACATTGAATACATGTTTTGGAGTTTTCTTATACATGTTCTTATAGCGATGTCAGAAGAGAGACGTTTCTGGTCCTTTCTATCGATATAAATAGAAAACTTTTCAATAATAATATAACAAGAGATTGAGAATGAATTGAAAATAATTTGACAGATCTTTCGAAAACCTGGTGCTAGGCAATAGCCACAGTAGCCCGTAGGGCTTGAGTGGCTATTGCCAAATGGCAACAAGTTTGAGAAAGATACAGGAAAAGTATTTTCTAATTTATCGAACTCTCGAGTTATATTTAATTAGATTTTTTTTTCTTCATCGGGCACGCCACTAAATCTATCTTTTTTGGTCCTTTTTACTTATGATGATGATAACTACCTGGCATCTGGCATTTGTCAAAAAAAAAAAACAAAAAGCTAGAGAGATTATTCCCGGGAATAATTACTAGAGCATTATTCTCAGTATAATAATGACAGGATTGATTAAAACGTAGACACGTGACATACCATGAAGCATTTCTTTGGTTTTAAGAAACGTCAAGAAATAATGAACATAACTCAAGTAGGGACAAACTAGAAACACTAAAAGAAATCCAACTTATAACAAAAAGAAAAAAATATTAAAATTGATATAACACCGAATCACGAAATGGCTTATGCAATATAGGAAATATTTTATAGCAAAATGTGTTAAATAAATCTTGTACAAAATCAACTACTCAATCACAACTCAAATTTTATTTGACTGCTTTTGTAATATGTAAAATAAAATAATATTATAAACAAATCTTACCAATCTTCAACGGTTTCTAGTTTGTTATTCATCCACCTGTATACAGGGTGTTTCATAACTTCGAGTACATACGTTAATGATATATGTTGTTTGATATGCTGATTACAAATCTAAAAGAATTTTTTTTTAATTCGAAAAATTAAGGGTTGTTTACCTAAAACATTTTTTGTAGTACTGCACTGGATTCGCTTTCCTATTAAACACAAACAATGAAGTAGGTAACCAACAATTTAAATTACATAATACTAGTAAAATAAACGAACGAAATTTAATTATTTAATGAAACGATAATTATTAACATATTCATCCATTCACTGGGAAACATGGAAAATAATTTTGCGATTAAAAAAAAAATTCTTTTTGATTCGTAATCAGCATATGAAATAACATATACTATTAACGTATGTACCTGAAGTTATGAAACACCCTGTATATGTATCAAGTTTAAGGCAGAACGTTACATAAGCTATATTGACGGACCTGAAGACATGTAAGAAGCAAACTTTTATCTGAAAGTAAATCGTTCTCTTTTTACAGCATTTTCAAAACGACATCAATGTGTTTTGTAGCATGCTTCGCGCAATCATAAATCCAGAAACAAAACAACAACACAGCAAAACAATTGGAAAATCATAACATAAGTTCAAGTGCTCATCGAGGATCCAAGCCACCGCAGACCAGAGATCAAATATTATTCTTCCTCCACTACCTCCTTCACACGTCACTCGCCGCTGTTTTCATTTCGGTTTGAATCAATACCGGAGCTATTTCGAAAATTCCTTCAATTCGCAGTTTATATTTACACTGAAAACAAAGAGCGTCAATATTGAATCCAGCGGGAGGTGAGGTGGGTGAGAAAAATGAAGGTGATGCGATGACCTGATTGGATATGAGGTTATGGGGTTGAGTGGTCAGTGTTGAAAATAATAAAATTTCTCAATTTTGTTTGGAAATATTCGTGCCAATACTGTTATGGATTCAATTTGAAGTATGAAGGGCATATAGAAAGTGGTAGGAATTTTTTATTTTAAAACACAAGCAATTTTGACAGTTTATTAAAGGGTACCATCGCGATCAAAGTTCTGGTTACTTTCGTATGGTAGAGCAGGCGCTGAATTCAATAGTGTCTGGTCACATTTTATAAATGATTTCTGCTTTATTCAATAAAGTTATTGTATTTATTACATGATCCAGATATAATAGAAACTTAATTTATTAAGATAATTAATTTGGCAAATAAAAATGATAGTTATTCTAAGATTGGCTAAATGATTAATGACGTATTTGATACAACGTTTATTACATGGCAGATTCAATGAAGTTAACTAAATAGTAAATTAGCAAAATATAGGAAAACATTAATGCCTTAATTCTGGATAAATGACATACTACTTACTGAGTATAAAACAAGAAATACAATACTAATATTTTCATTGGATGATAGGTCGTTCCAAATAAATTTTAGAACATAAATGAAACTACAAAAAATATTCAGAAACAAAAATTACACCAAGCTGTATTGTCATAAGATAGACGTAAAATAAAACAGTTGTATTTGAGTTTGACACGAGATTTTAAATAATTATCAGCTATAATATCCCTAGGCCATTGATAATTCGAAATAATTTTATCACAGTTACCGAAAGAACGTTGCTTGGTAACCGCCCGGGCTGTTACCTTCAAGCAACGTTCTTTAGGTAGTTGTGATCAAATTATAAGTATTTATCAATGGTCGAGGGATATTCGATGAGAAAATTTTTTGTGATTATTATTATTATTTTCATTTTCTAACCGTGAAAATAACATTTTGAAATAAACAAATTAAATATTGAATTAACTGTCAACCAGCTGTCAACGACTGTTACTTAGCAACAGGTGATAATTTCCCCGGGAAATTATCAGTGTAATTGTGACCTGATTGTTTACTTTTGCACACGTGATCAGAAATACAGGGATTCTATTGGATATTTCTTTAACCAAAAAATTTTCGGGGGTAATATCACAAGACCTTTTGATTTTATTGACAAATTTTTATTTTGCGCGAATTTTCTTGCTTAGCAACAAACACAAAAGCAAACAGCATGGTAAATCCCGACTCCGAAGAAGGAGGGGTTTTACCCAATGTCAGTTTGCTTGAGTGGTTTTGCTTAAAAGCAAAGAAAATGAGTGCTTAAAAATAAAAATTTATCTGAGAAAATCAGAGAGGTTGCGTGGTATTTGATGAGATAAATTATAAAGATAAAGCAAAATGTAACTTGAAATATTAATTAAGTGCCACACTAATAGTTATTGACAGTAACAATTATTTATTTCCTTGGTAGCGGGAGTTTTATCGATGTAACCCTGGCAACGGGGATTTACCGCGGTAAAACTCCCGTTACCTGGGCAACGGGGTTTTACCGCGGTAAAACTCCCGTTACACGGGCAACGAGGTTTTATCAGTATAAAACTGTTCCTAATGGTTGAATTTTCAAGTGTTTTGCATTGTGATTGGTTAAAAACTTGTCGTGGGAATTTATCAGTATAAAACTGTTCCTATTGGTAGAATATTCAAGTGTTTTGCATTATGATTGATTAAAAACTAGTCGTGGGATATCAGTATAAAACTGTAACCATTGGTTGAATTTTCAAGTGTTTTGCATCATGATTGGTTAAAAATTAGTCGTACGAATTTATCAGTAATTATGGACATTTATACCATGCCAGAAAAAATTTAAATGAATAAAATGGTATTTCGCGAACAATTCATCTGTCAAAAATGGTCCAATGGGTATTGAGCATGAGGATTTATTATTTTCCTCCAATAAAAAAGATTTTAATTGACATTTTTCACTACTGATCGCATCGATATTTTTCTAGATGAATCTATTTCGTAACAGTTTTGATTTCCTATGGAAATATACCCTCTGAAATATTTCGTTTTATTCCTACGAAAATTACCACGACTCAATAGGCTAAGCGGTAAATTTCCGAAAACAAACTAGCACTTAATAGATTAAGTATGAAAATTTGCTAAATCAAGTGAAAATTTTATTTAGCGCACTGTATCTATACTGCTTTATTCCTGCACATAGGGAATATTAATAAAGTTGTTTAATGAAACATGAAATGTTTTTCCATTTTGTAAGAAGAAATGCAGAAAATTTAGAATTTTAAAATTAAATTTCAGTAATATTATATTAATTAATTTTATACCGGGTGGTGCTCGGTAAGTGCGAACATAGGGATTTAACATGGGATATTAGTTTTATGCAATTTCCTGCTCTCCTGTACATTTTACGGAAAAAACTGTAGAGGGAAGATTTATTCAGAATTAAAAGTTACCCACGAAACTGTTTTTACATGTTTTATTAAGTTTTTGGTTTAGCCGTAACATTAAAAATAAATTTCGAAATTTCTGTTACATTGTCGCAATAGCCATGACTTTTGTTTTATTTTTATGACAAATACGTTAAATGTCAATTTTTGATGTTATAAACGTGAATCTAATAATTTAAATTGAATCAAAAAATTCACATTTTTTATTCTTAGAACAAAGTTTTATTTTCATATTTAATAATAAATCAGTTTCAAGTTTATCAACAATTTAAATATTTTTTTTTTAATTTTAAATTACAATATTTTAATGTGAAAGAAATGTATGAAATCAATACTAATAATAATATTAGAACACGTCATAACAAAGTAAATGAAGTAATAATTGTAACAATATTATTTAATATACCTACATACAAAAAAATAAAGAAATTAAAATATATGTTCAAACAAGCCACCATTTTCAGCAAGACAATAACCAAGTCTATTGTAAAACGAAGCTCTAACATTGGCTAATTGCCTGTCAGTAATATTATCACATTCTTCGAATATAGCTTGTCTTAGTAAATCTAAATTTTCGTAGTGTTTAGAGTAAATTTTACTTTTAAGATGCCCCCACAAAAAAAAATCGCAAGGAGCTAGGTCCGGAGATCTTGCAGGCCAATTTATTCCACCACCACGACCAATCCACCGATTAGGAAAAACCACATTTATTCCATAATGAACCGGGCACCCATCCTCCTGGAACCAAATATCCTCATCTACTGCAGCTGCCTCATCCAATGCAGGACCTATATCATTTTGCAGAAGTTCTAAATACATATCAGAATTTAAATTTCCCATAATTTCAAATGGTATAATCCTGTTCTTAAAAATTCCAACCAAAATATTAATTTTCTCAGGATATTGGGTACCTGTACACACAGTTAAATGATGATTTTCTGTGGTCCACGTACGAGTATTCTGAACATTTGGTTCATTATTTAAAGTAAATGTACATTCATCTGTAGAACAAATCGACGAAATAAAGTGCTGGTCCCGATTTGCCTTTTCTTGCATAATTTCACAAAATGTACTTCTAGTTTCAAAATCAGCCAAAAGAAGTTCTTGATGTGTTTGAAAGTTGTAAGATTTATATCCATGTGTTTTTAAAATTCTCAGAACTGTTGAATGATGCAAACCATACTTAGAAGCAATATGTCTTATGCTGTACCTTGAATTTTGAGATATCATAGCCAATACCAATTCTTCATTCACTTCGTTATGACGTATTCTATTATTATTATTGTTGCCTTCATTACCATCGGTCACAGCTACACTAGTTGTACTCTCAAATTTTGTAACCAGTTTTGAAATTGTTGATACACTTGGAATTGGTTTATCTTCATATTTAATTGAAAATAAATCCCGCACTCTCCTATAACTATTTACCCCATAATAATTTTCAATAATGAAGACACGTTCTTCGTTTGAATAAACATTCATTTTATAGCTTACACAAAGATTTAATTTAATAAGATAGATTCACGTTTATAAACATCAAAAATTGACATTTAACGCATTTGTCATAAAAATAAAACAAAAGTCATGGCTATTGCTACAAAGTAACAGAAATTTCGAAATTTATTTGTAATGTTACGGCTAAACCAAAAACTTAATAAAACATGTAAAAACAGTTTCTTGGGTAACTTTTAATTCTGAATAAATCTTCCCTCTACAGTTTTTTCCGTAAAATGTACAGGAGAGCAGGAAATTGCATAAAACTAATATCCCATGTTAAATCCCTATGTTCGCACTTACCGAGCACCACCCGGTATAAAGGCATGGTGTATAGTGCATATACGTAGAGAGATGAATCTATGAGAATAAAGGAAATCATAATTCACAATACTATGCGTTATCTATATTAACTTTATATCATTTGCCTTTACACATTTTATAAATTAAAAATAAACACATGAAATATACTGAAAAACAGTAATAATGTATAAAATTTTCGGCCCCAATACATTTCCCAATATTGAACCAGCCCATTATACATTGCTTCCCTATAAGTACTTTATATCGCTTCTGCAACGAAAGACCAGCCCGATCCCACACAATATAGTATTTCATCCCTTGTCAACATAGAACCACAGTTGTATATAACACCGAACATAGAACATCTATGTGCTTTACAGTCTATTATTATCGAGAGAGAGTACATGCCCTCTATACCATAATATCATCCAACTCAAGCGTGTATCGAGTCCTGCAATCAGCATTGTTAGGACGAGCGAGTTGTACGTACGCAAGCGAGGGGAGAGTGCGACGAGGCAGGGGAAGGGGTATCAGATGAGAGGGTGATAGCAATGGACGCACACCTGGCTATATATCAAGGGCGGGTGTCAGTGTAAACGCAAGGAAGGTAAATTTATCACTAGTGGAAGTGGGTCTTGGTAAAAGTCGATGGTTGTGTTTCTGAACTAGGGTCAACAGATATTAATTTAAACATTTGGACACGCTCAGCGAATTTTCAAATAGATATGTGTGGGTGAGATTGAGGGTGAGTGACAGCTTGAACGTCCAAATCCGAAGACAAAATGTTGATAGTTTGTTACCATGAACGAATGGTTCTGAATGTGAGCAAAAGAAGTGTGTGTTTGCAAGAATTATTTTTTTTTTTAATGATACGGTTTCAACTGCTTTGGTTATTAGCCGGTTATTAGCAAACACTGTTTTGGTGATAAGTGATATGAAGATGGAAGTGTCGGCGCTGTACTCAGCAGCAGACACTGTTTGGTGCCAGCCCAGTCCGGGAATCGAACCCGGGACCTCTGGGTCCGTAGCTAGTAGTCTAGACCACTGAGCCACAGAGGCGGGCGAATTAATTTTTGAATGCGAACGAGGGGAAAGTTGTGTTCTAGGATAAAATGGGATTATACACTATTTCTTAAAAAAAAAATTTATTAAACTTTATCAAAGTTGATGATTATCTGCAGTCTTAAAAAGTCTTAATTTTTATTCCTTAAACCGCAATGATTTTTTAAAAATGTTATGACGTATATAATGTCGTGTGTTGTGCATCTCAAACAATAGGGATTGTATATAATTGTAGTCACAGAAATGTCCTGTCTTACTGTATTGTACATACATACATCGTATTGTCAGTATTGAGAATATGAATGTGTATGTGTTATGCTTTTTTATGTACAAACTGAATAATTATGAATAATTTTCCAAAATAGAAATAATAGTCCAAGAACCGACTGCAAAAAACCTGGCCAATCGAGTAACAGAATAAAATGTTTTTAAACTATAGTTAGTACTCATAGCGATCATAACAAAAATTACTGTGTGCCTGGGCAGATGTTGTTACACAGATTTATATGGGTGTGGAAACATAGGGATTTCTATGCAATTTTTTTGATATTGCTGTAAATTTTTACCTATTCACTTTACGGCAAAACTGTCAATACAAAAGTTTTTTAGAATTAACACCCATATAATCTTGTGCACAACTTCTGACCAGGCACACAGTGATTTTTGTTATAATCGCAATGAGTACTAACAGTTTAAAAACATTTTATTCTGTTACTCGATCGGCCAGGATTTTTGCAGCCGGCTCTCGCTCTATAAATTAATTTTTTTTTTCTTTGAAATTAAGCGGGTCGACTGCTACGGTCATTACCGCTGTAAAAAAAATAATTAAAGCCAACCAAAATTAAATAAATAAATAATGGTGGTAAGAAAAACAAAAGAAAGAAATGAACTATAATAGTTATTTACTTTACAAGTGGGCAAAGTAAGGAATTACCCACGAGAGAAATCTTAGCTCACGAAGCCGAAGGCTGAGTTTGATAATTTTATCGAGTCGGTAATTCCACTTTGCCCACGTGTGAAGTATAACGTTTTATTCAACACTTCTTAATAAATGAAAAATTTATTAAAGAAATATTATTTGACAGTGACATATGCTTTAAATTTTTAAATTAAAATGTCAATCGAAGTAGTTACCAAGGTGTTGTGTGTTATTACTATTGTTATAAATAAAAAAATACTCACTAGTGGCTTTCCTCAAAATTATACCCACTAGTGGATAATCTGTTACTTTGCTTGTTTAAAATCGCCATAGTAATATAGCATTTATTAAGAGGTGTTGGATAAAATATCATTTATCAGTCCGGTGGAATGAATAAATTTTAAAAGTTTCTCAACACTATCAGTCTCATTGGAGAGAACTGACGGAAGAGTATTTGCAAGGCTGAATAAATTAATTTATGTTCGACTGTATTATAATTACTAGTTTATGATATTGTTTCACGTCCATAAATTAGCTCCTTTGGATTAGTCAGATATAGTATAAACAAACAATAAACAATTTGGCATTTGTACAACAGAAAAATGCACACTTTGAAATTATCAACGACATGTGTCAAATCTAATTGTCATTTTTAGATAAGGAAAATAATCTACAATATAGTCGAACATATAATATTGTATGTAACACGTTCATAATAATGATTTATTGACTCGACTTTTTATGTGCCTCGCTTCGCTGCTTTCGCTCGCCCCTAAACTGCCTCGTTCATGAAACCGTAAATAACGTACTTGTTACATAAACATCTATTATTTGCCGTATTGTTTTAATTGAATTTATTAAAGAATCTTGTGAATTCAGAATGTACCCCCATTCGATGTAACACTTCTCCAGGACGCACATTGCTTTGTCGACCTGTAGTAGCATCCAGCTAAATTCGCATTTATGACCATTCGTGTTCAGCTATATTCGCAGAACATTCGTTTAAATTTATGTTTCATTTGTAGGCATTTATGGATGACGAACACGCACCAAAATATAAGTCAATGCACATTTTAGCATCGTCTGGACGCGCCTTAATAAATAATTACAGCTTGTAAACCTTGCTTAACAAATATCCACTTTATTGCGCCACCCGAATCAAAATTCGTCTCCACTTTTAAAATTAAGAACGTAATCATCAAATTAATCTCACGTTCAGTTCCATTTACTGAATTTTTCTTCAAAGTTAATCTCCAAATTTCTCATTGAGAGTTTCGTCTAACTTTAAAATTAAATTGAGTTAAATCCTAAACATCCCTGCTTTAATTTCCTGGTATGATTGCACCTGGTTAGAAATTCTGCGCAAGTAACACAATTATCGTTACATAATTAAAAGAGTTATCCTTACAAAATTATCCTGCGAAGCTACAGACTCCTCCGGCGGGGGAGGAGACAAAACTCCTGATTTCTCTGCAGGTTATTAATTAGCTACGAATCTCAGCAAAAGTTGCTCGTTAAAAGGATTTCCAATTTGGGAAGTTCTCGAGTCGATCGTCCTGCGAAGCGATAGGATGTGCAAGTGTTCAAAAGGAAGATATTAAGGATGTTTTATTAATAGTACGTCGTTCGATTTTTACTGCCAAATTATGACCCGGATTTTTTCTTCATCAAGAACTTTTAATCCGGAGTTTATGATGTGAGGAGAGTAGATCGCGGCTTTAAATTTGCTGACTCTAAAATTGGGTTTGACTTCAGGAGGGAATCTCTAGCTTAAACGTACTTTCTTTCTGTTACATTCAAAACTGATTGCACAAGAAGGCATTAGAACACACATTAATCTACATATATAACCAGATATGTATTGTGATGATTCGCCCTAGGGTTTTTTAGTGTTTCATGTATTTAGCTTGTGCTTTGCGAACATCACCTCGACTCTTACTTAAGCTAACCTAGTTCTGGTCATTTTTCTTGTATTTTTCCTGGACATGTATTGTGATTACATTGTTTATACTATTTTTAATTGTACCTAGAATAGCAGAAAGTTAACATTTGTTCTCTGTTAGACTGTAACACCAGTAAGTTCAACTGTTGTAATTTACTTTGTTTTTTTGTTATGACATTCATTCATTGATGCATCGGAAACCATAATAGATACAGAAACATGTTCAGTTACACAAATCTGGCACTAGTAGACTTTGCTCTTTATTGAAGCACGTTTTATATCATATGCGTATTATAAAGAGGAACAGGAATCATGACAAAAATCGATGATAAGATTTTCGCGGAAATACATGTTTCTTGGTCCTCTGTATCCGTCTTAACCATTTTGTGAATAACGTCTCTGTGGATAAATGTATGATATGTGTCCGTATGTACAATAACTTACGAACTAGTGAAACCAGAGTAATGAAATTTCAAATCTTAAAAAAATACGAAGAAATGGGTTGAATTGCCTTCTAATTGCAAAATTGGAAGGTCAAGTTTACTTGACACAAGATAATAAAATATATTTATTTATAATATGGAATCAGATAAATAAATAAATATCAAATAAATATATTATCATGCCTTTTACCCATTACGGGTGTGGCACTCTGCTTACGCAATTCTCGGTAGGTGATATATTTTTTCGTATGAAGTGCGGTTACCAGCCGTCAAATCATAGCCCCCAAGGATGTTAGTGGAGGGGGAACCACAGGGGTAAATTTAAATTTGTAACTGTCGGCAGTGGGATTCGAACTGAGGATCTCACGATCCACAGTCCGACACGTTACCACGGAGCTATTTACCCCATTCAGGTGCAAAAATATTTCAAATAAAAGATTTTAGAAATAAGATAATAAAATATATTATTCGAAATTTACTAGAAATTAATTCCAAATTAGACTAAAATAAACTAAAATACTGTTTAATTTTATATTTTAGGAAATTACTTTTAATATATATTGGTTAAACTGTAAACTCTAATTTGTTATCAAATTAACGATCGTCAATATTATTCTTTACAAGAATTATTAGAATTTTTTTTACGAAGATGGGAAACGAACTAACTGCTTTGGTCATATGTCATCTCATAAGTGAATGACTGAATTTTAATAAACATCACAAACGAACATGCTTTTCAGTGGGATTCGAACCCACGAACTCTGGTATGTTTTGGTAGTGGCATAGCCGCTACACCACCGAGATCGGCAACCTCTACCAAGTTTGGTTACCAAATCAAAGGTTTCAGGCAGAACAGCTTAACTAACATTTAAAAAATTTATTTTTGAACAATCAATTGTTATCTACAATAGTTATTAGAACCCTCTTGAAATTATTTTAAAATTAAAGTTCTCATACTGGAGAGTTTTGCAAGAATTACTTCGGAGCGATCAACAGTAGTTTTTATTAGTCACTAAAATTAAATTTTTTTTCGGGTTTAAACTTTAAATTGAAGCTTTACCAACGGAAAAAATATGCTATGAGGAAATTTATCCATTTTTGGGGAAGCTGCTTATAGCAGACCACGGTATATTGTGATTGTGAGTATCAGCTAAGATGCAAAATTTACTTTTCTTTCATTGTTACAAAAACTTGTCTTCAATATTTAAAGATGTTTAATAATAAATAAAAATTTAAATGATTACTTGGTTATAGTTTTAAAAATGTTAAAGACATTATTTGTATAAATCAATAGATTATGATCATGAAATCCTCAGTTTCATTTCCAGAAGCAGAAAACAATGTCGACATACCAAAATAGAGTTTTTGTATAATGAACAATTAAAATAGTCTATTCATAACTCAATTCCATTAAATAAAACAATACAGGTAGATAAATAAAGTATTACAATAAATAAAGTATTCCAAAGATAGATAAAGTATTCCAAAGTATACGGTTTAAAGACCAATTATATTCAAACAAAAAAGTTTCTACGTTGTATGATCAGAAATATTTGTTATTTCTTTTAGTTTCTACCAGACAGATTCATAAAAGGGATTATCGCTAACTCCATTTTTATTATTAGTCGTAACTTCAGCTTTCATTCTTAGAATATAATTATTTTAACTAAGATTGTAATCAAGATTGGTTAGCATAAAATTTGACACATTTTGATAACATAATTAATTTAGAAACGAAGTTACAGATAATTAAAAAATGGAGTTAGCGCTAACCCCTTTTATGAATTTTCCTGTAAGAATTCAGTAGTTAAATAGTATATTATGATACAAGTGCATAAGTAAGCTTTTAGTGCACGTACGACGAGTTTAAGAGCACGACGCGAAGCGGAGCGCTTTTAACGTCGCTAGTGCTTTAAAAGCACTTATACACGTGTGTCATACGCTATTTTTTATTATACCTGCATCATACTCTAGAAAAAAACTGGCAAGCAACACTTTGATTTTGATTCATTTCATAATTTTGCGCGTGTAACGTTTGACGTATATCGTTTACATGGAGACTGGTTAGCATTTGTTGTTTACGTTCACAATTTTGACAGATATTAATATTAATTATTTATGTTGTTGCTTAGCAACCTTTTAAGCACGGCGTGTTTTAATCTTGCGTTTATGAACGCTGGAGCGTGTTTTAAACACGGATTATGATGCAGGTATAATAAAAAAATAATTATAACAATACGTGACACTCACATTTAACAATCGTTTCTAAAACCCAACATTTCAAATATATTCAAGTTCCCCACAACATTATTATTCCAACTCCATCTAATCCCAAAACTAGAACTTCACTCATAATGATACCAAATCCACACTAAACACTAATTTGTATCTCTCCTGTATATCTTCAACTCTACAACGATATAATCTGATCAAATTGCTGGTCTGATTTTGAGCTATTTACATGAAATACCCGTTGTTCATTGATGTGCCAGCAAATGCGGTTAGAGAACACTTAGCTCAAATCAATACACCCAAACGGTAGTACACAGACACTAGTTGTGGTCGCGTCAATTTCAATATTTCAAGCATTAGATTACTAATTGCGGATGAATTTGATATTTTGTTGGTACTTCAATGAACCGTTTTTTCAGCGAAATTCGATTCGAAATTTTGTGGTATTATTGTAATTGATGTATAAGCTAGTTTCTAATAGTTTAATAATAATTCAGCCAATTCTCTGTATTAATCAAATATTTGTATTTTCTATCAAATAAATACACTACTCGTATTATGGACACGGTTTTTGATTAATTAAGTTAGTTTGGGGTAAATAGCTCCGTGGTAACGTGTCGGACTGTGGATCGTGAGATCCTCAGTTCGAATCCCACTGCCGACAGTTACAAATTTAAATTTACCCCTGTGGTTCCCCCTCCACTAACATCCTTGGGGGCTATGATTTGACGGCTGGTAACCGCATTTCATACGATAAAATATATCACCTACCGAGATCTGCGTAAGCAGAGTGCCACACCCGTAATGGGTAAAAGGCGTGATGATATATTTATTTATTTATTTATTTAAGTTACTTTTATTAAAATATCTATGAGGTTACTTTTGGGAACGGGAAGTATTTACATATAACTCTAGATATTTTACTATTAAAAAAAATCTGGTGTGGGGACCACACTACTTTCTTATACATATAAAACCAACTGAACACGAATGCGTTATTCCTTGCGTATGACTTTATTTTGATAATTATTATACAGGACTAGAGTAACAAACTTTAACAGCTTATTCTTGAGGTCATTTTGAGCCAAAATGTCATATGAATATAGGTCCTATTCCTTCTAGTTACCAAAATACAAGAGGTTGAAGTTCTATAAATAACACGAAATTTTCTAATTTTTGTAATCAAGGTACTTTCGGAAAACAAGAGTTTTATTGAAAAGCCATACCTTATTTGTCTTAATTAAAAATTGTTGTACTTTTGATAGTATTTTGTTTCATAATGGATGATTATAGTACTGCTGAATATGCGGATATAAATTTTATTTATGGATTATGTAATGGTAATGCCCGTTACGCGTCTAGAGAATACCAAGACAGATACCCAAACAGACGCCAACCTTCCCATGTTGTGGTTATGTTACTCTGTGTTTAGAATTTATTTATTTGTCTATTTAATTATGTCATTGTGTGTTTTGTTCTCTAAATTGCATTCGTTAATATAAATAAATAAAATTAATTAAGACAAATAAGGTATGACTTTTCAATAAAACTCTTGTTTTCCGAAAGTACCTTGATTACAAAAATTAGAAAATTTCGTGTTAGTTGTAGAACTTCAAGCTCTTGTATTTTGGTAACTAGAAGGAATAGGACATATGTTTATAAGTCATTTTTGGCTCAAAATGACCTCAGGAATAAGCTATTAAAGTTTGCTACACTAGTCCTGAAATACCCTGTAGATGACAAACCTATTTAATATTTTTCTTCTCGTAACTATGATTTTATTTTAAAACAGGTATTAATTAATATCTAGTCTTCATAACTTTCTAACTACGATAATACAAATATTACTTTCATAATATTTCAAACGACACATATTTTCACAATTATTTGACACGTTTGACACATAGATATTAAAAATGTTTTAGTATTTGTTCCCATTGTAACTACGATTATTGAAATATATTATTAATTATATAATTCAGTTTTTCTCAAAATTGGAAGCATGTAAAAGAAAAGTGCAAATAACATATTTCATTTGAAAATTTTTCTCCCATATTTATCTATAAAGGAATATTTAAATTTGACATAACGAATAAATAATATTTACCGGTTTCAGGAGATTAAACCTATATGTTTACATGCACAAAAGTAGGCAGGGTAAGTATGTCATAACTCTATTCTGTAGGGTAATATTACCTTACTGACCTGTCAAAACAGTCAAGGAAATGAAAATAATACACAATGATAATATAACGCTATTTATTAATACACACGGAATTAAGCTGTTCAGAGATTCACCTGCTGCGTTCCAAATATTTTCAGGCAATTCAACATCGCCAAAATCCACTTTTTATCTAGCCATGAAGAACACATTTGACGTTTAAGTATAAAAATAATTTTAAATATGATACAAAAGAAGTGTAACCATGGTGTTAAATAAAAACAAACAGACTTACTTGATCACCTTCTAAAATTATGACAGACGTTTTTCATAAAAGAATTTCAATAAATAATATTTATTAATGACATTAACGTCTTCATATTCTGAAACCGGTAAACTATTGAACAAACCACGGATGTTATGAGTCATAACAGGCCTTAGATGTCTTAAAATCCTCGCTCTACGAGCTCGGATTTCAACTGACATCTGCGGCAGTTACGATACTCATAACATCACTAGGAATGTTAATAGCTATAATTCATCGAACTGTCAATATTATTTCAGTAGCAACAGTAATAAACAACGGTTGAATTATGGGTATATTATTTGACAGTTGTGGATAAAAGTATTATGAATTTTCTTGTTCTCGACTAGTTTCATTTGTGGTTAAATTTAATGTACTTAATTCTGATACATTCTATATAAATATAGTGAGAAGAAAGAAACAATAATTAAGCCATGTTATTATCAATAACAATAATTATGAAATGACAAAACTCTGTTACAGTACGTACTAGTATGGTTTAACGTTTGTAATTATGTTGTATTTTTTGTTTGTAAAATATTTGAAACGAAAATGTAGGTATTAAAAATTCAGGAACATCGTACAAGCTACAAACTAATTAATTAAAATTACCCATTGTTCTGATACTCAACTTTAGTAAAACAATTTCGCAGTTCATGCTCATTAAATAATAAAATAATATAATACCCTACAGGCTTTATAAAACAATTTATATTTTGTACTTAAAAGCGTAATACAGAAGTATGTTATGAAGCTATTAGCATGAAAATCAATTTAGTAAATTTTTACTTAAAGCTTACCCGATCCAATACAATATTCCTAAATTTATTTATTTAATTCCATTTGCCCTACAGGATACATTCCCAATTACAGAACAAGAAAATAAAACATATTCATAATAAGTGTATAGATTACATAATATTGTACTCTAGAAAAATACATCTTCACAAACGAACATAATGAAATATAAAATAAAAAAAAGACTTTAATCAAAATAAATTCCTTAGATAAATACCTATTTTAGTTCAGAAGTTCGTTCAATTCTCTTTTAAATACTGATAAACTACTAGAGAGATCTAGTACATCCGAATAATTATTGAAACTGGTGCACATTGAATTAATTGGAGAATTAGAATAATAATTAGTTCTTGAAAAATTACAAAGAAAAATGACTGAACTTCTCGTGTTACAGGGACGTACATAAAAATTGAATTGCGAGAGGATGTTGGCATCGTCTATCAAATTATTTACTATTTTAAATATAAATAATATCTGTTGTTTAGTTCGTCGAGATTTTAATGATTCCAAATTGAACAAATTAAGTAAACAGTTGTAGTCGAGGTCAGGCCAGGTATGGTACAAACGATAAAAACAGTGCTTGCAAAACTTTTTTTGAATATTTTCGATATTAATGATCTGATAATTGTAAAAAGGATTCCATACAATGCTACAATACTCCAGTTTACTACGAACTAAAGATATATACAGATTTTGCAAACATTGTTTGTTACGGAAGTCATATGACATACGCAAAATGAAGCCTAAGTTCTTACAAGCAGAGCTACTCACTGCATTAATATGAAGATTAAATGCAAGTTTATTATCAAAAAGTATGCCAAGATCTTTCTTATTACTGACTCTTTTGAGAACATTAGTTTGTAACACATAATTAAATTGAACAGTGTCAGTTTTTCTAGAGAATGACAATACTTCACATTTATCCTGATTAAAATATAATTTATTTTTGAATGACCAATCATGAACTTTATTCAAATCTTCTTGCAATTCTACACAATCATCATTGTTAGATATAGCTTTGAACAGTTTGAAATCATCGGCAAACAAAAGACATTTCGAATGAGAAATTACATTGACAATGTCATTAATGAAAATTATGAAAAGTAAAGGGCCTAAAATTGAACCTTGTGGTACTCCCGAAGAAGCAATATAAATATCAGATTTAAATCCATTGACGAAAACGTATTGCATTCTGTTTTCCAAGTATGACGAAATTAGACTCAAGAAATTATCTCCAAAACCAATAATTTTTAATTTTTGCAATAAAATTTGATGAGAAACGGTATCAAATGCTTTAGCGAAATCTGTAAAGACACAATCAACTTGATTTCTTTCTGATAAAGCATCAGAAACGTATTGAGTAAACTCTACTAAATTTGTGGAGGTTGATCTCCCCGGGACAAAACCGTGTTGTAAACTACTTATTAAATTTTTAGTTTGCCTTTGTATATTTTTAAATAAAATATATTCAAAAATTTTTGCAAATACGCTTAAGCACGATATCGGTCTATAATTACATATTTGTGCTCTGTTGCCAGATTTGAAAATGGGGCAAATTTTAGCTGTCTTCCAAATTTCTGGAAAGGTTTTTTCTTTTAAACATAAATTATATAGATCACAGAGAGCCTCCAACAATAATTCTGAGCAGCCTGTAACAATATAAATTGGAATATCATCAGGTCCCACTGATTTAGAATTATTTTGAGCTTTTATTGCTTCTGAAACGTCGCTACAGGTAATTTTAGATAGATAAACGAAATTGTTGTGATTTGGGGCCTCTGAATCTATATAAATTGAACCATTGTCATCTGAAGTAAAAACACTTTTAAAAAAGTTAGCGAAACCCTGCGAGACTTGTGCACCGCCCACGAATGTATCATTATTATCATACATTAAGGTAGGAACCCCCTTATTATTTTTCTTATTATTAACAAAGGCCCAAAAATCACTTGCATCATTATTATTTATTATGTTGTTCTCAATTTGATCAATGTAATTTCTGTACAGTGTGTTACTTAATTTTTTACATTTTATTCTCAAATCTCTAAATTTTGTTAAATATATTTCACAATTTGAATTCTTATAAAGTTTTCTACATCGGTCTTTCTCCTTAAGCAACAAAATAAGTTCTTTAGTGAACCATGTAGGATATTCTGACCTGCTACGTTTAATTTTGGGGACACATAAATCCAAGATGTTATACAATGTATCAAAGAACTTATTGACTGCTATATCAACATTATTACAACCTGCTATCCAACTCCAATCAACTTCTGAAAGCAAATTGTATAAAAGTACATAATTACCACGCTTAAATTGATAATATGTTTCGGGTTTACTACAATGTTTGTATTTTTCCTTATTTAAGATTTCAAATTCTATTAACAGTGAAGGATGATGGTTGTCTTCAGTCAATACTGGATCAAAACATTTCTGTACTGTGCAATCAAAACTGGCGAGTACAATATCGAGAATTCGACCATTATTATTTAATATATTATTATATTGATTCATATTAAGTACATTTGTAAAATTAATAAAATTGAAAACATTTGTGCTTAAATTATCATTATGAGATTTTATTAAGTTTGGTAAATTGAAGTCACCCACTATCAATGTTTTCATACTATAAATAAATGGCAAAGATATGAGGGAATCAAAAATATTTTCATATACAGTGACTGAGGCGTCAGGAGGAATGTATATTGAAATAAGGTGAAAAACAGATGAACATATTACTACTTTTACGCACAGTAACTCAATATTTAGATCGATACACTTGATGTCAATTTTGGTAGGATTTAGTGAAGTCTTGGCTGCGATCAGCACACCTCCACCTCGCTTCTTGCCTGTAGTCACCGGATCTCTGTCGCTTCTAAAGATGAAATATCGACTGTCCAACAGTTCTGAATCAAAAACAGTGTCCTTCAACCATGTCTCAGTAAACGTTAGCACGTCATAGTTTGTAGTCATCACATTTTGATAAAGTTGTGTCAGTTTAGTGTTAACAACCCCGAACGTTCTGATAGTACACAGTTAAAAGTTGACGATCCGAAATATTAAGATTTAGTTTTTTGACTCAATTAAACGCGGAACACCTTTCACATATTTGATTTTAAAATTTTTACCATTATTATTAAGTGTCTTAAGTTCTTCACGCAGTAAAGCGTAATGCTCTCTTTGGCGCTGAGTTTTATCATTAGTTATAGATATATTTTTAAAATTTGTATTATTTTTTAATTTGTTGATTCCTTGGAACACTTTTTTTACCCAGATGCACTGATTAAACAATACTTTAAGTATTCTAGGTTTGTTATTTAATTTATTAGTTCCCAGACGTTTAAATTCAAAATCCGAGGTAGTAA
Source organism: Poecilus cupreus (assembly GCA_963942605.1). Taxonomy (NCBI): domain Eukaryota; kingdom Metazoa; phylum Arthropoda; class Insecta; order Coleoptera; family Carabidae; genus Poecilus; species Poecilus cupreus. The sequence goes on along the minus strand of OZ012733.1, from coordinate 2,995,966 downwards.
TATTCGGTACAACCGTTTTTAATAGTGAATGTACTGATGAAATATCTTCAGAACTTTCCTCAGGAAATCCAAAGATCAATATATTCGATTCGCGTTGTTTACGGTCTTCGATTTCGGCAATTATGTTTTCAAAGTCCTCGCATTCTTGAATTTTAGTTTTTTGGATGTTTTGTAGATTAGTTTTTATTCCATTTATGTCAGATTGCAAAGCAAGTATCAATTGCTTAAGTTCTTCGAATTCGCTAGAGGATTTATTCAGATTAGTGACTGGCATAGAGCTACACGTGTTGCAGAACCATTTAAAATTTTTTTTAGACCTCAAAGTACTACGTTCAGATTGTGACACTTCCACACATACAGTGTGATGATTAGAATTGCACCCGACACATTTGATTGCAGCTGATAGATCATATAGAGAGTTGCACACACTGCACTTTTGGGACATTTCTGAGCACCTCTTCAATTTAATGGTAGACTGTATTATAATCAACAGACTTGACTTATCTTGCTAAGCAGACTAGGCACTTTTTATTTACAATTAATCCACTTTTCTTAATGTAGCACAGATTTATTTCAAATCTCAAACTTTCATCAAATTATTTATTAATTTCTACACAGTTTGATATGAAAATTGATATATAATATGAACAAATTTCCACTACAAATTGAAAAAAACCAGCAGATAAAGATTCAGACCTTCTATACACTTCTATACACTTCTATACACTTCTATACACTTCAACTATCAAACATCCTTTTCTTGGAAATTTTCTTTCTATTAACAAGGAATCAATCATTCCAATCCATTAACAGCTCGCGGCCACACACGCAAACATACAGTTTATGTAGCGATTCCGAAAATCAGCGATAATTTACGTCAAACATTAATGTGCAGTTGAAAGTAAAAAGCAATCTAATTTCATAATTTACATTCTACTTGGATGTTTTATTATCTCCCGCACATATATGTAATGGAGGCATTGCAATGGGTCACAAATTTGGTTTAAAATAGGCCCCGTTTTAAGGTTCTTAGAATACGCCTTCACTATTTTCACAGTGACGTCTAGCTAGGTGTAGGTGACGATTTCTTCGTCCAAGTGCACCGAAAATATAATGGTAACATTATTTTATTATTTATTAGAAGTACTAATTTTTGTTGGGTTCGTTCACTCCCATGAATTATGTTTTGCAAATTAAATTTGAACAAATTATTTCTTACAATTATTCTTATCGAAAAATAAAACAATTATTACAGTAAGGTCTTTGAACATTCTAGTATTTATATATGTGGATGAAAAGGATAACTATAACATTAAACTATAAAAAAATATTCGTTGAAGTCTAATTGGTCAAAAATACAGAACTTTGATACTGGGTCTCTCATTCCCATACATACTTTTTGGTATATTTTTATTTGTTTCTCAAAAACTGTAAATTCAAATGAAAAATAATTTTAGTATGTTATAGACGATCATATTTATAAATATACAAATTATTTGCATTACTGTAGTCATTCATGGGAATGTGTGACATATATAGGGTGGTCCATCGGTCTGTATTTTTTATTTTATTCGATTATTATAAATATTACCGAAAATGTTTTCAGACAAAGTTTATTTTACATTAAAATGCCCATATATCTGCAGTATAAGTTTTTATACCGGGTGTTTCATTTTCTCGCAATGGTATGCAACTTTATATTTTTAAATGGAACACCTATATATTTTTGCAAAATTTGAAAGACCTTTTGTTTCTCTTTCAAATAGTTCTTATTCATTATAGTCCTAAAATGATCAGTACAGAAACTATTCACGTTTTTATTAATGAAGAATCACACACAGAAAGTATGCCATGAAATTAAAAACAATAAATAAATTAATAAATAATGTTCGAATTGAACATTAGTTCAACTACTAAACAAAAAAGTTGTTAAACTAAGTGAAAATAGTAAATAATAATTATTACACTTCTGACAGCAACTAATCTGATTGTTTAAACATTTGCACACAATTTTATGGTATATTTTCTGCGTTATTATTGAATCATAAAAACTTAAATAATTTCTGTACTGATCATTTTAGGACTGTATTGAATAAGAACTTATTTAAAGAGAAACATAAGATCTTTAAAATTTTATAAAAATATATAGGGTGTTCCATTTAAAAATACTAAGTTGAATACGAGTGCGCGAAAATGGAGCACCCAGTAGAAAAACTTTTACTGCAGATACATAGGCATTTTAATGCAAAATAAACTTTGTCTGAAAACATTTTCGGTAATATTTATAATAATCGCATAAAATAAAAAATGCAGACCGATGGACCACCCGGAATATTACTACTTTTAAAATTATGTTCATGTATAATTTGTAAACAAAATTTGCTGTTTAAAATTTATTACAAAACTTTGGACTTTTATCTACAAATGTAGGTATAGTATAAAGCATTATATGTTTAATTTAATTAATAATAATATATTGTTTCAAAAAAGTCATGTTCATCTTGCGCTATCTTCAGCCAGTATGGTTGACCTTAATTCTAGTTGTACAAAATTGAATATAGGAAGAAAATAAAATATTATTCTTTGTAAAATATTGATGTTTGATTTTACACCAACTTGCATGAATAAGTCGTGAAATTGATGTAAGTGTATATTTTGAGTTATTTTTGAAGTCAGGTCGTCACATATTCTTTTAGCTACTTTTCTAGTTGATCGATGCAGTGTGGGTATACGAACGATGCATTTCAAGGTCCGTTTACTTTACTATTCTTTGTAACTTTTTAGTTTTATTGATATTTCAAAAGCTCTTTCATGTTTACGTGTAATACTTTTAACCATAATGCCACTTTCAAGGATGTTGTGAATACGATAGTTTTACGACATTGTGTAAAATTTTCAAATGCTTTACATAAAATTTAACTATGATATATTAATAATAAAATAAGTTTTATACCTTAGTAATAATGCATTAAGATTTATTTCGTTGTGAGGTAATATTTTATTAACTATGCACCGCTTTTCTCATAAATTTAAATCCTACAAAGAGACCCATCAAAACGACATATAACTATTTACATTTACTTCAAACTATTTCTATGAAATATGCTTAAAATTTATGTCGTAAGCAACTCTACCTTTTCAATATTCTAATTTAAAAGCTCATTTTCTTTAGATAGTAAACATGGCAATTTCCCCAAACAACGAACAAACATCAGAGCATGCGATGCTATGAAAACAAATGATATTTGACCCAGTTCGTGAAATATATCCAACTTTGAATTGGCCAACAATTTAACTAAAGCAAACTTTCAAATTTATTTCAGAAGTTTTTACGAAGTACACAGAAAAGTATCTTTTATAATTGGGAAATTTTACGGCAAAAATATCGCTTTCTAAACAAACATGGCAAATTTTCCGGGTGAACTGCACCCAATAAGGAAGACATTAAGATGAGGAGATTCAGTATGAAGACGAAAATAGAAAAACTGAGATTAAATTACTTGCAAAAAATGTATAAATTATGAAATTCAATTTCATAAACTTATCAACAAACGTTATACATTGTTTAGGATTTTAAAATCTTTATTTAACTAATTAAATCTGTATACAAAGTTAATGTTCCTTATATTTATTCATTTTTAGTAATTTGTTTATTTAGTTGATTTAGATCAAGAAAGGTACAACTAACCTATAACAGTACAACAACGTAGCAATGCAGTTTTTGCATTTTTCACCCAAAACTAGCCATGCAGGAACAAACAACACTCATCACTTGTTCATCTCCTGCAATTTTTCTATTAATTTGATAGGGATCACCTCGTAAATTCGACGTTGACATACAGAAAGCCACTACACCCACAGCTACTGCCATTTTCATTTAATTTTTTCCCACATTTAATCAATTGTCAAGTATATAAAATGCTTTCAGCTTCTTTAAAATTTAGTTTGCATGATCTGTTGTAGCACATTCGCAAATATTATTAATCGCGAGACTCATTGCTTATATTTTACAAGCGAACAGTACTAATGTCACATTCGAATCTTCACCCTAATGGGGTCTTTCACCATTATTTTTATTTTATTTTTTTTTATGAAACTTTATATAAATTGAAGACTATCTACACTTTTATAAAGTATTAATTGTTATTCATTAAGCCACAATGATTTAAAAAAAAATTGTGACGTCATTGTAGAGGTGTTGCTGGATCTAAAACAGTACCGATTTAAATAATTTTTGTTACATAAATGTTCTATTTTATTGTAATAATAATAATAAAATAAGTAAAAAAATATATGACAACAATTATTTACAATATGTACTGTTTTAGATCCAGCAACACCTCTACAATGACGTCACAACATTTAAAAAAAATTATTGTGGCTTAATGAATAACAATTAAGGCGTTTTAAAAGTGTAGATAGTCTTCAATTAAGATAAAGTTTCATAAAAAAAAATTTTAAAAATGGTGAAAGACCCCATTGACGCCATCTTGGATAGGCCACGCCCCCATGTCAGATACCAATACGGTACGTTACGATAATTTAAATTAAGATACGTTACGGTATACGCTGTATGAACCAAGCATAACAGTCTGATGCACTACAAAGCTACCATATTTTATAGATTTTAAATATTTTTATTTCATTTTCATTTTTAACGACGCTCTATTAATAGGGCGACACTTGAAAAATTGACCATATAATAACATAATTCAATTCCTCTCAGCCTCTTTGACAGTTACACAAGTTGGTAACAACCAAATATTTTATAATGAAACTATAAAGATCAATAAAATTATATGAATTACTAAACACGGAATAACAACTTTATATGTCAAATTATTTAAAAATAATCCATTAGAAAAGTTCTTCGGAGCAAAATTTAATAACGAAAGCAGTTGTAAAAAATTGCTAATAGTTCAGAAACTATCACGAAGCATATTCCGTTGCACAAACTCGCTAATAAAAAAGTGATAGCGACCTATCAATGCAGCGCATTCATTTTTGCCCTCAACAAGATTAATTATTATAAATTACCGATAACTTTTCATTCGAGTAGCTCAAACTTTAATCATTTAACAAATCCAATGTCAAAACAGTGTACATCATTTGTTAAAAATGCGCGCGGTAAAGTTCCACGTTTAAAACATTATCGGTCGGCCCCTGAAAACTTCAGACAATTAATCTAGCTTACACAGTTGTTAATTTTAAACTCTGTTAAATTTTCTGCATACATTAGCATATTAATCGGAAGGTAAGGCAGGAAACTTGGGAAGTTTCTTACCGGCAGTGTCATCCTCCTACCGAGGACGCTTTATCACAGCTCCGTCGAGAATATTGCTTTATTATAGGAAATTCCACCATTAAAAAAAAAACTCCTCACAAAATATTAGACATGCATGAAGCAATCAATGTTTTTCTTAATGTATTTATTTGCTTTAGACTCTATATACATCTATAATAAAAGAATATAATTTTGACTTTCTGCAAGGGGAATCACACGTTGAAGGATTCGGATTTACGGAAAATAAAAGAAATAGAACTAAAATAAAATGTGTATAGTTTTAAAACGATAAATGATAATAAAGTATCAGTGATATAGAAGCTTTTGTAATATAAATTAAAGCTTTGTAACCATAAATCCTTTATTATACTCATACGTAAAGCGTCTTTAGTCACGAATGGGTCAATTAAAACACGACCGTAGCGAGTGTTTTAAGACCCCTGAAATATTAAATTTTATTTGAAATCTAAAATTAGAAAAAAACTGTAATAGTATATTCTACAAGTAATGGAATGGAAAAAGTTTGTAGTCCGAGCCGAAGGCGAGGGCTACGGTTTGCGAATGTGGGATATGCCATTCCGTTACATGTTGTAGACTATGCTTTCTATAAAAAGATTTTGGAATTATACAAAAAAAATAAATAAATAAATATATCATCACGCCTTTTACCCATTAAGGGTGTGGCACTCTGCTTACACAGATCTCGGTAGGTGATATATTTTTACGTATGAAATGCGGTTACCAGCCGTCAAGTCATAGCCCCCAAAGTTGTTAGTGGAGGGGGAACCACAGGGGTAAATTTAAATTTGTAACTGTCGGCAGTGGGATTCGAACTGAGGATCTCACGATCCACAGTCCGACACGTTACCACGGAGCTATTTACCCCATTATACAAAAAATACAAATACAAAACTGTTATAAATGTCAAACTCCAACAAATGAAATTAAAACAAACAGACGTAACCATAGTAACTAAATCAAGATACTTCATATATCGCGCTAATATGCGGCTCTGATTCGTCGAAAATATGGAATGTTAGTGATTCCATAACAATTTTTAATTGTGGAATGCCTAGTTTCCAAAACAGTGTTATAGAAAAAAATATTATATAAGTTAAGTTTATATATCTGTCAGTTGTCAACCTGACACTCAGTGTTGCCAACCTCGAACGGCGAAGTTATCGTAAATATCACTCAAAATCATGTATTTTCTCCTCAATTTCGTCATCGGAATTAATTAGTTAATTCTTCTTGCTCATGTTGTTTCATGTTACGTATAAATTTACTATAGTACATCAATATAACTGCCAAAATTATCCTACTTGTACAATAATTATTTAACGGTTGCCAACACTGTGTTGCTCTAAATCGTCGTATAATGGGTTACTTTAAAGACGATTTCGTAGTATTTTAGTGCCGATTTCAAATAACAGTATATTGTGTTATTAGGAGTAAATGTGATACTTTGGGTGCTGAGCATGTAAGTTTGAACGACGAGTGAAGCGAGTCGGACAATTACATGCGAAGCATACAAAGTCACATTTACTCAGAATAACACATGCTATTTTTTCTTCAAACATAGAAAATAGACATTAAAACATTAAAAAATACTCAAAACTTCAACAAATATTCTGCCGTCTTCAGTATTTCTAGTTGCCACAGAATTTATTATTTTGTTATTTTTGTTTATTTGTTTTATTCTTAACTGTCAAATTATTGAATTACAACCTTACTATTTTGCATGATATTTTACTTTGTCCGCCGCCGGAGTAAATGTGTTGTCAAGGAGACACTTTTACGCCGGCGGCGACAATATTGAACTTCTACTTGTTGAATACAAATACATAACAACGTACTTTTTTCTTCAAACGTCACAAAAGTACGTTGTTATCTATTTGTATTCAACAAGCAGAAGTTACATATTGTCGCCGCCGGCGTAAAAGTGTATCCTTGGCAACACATTTACGCCGGCGGCGGACAAAGTAAAATATTATGAAAATTAGTTAGGTTGTAATTCAATAATTTGACAGTTAAAAATGAAACAAATAAACAAAAATAACAAAACAGCATATTCTACGGCAACTTGAAATGCTAGATAAGACAGAATATTTTTTGAAGTTTTGAGCATTTTATAATATATATAATTTTATTTTCTATGATTGAAGAAAAAATAGCATGTGTTATTCGGAGTAAATGTGTCTTTGGGTGCTTCGCATGTAATTGTTCGACCCGCTTCGCTCGTCGTTCAAACTTACATGCTCAGCACCCAAAGTATCACATTTACTCCTAATGACACAATATACTATTATGACGTTTGAAGAAAAAAACTATTTTTCCAAATTCCAAATAATAATAAAAATGTAAAATACGTGTATATTTTAGCTATATCTTACCTAATATATTCCGCAAAAAGTAAAAGGAACGCAACGATTCTTACCTAAAACAAAAAACACAATTATTAATTACATAATAATATAATATACACACAATACATAATCTCGTCATTTTCTAATTATTAATGTAAAATTGTACTTTCGCAGATCTCGATAAATGATACATTTTTATGCCTAAAACACGGTTACTAGTCATCAAGTCTCAGCACCAAGGATATTTTGAAGGAAAACATGAAAAAGGCGAAATTATTAACTGTGGGATTTAAACCAATAATAAGTTTTTGAAAACAGTTTTGAATTATTCTGTATTTTCAATCAAAGCCCACATTATCTGTGCTCTACTATAACATATTCTACACAATAGTATTAAAAACAAAACCTTTGTTCTACTATTCGAATATTTAAATTTGTTTCTGTGTTCAATGATTTATTGTTTATATTAATATTTATAAAATAGCGTATTACACATAAAATTATTGTTATATTATTGTTTATTTTGCTTATCAGATTATTTGCTATTTTATAAACAACAATAATTTATTGACAAAATATTTACGTAAATCTGTTAAATCATTAAATAATAGTAAACAATATTTTCGGTTCTGTACACATAAATTATACGCGCTGCCACCAAAAAGTACGAATAAACATGATACTCGTAACGCAAGTTCTGATGTGTTAAATCTCTTATTCGTTTGTTCAGACAGATACATTGTAACACACAGTGTAATTACGTAATGGGTAATTACAAGCTCACAATTTATGGTAACATGCATTGCATGAAGAGATGCTGTTTTTTGGTAATTTTTCAGAAGTAATATTTATTGTAATGTAAATTTCTATATGTGCAATGGGAATAATTTTGAAATATACGTGATTTTTGAGATTGGAAGTCAACTATACAGTAAATATACAGAATGTTCTTTTTAAGTGTGACACAGTATTATTATTTCTTTTTTTTTATAAGCGGATCGACTGTTAGGGTCATTACCGCTTATTAACTAGAAGGTGAGGACTAAGTTATAAAGGTGAAAAATAATAATTAAATAATAGAATTCTATATAAATTTATATGGCAAGGAGAGAATAAGCAATACGTTAGTGGGGAGTTTCTAAAAAGGTTTTTATCTGATAAAAAGAGATTAACATTAAGAAAGAGAATAGGTGAACTATAGTAGGTCAATTATAGGACCGGAAAGGAATATACACGATAATGCAGCTACGCTATGGGATGTTAAACAATTTCGCTAATTAGGCCTGTAGCATTTAAGAAAGCTATTAGTTTTTCCATCTTAACCTTGTCGTTAGACAATATAGATGATAAAGTATTATCTATCGCATATATTTGCCTTTGGTGACGGTATTTAGAGCATTGGATCAGGATATGGTGGACTGACTGACGTACATTACAAGTCATACACATAGGAATAGGTTGTCTCAGTAGAAGATATAAATGTGTTGCCTTCATGTGACCTACACGCAGGCGCGTAATGGCCACTTGTTCTTTTCTACTGATGGATATAGGACTTTTCCATTTATCAATGGACTGCTTGACTTGCCTAAGTTTCTCATTTGATCGAGACCATTCATCTTGCCACTTGGACTGACAATACTGTGATATGGTCATCAACATATCATCTAGTCGAACAGCGTAACGGACAATATACGGGCGGCTTTTTATACGCAAAAATATATCACTTACCGAGATCCGCGTAAACAGAGTGCCACACACTTAGTGGGTAAAAGGCGTGATGCTATATTTATTTATTTTTTTATAAAAATATGTGACCACGATTACAATTTCTTTGTAAATATTTTCCCCATTTTCACAAATTAATGTGAAAAGGAAACATTAGCATGACGACAGATACACAAAACTTTAAGATTCAATTTATATTTTTCTTATTACAGTTAAAATTTCAGTTGTATAAGTCTATTTTAAGATCTGCGATGACGAATTTCTTGGAGACAAGTTTTCCGAAGTTTCATAAAATTTAAATGAATGTAAATTGGTACGTGTAGAATAAAAACTATTGACACTAGCAGACAAACGAATTCGCTAGTTAATTACTTAGGACTCAAGTACTCAAGGGACAAACCTGGTTCTTCCAAGAAGCTTTACCGAATTACAATATGGTAATTTTACTATCCTTCTTCTTACTTAACAGATTTGTAATTTGATGTTACTTCTTGTCTTTCTTAGAATGCATCGCATAATTTTACAGTCCTGTTACTTCAAAGTTAACTATTGTTGTGTACATTTAAAAATGACTAAAGTTTAAGAAAATATAATTATATGTATAAAAGTTAATTTTACTGTCGAGTAATATTAAATACATTTTAATTTCCAGACAAACCTTTCCCACCATGTAGCATGTAGCATGTTGTTTGTTATGAGATAGCTTTTCTTGAGTATCTTCTGTAAATGTCTAAACTCTGTGACTAAGCAATGTTCTTGTTGGTAAAATACAGACTGCGCAAACTTGGTTCACTTTTGATTAGGCTGATCAAAGAACGAGATGGTTCACTTGCTGCCCAACTAATTACAAGATGATAAATGTGTGTGAATTCACAGTGTACAAGTCTACTTGATGTAATTGCTTGCTGTTGTCTGTCATATAGAGAAGATGCATTGCATGCGAATTTCATTAAAATTTCACTTCTTGTTTATTCAAATATTGTAAGTATCGTTTGTGAAGAAGCCAAAACTATTATAAATACTATATTGCATAATTAATAAATAGGTACATCATGATGGGTTATTTCAGTGGTTTACCTTATGCAAAAACTATAAGAATAAAATCAATTAAAATATAAATGTATTTACGAATTTGTGGTGCAATAAATGTTGATTTAAAAAATGTCAAATTGTTGACCTTTTTTTAAATAATTTAAAAACAAAATGGGAAATATACACAGTAAAAAAAATTATAGTCATAATTAAAAAAAATTTAGTCCCAGACGATCCACCGTTAATTTGTGTTAATTTATAAAATTCTAAATTTGTTAGCTAGTAACACATTATTTTGTGTATTTCGTAACTAAAAATATTTTGAATAAAGTAATTATTAATATTAAAAATCTGATGTGGGCACAACACTACTTTCTTATACAAATAAAACCAACTGAGCTGTATGACTTGTTCCTTCGGTATGACTAGTTTGACATTTATTTGATATATAGCTGTTAAACCTGTTTAATTTTGTTCTCAATATAGTCTTCAAAACTCTCTAACTAATAATACAAATATTACTTTTATAATATTTCACATGACACATATTTTTGACATTTCACAATTATTTGACATGTTTGACAAATAGATATTAAAAATGTTTTAGTTTTTGTTCCCATTGTAACTAAGATTATAGAAATATATTCTTAAATATTTAATTTAGTTTTTCTCGAAATTAGAAGCATGTACAAGAAAAATGCAAATAATATTTTATATTCCAAATACTTTTTAAACATCTTTCATTTGAAACTTTTTCTCACAGCTGATTCTATTGTTGAAATAAATGGAATTTATTGTTTTGTATGTCCAGTAGACTTCCTCTTCCGGTTTTTCAATTTCTTTAAAAATCAACTCAGCTCTTCATTTTTTCATGAAACTTATAAATTCCAAGTTTCGTTTACATATCTTGTCTCGTCCATGAGATATTGCGCATTCATCCTCTCACACAGACATCATTGAGAAATTGGTCTTAACGAATTCAGTGTACGTCAAAATATGTATTTCCGCAAAAATCTCGTCAGCGATTTTTTTCGTGATTTCAGTACTTCCTTATACTTTGTATAAGAAAGTAAAAATTCGTACAAAATAAAAATTTATCGATAAAATCAGGAGTTCATGTGATATTACCCCCCACAATTGGCCCAATTCTCTAAAGAAGTTGTTACGTAGCAACGCTCTAATGGTAACAAAATCGCATCATATTTAATAGGGAATATTTCAGTACCAGTCAAAAAATATTTGATTTTGTCACAATTAGCACATTGTTACACAACAACTATTTTAGAATATAGCTCGATTATTGTTTCCACGTTCACAGCTGTACCTCATAAATATTCTCGATACAATGAACAGGGAGCATCCTAATAAACTTTTTATTATGCATTAAATTTCGGACTGGAATAGCATTGCTTTCACGAAGCTATTTAAATCCAGTATTTATACTCTATTACCGTCGCTATTACCGCAGCAGCTGAAAAAACCAACAAACAACTGATTGCTCTGCTCGGCTCGTACGGCAGTTCTATGCTGCGTTTATAAACGGATATCAAGTTACAAATAGTATCTTTACGTTCCATTAGTTTTTCGGCGAGTTGGTCCCATTTACGCGGTGGGAGGCATGGAGCATGTGGGACTTGTTAGTTTATAAAAACATAATGAGAAAGGTTTTCTTGGTTAAATAAAGTCGAATCAACAGTTTTTAATTTGAACGAGGAACAAATAACTAATCAACAAATAGATAAAAACATTTTTTATTTGAAATCGGCACTAAAGTGCTCAAAAATCGGTATTAAAGCTCAGAAATCGTCACTAAAGTAACGCATTATACGACGATTTCGAACAACCCAGTGTTGGCAACCGTTAAATAATTATTGTACAATTAGGATAATTTTGGTAGATATATTGACTATAGTAAATTTGGATGTAACATGAAATAAAATTTGCAAGAAGAATTAACTATTTAATTCCGATGACGAAATTGAGGACAACATACATAATTTTGAGTGTTATTTACGATAACTTCACTTCTCAAGGTTGGCAACACTGACTGTCAGTTTCCATTGACAACTGAGAGATGTATAAACTTAACCTATATTGTATATTTTTTTACATTTTTTTTTCGAATTTTCGATTTCAAATAAAACTTAATATGTACCTCGGCACTGAAGTTCCTTTTTCTCACTCACATGGTTTATTTTCCTCGGCCCTACGGGCCTCGGCAACCAAATTGCATATTCGTGATAAAAAATTGAACTTCAGTGCCTTGATACATAAATAACTATTGTTCAACAGCAGCCTAATTTTATTCAGTTCACTACCTTTACATTGATTGGTTTGTGATGTTTAAAGCTTTTGTGTTTAATTTAAATAATTTTTTTCTTTTTTAATTTTAGAATCGCAAAATTTTGACGTAATACCCTGCAAACACAGCTGTAACATTGATGTGCCTGGTATGTAATATCTGAAACCTAAGTAGTATATCATTTATATACATACTAATAACATAATATACATATACCATGTCGGACATCTCTTGAGAGAGCGTAAAATTATATTGTTGGTATGTCACATTGGTCTTGGACATGGTACATACCTACAACATGTATATGTTATGTTACCGTACTTATAACATATTCACAGTTAATTAGAAAGTTTTATATATTTTATATAAAAACAGGGCAAAGAAATTTTAAATATTTTATAGTGTACACTGAACAACTTTGAAATATATTTAATTTAATTTTACTAAGTGGTTATATATTTCCGTATCGTAATTTATGTGAAGGAAATTGTTAATTTATAAATAAATAAACATTTTCAAAGAGATCGTACTCAAAAATGTACAAAAACAACTATTTCATTCGTATGTTAAAAGTTGTTTATAACAATAGTTTTGTTATGTATCATTAATGTTACGATGTCTACATACATGGGATGTCATGTCTCATAGACCGTGTTGCGGACATAGGTCTATCCATGTTATGTATATATAACGTACTTGCGACATAACTGTGTTGGCTGGGTAATAAAACAAAACAAAATTCAAAAAATATTCACCTCTAGTGGTATTACCCTTGAATATGTATGCTGTTTACAAGTTTATCATGTTACACGTAATAAATACAATTGACCAGGTATCACACAAAAAATTCGAATCGAGAGTGAATTTGATAACCAACTACTCTAGAATGATAAACCCATTTCGCTCAAGAAGTACAAACAATTTTTTTCCACAACTGTATTTAATAATAATATTGTGATTATAAGCGTACAAAAATTCCTGTTATTATTTATTTTTAACATTCTAACCTTTACACAAAAGCGCAAGAATTAATCCCACGTCCACATTAAATAAAAAACATTGCCATACTGCCGTATTATTTCATTTTTTTTTTTTTTACCTTACTACATTACATTACATGAAAAATATTATTATACACCTGCTTTGTTACTAAATAAATATGAAAATTGTACGAATACCTCGCAGCAAAATTAAGCTTGTTTAAATAAATAAAACTCGTCACTATACAGGCTTTAAAACGTGTCATTTGCTATTAAAATATACTAAAATATTGCACTATTTGTCTCCTAAATAGTAAATACTGATTATTTTACCTTATCATGATGATTTCATTAAAAACAGAACAGTTGAAATTCCATAAATAGACCACCAAATTTATCACAGAATCATTACACATTACACAAGCTTGGACATTCACTATAAAAATAAACTCAAAGAAGTGCACACTGTAAATGTCAGCACTCAACTAAATAAAAATAAGTTTCGTTTCAATAAAACAATAATTGTAGTTCTAACCAGTTCGTCAGATAGACCAGAGCGAACCTGAATCCAATATGCTAAACTCATTCTCTTGCCAGTTTTATTATAATATACAGGAAGGCGAATTGATTTATGCAATTCTGAGAATATTTTGTCGTTCCCTTTGCTATTGATTTAAAAAAGAAATGTTTCAAATAAATCTTATAGATATAGACATTGAAATTAATATCTGAATCTTTAACCAAATATTATTTTACACCTTATCTAATATTAAAACTTTTTTAACTATCAACATCGCAAATTGTAAAATTATAGAAAAATGTATTCCTACAATCACTACAATGAGTACATTTATCAAATTTTAAACTTGATTACGTTGCAAAAGATACAATTATCTACAGGGATTATTTGAGGCACTTTGCTTTAAAATCTATATTAAAATACACATCAGTATTAAGAAATTTGCATAAATTCATTCACCACACAAAAAAATTATTTATTTAAGCAAATAAAAATAAATTTAAACAATGAATTTTGTTTTCCGATGTTAAATGAATATTGGTAAATCGAAAAAGAAACAAAAATCTATTTCAAATTACCTTTGTTGTTTTGAAAACATTTATATTAAAATGTTTTCATAACATGGTTATTGATAAAATAATTGATGTTGGAAACTTTATACTTTACATCATTGAAACATTTATTGGGGTCGTTATAATACACATTATTAATATTATTTATAACATTTACTATTAAAAAAAACTTTCAACTTCATATTTAATTTTGTAACATGAAGACTTTTTATCTCCTGTCTCCTATTGTTTTCGGTCAAAAAATTGAGTAGTGAGTTTTCAATGAATAAGCACGTTTTAGGGTCCCTACAATACGATTTTACTATTTTCGCCATGATATCTGTATGTATGTATAAACTGTATTAGTAAATGGCCCATGGCTTTAATGGTTACTTATTTTTATAAAAATGCTTGCGTTTTAATTAAGAAAATGCATTTATAATAGGTAATTTAAATAATGCGTCATATTTCCACAATAGTACATACATAATGCGTAAAAACCCTTAACTAATATGCACATAACAGGTGTAAAATTATTTCAAATATAGAATAATAAATTTTAATCAAATCTCACATTAATACAATGGGATATTTACAACAAATCGCTAAATATATTTATTTTTAAATAAAAAAATAAACAATCAGGTCACTATATCCTCATAGTATTGCACATATGAGTTTTTCTTTTAGTATTCGAAATGTATTTATTACATTGAACGCCAGATAAATCCAATGCGGTTATTATTGTTTGAGAGAATTCTATAGTTTCGATATAAAATAATATAAATATGAGGATCCCACAGTAAAATTCGCATAAATCTATGTACCAATAAACTTTTATCAAATCTATATTTTACATTTAATGTAAGACAACAATACTCGTATTTTAGCATACACAAAACAAAGTATTTTAAATATTCGGTGTTCCGGTTATTATAATTGCGCAAACAAAATACACAGAAAGTACTGGAATGCGTAGATTCCAATCATATCACTCGAATTGAAAAGGTTTCGTATTTGCTACAGTACTCATTCTTTTGTTCAATAAACCATTGTTTAAAAATTTCATTATTCTAAAAATAAAAAGATTCAATCGGACTATATTCTCAATTATTGTTCGTATTATTTTATTTACAAATAGTTATTATTAATTAGGATTCCTAAAAAAATCTGTTGTGGGCATCACAATACCTTAGATTTATTATCGAACAATGCAGGAACACGGACTACCACTATCAAGAAACGCTCATCCCTTCAAAAAAATTATGACACATGTCAAAAAATGACATTTTTCAACCAATGTTTTGTTTTTACCTCCCGCCTACCTCTAGGTAAGGGAGGTATTGTTTTTGGTTAAAAAATTGGGTAGTGAGTTTTCAATGAATAAGCAAGTTTTAGGGTCCCTACAATACGATTTTACTATTTTCGCGATGATGTCTGTATGTATGTATGTGTGTGTGTGTGTAGTCTGTGGTAATTTTTTCGTCTCGCATAACTCAAATACTATATTACCAAAAAATACAATTTTGAGATTGCTTCTTATATTTAAATGAAGAGCTGATTAGATTTTGGATAAAATTGGTCAACCGGAAGTAGCAGTTTACTTGAAGCCCTTAACAGTTTTTCGTGAAAAACACGGTTAAATTTCCTTTTTCAACAATTTATGTTATTTTGAAAGTTGAAGAATATTTAATTTTACATGTGTTTTGATTACACTAATTTTATTAATTTTCATTAGATTTATAGATAATAAAATATAAAGAAATTAGATTTCACAAATCTTGCATTCCTAGTACATCATGGAAAAATTTTCAATTTTTTACGAAATGTGACACATGTCATTGTGATTGTGAAGCTGTTTTCTTAGTGAAATATATGTCAAAAAATTTAATAAATATACGAAAGGAAATTAAAATTCTCAAATATAAATAAAAAATAAACAAATAAGAAGGTATGTTTCTGTATCATCAAATACTATTTTGTACCGTTTAAGAGTAGTATTGGGCGGGAGGTTATGTGCTGGCCACATCAGATTTTTTCAAAAAACAGGTTAGCAGATTTAAACGGAAATATCAAAATATAATTTTTCTTTAACGTGTTGTAATTCGTAAATGGTGACAGTAAGATGAAAATGTTTCAAACAATATTTGTAGATAATAATATTTGAAACATTATTCTAATAACAAAATTTTAAACCATAATTTATTAAGATATTTTAACATAACTTAATAGAGCCTCAAGTAAACTACCACTTTCAATTATATATATATATATATATATATATATATATATATATATATATATATATATATATATATATATATATATATATATATATATATAAAATACCAAAATTTTCAGTTTAGTAGTTTTTGAGAAACCGTAACTCCAGAGATCCACACATACAGATAGACACACACACAGACATCATTGCGAAACTATTAAAATCGTGTTCTAGGGACCTTAAAACGTGCTCATCCACTGAAAACTCACTACCCAATTTTTAGCATGATTCCTATACCTCCCTTATAGGATGTGGCGGGAGGTAAAAATCAAATCTAGGGGTTCGAAAATTTTACAGTGGGTCAAGATCGAAGAATACTCTGGATAACGTATATACTCGTAACCTAATACGAGAAATTTGGCCATTAAGATGGTCGATTTTTATTACTAATGCCCGAAATTAGTTTTTTTTTTCATTTTTTTCCAATGCCTGCTTCAATAATCTAGCATGAATAACCCACACGTTTTAGAGTAATATGAACAAAAATAAATTTGGATAGCTACACATGACAGACTAAACGCAAACAAATGAATTGCAACCTCAACTTATATATATTTACCGTACCTATCAAACAATTCTCGTAGTGTATAGATCTAAAGGAAGAAATAAAGAATATTTGATGAGAAATAATTATTATCCAGAAGTCTAGGCCAGGGTGTAGCACCAAAAAATTTTGCTTACAAAGAACAAACTGTACATTCAACAGAAACCTAAATTACCTACGGGCAAAATAAAATAGAATAGTTCATTTCACATACGGTTACATGTTCATTATACATTATACAAAGATCTAGATACCTACATGTATTTCTGGCACAAGTTCGAAGTTCATATCATATGGTACTTATCTGAAATTTACGACAACTCTGTTATTAGGTTTGGTCTATTTTCGGACAAATAAATATTTTACTGTCTTCTACACGAGTACGTTATGAACTATACTATCCATAAATTGATTCATCAAAACGTAATATTCCTTTTATATATTTAGTATGTCTACAGTCTATAAAGATATAATCAAGACACATTTTTGTTTGCTTTAATAAACAGGAAAAGGCACAAGAATTTCTTGCTAATACCATCGTATAAAAACAAAATTCATTACAGGATGGCTCGATTCTCGACAAGCTGGAAATAGCATACAATCAGAGTTTTAATAAAAAGTGGACTATTCAACTAATAGTTGTAAAATAAATATCGTCACATCATTTACAATATTTCTAGGTCTGTGTCCACGATGATAGAAATCTGTCCGAGATCTCGGATCTCGAATCAAAAACTTGGATCGTGGACACTACCAACTTGGACGAAAAAATCGAATAGAAAACTATGATGAAAAACGCAGTCTGTCCGATTTTCTCATACTAGTTGCTAACTTCATATAGATGTTACCAAATTTAAATTATGACGTTTGAAAAGCTGAAAAATTTCAATCAAAGCTGAAAATTAGTATTTTCAAACAGTTTCTGGATCATGAAATAGATTTTTTATTTATTTCTCGTATAAATAAATTTAATTTACTTATATCAGAATAATTTCTTGAGTTATATTTTATTAGCTTTTAGTATTGGTAGAATTGACTGAAGCTAACTTCATAAATTCGACTAACTGACATATTATGTTGTCATACAAGTTCACTATTTATGATATAGAACTATATCTTAGATCTCGGACCAATTTCTATCACCGTGGACACAAGCCTTTAGAGCAGTTCACGATGTATGATCTATTCTTGCGGGTGCAGTGCCGTCAAATAACAAACCCTACCCCACTCCCTACCACAAAAAAAAAGTGGAAGAGTAATTTTACTTGGAGGCATTTTTCAAAAATAATTAGCTCTGGGAATTGAACTAAGGATCTAATGATCTCATAGTCTGATGGTTACACAAATAACAAAAATCAAACTTAAAAGATTAAAATTAATCCCATAAAAATAGTAAATAAGCTCAGTTGTAACTTAATAGAACATGTAGCCCTCTACCTATAATGCCTATTTTACATGACGCAATTTATTGATTAATTAAATTTTCTTCAATCAAACTTGTAACTTGTTTATGTCATTTTTGTAAGTATAGTTTTATTTTTTAGTGCTGTTTATTAAGAGAAATGGTGTACAATTTTATTGGAAAACCCATAAAGATTTTGATATCTTTATTTGAACAATTGCTATAAACGAAATATTAGTAGCATAGGTGACAGCTGATATCGTGTTAGTACTACTGAAATTGTCACAGTAAATTGACGGAAAACTTGATGTATATAAAACAATCAAGAAATTGCGTCATGTAGAACAAGCATAATATCTTTGGTTGGTATATAATACAATTTGAAAGAAATAATTAAAAGTCTATAGTATTAGACTAGTTTAAAAAGAAATTGATAATAATTCTCCAATAACAATCGTCACTAAAGTACTCAAAAATCGTCATTAAAAGCTTAGAAATCTTCACTAAAGTAACCCATTAAACGACGATTTTGAGTATCCCAGTGTTGGCAACCGTTAAATAATTATTGTACAAGTAAGGTAATTTTGGCAAATATATTGACGTACTACAGTAAATTTATACGTAACACGAAGCAAAATGTGCAAAAAGAATTACCTAATTAATTCCGATGACGAAATTGAGGAGAAAACACATAATTTTGAGTGTTATTTACGATAACTTCACTGTTCGAGGTTGCAAACACTGAGTGTTAGTTTCAATTGACAACTGACAGATGTATAATCTTAACCTATATAATATTTTTGTACATGAGCTCGGATTTCAAACTGACATCTGCAGATCAAACATCACTAGGTATGTTAATAGCTATAAATTTAATAGTGTGTTGTATAATTATTGAAAAATTCCTTTAAATTCACATACAAACTGTCCTATTTTAATTTACAACCTGAAATATGTATCAAGTAAAAACTATCCCAAATAAAAGTTTAATGGAGATCACTTTAATATTTTAAAGGGGAACCTCTATCTTTGCAGATTCCAATTGAGCGAAAAAAGCCAAGTAAAATTTATAAATTTAGTTAATTGAACTCATATCAATGTATTATTTAATTTTTAGACTTTCTTTATATTCTCTTATTAAGTTTCGAAGTCGACTGCCCAACAATGACAGATCAACATGACATCAAGCTGTCTGTCTCGGCTCGCATTTTCAACTTCAATTAGCGTTCCAGTATTATTATAAATCAATGCGATAACCATAGTACGGTGTGCCCTACTAGTGCTTTAAAATTGTACAGAAATAAAAATTTTTACAATCGTTTTGTTTTTTAGCGAAGTGTGATATTTGATATTCCTGTCAATTGTAATATTTCAGTAGCAATGTTTTGAGTATCATAACAGCCGCAGATGTCAGTTTGAAATCCGAGAATTTTAAGACATCTAAGGCCTGTTATGACTCATAACATCCGTGGTTTGTTCAATAGTTTACCGGTTTCAGAATATCAATTAATCTCCTGTAACCGGCAAAAATATAAATTGAAGTGCACTATCATATCACTCAAATAAGCTATTAACGAACTCGTTTGATGTTTTGTTATAGACCTAAAATATGTTATACACAGAGATCTACTATAAGCAAATTACCACATATAGAAATAAGTAAATAGCATGATAGGAGACAATAACGAACGTTCTATTTTATCATTACAAACTACTACATTGCAAACAAATTAAAATAGAATTTCCCGCAGAAATATTCCGTAATAATCTTGTAAAAGTTTGCTGTACACTGGCGCAATGAAATCATTAAAACAACGGCAAATGTAAAGCTGGGGACTACACCAATATTCATGGCAACAAAGCAGAGTGGAGCACAGAAGGCTTAGCAACAAAAAACACCACACAGTCTGGTGGCGCTGGTGCTGCTGCTGCTGCTGGTATTACACGACGTCACGATGATATTGAAACAAGCGACAGTTGTCTGCCTTCGTGCTGTGCAGAGCTGTAGCTCTGTGTAATATACGAAAAGGAGGAACAAAATGAAAGATTAATTTCATTAAAAAGTTTCATTCTTTAATATCCGGTGTTCCGGTGAAGCAAACGACTTTCAAATTTGTTCCAGTCAAATTTTAACACGGCTCAGCACATTACACTGATGAAGAAGGCAGAGAGAATGGAGGTGTGCGTCAATAATGTTATTTGTTTATTAACAACGAATTATAAACACTAAATATTATATATTATACTATAAAATTTCTTGATTATTTTAGAACTCAGCCAACACAGTTATGTCGCGAGTACGTTATATATACATAACATGGATAGACCTATGTCCGCAACACGGTCTACGAGACATGAGATCCCATGTATGTAGACATCGTAACGTTAATGGTACATAACAAAATTATTGGTATATACAACTTTGAATATACGAATGGAATAGTTGTTTTTGTACATTTTTGAGTAAGATCTCTTTGAAAATTTTTTTTTATTTATAAATTAACAATATATAACCACTTAGCAAAATTAAATTAAATATATATATATATATATATATATATATATATATATATATATATATACCGGGTGGAGCAGCATACCGGTGTACATAGGCGATTAACATGGAAAAACTGTTTTTCCGTGCGCATTGCTCCCCAAATTATTTTAGGCAAAAATGCTTCAAATACATGTTGTAGAGCATAAAATTCTGCATATAAATTGATAAACAGAATTACTTTTACATGCTTTGTAACGACAGAAATTAAATATGAAAACATGGAAAATTACGTAGAAAATATCAAATAGCCATGGAATTGAAACAAAAATAAATAAGTGCTTGACATTTGACAGGTGAATGATTAATTTGACGGGTAAAATATCAAATAGACAGAAAAACGAGAAGCATTTATTTATTTCTGTTTCAATTCCATGGCTATTTGATATTTTCATCGTAATTTTCCATGTTTTCATATTTAATTTCTGTCGTTACAAAGCAAGTAAAAGTAATTCTGTTTATTGATTTAGATGTAGAATTTTATGCTCTACAACAAGTATTTGAAGCATTTTTGCCTAAAATAATTTGGGGAGCAATGCGCACGGAAAAATAGCTTTTTCATGTTAATCGCCTATGTACACAGGTATGCTGCTCCACCCTATATATATATATCTAAGTTGTTCAGAGTACACTATAAAACATTTAAAATTTCTTTGCTAAATTATTATATAAAACTTTTTAATTAACTGTGAATATGTTATAAGTACGGTAACATAACATGTACATGTTGTAGGTATGTACCATGTCCAACACCAATGTGATATACCAACAATATAATTTTACGCTCTCTCAAGAGATGTCCGACATGGTATATGTATATTACGTTATTAGTACGTATATAAATGATATACTACTTAGACGTCAGATATTACATACCAGGTACATCAATGTTACAGCTGTATTTGCTGGGAAGGTACATTTAGGAAATCGCAGACGAAACAAGTGTTATTTCAGAGTGAGTACCTATATTAGATAATGTAAGTCGGTGTACGATTTATTGTTGTACTGCTGTCAAGACGATTTCAAAGTTCAAGTTGGAAAATGTTTTTGTATTTAAAGTATTGTTCTGAAAGTCGACTTGATAGGGGTTCTTAAGGTCAAAAACACATGTTTTAGTTATTTTTGTTAAATTGGTTTAAGTGTTTGGCAATTTTTGACTTGGCCCCTGAAGAGTTTTCCAACTCCTGCACCTATCCACGTATGGGATAGTTTGACCAAATAAAAGAAGAGTGTTGTTTTAGTTCTGGTAAAGATGAGGCGTATTCGCACGTCTTCAGTGTACTACAATGTAGCAAAATTTAAGCAAGTCTTGTTTTTTTGTAACTGTACAAATTTTATTTACATTATTTTTAGTTATTTTGTTATTTTAAAATATATGTTTATATCAATCAATTCAGAAAAAAAATGCTCTTTCCAATGAGTCAATAAAAATTATATGTTACAGTTTAAAATAAAAATGTTGGTTCCATATTTTAAGAACCACTGGTTAAAAATATTTTTCCCTCATTATAACAGTCTTGATAAATAAAAAGTAACCAACGTCGTATATCCGAAAGTTTTCGAGATAGCAATAATGGCACACGTAAATTAAACAACCTCTAATTTTTCTTTTTTAAATTGCGAAGATGGAAAGCGGACTAACTACTATGGTCATATGCCGCCTCATGAGTGGATAATTATGAATTTATGTAAAAAACACAAACAACCATGCTCTTTAGTGGGATTCGAAGTCAGGACCTCATGCGTGCTATGCTAGTGACAGCCACTACGCCACCATCGAAACCATCTAAATTAAATAATATCTTAAGAATTAATGTAGTATTATTCTGTAGAATAATAATACAAAAACTGTTATCCGGTGTTACACGCCAATGCCTGCGTTTATCTAGGACACACGGTATATAACCGTAAGACATACTTGCCTAGCGATAAATTGGAATTTGTAAGGACAAGGTCTCTTGGAGCGTCTATTGCTCGTCAAAATGTAACTATTTACCTTCAATGTAAACAGGGGCGTCGGAAGTCGGGATCCAGGGGGGCAGTTCGCCCCCTTTGTATAAAATCAGGTAGGGCCACGCTCACCCTAGATCTGAACGTATGGATAGAAAATGACAGAATTTTTGAAATATTTCAGTTTTGTACTGAAACTGTATTTTATTTTAATCAAATATTAGATTAAGAGGAGTAAAAGTAAGTGCATCATTTTAGGATACTTTTTGCATTCTATTTCACTGGATTCTTTTTCTGAAGTTTTTTCCCCACTGATAACTTTTTCCTTTAATTCTTTTTTCTACTTTTTTTTTTCATTTCAAAATTTTTAATTTTTTTCAAGTTGGACATTTATTCGAACAAATTCGAAAATATTCAATTAACAAATGCATATTATCTGTAGGTAAGATTATTTCGCTCGCACTTTTAACAAACAAACCCTAATCCTACACAACTCACGCTCGACAAACTCGAATCACAGCACCTACTCATTTTTAATAAAAAAAAATGTTTAGAAAAAAGGAGCGCCAAATTACTGAGTGTATCTCCGTGTCATTGGTCACAATATCCAATTTTAAATGTACCTCTTGTGATTTATTATAAAATAAAACTGAAAAGGAAAAAATGGTCCGTGGAAAATGTGGTTAGTAGAAAAAATGGTCAGTGGAGAACATGGTCAGTGGAAAAAATGAAGTGTGAAATGGAAAAATAGAATGAAAAAAAGTGTCGCACTATCAAAGTGCATTATTTTTGTGTACAAATACAGTACCCAAAAATTAGTATAGTTAAAATATTTACATTATTTTATCCAAGAAATTTCTTCCAAGTTCGCCCCCCCTTACAAAATTTATTTCCGACGTCCCTGAATGTAATTACAGGTAATGTAAAAGTCTTCATACTTTATTGTGTTTCTGTTTATCATGTTTTAACACAATTTACTAAATACAAACAATGTATCGTCTATTCACTGATTTATTTATATTTTTGTAAAACTGCTACACATACATACGACAACTCCATCACCGCCCACATTCTCAATTTCATGTCCTCCCTCACATACACCCTCGTAAATCCGTTTCTTTACTGCCGCAAATTACGAAAAATGTCTCGTGGTGCAGCAAATATTATCAATTCCCCAACGTGTGTGTCACACACGTACAATCACACACCCCCACACGCGCACCCTCACACAAGTTACTGGCCACGCTACACTAATGTAACAGTGTGCGAAGCGAACGAAACAAAGGAACGCACGAGAGCCCGAGGTAAAGATAAAAGTTTCAGGATTAGGGCGAGAGCGACGGAGACTCAGAAGTTAGAGAGGATAGTAGATGATCCCGGGGAATCTGTGCGTTACTTCGTATTGGTTTGATATTGCGTTTGGATTGTATTTGTAGTCGAGGTGGATACACAACGCGGCTTAAGACTACAGGCAATTTTTCAACAATTTAATGTTATCGGAGATTTGGTCATCTGTTTCAACTAACAGTTATTTGTTTATCAAGGCACTGAAGTTTAGTTAAATAAACTGCATGCGTGATTAAACGGAAATAGAATCTCAAAGCTCAAAGGACACATTGGGCGCATTCAGTTGCATTCAGCAACTAAGCAAGCAACTCAGCAATAGCAAGTAAGCATTTTAGCGTAGTGCTGAATGACATGTTGAGTTAATGTGTAGGAAAATTTAACCTGTCAACTATTAATATTATACATACAGTGGTAAGTTACTTTCTGTTTCATTTATATTTTCAATATTTATTTTTCATTTGAGTATTTGAATCCAAGAAAGATTTAAACCTAATTGTAAATTACATATAATATGTCAAGTAACACCTTTTTGTATGCCATTTTGTACTTATATCTCTGACGTGATTACAGGACTGTGATTAGCATCTACAATTTATAAAGATGAAATTAATTTAATAAGTACTAATATTAAAAAAACAATTTGCTACAAACTTAGCAATTAGTACACGAGTATTTCCCGAAACAACTACGTTGTCAGTAAAATATGTATTGGCAAACAAAGTAAAATATGAAAATATTCAATCACATATTATAAAACATATCGTTTTGCTATTACTTGACAGCCACACAATCTATATAATTTCCATTCAAATTCATGTAAATTATTATTCAATTCCATTTTTGACATCTAACCTTCTACTCTACTAGAAATCATCACTTGATGACACAACTCAGCGCGTTTTAAAAGCGCTGAATTGTTGACTCAGCTGATGACAGTTATCATAAACTCAGCAAAACGTTCAGTTGAGTTTAGCAACATAGCAACTGAGTTGCTGAGTGCTACTGAACGCGCCCATTATAAATATAGCGCTCCAATAATTACTTCAATTTTTTTATTATGAAAGTTCATACGAGGAAAAAAACATGTGTAGAATTATGAAGTATTTTATGTTTTACCCATCGGGGTAAAATATATACAGGGTGTAACATAAACAAGTACATTAAATTTAACCAGAGGTAGAACTCGATGAGATAACAACAATTTTTATTAATACCTTTTTTTCTAAATCCTTTTTTTTAGCATTTTTACCACCCTATAAATTGACTAGTCGTTCAGGTATATTCATAATTTGGTCCAGTAGCAGTATTCATGGCAATAGTAATGCAATTATTGATGTTGACAAATGTCACTTATCAACTTTTCTAAATAAATTTTGACAATATCAAATAAATCAACTAATAAATTATTATTATAAAAGTAATAATATGTCAAAGTGCCTGATTTTCCGAACAGCCAGTTCACAAACATTCTTTTGAAGTTCAAGGTAACGCTGCTCTATCATATCAAATTATATTTGGGGTGTTTTCCAAATCATCATCTTACGAATGTTCGCACTTTTACACATGTTGTTCAGCTTATTCGAGATCATTAATACGATCTGATCACAGCAAATATTTAACAGAATGATTTGGACTGTGTCAAGGCTTAGTAAGAGTATAAAGTAAGTACTCCAAGAACAATACTACATCACATATATGTATGAAAATTACACATAAATTAGCAGTACATTAAAAGGGCAAAAATCACGTTCTTACTTCATACAAAAAGTCCAGTGTTTGATATCAGAAGATTTACCTTGCACAAAAATGGTCCATGGTATCATTTATAATAATATACAAATATGTACTCGTAGATACTAATACAAAATAAGTAATAAAACCTTGTAATTATTTAATATAGATATTGCACGCTTTAATTAAACAAAACTGCGCACACTCAATGCTTTTGTTTTAAAAAAAGCAAATAAAAAAAAGTGTACCGGCAACTTTCGATGATTAAGAAATTGGAGTAACAGATTAATTTACATTCTATCATAGAAGTAAAATTACACAAATTTATATATCACTTCTAGTTTAAATATGATTTAAACCTGTTTCTCGTTTACATTATAAAGTGCTGTACCCATCCAAATTTCCTATAGTTTATTTCTAAAAATAGTAAATGAGGAAAAAATTATTCAAAATTGCGATAATCCAATGAACACACGAATTAAATTTCACTAATTTCAATGAGTTAATATTACATAAGGTTCTTGCGACATATTTCATCGCTTAATTTAAAACATTATTGCGTCTTAAAGTCTTTCTTCTTTTTAGGTAAGAGAAATATTGGAACAGACTTATTTACGAACGCAAACGAGACACGCATTTCCTTTTTGCAAACATAATGAACTGAACTAACGAACCATCGGAAGGTAATCGTATTCATAACACGAGCCAAGGAACATGCATATTATTTCCTCCATTGTGTAGAAAACTCACTTTTGTAGCAGCTTTTTATCATGAAATATATTGTCTTATTTACTATTTCTTTTATTTAATTTAATAAATAATTAAGTCCGTATTCAACTTAAGATGGGCTTACAACACGCATGTCGCATATAACATCGGCATTAATTTTAAACTAATTGAAATACTACATCTACAAAAATATGTAAAAAAGATTTTCAAATGTTCATAATTTTTTAAATCGAACCAATAGAAGAAACATTACAAAAAATTTATTTTTCTACTCCTGTATAAAATATCCCCATTTTTTCAATATTTTCGATGAATTTCAGTAACCATAATTCAGGATAGTGAATTATAATTTATAATTCACTCTTCGCGACCAATCACAGAACCATAAATCCATAATTCATGGTTATTTTAAAAACGTGATGTGGATCACCAAGTAACGGTCGTCTGACAGTTGACATGTAGTCAGTTGTCATTGTGTATTTTTATGTTGACGTTTTCCAACAAACGAACAACAACGAATTTCGATCATTTTCAAAAGTGATTTCCGAATTTACAAGAGTAGAGAAAGTATAGTATATTCGGGATTATGGTCATTATTCACACGAATGATGGAACAATAAAAAAAAATTTTCATCACGCCATTTGTTCATCTTATAGATTTCGTTGATATATATTTTAACAGGACAAGTGTTATTACCAGCCGTCAAGATACGGTTCCTAAAGCCGTTAGAGAAGGAGAAACCACAGAGGAAGAGGTAAAAGTGGTGACAATGTCGACAACGGGATTCGAACTGAAGATCTCATGATCCACAGCACGCAGCAATTTACCTATATTAATTTTAATGAAATTTTTATTTTAGTGTAACTGTTGCTTCGAGGGATACGGTATAATAAATTTCGAAACTGTTGATATATTTTAGCAAGAACGTCATAATTTTTCTTTATTCGAGTGCTTTATTTCCACCATATTACACAAAATATGTTCATCAAAGTTACAAACTACTTTCATCATTCAACACCCGCCACCTTAGCTCTTCTATTTGTTACTTCTGTGTAAGGCCGGCTTAGCAACACCTACAAATTTACCTGACTGCACTTTATACTCCAAACATTTTAAATGAAAATAAATTCTTCGCTGCACCATTTTGTTCTTAATTTGCGTTATATTTAACCGGAGTACAAATATACATGCACACCTCATAACTGTAACTGCGTGCGCTATTATATCCTCTACGGCATGTTTGCGGAAGAACGAGAGTTGTGTGTTAGTGTGTTAGTGTAAACTTGTGTTATGCTCACAGAGGAGTGTGAAACGAAGATTACAAATATTTCGCGCGCGGTTCTAAGAAATTTGCTTGGTGCGCTATGTGCTGTGTGCCTTGCTGCGATGGTTATGTTTACATTGGGTCGGGTTATATTTTAGAGTTTTTTTTTTTTTAGTGTTAGCACCTTTTACGGCCAGCAAAGCTAAGTTAGTCAAATAGATAACGTGCTTGATTTATTTCACTTTAAAATTGCCGAAACATATTTGAAATAATTTTTGCAATAAGGTCTTTTATTAAATTTAGATTTTTCAATGTACAATTCTACATAAAAAAGGAAAATAACATATAGAAAATTAGTAAGAGGAATAAGTGACGAACAAAAAACAAGTACCGTAGAATTTATTGAACTATTTGGTAAGCTAAGGACATAATACATATTTTAAGAAACTAAACACGATTATTTACTACCCAATTATAAGTATTCATCAAAAAGTTATTATACCGTTGTCTGTTTTATGCCCAGTTGCACCACTCTCACTTAAACGTTAAGAGTTCCTTAAAATTCTTAGTAATTCTTAAATTTAAAAATTTCGTTGCACCAGCCAAATTTCAGCAATTAAATTAACTTAAGGAATCCTTAAATTAAGTGTCCCACATTGGCCACTTAACGTCTACTTAACAAAGGAACTGTCCAGTATTTATATTTGTGGTGAAAAATGTTAAATTATTATGATATTGATTACGACGATGATGATATGGATGATTTGGAAGATATTAGATTTATAAATAATTGTCCGAGAATAATATATGAACGAATGGAACATTTTCATAATTAGTCAGATGGACAATTTTTTGAACGATTTCTTTAACAATAAATACTAGAATTCTAGAATCGTATTTTACTTACTTGGTAATCCTTCTCGATAAATTAATGAATTTCCTAAACGTTCGAAATGTTACAAACAACAAACAAATCTTCTTGACAGTTCATATTAAACTTACTAGATTCTAACAGAAAATGAAAATTTCGTTAACATTAGAATGTTCTTAGGTACAGACATTCTGGGAATTCTAATGTTAAGTTACCAAAGATTCTTCTTTGTTTTTGAAATTCAGTTTTAGATCTCTAGTTTAAATACAGAATTTAGAACTAAGCAATGACTAGCTAAGCAATGCCTTAATTCTACGTTACCAACAAACTTAAGATGATATAAGGATTCCTTAGTAGTAAGTACTGCTTAATAAAGTTTAATTTTAAGGAAGAGCGGTGAAACTGGGCATTAAAGATGTATGTACATACATAGGAGATTAACATGGCAAATCAGTTTCTTGCGTGCTGTTACTCGGTGTTCTACCGGACAACAATGATTGTAGTACCAATCGAAAGATATCATTTTTCTGAATCAAACGATGTAACATAATTTAGTAGTGATTTGACCCAGTAAATTAATTTTTAAGTTTTGAAAATTCTCGGATTTTTCAATTTTTATCGAAAATAAATATAGTCACCTATGAATGTTTTGTTTTGATTTCTTTCAAGCTATTTATTTGACGTTTAAAAATTAATTTGCGAACCAAATTACAACTAAATTGTAATGTATTTTACATCGTTTCATTAGAATAAATTATATCTTTCGATTCGTACTACAATCTCTATTGTCCGGTAGAACACCGAGTAACAGTACGCCAAAAACTGATTTCCCATGTTAATCTCCTATGTACACCTTTAAGGGCCAGTTGCACAGTTTCCACTTAAGTTTGTTTTTAAGCTTAAGTTTTAGTTTATGGTTTAGTTGTTGCACGGTTTCATTTTTCAGTTTAAACTGTCACTTAAATGTCAAATACTTAAGTTTAACATTTTTTAATGTTTTTTACTTACATTATCCACTTTAGATATATTTCTAAAATGGATCTTATAATTATTATTGACATTGATGACGATGAGGATTAAGAAATCTTATATATTGACATTTTCATAAGACCTCGTCGTAATCCTGGAGAGAATATGTACAATCATTTCAATGAATGGAATGATGAAGAATTTTATAAAACAGGTCTTCCCAAACATTATCAGTCCTCGGGCACTTACGTGTTTAGTATTTTGTCCCGGCGCCCTTGTCGATATATGTGTACAATGACATAAATCAGACACACGAATGAAAACAACTCAATATAAACCTCACATTTATTAAAATTAAATATTTCAAACTAAAAATATGAAAATACAAAAAATATGAAATAAATGATGAAAAACTTCAACAACTCACATTTTTTCAAAACTCGGAATAAGGTTTGACACTGCCAGTTTCATTTATCGCTCCACATCGATTTTTGAGCTATATTTTATCTTTATCACATCTACAGCTAAATATCTGGCTTTACTTATTTCCAAATTTTCCATATTTAATATACAAAACATTATTTTGTATATGTCAAAATACGAGATAAAACAGTAATAAATGACATTCATGTTCGCTAACATTAATTTTTTTAAGTTTAGGTAAGTATCTTTTTAATGAGAACTATGCAACATATACACCTTAGTATTTGGTTTAATCTGCAATTTAAGGTTTAACTAAACTTATACTTAAGTGGTAACTGTGCAACTGGCCCTAAGACAGACACACGGTATATATAGTTTATAGTTTTCATTATTATTACGATATAATATTATAGTGAATTTACTTATTTTGTAACTTGTTTCTTTATGTTTTACTATGACAATAAATTAAATTATAAATAGAAAATACATTTACATCCTATGTAGAATTCTATAGTAATCATGAAAAAACGATTGCGGGATTTTCGCGAAAATACATGTTTTGATATCCACTGAATCATTTGTACATTTTTCAGTGATTTCCGTAAATAGATGGATGATTGAACAACCTGTATTATCTCTGAATGTAAATTTTATTAATTTTCGATGTACATTTCAACCACAAATATTTATTTACCTGTAGTACTGAATTTGACACCTAAATAATAACTGATGCGTGATGTATAAAGGCTATGTATCGAAAAAGCTATATAATTGTAATTGTAAATTTTTCGTCTAGTTTTGTCACACTGTCAAATCCTGTGGCTAATGATATATTCATCTATTTAGCCAGTTACCGAGCTGTTAATCTGATTGTAAGTACTACAACATCCAGAAAATGATAAAACATCAAAATATTTTCAACTCCAAGTTATAAATGTCGATGAAGCTAGCTAGACAATATTGCATAATCAAATACTCTCCGTTATTTGATGCATTCAAGGATATTGGCTGGTGTAGTGAGTTAAAAGGATCGCTGCTGTACAATTCCTGACAGCGACTAATGATGCTTGACGTATGTAATTTTTTATGTCGGTAGCGTAACGACAAGCTATAAAACGGAAAATATTGATATATTCCATAAAATATTTCAAAACAACCTTGTAAACATGATTTTTTACATAAAATAAGATACACGAACAGAGCTGTTTACATCAGGTTAAATTTTATTCAGAAAAATATACAATCTATATTTCTGAAGTATTGACAGAATTTTGATAATATTCTATATACCACTATACTATTCCTCTTACATAATTATAAGTAGAGGGCGGATTATATGCAAAACGCACATATTTTAATTTTAGCGTATCTTTAAATAAAATCAAATTTCTGGACGAATTACACTGATTAGAGTTAATTAATGCTAATTCCTAATTGCATCTATTGCATATTTGGGCATTCTTATGCATATTTTAATAAAAGTTGCATACAATTGCATATTTCAATAATTTTAAGACGTTGTCTAGTGATAAACAATCTGAAATTTCTGGTAATGCGCATTGATTATTCCCAAATATTGAAGGAGGCCGCAATAAATAGAAGAATGCAACGGAAAAAGCAATAAACAATACAATAAGCAAATACACAAACCAATAAACTCTAATATTTCTAGGGAAATCCTTGTAACGGTAACGGTAGGTATTCATTATATACACGAATGTTGGTAAAAGTGGATACATCTTTTACTTATGTTTCACTTTTTCTTATTTTAGAATATTTTGAATAGTTTCTTACTGTAATTATGTAAATATTTCATAATCTTATAATATCAAGTTTCTAGAGTTAGTTTATATGTATACTAGTAGAGGAAAGGGTGGTATTATGGGCACCTGCAGGTAATATGGGCACCCCAAATATCTAATAAAGTAGAATGCGCATTCTATCGAAACCGCAAGAAACTAGTAGCAATAGTTCATAATTATACCTGTGGAGCACGGTGGCGTAGTAGCTGCTGTCATTATTGAAATACGGAGTGTGTTTGTATTGTGATCTAATCAAAACTTTTAAAGGTAAGGGTTTATAAAAATATTACTATTAGAACCACTAGGTATTTTCTAATTATGGTTACTGTTAAGTATTGTGCAAGTCCCATTGGTTATATTACTGCAATAACATTCAAGTGTATTATTAAGGTTAACCGGTGATAAATGTTTATATTCAAGTATGGCGAGGTTGGTAATATGGGCACCTGCCGAGCTGATATTATGAGCCCTCACACTGAAGGGGCCCATATTTCAAGCACTACAAAATTTGTTGAATTTTTTGTTGCAGATGCCACACTTACATATGCGATTTTTGTAAATAAAATTACTACAGTTTTATAAATGTAATCTTAGTAATAAAAAAAAAAAATTGTTTTGTACTAAGCGAGTGCACTTTTCCTGATTTTCACCATGGGGCTCATATTACCGACACAAATTCTATTTCTCAAAAAATGCAGTATTTGTTAAAAATATTTTTAAAGATGATTCAAATAGGAATATCATATATACATTATACTACAAAGTAATTAGAACATATTGAAGTTTATTCTCTCCAATTTTCAGGTTAATTGAATCAAAATGGTAGCAGCTATAAGCAAAATACAGAATGGGTGCCCATATTACCACCCTTTCCTCTAGTATATTTATTAATTGTGAATCAGGATTATGACTGTATTGTGCAATAAAATTCATAATGCATTAATTTATATTTTTATCTAAAAATTTAAGATTTTGTTTGCATATTTTGCTGCATATATTGTCGTATTTGTGCATATATATATATATATATATATATATATATATATATATATATATATATATATATATATATATATATATATATATATATATATATATATATATATATATATATATATATATATATAGTGCATTTTCCCAAAAAATCAGTGCATATAAAAGCGCATATAATTCAGATTTCTCGTGCATATAGTGCGCTCTATAATTATGATGTTGCACATTGCCGTTAATTCTTAGTTAGATAGTTAGTAATCATTGCAGAAATGAAGGTAGAATTGGATAAGAATACGAATGCTGGTATAATAAATTCATTACAACGATTTTAACTTTCCGGATGTATAAAAATATAACATGATAATTTTAAATATGTTAAGTGACAAATTCTTAGTTAGATCTCACTGCCTGTCAGTTTTTTTCAGATTGTTATGATAGAAATTAGAGAAACTTTTATGAATAATTGACTCCATCATATCCGAACCAGATACTGTAATGCACGAATCTATCAGAAGCAGAAGCACTTTAATGTAATAAGTAATAACAATGTCCATCAACAGAAATATAAATAAATATCTGTCCAAAATAATAGAACATGTTCTAATTTTATGGACAGAAAAGTTACTTTAAAACAACAATTTCGTATGTCTATAATTTCTATAATTCTGCAAAAAATTATAAATCGCAACATACACATTCAAAGTCAACCATACGGGCTGAAGATAGCGCAACATGAACATAACTTTTTTTAAACAATATATTATTATTACAATAAATTAAACATATAATGTTTTATACCTACATTTGTAGATAAAAGTCCAAAGTTTTGTAATAAATTTTAAAAAGCTAATTTTGTTTGCAAATTATTCATGAACATAATTTTCAAAGGAGTAAAATTTATGTCACACATTCCCATGAACGACTACAGTAATGCAAATAATTTGTATATTTATAAATATGTTCGTCTATAACATACTAATATTATTTTTCATTTGAATTTACAGTTTTTGAAAATAAACTTATATTATAGATGACAATATAAATATATGAATTATTTTCATTACTGTAGTCGTTCATGGGAATGAGAGACACAGTATCAATTTTTGACCAACTTGACTTAAATTTATATTTTTTTATAGTTTAATGTTATAGCTATCCTTTTCATCCACATATATAAAAACTAGAATGTTCAAAGACCTCACTGAAATAATTGTTTTGTTTTTCGATAAGAATAATTGTAGAAATAATTTATTCAAATATGAATTTGCTAAACAAAATTAATGGTAGAGAAGGTAACCTAACGGAAATATTCGTTTTTAGCATATGAAATGTAACTGTAAAAATCCATGATGAAAATTTGACATATGGAGGTGAAATGATATGTGTCTGTGCACCATAAAGAATATGAAAATAAATGAAGATAACAATTAAAAAAAAAAAAGATTTGTTCTTCGACGTGTATCTTGGTCTCGAAAACTATGTTGGAGCAATTTGTATGAATCTTGTAAGTTATTAAATACTTGCAAAAATATGATACAACCGTATTTGCTTTATTCAAATATTTAATATTTAGCTTTATTATACGATAAAGAGCGATTATCAAAATGGTGCATGATAAAAATAGTGTGCGCTTTAAATTGCAAGAACAAAAAGGCGAGCGATACAAAAACCGCGCCTACTTCACGGAATTTTAAATAATACCTTCACAGATTAAAAAAGAAATTCATTGCTGCATACACACAAATTTCACTATAGTTTATATCCTTATTTCATAATTATTTTTAAGTTATTTTATAAAGCGGAATACCGCAGTGGTCAACTACGCAAGCGAAATTATTGGCGTGCAATAAATGTCATTGATGCTTTCCGCTGGCATTCTATGATGAAGAATTTCTAATTTCCGGCTCTGAACTACGATCCTAGAGTTGAAATTGCATTGCAGCATGACGTTCCTTGGTTCGGTATTCAATTTTAAAGAACGAAAATATCATATAATATTTATTTATTGATTTTACTCGTGAGTTACATTAAAGGAAAGGATAACATGCGTACTGATATAAAGCATTTTCCCCGGTTAGCAAAAACATGTTTTTCACAAAAAAATTTAAGCACAACCAACGCGTTTTTTTTTATTATAATTTTTTTTTTTCAAATAAGTTTATTATATGATACAAAAATATGTTAGGTAGGTAAGTATACGCAAAACAAACTAAAAACAAAAGCAACAGTGTTTGCTATAGTATAACCTAGCCTAGATCCTTGATTCCTTACAGTAGTGCAAGTGAGAGATTTAATTCATTAATTTACCTATATCATTGTCAACTACATTACAGTATTTTTCCCCTTAGATATTGCAAATTTAAGTTCAAAACTGGCTCAGCGCGTAAAAGAAACTCAAACAGTAGGCATAGTTTTAATAATTTTTAAATATTAGAAGCAAATTAGACAATTTTAATAATAAAAAAGCATAATTACTGTAACGGACGAGGCACCGACAAGTTGAAACTTATCGGGTTACGCCGCCGAGTAGACAAATAAGTAATAAGTTTAAATAGACGCAGCATCGACCTGTTTGAACCGGTAGACTCATGCCACAATAAAGAAGAAGCCTGAAGTTTCTAGAAACCAGGGAAGTGATACATAAAAGGACGAATCATCGGAAGCCAGTCAGTTGTTATAAGTAATATTTCTTTTGTTTAAATAAAAACTTTTGAAACCCACGAACGTTACATTATGTTAGGAATTTATTTATTTGAATGTAGTCTCCGAAATCATATTTCGCACAAATTTATTATTATTAAAAATATACATAAAAATACTGAATAATAAAGTTGTAGCAGATTATAAGGAATATTCAATTATTGAAAGATATATTGTGTGTCTGTCTTAAAAGTGTACATAAGAGATTAACATGGGAAATCAGTTTTTTGCGTGCTGTTACTCGGTGTTCTACCGGACAACAATGATTGTAGTACCAATCGAAAGATATCATTTTCTGAATCAAACGATGTAACATACATTACAATTTAGTAGTAATTTGGCTCAGTAAATTAATTTTAAAGTTTTGAAAATTCTCCGATTTATTCAATTTTTATCGAAAATAAATTATAGTCACCTATGACTGTTTTGTTTTGATTACTCTGAACCTATTTATTTGACGTTTAAAAATTAATTTACGGAACCAAATTACAAATAAATTGTAATGTATTTTAGATCGTTTGATTCAGAAAAAAGATCTATTTCGATTGACACTACAATCATTATTGTCCGATAGAACACCGAGTAACAGCACGCAAAAAACTGATGATTTCACATATTAATCTCCTATGTACACCTTTAAAATACACACGATATTTTTAAATCAGTTTTTTTTATGTTAGTTAGATAATATTTTTAATGGAATGCGACATTGAAAAACAAAATACGTTTCTGTACGATATTTTTCTGGATTCAACCATATAAATGGCCGCATATTATCAAATTGTTTAGTAAAATTGCCTTTGAAATTAATAAAATTTTAATTTATAATATTAGTATACATTATGCCTTGAAAGAAAATCAAAAGGTATAAGTTTTTTAAAAAATGTAATGAAATAATAGTAAACAATCACCTATTATCTGAAATTTATTTACAATGTATACTTTATTGTAATAATGATAATTATTAATAAAAAAGGATAAATAGCTCAGTGGTAACGCGATTGCCTTACAAGCTAGACAGAACACATACATATATTTTGTCTACCTTTCAAGGAGGGTAGACAACTTCATCTTTTACATTTGAGAAATATCTACTACAATATTAAAACATCCTTTGTATGTAGGTATACATTTTAAGATATTTGATAGAATCCTCATTACGAATTAAAGGTAACACACGTTCGTCATTTGTCAACAGACGTCAGATCGTCTGGTAGTCATGTGCCAGACAAAAACAGAGACACCCAGTAATACTGTCAGACAGAGACGGATGATGTCACCAGGAGAAAGCGACAAGATGCGTGTAAACAATTTAGAGTTTCTTGTTTTTCTACTATTAGTGGCAACAGTTGCAGTTATGATAATAACGTGTGATTGGCTCAATTTATTGCGATAATCAATCGGGCTAAATTGTTTTTAATTGTAGCCTAGTTTATTTGATATTTATTATGTCAACAATGAAACAAATCGTTGCGACCTAGAAATACCTGAAAGAATTTATATGACAGTTATTAGTTCGTTATTTATTCATAACACAAAATACTAGTAAGCTCAAATATTAACAAATCGTTAAGTTAAATAGAAATTCGTTCTATATTTCGAAAAATAAATATATAATCAATCCATTTACACATTCCCATTATGGCTGTAGCACTCTGCTTTCGCAGATTTCGATAAGTGATATACAAAAGTCCAGTCAAGGACCAATAGATGTTGGAGTGAAACGATAGAGGTAAAATAAAGACAATTGTCAACTGTGGGATTCGAACTGAGGATCCCAGGATCCACAGCCGGATGCGTTACCCTGGAGCTACGAGTACTACCACAACAAATTTTACCAATTAGCCAAATCAAGAAGATAACAATGTATTTCTCCAATTTACTGAAGTAAAATTGCAATTTTAAATGCAAAAACATAGAAAACGATGTTTTCAATTATTCAAATTGACAAATTCATGTTTCTATCGTGCGAAATGGCGAATTTTTGTGAAATCACTAAAATATTGATGTTTTAAAATTGCAAAAATATAGAAATCGCTGTTTTTCAGCAACTCAAACTGATAAGTTCATGTTTCTATCGTGCAAAACGTCAAATTTTTGTGAAATCACGATAAAACTGCTGTTTTAAACTTGCAAAAATACTTTAGTATTAGAATGATAAATTATGTTACTTATAAATCACTTATAAACACCATTTACCGAAGCCTTCTATTGCCTTTGAAAATGAATCTTTACAAGTTTCCAATTGACAGCTGCATTGTAAATATTTTACAAGATAGTAAACAAGGTAAACAATGCACGTTGCCACAGTAATGCTTACAAGGCTTATGCGAATTCATTTAAATAATTTTTGACAGAACAGTTGTGTAACTGACAGGACTTGGTTATAATTTTAATTTGATTTACAAATGAGTAACAAGTAAAATGTTGTACTATACACGCAAGGTAACTGTTTTTACTGCTTCAAGGATGTGACAGGCTCGCCTAATCGGCTCGCCGGTCATTTCCTCCATTCAGCAGTAAAATGTACGACAAAGATAGGTTTCCCACGAATTGACTGCCTCTCTCGGCTCGCATTTCAACGTTAGAGAGCGTTTCAGAAATACTATATTTCAGTGGTTGTATGTGAATGCCGAAACAAAAAAAATAGTATAAAACATTCGTTGTAAAAAGCTTCATATTTGAATTTCAAACTAATAACTAACTGGGCTAAAATACAATAAATTCGTTATATTTTAAACATGGAATTAACTAAGAAAATATTTCAAATTAGAAATATTTGAAAAAATTTGGAGACACTAACTGAAACATCTATTCAAATTTGTCAATCATGTGTCAAATGTAATTACTATATATTGAAATAAATCTGCTGTGTACAAGAAAGTCATATGTATATTTAAAATATTTAAAGAAAAAAATTACGTATGCAGTTTCATGAACCATTTACAATTTTAAATTAATTACAATATTTGTGTCAATCACGTGTCAAATGTAATTATTATATATTCAAATAAATCTGCTGCGTATAAGAAAAGCATATAAATATTTGTAATATCTAGAGAAAAAAAAAATACGTATAGAGTTTCATGAAACAATTACAATTTTAAATTAATTGCAATATTTTATTACAACAATCAAAGAACCTCATAAGATGTAACAAACAATAATTTATATTTCCATTTATATTATTATTTAAATTAATAACCCAATTACCCTAATATTCTATTATAATTTAAAAAATCTTTTCATCTGCATAATGCATTTTCTCATGCGATATTTCTATAGGTGCATTGAATGTGCATAATGTGCATTTGCATTCTGCAATGAGTTTTTCACATCACATTAAAACTATTTTCAGTCATCTATTATAATGTGTCATTGCATGATGAAATGATTGAATGCATTCATACAATGTCGCAAAGAACCAAAAAAAGCGAAAAAGTGAATACAAAACACAAAATGTCAGAGTATTTTTATTGTATGATTGTAATTTTTATTTCGCATGTCATTTATAATGAAGCGAGCTATAATTATAATGCTGATAAGCAAGTTTTGTATAAATACAACCACTGAAATTAAATATAGAGGGGTGGAGAGTGATGAAAGGTGAAGGTAATGTTGAAATTAAATGTATGACATTGAGGTCTTCATGAATATAAATAAATTAATTGTATTATTTTGGATATATTATAGGAACTTGAAAACGTAATAAGGGTTGTAATAGCGAAATACAAATTAGATATTGCAAGAGGCCCCTTTTTTACTTCCCGCCTATCTCTAGGTAAGGAAGGTAATGTTTTTGGTCAAACATTTGGGTAGTGAGTTTTCAGTGAATAAGCACGTTTTAGGGTCCCTACAATACGATTTTACTATTTTCTCCATGATGTATGTATGTATGTATGTATGTATGTATGTATGTTTGTATGTGTGTGTGTAGTCTGTAGCAATTTTTTCGTCTCGCATAACTCAAATATTATAATACCAAAAAATACAATTTTGTGAAATATTGCTTCTTATATTTAAATGAAGAGCTGATTAGATTTTGGGTAAAATTGATCACCCGGAATTAACAGTTTACTTGAAGCCCTTAAGAGTTTTTCGTGAAAAACACGGTTAAATTTGCTTTTTCAACAATTTATGTTATTTTGAAAGTTGAAGAATATTTAATTTTACATGTGTTTTGATTACACTAATTTTATTAATTTTCATTAGATTTAGAGATAATAAAATATAAAGAAATTAGATTTCACAAATATTGCATTCCTTGTACACCATGGAAACATATAAAAATATTAAATTTTTTACGAAATGTGACACATGTCATTGTGATTGTGAACCTGTTTTCTTGGTGAAATATATGTCAAAAAATTAAATAAATATACGAAAGAAAATTAAATTTCTCAAATATAAATAGAAAATAAACAAATAAGGTTTGTTTCTGTATCATCAAATACTATTTTGTATTTTGTACCGTTTAAGAATAGTATTGGGCGGGAGGTTATGTGCTGGTACATCAGATTTTTTACTTTCTTGTACAAAGTACGAAAAAAAATCGCAGACGAGATTTTTGCGGAAATACATATTTTGACGTCCACTGAATACGTTAGAACCAATTTCCCAATGATGTCTGCGTATGAGGATGGATGGATGGATGTCCGTGTGCGCAATATCTCATGAACGAGACAATAAATGCCATTCAAAAATGAAATGCTGAGTTGATTTTGAATGAAATTGAAAATCCGGAAGAGGAAGTTTACTGGACACACAAAACAATAAATTCCATTTTTAAAAAAATAGAATCAGCTGTGAGAAAAAGGTTCAAATGAAAGATGTTAGCAAATATATTTGGAATATAAAATGTTATTTGCACTTTTCTTGTACATGCTTCTAATTTCGAGAAAAATTTAACTATATAATATTTAAGAATATATTTCAATAATCTTAGTTTCAATGGGAACAAAAACTAAAACATTTTGAATATCTTTGTGTCAAATTAATCACATAATTGTGAAGTTTCATAAATATGTGTCTTGTGAATTATTATAAAAATAACATTTGTTATTATTATTTAGAAAGTTTTAAAGGCTACATATTAAGTGATTTCTATTTTAAAATAAATTTATATTTACAATGAGAACAAAAAATATGGGGTAATAGCTCCGTGGTAACATATCGGACTGTGAATCGTGAGATCCTCAGTTCGAATCCCACAGCCGACAGTTATTAATTTAAATTTACCCGCTGTGGTTCTCCCTCCACTAATATCTTTGGGACCTATGATTTGACGGCCGGTAACCGCACTTCATATGAAAAAATATATCACTTACCGAGATCTGCATAAGCAGAGTGCCACACTAATAATGGGTAAAAGGCGTGATGATATATTTATTTTTTTATTTATTTAATAAAAAATTAAACAGGTTTAACATCTATATATCAAAGTCATACATGTTCAGTTGGTTTTATTTGTATAAGAAAGTAGTGTGGTGCCCACACCAGATTTTTTATTATCAGAAGGATCGAATATAATTCATATGTAATAAGAGCTATAACTACATTTTAAACTTATTTTAATATGTTATTGGGACAGGAAATATGTATAACATTTTCACGATTAAATAGGTATTGTCGTGCTACATTCAAGAGGTGAATGTTTCTATTCAGTGTTTTGTCAAGTAAAACTCAAATCGTGTAGTATTTAGTAAAAATTATGCCCAGATTCCAGGTGTTTACTTTCATTTCTGTTATATAGGAAATACCTATAACAGTATTATGTAAATATAGCGAAAATGTCTTCTTCCCTAACTTCATTAGAGCAAAAGTATAAATATCATAACATTTTTAGGGCAGATATGATTACACGACTGGTGATCGCACTTAACGCAAAAACATATCATTTACCTAGATGGCTAGATGTGCTCTAAAAAGAATGCCGCACCCAAAATGGGTAAGTCGCGTGATAATTTATTTATTTTTACTTTAACTACGATAGCCCAAAATTGTAAACACACAAATTAAAAACAGCGCCTGACGAATATTAATTTATTCATAAATTTTATTTATTGCAAGAGTGAGAAGCAAATAGAAGTTGTTTTATTTTTCTTTTTAAGAAAGTTACCATTTGAGAGTAATATGCAAAATTTATTAGTTGATATTTATGGGAAACTTTGACAGTTTTTATATTATATATTTTGTAATAATTAGACTTTTATACTTCACGTAAAACATTTTCATATGTGCTACAGATCATAACTATTTAATGTTAATATTTCAATTTTCAATAAAGCTGAATTCGTGCTAACATTTTCATTTACAATTAATTTAAATTTACTATAATTTATCAAATAAATAT
Source organism: Poecilus cupreus (assembly GCA_963942605.1). Lineage (NCBI taxonomy): Eukaryota > Metazoa > Arthropoda > Insecta > Coleoptera > Carabidae > Poecilus > Poecilus cupreus. The sequence continues at coordinate 2,953,290 of OZ012733.1, read as the reverse complement.
GTAATATTGAATGCATGTATTTACGCAGCAATTTAATTTATATTGTCTATTTCATTTTCAATTAATTTAATTTGCACATTTAGTTTTCTATAAGGAAGTATAGCAATTATGAAAAAAAAAAATTGATTCCGAGAGTTCCGCACAGTAGTTGTGTAGTTCCCTAAATCCTTTTTACAATTTTATCAATAACGCCTATTTGGATGAATGGATGTGTGTCTTTAATAAAATAATATATGGGTCGGACATTAAACGTTGAACAAACCCGGGCGTTAAAAGGACGCACACTGTTGACCTCTAACATTATTGTCCTTATAACACCATTGATACGTTAATTACTATTTTTATTATTTAACCACCCATCTACTAAGATGACCATGACTTGACGACAGGTAACTGCACTTTATGCGCAAATATGGCATTTACCGACACCTACGTAAGTAGAGTGCCACACCCATAATAGGAAAAAGGCGTGATGAAATATTTATTTAATTTCTTTTAAATAAAATATGAAACTCCAAAATAAACAGTCTGCAAGCACTTGCTCAATTTATATTTACATATATTAAAATTTTAAAAAGATAGGATAGATGAGATTAAAATATAAGTTAAAATTAAATTCAAATTAAAAATTTTGCACGAATTATCAATTATATTCAAAAAAAATTATTTTAAAAAGTCGTAAATAAATATGTACCTAATAACGTTTTATTTAACGGATAATTATTTTATTAGAAATCGGCACTAAAGTGCTCAAAAATCGTCATTAAAAGCTAAGAAATCGTCACTAAAACAACCTATTATACGACGATTTTGAGCAACCCAGTGTTGGCAAACGTTAAATAATTATTGTACAATTAGGATAATTTTGGCAGATATATTGACGTACTATAGTAAATTTGGACGTAACATGAAACAAAATTTACAAGAAGAATTAACTAATTAATTCCGATGACGAAATTAAGGCCAAAATACATAATTTTGAGTGTTATTTACGATAACTTCACTTCTTGAGGTTGGCAACACTGACTGTCAGTTTCAATTGACAACTGACAGATGTATAAACTTAATTTATATTGTAATTTTTTTACAGTTTACGAATTTTAGATTTCAAATAAAACTTAATATGTACCTCGGCACTGAAGTTCCTTTTTTCACTCACATGGTTTATTTTCCTCGGCCCTACGGGCCTCGGCAACTAAATTCCATATTCGTGATAAAAAATTGAACTTCAGTGCATTGATACATAAATAACTATAATGCATTATTATCGGTTTAGGTATTTAAACAAAAAAAAATATTTTTTACGACCGGGAGAGAAATTCAATTTCTATTATTTTTTTCTCCCGTCGTGAGGAAGTGTTCAAATAAGGTGAAAAATTACCAAAATTAAACAAATCAGAAGTAACTACCATAAATTTATATTACAATTACAATAAATATTTGGGTCGCGAAAAAAATAGTGTATACACAGGAGAAAAATGTATTTTTCCCTTGTCGTATTGTAGCCCTCGCCTACGCCTCGTGCTTCAATTTATTCCGCGGGACAAAAGCATACATTTCTCTCCCTTAATGTATAATATATTATTATTTTTATTTTTGTCACAGAAAATTGCTATAAGTTGATACAAAACATTTATAGTTATTTATTAATTACATATAATTACGAACTTTTGACTTGGAATATACAATGTAAACACGTACACGTACATGTTAACAACTTTCATTATGTACTTGGATGGACGAAATTAACGCGTTTTCCTGCCAAGGACGCATGCCAGTTAATCGTCTTATAATCCTTAACCTAAATATCGTCTTGTAATTATGTTTTTTTTTCTAATTTATTACTCTTTTAATTATAACATAGTTTGATTCGATTTTCGTGTTTTTATAATTTCTACAGAAGCTTCTTTATCTAAATAATGACTCTGATTTCTGCTTATCTTATTTAAAAATGTTACAACATAATTATAACTTACATGAAAACTGGAATTGCAAGATGTGACAATCTCAAAATAAGACCTGATTGAAGTTGAAATTGCTTACCTGAAACAAATAAAAAAGAAGCATTTAGTACAGGAAGATAATTTAATCACAGAATGTACAAAAACATGTTCGCTTTCTCTGGAATATCATTTATCAACTGAATGCAGATTATTTAGCTTCAAAGTGCAATGTAATTCCGCTGCCGCTCCACATTTTTGCTCATTCAGTATTACGTAATGTAACGTAACAAGCATCTATTAAATTTACACAAACCTGTTTTGTGATATTTACATGCATAAAGTTGTCGCTGTCTGGATATCATTTATTTATAAACAAGGTTCGAGTACATTGACGTCGACTGAGTAAGTTTGTGTCATACTTTCGACCAGTAGCGTGGTAACCGTTTGGCAAAAGGGGCAATGGTGACTGTGACCATAGTCAAATTAAAAGAAAATAAATACAGTAACTACAATTTTATATCATAATAATATTAACTAACTACATACAATCTTATAATTCTGTGGTATTTTTAACTTGTTGTCGAATTTATGACACCATTGACATAATCTCAATTTTGTAGAGCATAAATTAAGGTAAGCCCAAAAGCTTTGAAAATTACGATTGGCAGATATCAGGTGAAACATTGTATCTACTGAAATATAGTAATACTAGAATAAGTATTGACGTGTTAAATGCGTGGATAGAGAGCGTTTAAGGGGGGGGGGGGTATCTGTTTATGTTGCACATAACAATCCACCGAAAATAATTATGTCGTAACTCTGATGGTGACAAACCGCAATAAAAATGTGTAATTTTATCAGGGTTATTTCAAAGTTTCAAATAATAGCATATTACATAATAAGAGATGTAAGAAACAAATTACGCATGAGTGAAAAAAATCACACACGAGCCGCGTAGCGGCGAGTTTGTAATTTCACGAGGGCGTAATTGCTTTACATCTCGAATTATGTACTATACTTTTTCTACGACCACTCAATACTATTTCTAGATTAAAAACAAAGTTCAAATAAAAAATAAATAAAATAAATATATCATCACGCCTTTTACCCATTAAGGGTGTGGCACTCTGCTTACGCAGATCTCGGTACGTGATATATTTTTGCGTATGAAATGCGGTTACCAGCCGTCAAGTCATAGCCCCCAAAGTTGTTAGTGGAGGGGGAACCACAGGGGTAAATTTAAATTGGCAACTGTCGGTACTGGGATTCGAACTGAGGATCTCACGATCCACAGTCCGATACACAAATCCGAATCTTTCTCGAGATTTAGTTGTCAAAATATTATTTGTTGCACTTTTAGCTAGAGCTGGTATTTCCAGTGGCATTCTAATTGAAATATCACTGTCGCTTGACATTTTTTAGCTAAAATATTAATAAATATAAGTAAGGGATAATAATATTTATTAGTATATATTTATCTCACTATAAAATACAAATTATAAACCAAAGATGCAGATGGGAGACTATAAAATATGACCAGTATACATGTAATAATCACACACATTACCTAAATGTCAATGAAGCTTTGATTTTGTATTTTATTATTTATTTATTTGACTCGTAATTTATAGTAACCTATCAAAATATGAATTTTATCAGTTAGCTAAATTTGAATCCATAACATTGAAATTTTTAATTATTTTGGTAATGTGACAGTCAGTAGTGCTAACTTAAATTTCATCTTCATTACGTAACAGTGTTAAGTAATGACCATTACGTAACACTATTCGTAACAATGCATTTACATTGATTGCAGTTTGTTCTGTAATGACATATTTACAGTAGTGGTCGTATAAAAAAGATATTACTTAGTAATATTATTTGACATATAAAATTTTAGAAAATAATTTATACGTTTAACAATATATTTATTTGTCAATTACAATCAAATCTAAGTCATGGTTTCAAGGTGAAGACTCAAAGTATTAAATTTTGTATAATTATTGAATCTTTTCGATTTTGATATTAAAATAAAGTATAATAGTTAATTGAATTTTGTAGTGTTTGGTGTCAAATTAAAGACTTCGCAAATAATAACTTTATTACCATATTAAAATTTACAATCGTCAATTGTTTTCATAATAGTTATTAGAAAACATTTATTAATTATTTATCACTGTCAAGTTCAAAGTTTAAGTTATGCAGATGCAAACGCACAATTTATATATTAATAAACATAACATAAAAAAATCAATTTACATAACAAAGAAAATAGAATAAATAATTATATGTCGGGGTAGGAAACAATAGAATAAATAATTTAATGTTCCCATTATAATAAAAACCATGAGAAAAAAAAAGAAACTTTCAACGTAAATATTTAAAAAGTGCGCAAATAAAAGGCAAACTAATATATTAAATAAAAATGCACATTTCCGGTGTAATACAGATTACATCATGAACCTTGACTTCATATTTGTAAACAAACAGTTTTACATTTTTCACACAATATGCATTGCCAAGAATCTGAAAACATTATACAGTACATTTTGAAATAATATTATGAATGTATAGTAAATATCTATTCTTGTCAGCAAAATAATACAACACCTATTTAAATGTATGTCACAAATATTATTACACTCTCACCCAAATCGCATTTGGCGCGCTGTGAGCAAGTGCGACATCTTTCGTTGTGTCTGAACGCACACCAAGCCAGACCAGCGAATAGATAACCTCGAAAAACACCTTGTTTTGTTTCAAATAATTTTAAACTGCTTATCGCTGATTTTATTGTGTTTTAATAATATTTAAAACGGATAAATGGTATTTCAACTAGGTGTCAAGTGTTATTAATAGATAATACACTACAAGACCGTTGAGCATAGTACATACAATATTTTATGACATACTGAATCGTAAATAATTTACACTTTAAACTATTCCATCGAAATAGTCACTGAAATTATACATAGGCAATAAATATGTTTTTCTTCAAACGTCATAAAAGTACGTTGTTATGTATTTGTATTCAACAAGCAGAAGTTCAATATTGTCGCCGCCGGCGTAAAAGTGTATCCTTGGCAACACATTTACGCCGGCGGCGGACAAAGTAAAATATTATTAAAAATAGATTGGTTGTAATTCAATAATTTGACAGTTAAAAATGAAACAAATAAACAAAAATAACAAAACAGCATATTCCTACGGCAACTTGAAATGATAGGTAAGATAGAATAATTTTTGAAGTTTTGAGCATTTTATAATATTTATAATTTTATTTTCTATGTTTGAAGGAAAAATAGCATGTGTTATTCGGAGTAAATGTGTCTTTGGGTGCTTCGCATGTAATTGTTCGACTCGCTTCGCTCGTCGGTCAAACTTACATGCTCAGCACACAAAGTATCACATTTACTCCTAATGACACAATATACTATTATCCAACACCTCTCAGTAAATGCTGTATAACTATGGCGATTTTAAACAAGCAAAGTAACAGATTATCCACTAGTGGGTATAATTTTGAGGAAAGACACTAGTGAGTATTTTTTTTATTTATAACAATAATAACACACAACACCTTGGTAACTTCTTCGATTGACATTTTAATTTAAAAATTTAAAGCATATGTCACTATCAAATAAAATTTCTTTAATAAATTTTTCATTTATTAAGAAGTGTTGGATAAAACGTTATACTTCACACGTGCGCAAAGTGGAATTACCCACTTGTAAAGTAAATAACTATTAACCAAACTCAATAATAATACGTTCATGATTTATTATTCCTAAAAAAATTTTTTACTCCTGCTTTGAAAATGTAGTTCCTTGGTTTATTTCTCAGGCTGAAAGCGACTCTTTGCAGCACGGTTCGACAAGCTATACTGCTTACGTTATTTCAGGAGTTGTAAACATTTTAGAACTTTAACACACAAATACTAATTTAATGGAATGGCAAAATGAGTTCGACAAATTGAGAAGTGTATTTACTAATGTTTATATAAATAGGCATAACAAAAATAAAAATTGACCGAGGGTAATTTAGTTTTGCGAGCCGAGTAGTCTTTGAACATAATAGTATAATGTGCAACAAGTGCAGAAAGTTATCTATTTCACGCGAGTTGTGAGAGTTTTATAACAAGACGAAGTCGAGTGCTGAAATCACATGAGCGTGAAATAGGTAATTCTGCACGAGTTGTACACTATACTTTTTCTACGATCACACTTCTGTCAAGATTTAATAATAATTCTTACTCCTTAACAACAAGAAATGACACCTCAAACTCAAACTATTCAACGTTTATGATTACGAAGACGGCGCAAGCGCAGATGTGCGCAGTATTAAGGAAAAATAACAACTGAAATAATAACAAATACACAATTTGGCCAAAAGGTATTTGCTTGTACCACGAATACTATTTTTAAATCTGATGATAAGAAAATAAAGAAAATTGTTTCATATAAAAGCTGTATTCTTTTTGGTCAAAATCTCAGTTAGTCTCAGCTCACTTCAGATAAACTCAGTAAAGTGTTGTTCTTTTTGTTACAACTGAACTGAGACAAACTGAGAGAACTCACTTCCCCCCCTTACCGATGCTGCACAACCCGCGAAATAAACTCAAAATTATCTACGCAACTCAGTTCGGTGGAAGGGGTAATGTTTGGTATGTTTTGTCTGTAGAACTGTCATATTTATTAGGTTATGTGCACTAAATATCTACAATAACGAAATATGTCGATCTATTTCATTGATATATTAAATGTGCAAACTTATAGTAAAATATTTTTAGTGTCATCAATTTTAATAACATAAGTGTATATATTCTTGTTCAAACCCACCTTTCTATACATAAAATGCTGTTCTTTTTGGATGCCTTTCACAGCTCAACTCAGCTCAGTTCATCTCAACTCACTTGTCAACTGAGTTAAGCTAAAACTTTCCAAAAAGAATACAGCTAATGATTGTAAGTAATATTATTCTATATCATGAAATTTACTCTATCTAATTTATTTATTAAGATATGCCCGAAAACCCTGATATGCCTTCAAATAATCTACCACCTACTGTTGATGAATTGTTCCCAAAATCTGATTAATTCGTAATATAATCAATACGCCGCTTACATATATGTATGTGCGGAAGAAAAAATAAATGAATTTAAAATATAAATATGGTGCATTAAACAATTTTCCTTTTTATGACTTTAACTGGGCCAAATGATTTGATTTTGGGCTCGTATATCCTGTTGCATAATTTTTGTTGCGCTAGCATAAAAGGGGACGTTTATGTTGCGTTGTTTGAGGATCGCTGCTTTGGAGTTTCACTTAAACTATGTTTAATCTGAGTGTTGTTACGAAGTGCCCACTTGGGACGCCTCTGATCTGACGACGTGTAAGCGGTGCTATCACGGCAAAACTGCACAAATTTGGGTCATATTAAACGTCATGTATACAAGTATTTTCATATATTATAAAACTTGTTTTCACTGAATACCAAAAGTCACCTTATATTATTTAATTGCCACCATACGATTTTCTTTCAATGATTTTTTTTTTTTGTATTTTTGATGATGTTCCAGGTAGATTTATTGGTATCGAAATGGTGAAGTTCATGAAATATTAAAGCACATTCTAATACATAATGGAGTTGGCCATTAGCCAAAATTAAAATTTGAATCTATCAATCTATGGGTGCAGTAAATGTCATGAACTACTAAATTAATCATAAACTAGTTCTGGGAATAGAGTGAACTTTAAAATTTGGATAGCTACTCTAGTATTCTTTATTGTGTCACTGAAATTGAAGACAAGCACGAATTATATAAATGGAACTGCTTTAAAAATTTAATTTTTACAAATGGAGATGTACCTATATTAGTCTAATTATATTAATAGTTACAGGCTAAATTATTCATGAAATCCTTAATTTGAATCCCTCAGCCGATAGATTTAATTTATTTAACTACTACACTCATTAAAAAATCTGTTGTGGGCACCACAATACCTCCCGCCATAGATTTCTTTATCGAATAATGCAGGAACACGGACCACCGCTATCAAGAAACACTCATCCCTTCAAAAAATTATGACATATGTCAAAAAATGACATTTTTCAACCGGTTTTGTTTTTTCAAAAAAACACAGTTTAGCAGATTTAAATGAAAATAACAAAAAATAATTTTTCTTACGTGTTGTAATTCGTAAATGGTAACAGTAAAATGAAAATGTTTCAAACAATAATTGTAGACAATAATATTTGAAATATTATTCTAATAACAAAATTTTCATCTAACCATAATTTACTGAAATATTTTTAAATAACTTGATATGGCTTCAAGTAAACTACCACTTCCAGTTATTGGATTATCATCAAAAACAGGCAGACAGACACACATACACAAACATCATCGTGAAACTATTAAAATCGTATTCTAGGGACCCTAAAACGTGCTCATCCACTGAAAACTCACTACACAATTTTTAGCATGATTCCTATACCTCCCTTACAGGATGTGGCGGGAGGTAAAAATATAAATTCTAACATACTGACATGATAACTATAAAACTGTGAAGTAATAAATTCCCATTTTATATTTTGAATATTGAAATTGAAATTATTTGTGAAAAAAGCTAATTTTTCTTTTTTTTTTATAATAACTAATGTCCTGCGCATTATAAAGATAACAAGTATATATAACCAAACCGGCCTATTAATATACTTTATATAATTGAACCGAAATTACAGCTCTACCATATTACAATGGTAAAGGTGATCCGAAAAAAAAATACAAGTTTTATTAGTATGTACATGCAATTCGTACTCACAAATATTATATATTCCAGTAAAATTATAATTCTTCGAAGGAAAAGTGTTGTATATTCATTGATTGGACAGTGAGTAAATGTACAGTATTGTATGCCATACAGATAAAAATAAATATTGCATTATGTAAAAAATGTAGTAACATCATGTCAAATGTCAATAACAACTCACGTTTTGAAATTAAAATAAAATGTGACAAAATTCTTTGAAATTCTATAGATTTCCATTTACATTACTATCTGCGATGTATAATTATCATTGAGAAATTTCCATTGTAGAAGACAGTTAGTATGAACGGCACAAATAAATTATGCATTTAAATTAATCAACCATTTGGTATTGGATTTATTTAATTATAAAGTGAGTTTTAATTTCAAGGATCACCATCACCATTGGAATCTCGAGAACAACAAGAGCTACGAATTTAGCTAAAATAGAGAAACGTTGCTATAGTAGTAGACTAATTTAATATTGTTTTAGTTTTTCCGAAAAATGCATAGATTTTTAATTTTGAATAGATTTTATTGTAACAAGATGAGATTTGGACTGGAAAACTAAACAATGATGAAATAATTAGTTTGATTTTAGATATTTAAATTATCGTAGATTGTTTTACTTAAACAAATTGTTTAGTTTTCCCAGGCTCTCTGCGACATGGATCATCGACCATAGGTCCGTTTTGATTAGAATATTTGTTGTTATGACCGATGAACCCTGCATCCCGGTCCAACCGATATAATAGATTCCAACGTCAGTTCAAAAAGACAGTTTTGTGTTGGCCGTGATAAGGAAAAGTTTAAAAATGTAGTCGTGCTACGTAACATATTTTTACGTAGATTTAAGTTAATTTAGTATTTTTAATGTATCACATAAGTTTAGTGTACCGTCAAGTTAGTTTTCATAAGTGTTTAGTTTCAATAAAGCCAATTGTTACATGTTTTTGAGTGATTAGAGTGTCATAACTGAACAGCTCCCATTTATCCAAACTGGTTTCTCCCCTTTCCTTCAATAAAGTTTCCTTCTTTTTATTATCCCTATCCCTATAGCCTCCTCCCAATTTGCTACATTATACTGTCGTATATTGAAACAAATTTTTCAAATAAAAAAGGTACATACAATTACAATGGTGTAAAATAATACAGAAGATTTTATAAATGGAACAAATAGTAAAAAATATCATAGTATAAATGTTTTTTTTTCTACGATTGTTAAAAAATCGGGACTTTTACATGAATTTCAATGCGCGAAATGTAACATTCTTAGCAGCATCATATTTTTTTGTTATTTTACCATGGTATTCAGTTTTTTCACACGGATTGGGAAAACGCTTTTACACCGTTAGGAAGACATTTTTTGCTCGGAAAACAAAATTGTCAAAAACTACTTTTACTATTTCTTAGTTACCAAAATATGACAGGTTACGGTGTACTAATTTTGTTTGGCTTTTCTCATCCTTTTCAATGAATTTAATAAAAATTTCAATCGGACAAAATATAATCGTAAAAAAATATTGTTTGTATTTTGTGCGTGAAATGTTTTTAGTGGGTTCGTTCGACTTTTTTAACTCGGCAAGCCTCGAACTAAAAAGCATCAATTTCGAGTACATAATACAAAAATAACTATTTTTTTTTCTGATACCTATTTTAGACAGATAATGACTTACATTAACGCATTAGTTTCTTACTGTTGATTTGGTTGAAGTGATTTTTTACGAGCTCATAATAAAAACTATTTCGGCCTGTTGCTACTTTAATTTAAAATTAATTATATTTTATTTCAATAAAAATATACTAATTTAACTATTTTATAATCATTTCCCAATGAACACTGCTCAATATACTTATTTTTAAAAGTATTTCTTTGGTATTTTTCTGACATGATAAATACGATGAACAAGTTCAAAAACATAAGAACAAATAAGATGAGCTGAGGACACGTGACTCACGAGACTTTCAAAGTATGTAGGTGTGTTGCCGCTACCAATTAGTGGTGTAGGAATACAAACTTATTACACCAGTTTGCACAGCCGCAAAAAAATCTTCAGTCGAGAGCCAAATTACTAATTTATACCCTAAATAAAACAAGAAATAAATGAAACAAAATTTTTAAAATATGTTTAATCAACACAAACAAATGTAATTTGATGTGCCCTGGCAACAGTGAAAAATAAACAAAATGTATTATTTTTTCGTGTATTACAACGAATAATTCGCGCATTAAAAGAATGTTTTTTTTTAAGTATGAAACATAATGCCAAATGGTTAATACCTCTGGAATCCAGTACAAAGGTAAATATTTTATAATTTTATATAACAAAAGGATATTTAAATAAAACAACTAATCGAGGAAGCAGCTAATATTTTAAAAATTAATCTTCAGGGTGATAATTAATTAACATGTAATAATTTTTATAATAATCTATCGTCCAAGAATAAAATAAAACATATGTACCTATACTTCTTGTTCAACATCATAAAAACAACTTGCTTTGCGATAGATTAAATTATTACACATATATTGTAATCCCACAGTTGCCAATTTACATTTACCCTTGTGGTTTCCCTTCCACTAACATCTTTGGGGGCTATGATTTGACGGTTAGTAACCGCACTTCATATGAAAAAATATAAAATCTATCGAGATCTGCGTAAGCAGAGTGCCATACCCATAATGGGTAAAAGGCGTGATGATATATTTATTTATTTTATTTAAGAAGATTGAATAACAGTCGAAACGTCGGTGTTTAATTAATATAAAATATATTGATTACATCTTCGACTAGTTGTTTTATTTAATAATTGAAACCAGTCGAAAATATTTCTATCATAAAAGAAACACGCAATATTCATATCGTCATTTGTTATTTTCAATAATATTTTAAGGAAAACAAAGATTTAAATTATAACAAATTTCACTCATTTAATTAGCGGTTTAATTTGATTTGATCCAAAGGTAATAATTGTAATTACCACTGTGTAACATCGCGTTACCGTTTTAAAACTGACTGTATTGGTTTGCGTATGGTATTTATTAAAATTTGACAATCTTGGGAAATGAATTAATTTCAATTTGTACGAGTATGGGCCTGTTTTTTAATTAGGGTACTATTGTAGCTGAATTAGCTCCATACGCGCCACAGGGTAAATAGCTGCAAGATAATATGGATTATTCGATTTGAATATTCGATAATTCCTTGGATAGATACATCAAATTAAATCATTCCTGTGGTTCCCAACCAGTAACATCTATGGGTGTTGTAGTATGACAGCTCTTCAACATGCACAAGACATGCGCTCTTCATACCTGGACATACTCCAAGGGAGGCTAAGGATCGAAGGAAACTTATAATTGTAGGATTGAGCGCGTTCAGCCGAACCTAGCAGCTTTTAGAACTGTCAAATGTCAAAAATTCATTTGTAATATCATCAACATTGATAATATATGCAAAAAATCTTTGAAAATAACTTAAAATATAATGAAATATAAGAAGTATTTGACATCTATTAATTACCAATTTGAAAAGACTGTTTTGTATTTATCTTTGATCAGAATTTGAGGTTAATTCCACCAAACTTGACTGACATAAGATGACAGCATCAGCAAAATTCCGTTCATGTTCATACTACTTTTCATCTGCTAGAATCTATCACTAGCAAACGATAGCTAGCCGCTAGGTTCGACTGAACGCGCCCATTGTCTACAGGGCAATTTCTGTATAGATATTTAAAGACAATTGGAATCACCAATGACTATGTGTACAAACAACGTTGGAAAACATCGTCTAATGCGCGGTATTAACTGCCATCAGAAGTAAAACCTATCTAGAGGTATTCTATTCAGAACCTCATAAAATCTAGAATGTATCGTTCAGAAAGTTTCGTGGAGGCAGCAAGATTCTGTTTATTAATTTCCATTTAACTAAAATTTTATATCCGTGTCACTTTTCGCCAAGATTTTCTATTGGCTGCACTGGAAATAATTAACAAATTTCACCAGTAGTTGTACAAACCTCACCGTATAATAGTTTCAATGTAAACATCAACCCGGGTATATTCATACAAATATCTAAGCAGTTATGAGTTCATTTACATTCCTTGTAGCAAGTTGCTGCTATTACCGCACGTAATAGTACAATGCTACTCCATTCAGGACGGTTACTATCTTGGACAAGGATCCAGCAAGGTGTTGAATGCTAAATGCTGCATATGTTGCATCACAGCTGTCATGGATAAGGTATTAGTAAGAGCAAGTCACTAGTCCTGCTCCATCCCCAAATAGACGAGTCCGTTGAGATGTTCAGGTATTGAGGATTGTGACGTCGGGGTTTAGTAAGGAGTGTGACGGGTGTGTTGAAGCTGAATGCACCGTGCTGGGTGTGGGTGTTTATGTGGAACGGGGGAGGGCTAGGTGCGATCAATACGCGTCGCTACCACACGGCACAGGTGTATACACAAGGGTGCAGGCCACTGTGGATCAACCAGAGCCCAGTGCTGTGTATGTAGCTGTTTATATAAATAATCGGAAATGCAGTCCTTGAATTAAAAACAAAAATATTGCCGAAGTTTTGGCAACCATTCGCAGCTTCCTCAGAGCAAAATCTAACAAAAGCTTCTGTATATTCTTCCTTTCCTTACAACAAACAGTCTCTTAATACTTGATTGGGCTTCCAAAATTAAAATACACTAACTAGTGGTAGAAAGGTAAACTAACCATAAGGTACATACATTTCATTGTACTTTCAAATTGTTATTTTAAAAAAATTAAAAACAATAGTAGTTATTTTAAGACAATGTAAGTATAACATTTGTTTAAGCCGTATTATTTAAATAAGATGTAAAAATGAAAGTTTTATTGCATTTGTAGATTATAGGTTAAGATTGAATTTTCTTCAAAAAATCGTATAAAAACAGGCAAAATTGCAGTGTGCATGGCAACAGTTCAGCTGCCAAAAGCAAACTAGCAATACTAATGCAAGCATTCACCATCATAAGATATCATACAACATGAATTTGACATGTACCTTTTGGGAATTGTGATCAACGCCATCTCTTGATAATTTGGAAGCCCAATTTAAATATATCATCAAGCCTTTTGACCATTATGGTAGCGGCGTTCTGTTTACGTAGATCTCGGTAAGTGATATATTTTTACGTATGAAGTGCGGTTACCAGCCGCCAAGTCCTAGCTTCCAAAGATGTTAGTTAGATGGAACCACAGGGAAAAATTTAAATTGGCAATTGTCGGTTGTGGGATTCGAAGTACCTCTTCACCTACTTCACCTGACGAGCTGCCACTGATTGAATTTAAATAGATCTATTACTTAACTTAGTTGTATATTTATATTCATATTTGTGGAATACACATACAGTTATTTATTATCATGATTATTAATCTTGAAAAGTGCATATTTTTGCGTCAGTGAAACGATCTTGAAACTATACTGGTTAAGTTGCTACTCATTTCATACTCGTCCAAATGGCAGTTCTGAAGTATTGCTATATCGTGTCTTCTGTTTATGTTATAATTCAACAAATGATTTAGATTTCATTCGGACCGAAGGCATCTACGTTTATATTACTTTGATTTGACAATCTGACTAAACCATTTCATCGAAATGAAGCTGTCTCCTGGATACCAAAGTCTATTCTTTCCTATCATGTTTTAATGCTCATTTCATTTGTTTCTTATTTTCTTTGTAAATTTGACAATGTCGGTAATTTGATATTGTTCTCTTACTTCCTGATTTCTTACTCTATCCATTCTTGTTATTCTCACTATTGTTATTAGTGTACTTAACTCTGCTGTTCTCATAAGTTGTTTAGTTTTGGTGGTATCAGCGCGGGGTTCAGCTCCATACGTCATTATAGGTCTTATTATTATCACAGTATAAGAATTCACACAGTAGCGACACTTATTATTTTCATGATCCCAGTATTTCAGTGGTGCGCAGCCGGGAAGATGGCCGCTTAGTGTTCGCTGATAGGCTATCTTAGTAACCATAGAAAAGAAAATATAATATGTCAGTGTGAGTTGTATCTGCCAAATATCAAGCTACAGTATTTCTGTCATGTTGAGTACATAAAATGAGTGCAAAACACAGAGGTAAACTTATTTGTACAATGAAAAATTGTAGGAACTTTCATAGTACAGGTGAATTCATATTTTTAGATTTTATCCCCTTTGCAACTGACAGCTATTCAAATTTACCGCTGTATACCGCAGCTGCCAATATGGCCGCTCGGCTCGAGGTCATCGGTCGATGCGACATAAAGATCAAAGGGGCCGACAGTGAGTGTCGCTACTGTGTGAATTCTTATACTGTGTTATTATTGTCTTGGATATTCTCATTTTTTATGAGTTGTTTTACCAGATATATATCATTTGAGTAGCCTGATATTTTTGTAGCCATCATTACCTATTCCCTAACTTCTGCATTGAGATGTCCGTTACTAATTATATTACATATCTCACAGGTAATTATTAATTATTGTTTAACTTGTAAACTATAGTTATTAGTGGTTTTTTCAAAATGTAGTAATTGTTCTTTGTTTTTTGTTAATGTGTTTTTATAGCACTGATGAAAGTAAAATAAATTACCGAAACGTTTGCAGATTGGAGATGTAAAATTATTTATCTACCTACTATTTCCAGTTGTTACTAATTATGTTTATCCCTAGGTATTTGAATAATATTAGTTGTTCTATCATCTTTCCTTCAATTTCTTGCATCGTAATAGTTCTTTAGATATGGTTAAATTAGTCTAAATTTCCGTTTTATATTTGCGTGAGTTTATTTTAAAATGAAATAGCATACGTGGAAGACCATTCTCGAATTGTGCAATAAGTAGCGCGTCGTCAGCATAACAAAGTACGCTAATTTCGTGTTCTCCCAGTTGGAGTCCGGGTAATGTTGCACTGTATGTGATTTTGTTCATTGCGGCACTGAACAACAAAGGACTTGATGAGTCACCTTGTATTATGCTAGGTGGTGTTGGTATTTCCTCTGTGTGTTCGTTTCCTACTCGTTTTTTTGTTTTTAGCAACAAGATAATACGTTTAACAAATAAAATTTGTTAAACAACCAGTAATGCATTATTTAACGTGGAATTCTAACACTATATTACCATTGACCTGTGAATTCATCTTTCATTGTCTGAAATTTAACCTTATCCCTTTCGCCATTTTATTTTGGTTTCACAATATCTTTCTTCTAATTCTCTTTCATTCATGGCCTTTTTGATGTCTTCATGCCATTTCTTTTCAGGACGTCCTCTTTTCCTTCTTCGTTGCGGCTTCCATTCGTATACTTATCTTGGTACTATCAATTGATAGTACTTAAAATATAATATAAACAAGTCTTGCAATAAGATTTAAAACAAATAAATGTCTAGACAAATTGAAACTAGAAAAATTACTAAATAACAACTATTTCGAGGGATGGCTAGATACAAGTCAATTTTTTTTTGTGAAAATAGCTTGAATTCAAATTAAAATTACAGAAATAGAAACAAAAACAGGCACTTAAAAATTGGACTATGGATTATACAGATTTTAGGTTGAATTAGAATAGGATACATTTGAAGTACAGGATATGACAGAATTATACAATCAATGTATAGGTACCTATTCATTCATAAGTAATACGTTGCTGATATCATTTCATTTCAATATTTCAATAACAAAATTCCTATTTTACAAACTCGTTTTCAAAGGACTCAAAAGATTCAATCAAATGGTTACGACTTAAAGAAGATTTTACATGAACCTATTTTGGATTACTTTCAAGGCAATAATCCTCATTTCATATAATATTGCTCCTAAAGATATGTATTATAGATTATTGGAACGGCTAGTTCGAGATTTCACATTTTTAAATAAACAATCTAGAAGCCACACTCAACCTCTGTAATGATAAATATAGAAAACTTTAAAAAATATATTAATAAACAGCTGATAAGCATAAATAGTATATTATTCAATTAGCATGCAATGTATGCTATTACAGATGAGAATGAATGAATTTTGCATCACGAGCGAACGCGAGTAATAGCCTATACTATACTATACTATACTATATTTACTTTATCCAAAACATTTCGTCTTCACAAGACATATTTGTTTTGAAAAAAAAATTGTCTGTTTATTAACATAGACAAATATTTAGGAATCATTGTTGTAGCAACGATCGCTAGGCTAGGTATTAGGTTTGTTCCAAGTGGTCATTTCTGACAAGTTTGTGACATGTTTGTGACAAATTTCAGTGCGCCTGCGAAAAATGTAAACAAGTTAACGTTGAAACATTTCTTTTTTGTGGCGAAAAATGTATGAATTTCTTTATTTATATTTATATTTAAGGTTACCTGTCAAAACAAAATATGAGCATGCACATGCGCTTCATTCCATTCGCCGTTCCAGTCTATGTTTCAAACTTAACTTGTTTACATTTTTCGTAGGCGCACTGAAATTTGTCACATACATGTCACAAACTTGTCAGAAATGACAACTTGGAACAAACCTATTGTAACAAAATTTTGAAGCAATTTCACATTTGGCAGAAAATCTTAAAACCAATTATTCAGCTACATAAAAAGAAAATAAAAGTGTGGAAAATGAGAACACTAGAGTATTTGGTTTTTTATGTGGAAAGAATTAGTTAAATATTATTTCATCGAACTGTCAACATTATTTCATTACCAAGAATAACGAAGGTCATTAATTGATAAAAAAAAAACGATTCAATTATGGGTATATTATTTGATAGTTGTGGATAAAACTAATTAACAATCAAACGTAATCAAATACCAATGATACAGTAGCTGCAATTTAACAATCGGCAGTGGTTAAGAAACTTAGTACAAACTTAGCAATCCATTGCAATATTTTCAGTTATGCAACCATTTCAATACGTAAATAAACAATTTCAAAATGCGTTTTATTGGTCAATGTCATGACCAAATACCTGTAACAACAAAGTAATACCTAAGAAGCATGTACGTGAATGGGGCCAGCGGGGCCAACGTACAGAGATGGACGAGAGCTTAAAGGAAATGGAATTACGTAATGTAAGAGTAATTGCATGTACATCGCCCGCCTTTAGGGACCCGGTTACTCGGGTATTGAAATAGAATAGCGAATTAATGATGAATGACAGGCCAGTGAAGCTGGTGCATTTTAATCAGGTTATGTTCGGATCCATCACTCAAGAAATTTCATGCAAAATGCAAAGAAGACAAAGTATTACTCTTATATAGAAAAAGTTTACCAAGGTCTATAGCAGTGATGGCGAACCTATGACTTGTGGGTCAGATACTGACCCACGCAAGCTTTTTAACTCACCATTGCTCATTTTCGTCACTCCTTGATCATGAACTTAGAGTGTCCCATAATAAATTAAAAATAAGTAGTCTATTTCCAAACCGCTTCAAACTCAATGGGCGTAAAGATTTATAATAATATGCCTTCATCTATAATAGATTCAAAAACTGTAACAAATTTCAAACAAAAACTGACAAAACTTCTTGTAGAATAGTGCTTCTATGATCTAAACGAGTACTTTAATTTTAATTCAATTTCAATATAATTTTTTACTGCTGATATATGTATACCTACCTATATATAATTGTATATTAATGTAACACTACTTTGACGCTTCCTATAAAATGTAATACATTTTCAAAAGGAATAAATACATTATTATTATTATTATTCAAATACTTATTGCCATTTGCACCAAACACTTAAGAATTTTTAACCCTGCTAAAATTTTTTAAATCGTCAAACCGCGCCCATTTTTACCCAATTGAATTTTAAAGATGTTTGGTATTAAAAATACTCAATTAAAAAATGTTAAACTTAACTCTGGTGCAAATGGGCATTAGTGACCCACAAATTTGACTTACGTCTCAAAAAGGTTCGCCATCCCTGTTCTATAGAATACTGCAATATTTCAGGAAAATTAAATGATCGATATTTCATGATATGATCATAAATCAATACGGACATTTTAAAAAAAATCTCTAAATTTTGGCCTGTTATCCTGTCGTGAAACATAGGGCCGGAATTTTTTAATGTTGACCACAGTGGCAGTCCTATTACGTGTAGTATAATAATAATAAAAAAATAATTGGTGTTATGAAGAAGTTCGATAGCAGCCATTTAATATATTCATTTTAAACCAGAGCCACTAAAAATGTCCACTTTATGTAAAGTATAATAAGCTTTGCAAATTTTTTGGTCGGTGGTCACTAATCAGTATATCATTTAGTTTTACTTTTCGCACATATATGTAAGGGAGGTATTGCAATGGGTCGAAATTTTCAATCGTGAGTTTTCAAAGAATAACCACGTTTTGGTTATGTAGTGGCCCCATCAGATTCTAATTACAATATCATTTTCATACTTCATATTTAGAATTTGCTTGTTCAAATTACAAGGTGATTAGATTTTGAGCATATCTCAGTAAATATTTGAGTTAGAATAAATTTTGTTATATTCGCAAAGATGTGGAATAAAAAGAATGTTAATAGTTATTTACTTTACAAGTGGGCAAAGTAAGGAATTACCCACGAGATAATTCTATCGAGTGGGTAATTCCACTTTGCCCACGTGTGAAGTATAACGTTTTATCCAACACTTCTTAATAAATGAAAAATTTATTAAAGAAATATTATTTGACAGTGACATATGCTTTAAATTTTTAGATTAAAATGTCAATTGAAGTAGTTACCAAGGTGTTGTGTGTTATTATTATTGTTATAAATAAAAAAATACTCACTAGTGGCTTTCCTCAAAATTATACCCACTAGTGGATAATCTGTTACTTTGCTTGTTTAAAATCACCATAGTTATAGAACATTTATTGAGAGGTGTTGGATAAATAATATTACCTCCAATTATTATTTGAAACTTGTTTTTTTTTTTCAATTTAGGACCGATATTTTCATCTATGAATAAACTTTCGAATAAGTTATTCGTTGAATAAATAAAAAAATACGCATCAAAGAATGACAGCTATAACAATAAGTATCACTTGAGCTATGATTTCGATGTGACATTTTTCATTTATGCGGTAGTTTATTCGTAGATGGTAATATCGGCTTTTAATTTAAAAAAAATATCACTACGTCCCGTTTTCTATTACCATTGCAAGAAACTGGGAAGCCTACAACTTCAATGAAATACACCATTGAAATGATACCTTAAATTATAACGTTGTTTTCCAAAAGATTCACATGAAACAATAGCGCAAAATAAATACATCATTACCTCATTTACCTATTTTGGTTGTGGTACTCTGCTTTTATGCTTCCATAAATCTAAGTAACTGATAGGTTTTACGCGCGAAATCAAGTCATCAAGGCTCAACCCCAAAGATGTTAGTGGAAGAGAATAAAAAGGATTTAATCCTAGCGTTTTCAGAGTTTTTCATCGATTAATAATATTTGGTATTGTTTCATATCGGTATGAATTTCATTTGAATCAAAGATTGGTTCCTATCATGAGTATGTGTTAACCTGTAAAACTAATAACAATGACATCAGAATGACAACAAAAATTTACTAAAGTCTGGAAACAGGTAGAAATTTCTAGATCCCAATTGCGGTACACAAAACTCTACATACGAGCCCAGAATCATATTATTTGGCCCAGTTAAAGTCATAAAAAAGAAATTTTTTAATTCGCATTATTTATATCTTAAATTCTATAATTTTTATAATCCGCACCTACATATGTGTAACAGAGGTATTGTTTATGCTACGAATTAATTAGATTTTCTAACAATTCACCAACAGTAACTTGTTGATTATTTCAAGGCCTATCAAGGTTTTTGGGCTTATCTTAATAAATAAATGAGATAGAGAAAATTTCATTGGAATCAAAAAGATGTAGAATAATATTACTTACAATTTTTATTTGAAACAATGTTCTGTATTATGTTGTCATCAGATTTAAAAACAGTGTTTGTGATACCAGCCAATACCTTTGGGACAAATTGTAAATTTGATATTATTTCAGTTGTTATTATTGCTTAAAATATTCTTTAAAATAACAGAATTTATGTTATAAATAAATTTAGTACAATAAATTTTCCCTCTGTTCGATCAGAACTATTTTTTTAAAGCTATTCTAAAAGTCTTAACTAGGCCAACTAATATGATTTTGGGCTCGTATATTTTCAATATTCACTACTATTTTTCCAAAACACACTATCTACAGTTAATTAAATCAAAGTATTATCAAATTTCTATTAACTTAGCAATCAGTAGTGCACGAAGCACAAAACTAAGTACGCATCTTATGGCCGACGTCGTAGGTGGAAGTTGCAACGCAGCGAGGAAATTGTGCAGCTTCCTCGGGGAGCAGAGTAGCCCAGATTGAATATTGGATTAATGGGGCATGACAGTCACTGTTGGTGTTGCGATGCATTTTAAATGAAATCGTGCAGCTATTTCTCCGTGCGCGCGAGAAAATAAACCGCGCCAAGCCTAAGTTATATAAGTAACTCGGAGAATATTTCGCTGAAATTCAATTACCGGTTAACTTTACTTTAAAAAATACTAATGAAAAATGTGTTTCTTTTTTCTTTAACATAAAACAGAATATTTACAGTACTCATAACATATAGTGACTAACATTCTAAGTACTATAAGATCTGTTTCCATTGTAATCTCGAGAATTATAAAATCTAAAAATTCTAATAAATTGGACAAAAGTTGCCACATTAATCGGGGTTGCTTCTGTTATTATAATAAGCGGGTTTCCACAAATACTTTTAATTTTAACCCTCTATTGCATACAGTTCCCGATCGGGAACATAAAATTTAAAATTCTTCTTTTCTTTTCTTATAAAATAAATAAATAAATATATCATCACGCCTTTTACCCATTACGGGTGTGGCACTCTGCTTACGCAGATCTCGGTAAGTGATATATTTTTTCGTATGAAGTGCGCTTACCAGCCGCCAAATCATAGCCCCCAAGGATGTTAGTGGAGGAGGAACCACAGGGGTAAATTTAAATTTGTAACTGTCGGCTGTGGGATTCGAACTGAGGATCTCACGATCCACAGTCCGACACGGTACCTCGGAGCTATTTACCCCATTTTCTTTTCTTATTCGTGGCAATCATGTTGTAACTATTTGGGAACATTATATATACTTTGTCAATTGCCAATTAGGCCATTCCTCCCAATGTGACCAACATAAAAAAAATTTGAAGTGGAAAAAGGATAATTACAGAAACTGAGATAGAAAATGTGAAATTTGAAGGAAGCAGCTTGTTACCTGCTGATATATTACAGCTAAAAACACCTTTACAAAATTTCAAAATAAAAATTTTATCTAATGTTTTCCTAGAAGAGGTTGCTTATCAAGCAATTTTGTATAGTACACAAAGGCGACCCAATAGACCAAAGTTCTATTGTAAGTTGAATTTGTTCATAATGTTCCCAATAGTGAACAAAACTTTAAGAAAAAAAATTATGTAACACAGTTTAATTATATTAATATTTCTTTTGTGAAAAACAATTTTTTTCAGCTTTTATTTACAAAAAAAATTAATTCATGCAATAGAGGGTTAAAATAATTTCTGTTATCAAACACGTTCCAGATGGAAAAGGTGGTGTTTACAACTTGTTATAACTGTACGACAACAATAATTTTTGAAATGGCACTGGCAATATTGCACTATGATGAACTATACCGTTGAGACCCGTGGCAAATTCATCGGATTTAAAGAGCGTACAAGTGGAAAATACTTTATTACTACGTACCGGATGCATTGTAAAACTGGGTGATATCTTTTTCTTACAAATGCGTTCAAATCTTGAAACATTTGTTTGTTTGTTTATATTTGTGTATGTACCTACTTTAGTAAGTAACTCAAATTTTACATTTTTTAATAATAAATATTAGGATTAGAAATTGATGACTAATATATTGGGCGCGTTCAGTAGCACTCAGCAACTGAGTTGCTATGTGGCTAAACTCAACTGAACGATTTGCTGAGTTTATGATAACTGTCATCAGCTGAGACAACAATTCAGCGCATTTGAAACGCGCTGATTTATGTCATGAAGTGATGATTTCTAGTAGAGTAGTAGGTTAGATGTCAAAAATGGAATTGACTAATAATTTACATAAATTTGAATGGAAATTATATATATAGTGTGCCTGTCAAATAATAGAAAACGATATGTTTTATAATATGTGAATGAATATTTTCATATTGTACTTTGTTTGCCAATACATATTTCACTGACAACGTAGTTGTTTTTGAAATACTTGTATACTAATTGGTAAGTTTGTAGCAAATTGTTTTTTGAACATTAGTACTTATTAAATTAATTTCATCTTCATAAATTGTAGATGCTAATCACGCCAGAGATATAAATACAAAATGGCATACAAGGTATTACTTTGCTGAATGCAACTGAACGCGCCCATTCACTAACAAGTATACCCACTACGAAATACTTTTTAAAATATTAAATACAGAACAAAATTACTATCGCAAAAACAGGTTTGAAATACACCCAAAACACGTAACTGCATATTTCTATGTTATGGTTAGTAAAAAATGTATGTCATTATGTTCGTCATCGTTCTATCGCAGAATCATTTAATTTGGTTATTAGTTTATGCTAAAAAAATATTCATGGCATGTTATTTATTGTAGGACTGACCAAACCACTTTCTTTTTAAAAATCTTTAATTTAATATCAAATACGACAGGCTGGCATTTATTTTCGACATAAACTCCTAAATTGATACATTCGAAAACCTAAAGCTTCTATCGCTTTTACTTGAAGCAATTATCTCTAGAATAATTTATGAATTTCATGAATGAAAAATAAGCTAATTATTGGAATCGATAAACACATTGAATTGTAGCGGTATGCGGTGTGATAATGCGTACATATTTATGAAATACATCCACTGATAATAAAAATTGTATACTCATTATTTAGTTTGGAAGATTTATATAATATTTATTAGCAAATGCCTGACAGTGTATAATCGCAAACGGTTCAATAATAGTATATTGTGCAACACGTGCAGAAAATTATCTATTTCACGTGAGTTGTGAAAGTTTTAGTACGAGACGAAGTCGAGTGCTGAAATCACACGAGCGTGAAATATATAATTCTGCACGAGTTGCATAATACACTTTTTCTACAATCACACTTTTGTCTTGTCAAGGTTTAATAATAATAATTCTCACTCTTCAGAAACAATACATGACATCTCAAACTCAAACTATTTAACGTTTATGATTACATCATGAAGGCATGGCAAGCGCAAATATGCGCAGTGTTACCAACTATAAATCTATAGATTGTAATATAAAAATATTGATACTGTATTTTCTTTATAATCTCAATATTAAAAACGAAGATTTATATCAACTATTTAATCATTAATTACTTTATAATATATAATAGTTATTTACGATACAAGTACGTAAAGCTAGTCACGAGCGTAGCGAGTGTTTTAAGACCCCTGAGTGACTAAAGACGCTTTACGTATGTATATCGTACAATATTTTATCTACGATATAATGAGAAAACCCAATAAATATAAAGAAAATTTTTTTATTTGTGAAGTAAGATAACAATATTAAATGAGAAGTTTGTCATAAATTTTTTTTTGCAAATTTGGCGTGTTTAAAAATTTTAATCACTAATAATGAGATCATGTTACTAAACAACCGTTTTATAAACTTAAAACTAACAACTAAACATCAATTTTACATACTATCGTAGATAAATGTATTTATACTTGACATATTAATATTATACAGTATTATTATATTATTAGTAAGTTGGTCCCACTTGCGTGTGGAATAATTTCCCATGCTATTCCACACGACTGTGCGAAATATACAATTTTCAAGCTTTGGTTAGTGTAGAGAAAGTGTAATTTTCAGTAGTGATCGCAGAAAAAATATTATAGAATTTCTCATAAAAACATTTTTAAAATATCGCAGTATATAATATCTGCGAAACTAATAACAGTGATCTCTGACAACGGCCTGGCAGGTAGCGTGAAAGCCGGTTCACTCGATAACGCATGGTAAGCAATACTGCCCGCGGTTAGTAGTTGGATGGGTGACCGCTTTGCGAAAACCCATTCCAGCGAACACTGCGTGCCGTTGTCACACCACTGAAAACAAGGATCCGAGGCGGCATATAATCTCAGCAGTTGAGACTGCTTAATAATAATAAAATAAAAATACAGTGATCTGCAATTTCTGATTTACAATTGTACCTAGTGGATACATGTAGTATATTAGGTATAGCATTAAATTATTGCTCGTATATTTCACATCAAATTAATACATTTACAAGGACAAATTAACTACTTTTTAATTAAGTTTTTTCATTAACGTTATTTATTTACAGTGAATAATTACGAAATAATTTAAGCAATAAAAAATTTAGTGTCCATTAACGGCGGATATGCAGTTTAGATTCACTTTGACATACATACATAACATGTATATAGATAATAAAATATTCGACTTACATAATTATATACAAAATAACTGGAACAAAATAGTTTTCGGTTTTAAAATATTGTAACCATGGTCAAATCATCACATATTTTCCACCTCATTTCCTAACAATGTAAACCGCCGACGTGTACCAACAAAATTATTATAATTATTATGTACCTAGCATTATCATTAAATTATATATTCATATCATCACATTATTATATTATTACTCAACACTTTTTTGTGCATCAAAAATATGTTGTGTATATAGGTGGCCATGAATCTATTGTGTGTTGTTATTTCAAAGGTCGCTAGATAGAAACACTGCGGCGTTTTATAATGTCTAACATCCGACTTGTAATTACACAACCACACGCGTAACATACATGCATGTAGACCTTATATGTACGTGTTATCCGTGAGCAACATCACGAAATAATCATTTGAACATCTTTTATGATACAAACGCCATTTAGATTGAATTATAAAAACTGACGTTTCAAGGTGAAATTGGCGTTATGAAATATTATATTTTATTCGAATTTAGAAAAATTATTTGCTCCATGGGGAAATACGATCGCCAGTTCGATACCCACAGCCGACAATTTTCCTCAACAATGGGGTCGTTCACTAGAGTCTCAAAATAGAAAATAAATCATTTTTATTGTGACTAGACCCAAAAACACCGTACTTGATATAACAGAAGTTTAAAAAATATTATTAATTATTATTTTAATTTTAAAGACCTCTACAATGACGTAAAAGTATTATGGCGCATATTTATCCTATTCTAAATTATTTGTACTTATTATTGACCTGTCAAATTTTCGAAATATCAAAATAGTTGGCAACTAAATTGTAGGCTTTTTGTTTCACTTCGAATTCGTAAGTATTTTAAATACATACAAAATATATTATTTATTTCTAACTAATAAATATTACTTTATGTCGACTCAACAAAAATACAAGCTTGTTGAATGACATAGGTTAGCAAAATTTATCTTAATTTGACTAAAAGAAACGTACAGTTTATTTATGTTACTTCCAGAAATAAATGGTATTCATGTATATTTTAATTAATTACCACGAAATAGTTATTTATGTATCAATGCACTGAAGTTTAACTTTTTACCACGAGTATGGAATTTATTTGCCAAGGCCCGTAGGGCCGAGGAAAATTAACCATGTGAGTATAAAAAGGAACTTCAGTTCCGCGGTACATATTAAATTTTATTTGAAATCTAAAATTAGGAAAAACTGTAAAGAAATTATTGTATAGGTTAAGTTTATACATCAGTCAGTTGTCATTTGGAACTGGCAGTCAGTGTTGCCAACCTCGAACATTGAAGTTATCGTAAATAACACTCAAAATTATGTGTTTTGTCCTCAATTTTTTCATCGGAATTAATTAGTTAACTCTTCTTATACATGTGGGATTTTTAAGTATGAAGTCACTGTATTTTAAAACAATTATTATTATTCGAACGTATATTAAACATAAAAGATATTATTACAAAAAATATTAGTATTAACAATAAAATTAAGGTGATTTAAATAAAATGAAACACAGATGGTCGTCTTCGCGTCGTACGTCGTTCGCCATTACTCGCAGACTGTGTTGCCAGGGTCGGACGGCCCCACAACTTCAACAGGACCGGACGGACCCACAACTCGGCCATCCTGGGGTTCATCCGACTCGGATGAATCGGAAAAGGCATTTTCTTCGTAGTGGTCTTCCCACGGTTTCATTTGATCAGCAGCCGTTGATGTTCGCCTGGCACCCTCACCGAACCCCACTTTCTCGACTTCATATCTATCGTGACCTGTAACAGAAATAATTTTGTACGGGCCCAAGAACTTCGGGCGAAGCTTGGCATTAGTTGCAAACTGGGATCGCTTGATTGCAACTAGATCGTTGATCTGGTATTGGAATGCTGGCTTCCGTTTCTTGTCATAATTTCGTTTATTTTCCTTTTGAACCTTGATTATCTGTTGCTTAGCATCTTTTCTTGCCTTTTCTCTTTCTTCTTCAAACAAGGCAATACCTTCTTCTTCTAAGATTGCTTGGAGTTTGATGTCTCTCGGAGTATTCATTTTTATTCCGATCATAAGCTCGAAGGGCGATCGTCGAATACTTCTTTGATACGTGCTGTTTAATGCTGTTTGTACTTCTCCAATGTACTTGTGCCAGTCTTCAGGCTTTTCAAGTGATAATTTACTAAGAACAGGTATAATAATCCGATTAATACGCTCAATTTGACCATTTCCCCTCGGTATTCCAGTTGTAATCTGAACGTGTTGAATGTTGTTATTCTTGCAATAGTCTTGGAAGGCGTGCGATGAGAATGCAGTGCCTTTATCGGATATAATTCGACTTGGGTTTCCAAAAGTAATTTTTTGAATCTCTAGCTTTGCTATAACTTCTTCAGTAGATGTCGTCTTGGTGGCATAGAGCCAAACGAATTTGGTAAAAGCATCAACTAAAGACAAGATGTATTTGTAGTTTTTCCTGGTTGATGTTAAAGGGCCTAAGTGATCAATATGGTAGGTTGATAAAGGGCTTTCTCCCTTATCGATAGGGTTTAACATACCTTCTTGCTTTCCCATCTTTTTATTCGTCAGAATACAAGCTATACAATTTCTTATTACAGTTTCTATTTTTTCATTCATCTTTGCAAACCAGTATTCTCTCAGAACTATATCTTGCGTTTTCCTTACAGCAAAATGTCCGTTTTGATGAGCAGCCTTAATAATTTCTGTTTGCATTCTTTTCGGTACAACTAGTAGCTGTGAACCCTTATATTCTCGGTATAATAGCTGATTCTTGACGCAGTAACCTTCATGTGGAGATGTCTCTAGAACTTTCATTATCGTTTTAATTTCTTCATCTTCTTGTTGTGCTTTTTGGATTCTGCTTGTTACAACATCTTGAGCAATATTGACGACAGGATTTCGGCTCAAGGCGTCAACATGCCTCATGCCTGTACCTGCTCGGTGTTCTATAGTGTAGTTGAATTCTTGTAAGTACATAGCCCATCTCGCTACTTTTGCTGGTAAGTTCTTCTTATGCATCGTCATTTGAAACGCAGAGCAGTCAGTTATGATTTTGAACGGTATTCCGAGTAAATATACTCGAAATTTTTTTAGAGCTTCTATAATTGCTAGGACCTCCAGTTCATAGCTTGAATACTTTTGTTCTGCTTCGGACGTTTTCCTGCTCATGTAATACACAGGGTGCATTTTTCCATCTTGATCGTCTTGTTGTAGAAGTACAGCACCATAGCCATGTTTACTTGCATCTGTGTGCAGCTCTGTCGTATTATCAGGTGAATAAATGCTTAGGACAGGCTTTTGCATTAAAATTATCTTCAAAGTTTCAAAAGCTTGCTTTTCTTTATTTCCAAATACAAACTGGGAATTTTTTTTCAACATGTCACTCAGTGGTTTTGCTATCTGAGAATAACTTGGGATGAACTTACGGAAATAACCCGTAAGTCCTAAAAAGCTTTGAATCTGTTTTATAGTCGTTGGCTCAGGAAATCTTTTGACTGCTATTATCTTCGCTTCAGCCGGACTAATCTCGTTGTTCTTAATTTTGTATCCCAAATATTCTATCTCTTCTTGAAGAAATTTACATTTCTCCCATTTTATTTCTAGACCGTATTCAGACGCGCGTTGTAAAACTATTTGCAGACGTTCTAATCCTTCATCGTGATTTACTGCTGGTATTATCAAATCATCCATGTAGGTAAGTACAATCCCTTTGTAAATTAAATCTTTGTTTTCAGCTGCATTTTCTGAGCACTTTGAAGCAATATGCCCAAACTTGTTGCATTTGAAACATTTCGTTCCAAGGGTCTTCTTCTTGCAATCACGTGACAAGTGTCCTTTTTCGCCACAATTAAAGCATCCCTTTTCCGTTTTGCTTCCACTTTTGACATTTGATTTTTCAACAGGTTTGTGACATTTCGACTTCATGGTTTCGTAGCACTTTAATTTTTCTTTTAATTCAGCAAACGTATGTGCTCCATATAAAATTGATTTGTTTGGTTCGTAATCCACTATACCATCTATAATATATTGGATTATAACTTTGTCGTCTAGGCTTACTTTTCTTCCGATTTCTTTCATTTGTAAAATGTAATCATGAAATGTTTCATTAGGAGTTTTCTTACGTTTAGTAAGCATTTGATGTACGGTTCGACTGTCTATTTTTTCTTGAAACTCTTCACAAATAGCTTCTTTTAATTCATTCCATGTTTTAAAAATAGGTTCTGATTTCATCCACAACTTAGCAGTTCCATCAAGGGATTTCTTTGCCACAAGCAAGGTTTGTAAAGGGGTCCAATTGAAAATAATGGAATTCTCTTCTATTTCGTTAATCCATTTGTCTACGGAATATGCAGCGTCACTTCCGGTAAACACAGGAATAACATCTTGAACATCTTTAATTTGTGTTCCTGTATTTGCAGTTGCTTGTTGTGATCTTCGTTTCAGTTCTTCGCATTGTTGTTTTAGGTTATTAACTTCTTGTTGTAAACGTTCTTGTTCACTATTCACTTCTGTCGACATTCGCTCTAGTCTGCTTTCCAAATCTCTTTTCAGCGGCATTTTGTATAAATTTTACTTCACTTAAAATTTAAATATTTTTAAATTATCTCGTCTTTATTCGTCTTCGTCTTTGTCTTTTATTCTTTTATTAACACGTCATTTAACACCGATATTTGATCGTGTACGTCTTTTATTTATTATTAGGTTTTTATTTTAACTTTTCACTACAGTGTACAAAAACTAATGCGAAGTTTTTACAGTGTACCGTCATTCGCTGACGCAGCAGGTGTCTACAGCTGCATTCACACAGAAAACCGAAAAGCAAACAAAGAAACAATGTCGACTTGTTTAGCAATGTCAGCTTATGTAATGTTTTACTGAACCGAAAACACAGTTTATAATTTATCCTTTGCTTTCTTAACTAATACACGCACTGAACACAAGTAACAAATTGTCTTTTCACAGTAACTCCAGTTTTATCCCGGTTGAGCCCCCAATTTTGTGGGATTTTTAAGTATGAAGTCACTGTATTTTAAAACAATTATTATTATTCGAACGTATATTAAACATAAAAGATATTATTACAAAAAATATTAGTATTAACAATAAAATTAAGGTGATTTAAATAAAATGAAACACAGATGGTCGTCTTCGCGTCGTACGTCGTTCGCCATTACTCGCAGACTGTGTTGCCAGGGTCGGACGGCCCCACAACTTCAACAGGACCGGACGGACCCACATACATATTGTTTCATTTTACGTATAAATTTACTGCAATACGTCATATAATTGTCAAAATTATACTACTTGTACAATAATTAATTTACGGTTGCCAACATTGCGTTGCTCAAAATCGTCGTATAATAAGTTACTTTAGTGACGATTTCTGAGCTTTTAATGACGATTTTTGAGCACTTCATTGCCGATTTCAAATAAATATCATTATTTGTTCCATGGGGTAAATACGATCACCAGTTCGACACCCACAGCCGACAATTTTCTACAACAATTAATTTACCCTTGTGGTTCCTCTTCACCATAAAAATATATGGAGGGTGTAATTTGACGGCAGGTAACCGCACCTCATATGTTCGAATTTTATCACTTATCCACATATCTGAAAGCTGTTCTAATAGATAGTGGCTATTAACTTTCTTCAAATTTTCTTTTAAAAATTATGATGTGGTCATCACAAGACTTTCTTATTCATAAGAATCTATATCAGAATGTTCAAAAGTTACACATTAAACATAAATACCATAAAACAGATGTTTTAGTGTCCTGTAAATTATCTGTTAATTTTTAACCGCCTGTTATAAATTTTAACCAATAAAAATATATGTGTCAAATGAAATTTTCATTTTTTATTCAGTGGCGTCTGTTATCATTGGTTAAAACTTTTAACAGGCTGTTAAAAATAAAGAGATTAGTTACAGAATAGGCCCCATAGTAATTTAAATATTGCTGATCTCGGAGGCGTAGCTAGAAAACTAGAGGACATGGGTTCGAATCTCTCTTAAAAGATGGTCGTTTGTGTTGTTCACATAAATTCTCAATCATCAACTCATTTAGAAGCATATGACCATAAGTAGTTAGCCCGCTTAACATCTAAAAAAAAAAAAGAGAAATCTGTAAAAAATTTAATAAAACGACGTTTCGGTAACCAAGTGCTGCCTTCATCAGGTATAATACAAAACTATAAATAAATAGGTAGTCAATACTACATGTTTATAAAATGAGGGTAACATAATTCAATGATTTTAAAAATTAATATAAACAGAAAATTAGAGGCGAACAACAGTTAAACACGACTTACGAGTATTTAGTTCAAAGATATCTTGATTTCAATAGCTTCTCTAATTAGTCTTCTCACCCAGTAATTTTCTTTTGCTAAAATCTTCGTGTTTTCGAAATCAATGCCATGTAAATCTTTTTTGAGTTAAGTAAAATTCATAGTATTGTCTGCTGAGTAAACTTCCACTTCCAGTTTGGAAATTATGACCAAAATCATCTCAGTTGTCATGTAGCTTATAATTATGAAGATAAATTACTCTCTGTTCCTAAATAAATATCTACACGTCATTTACCCATTTTGGGACTGGAATTCTGCTTTCTCAGATCTCGATAAGTATTATATTTTTTCTCGAGAAAGTACAATTACAACTACAAGCTTTCAAGAAATTCCATTTTAGTGATGGAAGAACCAAAACTGTAAAGTTACAATGACAACTGTTGGCTGTAGGATTCGAACTGAGGATCACATGATCTGATGTGATAACACAATTATTGTTCTCATAAATGTTCATGAGTCAGTCATACATACGAATTAATTATCTGTACAAATTACAAAGAGAAAATAAAAGGTAAATAATAATGTAAAACTTATTTATTCAGTTTATAGGAAGCCAACGCACACTAATCAATATCTTCATGAGACCTCTAACCATCACCCAGCCCAAAAAGCTTGTACGATTAAAACATTATACCAGAGATCTTCAACTTTATGTCATCCCAGAAACCTTCAAGAAGAAATTGAGTTTTTAGATGATGTGTTCTTGAAAAATAGTTGCAGCAAAGCGCAGATAAGAAGAGCATTGAAATCGAAAGATAAACCTGTACAAGTTCCTCAAGTTGTGCCACTGTACCTTACATTGCTAATATTACCGACAAAATTGGCAGGATTCCTAATAAATTTGACATAAAAATGTCATTTAAGTCAAATAAAAAAATCCGTGATCTTCTGGGCAATTTTAAAGATACAATGCCTCTAAATTGTTCTGGCATTTATGAGATTCCGAGCCAATGTGGCAAAGTTTACATTGACCAAACTGGTACAACTGTTGCTACAAGATTAAAAGAACACAAACTACATATTAGATTAAATCAACCTAATAAATATGCAGTTGCTGAACATGCCATTCAAGAATTACATGATAATGATTTTGAATAAACGAAGATTCTATAAGAGAAAATAACTGGTTGAGAAGACTAATTAGAGAAGCTATTGAAATCAATATATCGTCAAATAATCTTAATTTGATACAGACTTTGATCTTAATAAGTCATGGGGTGCGTTCAGCCGAACCTAGCAGCTAGATTGCTAACCTAGCAGTCATAGCTGAACGTATCGCTAGGTAACCGCTAGATTTCAGCAGCTAGACTAGCGACCTAGCGAAATAAATTTGCGCTAGATGAGCTAGCGAACCTTCTAGAACTCTCAACTGTCAAAAATTCATTTATAATATCATCAACATTAATCATGTCTGCAAAAAATCTATAAAAAAACTTAAGTATCATGAAGTATTTGATATCTATTAATTACCAATTTTAAGATTGTTTTAGATTTGTCTTTGATCAGAATTTGAGATTAATTCCACCAAAACTTGACTGACACAAGATGACAGTACCAGCAAAATTCCGTTCATGTTCATACTACTTTTCATCTGCTAGAAACTAGCACTAGCAAACGCTAGTTAGCCGCTAGTTTGGTTGAACGCGCACATGGTTAACTGTTGTTCTTCCTTAATTTTCTGTTTATATTTTGTTACTTTGATCCATGTTACCCTTATTTTGTCAACTCGTAACCTTAACTAAATATTTATTATTTATTGTTTTATATTTTACCTGAAGAAGGCAGCAATTTTCTGTCGAAACGTCCTGTTTTTAATAAATATTTACAGAACTTTTACCCAGTACCCAGTTATTGTTTATTTCCTTTCTTATGAGTTCTGAAAGCTTCTTTCAATATTTGTAAATAATAATATTCAATACAGAGCACAAAATTACTTTGAAAAGTACGCATTTCCGAATAAATGACAAATTCGTTATAATCGAGTTCCGCTGTAGCATAATTTACACGCTAAATTGCCCCGTTTATAAAGAGAAGATGTATAGTCAAATTTAAAATCTGTTTTTCATATAAAGCGATTCCCATTATATAACAACTCTTTATGTGTGTGTACTACGTGTGTTACGACTGCGAGTGTTGACTGTCAACTTTTTCTTTCACTGCCGCCATTTTGTGCAAGGAAGTGGTGGGGGCGGCTATGTGGGCCACTGTGCCAGTGAAACTGTATCATATAATAGCGATCTTCATTTATTTCTGCAGACAGCGAACAGGTTTTTCAACTTTTTTCTTTGTTTGTTTTCATGGTTTTGAAAGCATTTTTTGTGCGCTTTGATTGAATTGGTTATTTCCTAATAATTAATTTCAGTTTTTATTGATTATTTTGTTAATTACCTACGTGAAACTAGTTTTTATAAAGTATGACTCAAACTGTTGAGGTAACTAGGAACTGTTTACAAATTTTTATTTTTTCTATAGACACACCTAATATATAAGAAATTTGTTTCATATTTTCATCACATTTGGAAATCCTGTCCTCGGCACTGAAATACATTTTCATGGCCTAAAGAGAAATACTTTCAAATACTAATCAATCAATATTTTAACAGATGAAATATGTGTGTGTTTTAAATATATTTGTATGTAAATTTAAGTTCATAATGTAAAGTAATTTGTAAAATTTATAAAATATTAAGCCAACACATTATTATTTATTATTAGAGAGCGGATTATATGCACGAAAAAACTGAATTATATGCGCATTTATGTGCACTAATTTTTTAAGAAATATGCACTATATATATACACAAATATACATGCAGCCAATATATACAAAACTTAAATTATTAGATAAAAATTATAAATGAATACATTATGAATTTTATTGCACAATGCAATCACAATTAACAAATATACTACTAATATACATATAAACTAAGTCTAGAAACTTGATATTATAAGATTATGACACATTTACATAATTACAATAACAAATTATTAATTTTCTAAAGAAAAAAAAGTGAAGCATAAGTAAAAAATATATCTAGCTGAGAATTCTCGGTCTTATATTCATTGTACCCACTTTTACCAGCATTCGTGTATACAATAATTTCTGGACCTGTATTCTGTAACTTAGAGCTAAGACCTAACTATATAACTATGACGTTATAGCAACAGTGAATGTTTCTATAATCTGAATAAAAACTGTTTCTATCCTAGGAATTTTGTAGTGCATAAGTTTAAAAAATTTAGATTGGTAGCAAATTTCATCCTTTTTATGTTTGTTCTTACAAATTTTAATTTTTACAGATTTATTTATTGTTTTTGTTTGGTTTTATGCTCTATTATTAGTTGAAGTTCAGTTTTTTAATGCATGTGTATTTTATTTAGTTTTATAAATTTCTATACTAATATAAATAAAAATCCATAATAAAAGAAAATATAATGATGAATTAATACAAAAAAAATTTAATCACAAAATATCTAACAAAAAGTCATGTTCTCTACACCAAATGTCAAAATAGAGCTAGCTCTACGAAGTAGAAACACCCCCAGTGGTAGCTCCACAGATAAAGACAGACATGACGTCATATACCCCTGTTTCCAGTCATCTCCGCTAGACACCACCACTGAATATAGAAACATTGCCGGTTTAGAGCTAGCTCTAAAGTTACAGAATAGGGGTCCTGGTGCTCAGACCTACCAGACCAACTATTAAAACTTATATAGAATACGTATTTAGATATTCTAAATTGCACATTCCTTTCAGCTAACATTTTTATGCCACTGGGTACAATGATGAATGTAAATTATTTACTTCTACAATTAATTTAATTTAATTGAAGTTGTTTTAATTATGACTGATTGATAAGTAAGAATATAATAATGTAATCTATTAGTCCAGTGGCATAGAAATTATTAGCTCAGAATAATATGCAATGACATTTGATAATTAAAAAAAAATCAATTTGTACATCAAAATATTTATATTAACCACTTATTTTAAAATGACTTAGTACTAGCTCTATGCCTTCAATTAGTAATAATTAATTGCAATCAGTAAGTAATAGCATTCAGCAGAATTGAGCAATGGTCATACTAATAACAATTTTATAGCACAATAAACTATAAACGTGCAGAAGCTGAATGAATTTCACTATTCATATGTTATTATTAGAGTTGTTGTAATATAAACTATAGTAACTATACACAATATCATGAATGTTTACACAATGAATGCAATAACTCTGATTTTACGTGCTGAGTGTATTTGATGTTCGCTCGTAACTTAGTGCAAAGAGCAATTCCCGGGCGGTGTAACGCCGTAAAGGATAAATTGGCAGGCGAGTGTTTTAATTCGGTGGAGTTTAATTGTTGAGCGGCTGTTCTGCTAGCTAAGCCAACTTCGACCACCAGCAGAAGCTAATTATACACGTGATCGGAGACGTCAGAGTCTGGGACAAGGACCCTAAATGTATTTTAATTGCAAGCTAATGTGCAAGTGTTAGAGAAATTGTTGATTTCGATATGGTCCAAAACTGTAATTGAAATTATCCATTATGTTTTAATAATTGTAACTATTACATTGATATAGCTAAGAGCGAATACTTTTTAAGAAATTAATATAAGTGTTTTATGACACAAATGTCGTCATCAGTATATTACTTTCTTCAATTAAAATACTCTTACGGTCAGCTGCATTAAGCGTTGTTCACTACATTGTTATCTAACAACATGTTAAAGCGTTAAAATGA
The DNA here is from genome assembly GCA_963942605.1 of Poecilus cupreus. Taxonomy (NCBI): domain Eukaryota; kingdom Metazoa; phylum Arthropoda; class Insecta; order Coleoptera; family Carabidae; genus Poecilus; species Poecilus cupreus. The sequence continues at coordinate 2,916,878 of OZ012733.1, read as the reverse complement.
CACAATGGATAATATAACCGCTACCACATTTTACCCATTTTATTAGTTTAATACATACATACATACATACATACATAACATCACGCTATATCCTACTTAGTGGGGTAGCACGAACCCAGAAACACAGTCAACCAACAATCAATCTCCTCCAAACATTCCTATCCTGACACACCACTTTCGCCTCGTCCACATTCATAGTGCGATTCATACATGCTCGTTTATTCTTCACACTCGGCATCATTCGTTCACTCAACAAACCATCAATCATACCCAATCAGTTAATCCTCGGACGCCCACGCAATCGTTCACCTTCAATCTCACCCATATATTAGTTTCACCAACCTTTCATTCGACATTCGCTCAACATGTCTAAACCACATCAAATGACTCACTCCCACTTTCTTAACAACATTGTTCTCAATCTCACACTCATCATACACCAATGTATTCCGTATACGATCACGTCTCGTATATCCACACACTCTTCTCAAATATCTCATTTCTACATACTATAATTCATAGCTCAAAATTTAAAATTACACATTTTTAGGTAAACAATATTATTGCGATAATGTTTATCAACAGTAAAATAGCTATTAGTTTTATTTTATCTAAAAATATATAACTTACAAAGTAAATTTTATCTAATGTTGAATTGCTTAAATCGCTATGACTGAGTGAAAGAAATAAAGGTTTGGCCGAATGAAAACAATACCTCGAGTGGTATTTGGCAAGATAATATGTTGAATGTAACTATTAGTCGTTGTCAAGGTAATGAAGGCAAATAAAAGATTATCTACTTGCTTAACAGTTCTCTTCCTGAAAATCCGAAGTCAAACTATTAAAGTATTTTTACACATGAGGTCCATCCATTTTTACCATCTATTCAATGACATCTGTGTATTTGTTTGAACAATAACTGACAAACTAAGAAAAATGGAGTAACAAAATTTCTTAACTATAAATTTCAGACCAATGTGCAGAACTGATTAGAATTTGGTTATAATTGCAAAACAGAAGGACAGAAACAAAACAAAACAGAAAGACATACAAACAGTAAATTCAGTTACCTATAGTTATATATTTCTTTTTTTTTTATGAAGATGGGAAGCGGAATAACAACTCTGGTCATATGCCGCCTCATGATTGGATGATTATGAATTATGTGACTAACACAAACGACCATGCTCTTCACCGGGATTTGAACCCACGACCTTTGGTATGCTAGGCTAGTAGCATAGCTAATAAGCCACCGAGATCGGCAATACGATATGTTAATAATTACATTAGCTATGAGAACGAATAAATATTTGAAACTTCACTCTTTATGCAGTGCTTGATGAAGATACGTTGGGATAATTATAAAATAGAACAAAATCATGTTATTTATTACCATCTTAAAGCATGGGGGCACAATGGGATCTCAATATTCAGGATCACTAAATGAAAAATCTATTCGAATAACAAAAAAAAAAAAAAATTAAGCCATCCGTGAATGGTAGGTAACGATGGTGAAGAAAAAATAAACAGTCAGTTTATATAAACGGCACAAACAAACCTGTCATTACGACTCACCGTACTCTGTCCCTCTGTTTTTGAAATCAAATATTATCAGTTTAATATTGGGAATAAATGTTACGAATAAACAAGTCATTGTTTAATTAGAAACACACAAGTTCAATGAGTATATTTTAACAACATGAATTATTGTTGATGTTAATTGCGTACGATCCTGTAAAAAAAATTCAACCCTCTATTTCCCACCTGCTCGAAATCGCAAATAAATAGCTCTAAAATTTCGTGCTAATTTCGTCCTAATTATACAAATTTCGTGCTACAAAGGAAACCATCGGATATTTTTTCCACTGACAACTTTTTTCTTGCACTTTTAATGAACCATTATTAATGTACAGAACTCACGCTGGATAAACTCGAATCAAACTACTCATTTTTAATGGAAATTATCTGTAGGTAAGTTAACAACATTTCCTAAACCACGCTGGACAAACTCAGTACTCATTTTTAATGGAAATTGTCTGTAGGTAAACTCGAGTCGTTGCTGCCTTTGGCGAGCACAAATTGTACCATGGTTACATTAGTCGTTAGTTTCGATTTTCCCGATGTTAGTCGCCAGCTAGACGTCTACTTAGAGCCCCCGACTTTTCACGTTCTTTTTCATTAGTTTTCTTAAACGCACAAAACTATAAAGAGGCGGCGGATAGAGCATCAAAAACCAAATAATTTTATCAAAAATTTTCTTTGTATTTCTAATAGGCGCTACATACTACAATTTTTTTTCTACCGTTCACAGAAGCAGTGTTTTACTCGAAAGTAGAGTGAGGCAATATTTTGTTATTACGATAAAACATTCAACACCACCAAAATTTAACCTCCTTCATTCACCCACTGCGTGGAACGCAGAGGACAACTTCATTATAATTCTGGGTGAATTTTTTAAATTGAACTCTCGTGATTCATTTCACACTTGTTTTTTTGCCGGCCACCTCCAACCTATTAGAAAGTGGAGGAGGGATGAAATTTTTACGTTGTTTGGTGTATTGCCATAATAAAAAAAATTGTCTAAATCTATTTCCAAAGTAAAATACTACTTCTATGACTGGTAGAAAAACCAATTTTATTGTTTACAGCAGCGTCTATCATTTTACCTGGGTCGTTTTTGCACTGGATGTATATTTCTCAAAATATTCCAGGTGGTAAATTAAAATGGAACAACCTGTATAATTGAGAAGTTTCAAACAGATGGCAATGTGATACGTTATTTGAAATAGGAAATTACACTATATTACCAACGTCTAAATGAGCCCATAAACTATTTTTTCTTTATGAAACTTTATTAGAATATATGACGATCACTGAAAAGCCGATGTGAAAACTTCATCTATTAGCCGAGATATGATTTTTTAAAGGTTGTGTGACGTCACTTGTACTGCTCCAGTGGCACTAAAACTACGATTTTTCATGATAGTAGATATTATATATTTTTTAATACAAAAATAATATATACATATTATGTCTTAATTTTCAACAATTAAACTTAACCCTTTAACGCCTAGCGTCACCATATGGTCACGTAAACATGTAGTTACTTTTATAGCTCTAGGTGGCTGCGAATCTATTAAATTAGTTGTAAATACTTCTAGTTGTTGTTAGAAGATATGGCTCTACTTGCTAAAATGGTTTTTTATTTTTAAATAATTGTTTATAGGTTAAATTTATTTCAAATCTTCACTTTTTTGACAATTAATTCCGTCTTTGAAGGGTTTATAAATAAAGATATTATTCCCTTGGCAACTTTAGAGTATTTTACTTGATATTCGAGTAAATAACATACGAAAGTTTGAGAACAGTGTCGCTGGTAGTAAGGTAACCTAGCATCAACACACAATTTTATTCTATAGTTTTTCAACACAGCACAATAAAACAGTGATATTATAAAACAAGTAATAGAAGCCCAACAAATATAATATTAAATACCAACAAACAAAACAAATGAAATGACATTTCGTAGTTCTATTTTAGCCCACAATAGGCGTTGGGCGCAACGGCAGACGCGCGATTTGCACTTATCATATTTCTGGCCAATAGCGTCAATGCGAGTACCCGTGACGTCAAAATATGTTCAATTCGTTATATCGCTTTACTGCAGAATATTTAAAAAATACTTTACTACTAATTATTCCGTAAGTGTTACATGATTTTGATATAAATTTGTCATATTTCGTTTATAGTTTATGCGCCCATTAACAAATTTGCCACGAATGTCAAGAAAATGGTTTTTAAATCTAATATTTTCTTAAGTTAAAATGAACTTTGTGAGTATTTTTCCCGTCCATGTAGTGCAAAACTACAATAGTTCCAGTTATTTTTAGGCATTTAGTCGTGAACAGCATCATAGACAATATTACCGATTTGCAGTTTTAGAGGTTCTTATAAAAGTACTTAGACGTATTCAATTTTTACTGCATTTCCTAAGTCGAAGATCTTAGGAAAGTGTCTCGTGTGCCTAGTGTACCTAATAGATAATTCAGCAATGTCTATATGTATACAGATATCAAACTATATGTTACATGTAATGACTAAACATTCGAATACAGATTACTGCACATGTACGAGTATAATTATAAACAAATCAGGTTTTTTTATACAGGCAAAATTATATAAATTGCATATTTGTATAAGTATTAACTTAAATATAAATATACATGGTAATAAATTGAAATTACAGGTATTAGAAGTGTTGAAAGTAGCACCTAACAAACTCATTACAATACAATGTGACCTCAACCGTGAAGTGAAGCAAACAAAAACGCCGACGGCCACATTCTAGCTCACTAGGTAATGTTTTCCAGCTAAATAGATTTTTGTCGGTTTACTTGAGTACAAAAATTCTTTTAATTCTCCACAAAGTTTGTACATTCTTTCTGAGATTGCGCTGAATTAAATATTGCGGCAAGTATTTCAAGAATTGTCTCTACAACAAACATTTTAACTATTAGTAGCTAGCGTGTCTGAGATATAAATACACACATCCAATGAGTTTATTAAAAGAGAATAGAATCGTGTACGCTTCGCGATGCTCATGCCAAATAACTCAAATTATTATGAATAAATATAGATTGTTTGGATAGCATTTCTTTTGATCTGGGTACGTAATATAAATTGTTATTATCAGATTTATTCGTAAAAACTCATTTTTAGATCAATACATACACGAAAAAAAAAATGAATTGATACAATAGCAAAAAAATTTATCTTACGCATAGTGGTATAGTGACAGCAATTTAGATATTTATAATAACAATATTTATCCTTATATATATATATATATATATATATATATATATATATATATATATATATATATATATATATATATATATATAGAATGTTGTAGCAGCAATCGATAATAATATCACATTACTATTAAAAATAAAAAATAAAAAAATATACTTTAGTACCTTGATATACAAATAACTATTTTATAATAAGTAGCCAAGGAAATTGAATGCGGGGAAATATTTAATGATATTTACATAGATTTAATAATATATATGGATGGAGCGTTGGCTATGCTTTTAATACAGAAATCTGTAACCAACATAAAAGAGAGATAGTCATATCTAAAATGACGCAGTGGGAGAAGAACAGTACATTTTCATGCCACCCAGCACGTGGTACGAATGTGCTGTTCTTTTCCCACTGCGTAATTTTAGATATGACTATCTCTCTCTTATATTGGCATTAAACAGCTGTATGTAAAAATTTAAGAAAATGTTACCCACAAATTCATGTAGTTTCATTAGGTTGAAAATTTTCTCGTTTTATTGTTAATATGCATTTCTTGCTTAAATTCACATTTTTTGGAAAACTGTAATAAATATGAATATTTATACAGCGTTCTAACATAAAAGTGACATTTACCTGTCAAATGAAACACTGTCCGTTTTGTAAAATTATATGCACAACAGAATGTTACCATATTTAATATGTTTAAATATAACATAAGTAACAAAATTCTAAATGAGGGAAAAAAGTTCGGCCAAAAATCTATCAAAACAGTATTCTACTCACACCTCAAACGTCAAACCAAGTTCTTGTCATCTTGCCACCCATCACGTCACTTTCATCTCTCTATCTCTCTCACGCTGTGCTGGTTATAGTCTATCTTTGTCTATACTCCTTCCATACATTTTATTTTTTCTATGGTTATTCATAATCAAATAAGTAGGTAAACAATATATACCTACATTTAATTTTAATGTCATAATAAAATCTTGTTGATAACATAATGTAATTATAATGAACACAAAAAATAAATCTAGTCTAAATCATATGCTCAAACAAATCTCCATTGTTCGCCAAACAAAACCCATATCTTTCGTAGAAATGTCCCTGCGTATTTGATTTGATAGATATAGCCTAGCAAACACAGCTGTAACATTGATGTACCTGGTATGTAATATCTGTAACCTAAGTAGTATATCATTTATATACGTACTAATAACGTAATATACATATACTATGTAGGACATCTCTTGAGAGAGCGTAAAACTATATTGTCGGTATGTCACATTGGTCTTGGACATGGTACATACCTACAACATGTATATGTTATGTTACCGTACTTATAACATATTCACAATTAATTAGAAAGTTTTATATATTTTATATAAAAATATAGCAAAGAAATTTTAAATATTTTATAGTGTACACTGAACAACTTTGAAATATATTTAATTTAATTTTGCTAAGTGGTTATATATTTCCGTATCGAAATTTATGTAAAGGAAATTTTTAATTTATAAAAAATTAACATTTTCAAAGAGATCTTACTCGAAAATGTATAAAAACAACTATTCCATTCGTATATTCAAAGTTGTTTATACCAATAGTTTTGTTATGCACCATTAACGTTACGATGTCTACATACATGGGATGTCATGTCTCATACACCGTGTTGCGGACACAGGTCTATACATGTTACGTATATAAAACGTGCCCGCGGCATAACTGTGTTGGCTGACAGGGCTGTAATATTTCCATGGTTACTCATTATAAAACCAGAATTTTTGATTTTATTGGAAAGGTAAAATGTAACTTGTTCATTGAATCACATGCAGAAATTAAAATTCTTCAACATTTATTGGAAACATTTTTCTCTGAAATGTTAAGGGAAGCAGAAAATTGCCTATGTATTATTTAACATGTAAAACGTCTATGAGAGCTGAGTCAATCACCACTCTGTATATATAGAAAATGTTATGCTGAGGGTTCACGAATTAATAATATTTAAATAATATGTAGTTTTATACTTATAATTTCAATCCAGATTTAAAATAAAATTTGTATCTTGGGATCTTTACTTCGAATCCGTTTGTCATTTTAATTATAACCCCAGGTACCTTTTTACTAACGTGTTTGGTAAAAATATACCCCTTAGTGTGATCTTTTGTTTGAAGTTGCATAAAATTATAACTTTATAAATTTATAAACTCAGGTCAGAAATAAAAAAAAATAGAATAAAAAAATCCTCAATCCATTAGGTAAATCACGTAATAATTAAACACTCTTAACTAGTTTCAAGCATCATTTCATTTTCATAAATACCATTAGCAATTATTAATAATTAAAATTGTTTTTCTTTTACATAAATTAATTATTTATGAACGGAAATTCCATCTCGGCTCATTCACAACTGCAAAGGATGTAAGCACATTATTATTAATAAATAATCCATTAGCACGATTTGGAAATTAATTTAAAACAAATTCCATGAACTAATTTTTTAACACCTATTTGATGTGTTACTTGAAATGTACAGTTGGGAAATTCGTTAGTTAATACAGATTTAATTGTGACACATTTGACAGAAACAGACACGTGTTGTACAAAATAAAGCGGTGTCGAAAAAATTCTACCTTGAATTTAATTATTATTTTTATTTGAAGTTGTTTCATTTGAGCTGATCACAAAATATAACGAACGGAAAAAATCTAAACCCGCGCAAAACATATTACACACACCTATTTTCATGACTTTGACATTGACGAAATACATGTGAAATCGCAGTATGAGTATATACATTCGATTTTAATATGGAAATTTTTAAACAGAAATAAATCATTAATAAATTTAAAAAAATGTTTTAAATTAACATTAAAATGATTTATACTTTAGAATTGTGTCTCGTATAAAAAGTTTAAGTAGTGTAGATTGTATCAAAAATGCAGTAATTTGTATGACATACATTTTATGTAATTGATATAGTCACGCTTTTCTTAAAAGTACTTGAAGTTGATTGCAAGAAATCAACAATTTTAAGGCATATGGTTATACGACTCTATAATTCTTTACTACATCAGTAATAATAGTAACAGTAGGTAGGTAGCTAAAAATAATACTAACAAATTTCATTCTAATACACGAGTTCAATGATTCCTGATATCGGAAAAACAATTTATTCTTAAAAATAATTTTCTACGAACAATAATAAAGAAACTATATTATTATATTATATTTATAAATAGCTACTTACATTGATACTTTAAATTCTCGATACAAAAAAACACCTTCTTATTTCTTTACTTTATATTTATATTTGAAAAATTTTATTTTTTGTCGTATATTTGTTTACTTTTTGGCATAGATTTCACTTAAGAAAACAGCTTCGCAATACAATGACATGTGTCACATTTCGTAAAAAATTGTCACTATTGCTATTTCGAGAGCTATAAAAGATACAAGATTGATTAAATTTGCGAAAAAAAATTATTTTACGGATACTATTACAATGAGTAAATAGCCATTTATCCAATACCTCTCAATAAATGCTCTATGATTATGGCGATTTTAAACAAGCAAAGTAACAGATTATTCACTAGTGGGTATAATTTTGAGGAAATCCACTAGTGAGTATTTTTTTATTTATAACAATAATAATAACACAACACCTTGGTAACTACTTCGATTGATATTTTAATTTAAAAATTTAAATCATATGTCACTGTCAAATAATATTTCTTTAATAATTTTTTCATTTATTAAGAAGTGTTGGATAAAACGTTGTACTTCACACGTGGGCAAAGTGGAATTCCCCACTCGATAAAATTATCTCACTCAGCCTTCGGCTTCGTGAGCTAAAATTTCTCTCGTGGGTAATTCCTTACTTTGCCCACTTGTAAAGTAAATAATTATTGAATATCAAGGCACCAAAGTATAATTTTTTATTTGGAATAAACCATATGAGTAATAAACAATCTGATGTGGCCAGCACAGAACGTTCCGACCAATACTACTCTTAAACGGTACAAAATAGTATTTGATGATACAGAAACATACCTTTTTATTTATGTATTTTCTATTTATATTTGAGAAATTTAATTTTATTTCGTATATTTATTTAATTTTTTGACATATCTTTCACTATGAAAACAGCTTCGCAATAACAATGACATGTGTCACATTTCGTAAAAAATATAAAATTTCTAAGTGTTTCCATAGTGTACATGGAATGCAAGATTTATGAATTTTAATTTCTTTATATTTTATTATCTCTAAAGCTAATGAAAATTAATAAAAATTGTGTAATCAAAACAAATAAAAAATAAATTTAACCGTGTTTTTTTATGGAAAACTGTTAAGGGCTTCTAGTGAACTGCTACTTCCGCTGGGCCAATTTTATTCAAAATCTGATCAGATCCTCATAGAAATATAAGAAGCAAAAATTAACAAAATTGTATTTTATTGATAATATAGTTTTTGAGTTATACGAGACGAACACACATACATACCAGTCATAATGGATAAAATAGTAAAATCATATTGAGGGGACCATAAAACGTGTTTATTAATTGACAACTCACTGCTCAATTTTTTGACTAAAAACAATACCTCCCTTACCTAGAGGTAGGTGGGAGGTAAAAATATAAATCTGGAGTGATCAATACACAACCTTCTGTGGATTCTTTCACCATTGACAACCGAAAAAAGATGAATAAAATGAATTCTTATAAATCATTATTTAAAAAAAACAAATATTAGCGTATAATAAAACATTCACTTAGATTCCAGGAACTAACAAGATGAGAGATATAAAACATTATACTACCAACTGGAACATAGCCACATCGAGAAAATAACAAATTGTCACCACTAGAATCCATATACGTAGACCAAACATACATCCGAAGCCTATTCTTATAACAAATAATACAAAACATTCACTATAACGTTTCAGAAATAAATATTCAAGATACAAAACACGTTATTTATATGTTTTGAAAATTCGCGTCATAGGTCATAGCATAAGTTGCCACAACGCGTTGTAATTGTTTTAATATGTCTGCAACGAGAAAGTTGTGGTCATTTTATCGCTCATTCAGCGTTTTCGATCTTTGAGCTAACCAAATATCAATCTGAACTTGAATGTTTAGTAACTACACTTGACATTTGTTTGACAAATAAAACAGATATTTTAGGTATTTGTTTGTTCTCTTTTATGATTACTCAAATATATTATTAACCATATAATTTTTTCAGATTCAAGAAAATTCAAACAATATTTTCTGTTCCATATACTTTTGCTAGATAACTTCTTTCATTTGAATCTATTTTTGCCGTTGATATTAATGTTCTGTGTTCTGGGCGTGTAGTAATCTTCTACTCTAGGCTTTGCAATTATATCAAAAACAAATTATAGTTCTACGCATTGTCATAAAACTTATAAATATTATTTTTACCTTCCGCAACATCCTGTAACGGAGGTATAGGAATCATGCTAAAAATTGTGTAGTAAGTTTTCAGTGGATCAGCACGTTTTAGGGTCCCTAGAATACGATTTTAATAGTTTCGCGATGATGTCTGTGTGTGTGTGTGTATGTCTGTCTTTCAGCCTATATGTCAGTCTGTTAGTCTGTCTGTCAGTCTGTGGGGATCTCTGGAGTTACGGTTTCTCAAAAACTACTAAACTGAAATTTTTGAAATTTTTTTATATATTAATTGTATACCCTTTGGAAGAGCAGATTAGTTTTTGGTGTTAATCCAATAACCGGAAGTGGTAGTTTATTTGAAACCCTATCAAGTTATTTTAAAATATCTCAGTAAATTATGGTTTAACGAAAATTTTGCTATTAGAATAATGTTTCAAATATTAAAATCTATAATTATTGTTTAAAACATTTTCCTCTTACTGTCACTATTTACGAATTACAACACGTTAAAGAAAATTTATATTTTGATATTTTCGTTTAAATCTGCTAACCTATTTTTTGAAAAAACAAAACAACGGTTGAAAAATTCCAATTTTGACATGTGTCATAATTTTTTGAAGGGATGATCGTTTCTTGAAGTGGTGGTCCGTGTTTTTGGATTATTTGATATGGAATCTATGGCGGGAGGTATTGTGCTGCCCACAACAGATTTTTTCTATATGAGTTATTACACACAAACACAGGTCTGAAAAGATGTATTTCTGAAATAATCTCCTCAACTGTTTTCCATGATTCATGTGCTTCCTTATTTTATGTTTAAGAAAGTAATAATTATTAAGAATGTATATGATGCCTACAATCTTGTAAATTGTAAGAAAACGCAATTAGCTAAATAAAGCCCGAGAAAATTATATAAAACCTCCTCGTCTTCTCTCTCATTCAGAAATCTAAATTTAATATTTCGCTTCCTTCATTCACTTTTACTTTCTTACGTAAAATGTCCTTTCCATTGCCATGAATAACTCATCTCTTAGTCTTTATTTTATCTGGATCTGAATGTGACAACACTAACGACAGCTTTATAATGATTATAAATGGGACATTTTTATTTCCAAGTGCAGTTTTTATTAGGTGATCACCTTTTACCAGCGAATTTAGGTGCGGTTCGCTACTTAACTATCATTAAATGCAATTTATGTTGTTCACTTAAGTACAATGTGAAATAAGTAAACAGGATTTGAGTTAAAAATTCGATAGTTTAATCTAGACAAAATAAAATATTGACAAACTAAAATCCTGTCCGAAAAAAAACTGATATCCCATAGGTTTATCAAATATTCTCCCAAACTCATCAAAATACATTCAGGGACCCGAACTGTGACGAAACCGTAAGCGAAAACCACACCGATATTTCACTTTTTATGAAACCGTAACCGAAAACCGAAATCTATATTTTATTTCTTCAAATATGGAAACCGAAAACGAAACGAAAAATAAAATTATTCTGTAACCGAAAACATAGCCGAACCGAAATATTATCGGTACTAAAACATAAATATAAAAATTGTACTAAACTGAAAATATTAAATTCTAATTTCAATCGCAAACAATTTTCAACCAACCTTTTAGTTTTACATATTTGCTATTCAAATTTCGTATAGAATAATTATTATTAAAACAAAATGAGTGTTAATAATTTTCGTAATGTATTTAATTTAACTTATTGTTTTAGATCACAACTTAAAATGAAAGTAACTATACTTTTACTTAAAACAACTTTTCATATTAACCGAAACTAAAACATCATTACATTATCAAAGAACCGTTATCGATAACCGAAACCGAATTTAGATTAGTATAAAAACCGTTAGCCATAACCGAATACCAATATTTTTTTGTTCGAGTCCCTAAATACATTAAATAAGTAAGTTATGTATAAGTGGTCACAGTATTTTTTTTTTAAATTATAGTGTAGTGAAATCAACCATTATATTATAATAAATTTATTAATGAAATATTAGGTACCTTTTCTCTTCTTATCAGCAATAATATCACTAGGCCATTAATAATTACGAAATAATTTTATCACAGTTACCTTCAAGCAACGTTCTTGTGGTAGTTGTGATCAAGTTATGAGTATTTGTCAATGGTCGAGGGATATTCGGTGAGAAAATTTTTTGCGATTATTATTATTATTTTCATTTTCTAACCGTGAAAATAACATTTTGAAATAAACAAATTAAATATTGAATCAACTGTCAACCAGGTGTCAACGACTGTTACTTAGCAACAGGTGATAATTTCCCGGGGAAATTATCAGTGTAATTGTGACCTGATTGGTTACTTTTGCACACGTGATCAGAAATACAGGGATCCGATTGGATATTTCTTTAACCAAAAAATTTTCAGTGTAATTGTGACCTGATTCGTTACTTTTGCACACGTGATCAGAAATAGAGGGATTCGATTGGATATTTCTTTAACCAAAAAATTTTCAGTAATAATATAACAAGAGGGTGAGAATAAATTGAAAATAATTTGACAGATCTTTCAAAAACTTGTTGCCAGACAATAGCCACGAAAGCCCGTAGGGCTTGAGTGGCTATTGCCAAATGGCGACAAGTTTGAGAAAGATACTGGAGAATTATTTTCTAATTTATCGAACTCTCGAGTTATATTTAATTAGATTATTTTTTGATTTCATTATCAGGCACAGCACTAAATTTATCTTCTTTGCTCATTTTTACTTGTGTTGATGATACCTATCTGACATCTGTCAACAAAAACAAAAAAGCTACAGAGAAAATTGCCGGGAATAATCACAAGAGCATTATTCTCAGTATAATAATGACAGGATTGGTTAAAACGAAGACACGTGACATACAATAAAGCATTTCATTGGTTTAAATAAACGTCAAAAAATAATCAGTGTAATTGTGACCTGATTGGTTATTTTTGCACAAGTGATCAGAAATACAGAGATTCGATTGGATGTTTTTTTAACCAAAAAAATTCTCCACTCCCTCTGCCTCATCCACAGTTACGTATTTTTTCACGAAGATTCCGAATCTCCCGGGGGTGTATAGAGAGGGTCAACAATGGTATAGACAGCACTTAAAATAATAATGAACACGTATTTTTCAGTTTTTTAAATACGATGAGTAGTTTTTAAGATATTTCGTTGTGTCAAGATAATAAAAACTGTATAGTAAAACTTTGCATTTTTCGGGACGGGGATACAACTAATGTGGTAATTTCTGTCTAATTTAACGGAATTCTTAGCTCTTATAGTTCTTATAGATCCCAATCGCTTGCCATCAAATTGAAACATATACATACTGTATAGTATATAATTGATAAATGGCGCGAAGATTATTCCTGCGATTTTCCTGGCAATAGGTACACGTTTCGGCGTCCCCTTATCCATTTTGAATATGTTCTGTAATTTCGTCTTTATTTGCAATAACCAATGAACTAAATTATATGAAAAACAAATTTTAAATTTGGCTACATATCTTCATTATAAACGGGGCAATTTAAAATGTAAACTACGCTACAATGTAACTTGTCTCTAACGATTTTATCTAGTCGGAAATATGTACCTACGTTTCAAAGTAATTTGCTGTTCCGGGTTGATTTCTATTATTTGACATTTTTCTTATTTCCTTATACAAAGTACGTAAATAATTAAATGTATGGTTCGAAGTCGGTATTAATTGTTTTGCAGTCGGCTGAATCCGTAAGATTCATTGCCTCAATGACGTCTGTACAGGTATATGTATGGACAATGTGCAATTACTCATAAACGAAGAAAGAAAAAGTAACAAAACTTAATACAGTAGAGTGTTAAAAATCCCGATTAATTGGGACTGGACCCCATCTGGATTTTCGAAATGAACCAATAAAAATTTTTTTGGGTGTCTTCAACATAATATTTGCTGCAATCGGTCAAAATCACTATGATGTACAGAGGAAAGGACCGGATAAACCATAACCATTTATTTTAGCGAGCACTACACTTTGGACTTATAAAGCAAGAGATCCAGCCATAGTGCTACAATAACAACTTACCAGACAACAATAGCAGCACTTCCAGTACTTTTATTCATATAATACATATTATAAAATCCTTGTCATTTGATTAAATAATACATTCCTCATACACATTTCCGCTAGCATATCTCTTTCCAATTCCCACCTATTTACAGCAACTCTCTCCTGCTCACAGCGTCACAACATAACTCTTTCTCTTTCTCGTTCATAGTTCACGGTGACGTGAGACACAAGCCTGTAAGACTATGAAGTGTTCCGGCCCACTGACGCTGCGCTGCGGCTATTTTTACAGTCGCGAACTGTGAAGCGGCGACGTCTGTAAATAACGCCATGTGGCACATGGCACATGGTGCATGGCAATGTGAGATGCAGACATGTACCTCAGACAAGAGTGGTGGAGTGCGCTTCCGGAAACGTATGTGCCAGATATGCGTTTATGTGACTGTAAAGACCATGGCCATAGATAATACTGTTAGTTATACATCTTAGTTGGTTAATAAAAATAAACAATACAACAAAGTAGGGTAAGTAGTTTCGCGGTAATGTTGGTTCCCACAGCCGACAACAAATGTCAGTTTATTTTAAAATTATCCGTGGCTCTTTATTGACCCGTGACTGCTTGTCATATAGGAAATTGCTTACATATGAGTTGACAATTATGTATACAATGTGTTTCAATACAAAGGTTCAACATTGGAATATGACTTCAGTTAAATCTTTCAACATTAAAAACAAAATGTAGGAAACTATATCTAAATTGAAGACTATCTCCACTTTTAAAAAGTCTTAATGGGGTCATACACCTTTTTTCATTTTATTTTTTTTTCAGTAAGTTTGAGTAAAATTATAAATATAGATACTAATTTTAATATTAAAAGGCATTTAATTATTAAGATTCGTTTTTTTTTTTTAAATTGGCATCCCATTTCAAATTTTTCGCTTCTTGACGTCATCTTGTAATTCTACGAAACACGCTCTTGCGGAGAGCGAGGAACTGCACCAACTGTCAAATTGACCATTATCTGTCATTGTTATTTACTGAGAGGTTTTTATAAATATAGTTTATTCACATTATAATATAACAAATACAATAAACATAAGTTTAATTTAAAAATCATTGTTAACTGCAACATATGACTAGAGATGATAGGTGTGATAATGAGACTACCGACATTACCGACAAGCGACAAGATATAGTACATCAAAGCATTTTTATTTTAACACGTCCTAAACTCTTCGTCTAAAAACGAAATAATTAACGAATACCAAATTTAATTTATCGGAGTGTTCATTTTAATAATAATAAGTAATTTTTACAACCCTGAAAAGCAAATTATTATTTGTTATCAACACCTCTTTTGCCTCGTCATGCTGTATATTATATTACAACATGACGTCACGATTTTGCAACCGCGAAACTTCATAAAGGAAATTATGAATGAAAAGTTAAACAATTACAAGAAATATTGAATAATATGTGACTGAAATGATCTAAATTTTTATAATTTGTAAAAAACACTACTTTTTTTTTTAAGTGTATGACCCCATTGTTATTCATTAAGCCACAATGATTTTTTTTATTGTTGTGACGTCATTGTAGAGGTGTTGATGGCTCTCAAACAGTAGATTGTAAATAATTGTAGTCACTTGAATGTTCAAATTTATTTTTTGGAAAATTATTTAAATAGAATTAAAATATCTTTTCATGGTAAATAATTAAAATATACATGAATTCAATTTATTTCTGGAAGAAACATGAATAAACTGTAAGATTATTTTAGTCAAATGTTTGATTACCACTGACAAATTTTGCTAACCTATGTCATTCAACAAGTTTTTAGTTGCGTTAAATCGACTTAAAGTAATATTTATTAGTTAGAAATAAATAATAAATTTTGTATGTATTTAAAATATACATACGTATTTAAAGTGAAACAAAATATTTTCAAATTAGTTGCCAACTATTTTGACACTTCGAAAATCTGACAGCTCAATAATAATAGAAGTACAAATAATTTATAGTTCTCGAAATCCTAATGGTGAACCTTTCAATTGAAACGCACTGTAAATCTAGTAAATAAACATTGTAACCAATAATTTCCCCAGATAATACGTGTACAAGTTTAGAAATATTATTCAGAAATAACCATTACAAATGAATTGCGTTTCAAATAATTATGGACAATTTTTTGCGACGTAAAAAACATTAATGTACTGTGTGAGTTTACTGTCATCAGGACAAATTGCAGTAATTACGTGTAACTTATGTGCAAAAAATTTTATGACACTTCCAATATAAACAGCACATTAATTTTTATACATTCTAATCATCATTTCTATTTACTATTAAATAGAAGTTTTATATTTATTCGTATGAATAAATATTGTAATTTATAAGTAGAAAAAGCTTTCAGAACTCATAGTAAATAAATAAATCTTTTATTTATATAGTATAATTTGTAATAAACTTTATACGTATATAGAAATCATGATTTGGAAATGATTTGAGGTGCTCTGAATATTACAGTATTAAAGGAATAATTTTTTTGGAAATTTACAAATAATTATGTTATTTCACAGTATATGGCAACGTAATTTGATGGAGATAACCTATAAATAAATGTAGTAAAAATGTACAAATAATCACTAAATTAATATTAATTCCAAATCTGCAAAAGAATGATGTGTTCAACACGGCATCAAACACAGATTTATAGTTTCTGCTGTAAATCTGATATTTTAGAACCTAGTTAAATAAATAAAAAATAACTATAAAAAGGAAACAACTGTATACCTTTTATTTGTTCTCATTTGTTTTTGAAAAAAAAACACACATAATAATAAGTAATAACACAAATTGCTATATTTTATATTTCCTATATTCTTATGCGCATAGGAAATATGAACAAAATCGATTTTTTCAGATTCCCTAAATTTGCTTTTACTGTTCTGCGATGTCTGTGCGTTTTTTACAATGTAATTAAAGTATACTTACAAATAGCTTGGCCAGGCTGTCAAACAAAATAGCTCTGATTTATTCTTATATTATTATATTAAATTTTCTAAAATATTCCAATGTACCACTGTGTCTAATTGTATTATTTTCTGTATGGGAAGAGTGATATTATCGTTACTTGCGCAAAATAATAGTTATTTGTCAAACTAGAGAGGAAAGCGATTCTTTTTCCCACTCGAGCGACAGTGGAAGAAAGGCTTTCCTCTCGAGTTAGACACAATATTTTTTTCACGACATGTTTCTAAAAACGATTTGCTCGGACCTAAAACACACTTTGAAAGCACAACTGACAGACTGACACTTTAAAAGTTAGGTTATCAGAGACGCAATGAACCAATCTTAAATACATATTAAAGTTGTCAAATTGTGATTTAATCTAGAAAAATAAAAATATAAGACATAAGTGTAAGACAATTTAAAGTATGTATATCATTAAAATAAAGATTTTCATAAAATTAAGCATTTATTTATAATTTTTACAATATATTTCTTGTAAATCACGCACATATTAGTAAGACTTCCACATTTTCCTCACTATTTCGGGAGAAGAACAATGGGGTTTCTTGGCATGTCGTGAAAATAGTTATTTGTTTAACTAGAGAGGAAAGCGCTTCTTTTTCCCCCTCGAGTTCGAAGTTTGCCTCATGAGCGCAGCGAGTGAGGCATTTCGAACGAGAGTGGAAAGATCTTTCCTTTCGTGTAAGACACAACATTTTGTTTACGACATGTTTCTAAAAACGATTTGCTCGGACCTAAAATACACTTTGAGAACACAACTGACGAACTGACACGTTGAAAGTAAGGTTATCAGACACAAGGCGGTGTAGCAGTGTTGTCAATGAACGAATCTTAAATATCTTTAATAAGTTGTCACATTGTGATTTAATAAGAAAAAGAAAATATAATACGTAATTGTAAGATAATTTAAATTATGTATATCACTAAAATAAGGATCAAATTAGGAATTTATTTATAATTCTTGTAAACAACATTCAAATTGGTAGCACCTCTATATTTTCCTCTCTAGAGAGGAACAACACATTTTCCTCACTATTTCAGGAAAAGAACGGTGGGGTTTCCTACCATGTCATGATAAAAAATATATTGTTTATTATACCACTTTGAAGTCTGTATAATGTTCAGTCCTATTGTTATACGGTTATTAATATCTAATTAAATGTTGTACATTATGAGTTATACCGCACATTTATATTTATATCTCCTCGTAAACAATTTCTGAAAATGAAGCATATTAAACAATATGGACCACAACTTCAAAGACAAACTAAAATAATTGTAGCGGAAATACGTTACATTAAAATCAAGCACAAATATTTACTCCTTTGCTTCATTATGTAACCTGTGTTTACGCATTTAATATTATGGATATACATATTCATTTCCGGGTGAACTACTTCAAACATAATAAATATTCAGTAGGTCATAGGTCAGTTATTTTTCTCGATACAAGAACATTGCAATATTTTTTCATGTTTCCTTCAATGAAGACTATATTATCGTCATTCATCAAACACAATGGAGTCTTTCACCATTTTTTAAATTATTTTTTTATGAAACTATCTAAATTGAAGACTATCTACAATTTAAAAAAGTATTAATTGTTATTCATTAAGCCACAATGATTTTTTAAAAATGTTGTGATGTCATTATAGAGGTGTTGGTGCATCTCAAACAGTAGAGATTTAAATAATTTTTGTCACATAAATTTTCTTTTTTATTGTAATAATAATAATAAACTAAGTAGAAAAATATATGACTACAATTATTTACAATCTGTACTGTTTGAGATCCAGCAACACCTCTACAATGACGACACAACATTTTAAAAAAATCATTGTGGCTTAATGGATAACAATTAAGACTTTTTAAAAGTGTAGATATTCTTCAATTTAGTTAAGTTTCATAAAAAAATAAAATAAAAAAAATGGTGAAAAACCCCATTATAAAGACAAAATATTTGAGTTGAGACTAAATATTTGTTTTCGTGATAATTTAGAAAATGTATTTTGTACATATTAAAGATAATAAAATCTGTTGTTTTTGTGACAAATTAAGGAACGTACAAATGTGTACATAGTATTAAAATATATATTTAAATCAAACAAATGTTCCAACAATTTGCTTACCCAAGAAAATATTATTGGAATTACATAAATAAATTATCATATTTATCACGCATACATAATTGATCACAAGTTTCCTTATTTTATTTCTTTTTTACTTATGAATTCATAATAAATAATTGAAGAATAAATTTTTATTCATTGGATGTAAATTTTAATTCTAAACAATATTTATGTTTATATTTTCGATCAAGTTTTATTTAAACCCGTTTTTCTTTCGTATGACAAGTTCAATTTTTTTTCTCAATTTATCATAACCATTTTTCATGTATACAAAAATTGTGTACATTGATAAAAATTTTATCTCTAAATTGGGTGTATGTGACGATCAATTTTTCTATCAATTTTTATGTTCATGCACATGCGTCAATTCACATTTTCGGTATTATTATTTTTTTTATGAAAGAATACATAAAATTGTATGTACTTATCTCTAAGATCATATTTTACGTCTTAAAAATATTTAGTTTTCGAGATAAAATTTTTTTAAAACAGTGTCAAATCTCAAATGTTCCTCTATGTACGTCAGAGCTACGTCATTTCTTTACGGCCAATAATAATAGTGTCACTATAGTGCGCAAATTTTAAACTATGCTTGCTTTGGTTTCGTTAGCTCTCTTCGCATTTCTTGAGAACAACAGCTGGTTAAACAGGGAACACTGCAAAATTTAACAACCATATTTCATTTAAACATTTACAGCTTGTATTTTGGATTCAAGTTTGACATTTTAACGATAATTATGGAAAAGGATCATGTATTATGATTTATTATTATCTTATTGCCTTTCTGGCATCACAATGATCAACTACGAACAGCATTTCATTGTAATACCATATGTTGGTGAATATATTTGAAAGAATTATTAAAAGTAGCAAATGTAAAATATACACTTGCATTTTGGTTTGTTGTTTCTTTAACTTTTCTATATTCTATTACAAAATTGATACATAGACTATATACTTTATTTTTTATTTCTAGAATACGTGTTTCTAGTCTAATCAATTTCCAGGTTTTCTTTATCTGTACATAAAGTTTTTAAATCTTCAATAAATTTGCAGGATAAATACATTTTTATTATAAACAATTAATTTGAGCTTTAATGTTTGACTATCGCTCTAAACGTCAAAATATAATGAACAAAAAGAACGCTCCTAGTGCGCATCTCCATTGCGCAGAAAATTGATGAAAAAATCCTCGAAAAAATCCATAGCAATACAACATGTTTTAAAATAGAACAAGCAACATATCTCTGTTTCTCGTCCATTTTGTAAAAATTGATGAAAAATTAGACGTCTGTACATGTATAATTCAATATTTAACTAATCAGAAATTGGATATGTAAAATTTATGAAAAAATTGATCGTGTCACACGGTCTTTGCATGAAAAAAAAAAAATTATCATAAAGGTAATTAAAATTTTATGTAGGGCTTATTTCAAATTGTTTTGATACAAATCTTAGACACTATCAAACTATTGAAAATTAAACATATTTAAAAAATTTTGGAAATAGATTAAACAATTAAGAGTAGAACAAAATTTTGTTGCAGATTTAGATTCAAAATTCAATTATTATTATTTATTTGAAGCATTTTACTCTAAAATCTATAGGAATTAATATATCATACGACAAAAAAAATATTGTATTTCAAATATTGCATAACTCAGTTCACTATCATCATTCAAAACTTCTTTTAATCATTAAACTGATATATCTACCGTTCTGAATGTAATACTATATTAAATGTAAAAATTCTGACCCATAAAATAAAATTTAACAAAAACAGAGGATTTTTTTTGTTATTTTAGGGGATTTTTTCGCCCTAGGGAAAGGCTGACTCATGATGAAGATTACATTGAACTAATCTGGGAAAAATATCAAAATTTGAGCCAATATGGAGTAATACAAAAAAGTTATTGATAAAAATCGAAAAAAGAGCTAAAATGGTGTTTTTGGTAGGTCGGTGCTAGTTGGGTAATCACCTTAAAACGTTTTAAGGTCCTCCTAGCACTTTTAAAACGAAAAACATTGATTTCAGACTCGAGCCGGTAATAGTATATTATGATACAAGTGTATAAGTAAGCTTTTAAAGCACGTACGACGAGTTTAAGAGCACGACGCGAAGCGGAGTGCTTTTAACGTCGTTAGTGCTTTGAAAGCACTTATACACGTGTGTCATACGCTATTTTTTATTATACCTGCATCATACTCTGAAAAAAACTGAAAAACAACATTTTGATTTTAATAATTTTACGCGTGTGACGTTTGACGTATATCGTTTACATGGAGACTGGTTAGTATTTATTGTTTACGTTTACAGTTTTGACAGATATTAACAGTAATTATTTGTGTTGTTGCTTAGCAACCTTTAAAGCACGGCGTGTTTTAAACTGACGTTTATGAACGCTGTAGCGTGTTTTAAACACGGTTTATGAAGCAGGTATAATAAAAAAGTACTTATACACGTGTGTCATACGCTATTTTTTATTATACCTGCGTCATATTCTGGAAAAACACTGGAAAGCAACATTCTGAATTTGATTCATTTCATAATTTTGACGTTTGACGTATATCGTTTACATGGAGATTGGTTTGCCTTTATTGTTTGTCATGACAGTTTTGACAGATATTAATAGTAATTATTTTTGTTGTTACTTAGCAACCTTTAAAGCACGGCGTGTTTTAATCTTGCGTTTATGTATGCTGTAGCCTGTTTTAAACACGGATTATGATGCAGGTATAATAAAAAATCAATTTTTTTTTCAACCCACCCACTCTTTACTTCGGACGTACGTACAATGCGCTAAACATTAGATCTGCCGGAATTTTCTGTTTTGAAATGTTATTTAGGCTATCGGGATTATCATGGAACCTCATTTAATTGTTGATATCTGGTAACATAATTATTATTAGAGTAAAAAATGTACCACTATAATTTAAGTACGTACAGATTTATCCGTTCCAGGTGATGCGAAAGATCTCAAAACATATAAATTAAATTAATTACTTGGTGCTACCAATAATAATCAATAACTTTCTCGACTAAAATTGAAAGAAAGTGAAAGATAATAATCGGCGTGCATGTGCGGAGAAATGTCTCGCTCGTTGGACTCGTTATTATGCAATGTACGCCCAATTATTTTTATGACATAACCTCACTTAACGCTCAACCTAACTGACAGCTTCAGCTTCAGCCCAGTCGATAGAATTTTAATGTTTGAACGTCGTGCTTAGGAAATTGGCTCAATCCTCGACTCACACAATAGCAAAATGCAAATCCCGACGCTTAGCGATCAATAAAAGATTTTCTTAGCATAGAAGCTTTGACTTTCAATTATAGACGTTAAAATATTCCAAGGAAAAAAGTGCGGCATGATGGAGAATTCTCCACGCCGCCGAGGAATCATTTGCCGACAAATAATTTTAATATTCACGGGGAAATATTCGCACGAAAATGGAGCGTTTTATGGAGAACTCTGGGTGTACAATGAGTCATTTCACAACGGTTTAATATTCAAAGATGGAAAGGGCGACAAAGGAAAAATTTAGGGACACGAGGTACAATTTGTCACTGGTGGATTTCGCAAAACAATCGAAGGTTGAACCGCGATCTTTAAACAAATCAAAAAACTATTGGGTAATTAAAATTAAAATACGTTAACTAGTGATAGAAAGCTAAACTAACCATAAGGTACAAAAATTTCATAGATTTAGAAAATAATTGTTACTTTTTAAAAATTAATAACAATAGTAGTAGCGTCGGACCGTGAGATCCTCAGTTCGAATCCCCCTGCCGACAGTTGCCCCTCCACTAACAACTTTCGGGGCTATGACTTGACGACTGGTAACCGCATTTCATACGCAAAAATATATCACATACTGAGAGCTGCGTAATCAGAGTGCCACACCAGAAATGGGTAAAAGACGTGATGATATATTTTATTTAGTAGTTATTTCAAGAGTATTCCAATGTAAGTATTACATTTGTTTAAGCCGTATAATTTGAATAAGATGTAAAAATGAAAGGTACATTGTATTTGTAAATTATAGGTTCAGATTGATTATTTTCAACAAAAAAAACCTACAAAAACAGGAAAATTTGTAATGTGTATGGCAACAGTTGAGCTGCCAATAAAAGCAAATTACCAATACTAATAAAGCACGCATTCGCCATCATAAGATATCATACAAAATGAATTTGACATGCACCTTTCCTGAATTGTGATCAACGCCATCTCTTGATAATTAGGAAGACCAATACTGACAGTCAGGTCTCAACGAATGTTACGATTAGATTTGCAAATCGTTATCTGTTCAGACTTTTTGATGAAATCTCATTGTCCACACACATTTATTTAAGTACATCTACAAGATGTTTTGTGTACGTATCTCACCAGTGGAATCGTGGAAACTAGAAGAACTGTAACTCCAGTTTAATGACAAAAGTTGCTGTTAGTTAATAGTGTAAAACAGATTTCAAGAGACTAAACAAAAAAAATTGTTCTTTCACAATGGACAAAAGGGTGTATACGTGTTCATACATCACAACTATTTTAAACGTATTTATTTGAAATCGGCATTAAAGTGCTCAAAAATCGCCATTAAAAGCTCAGAATTCGTCACTAAAGTAACCCATTATACGACGATTTTGAGCAACCCAGTGTTGGCAAACATAAAATAATTATTGAATAAGTAGAATAATTTTGACAGATATATGACGTATTGTAGTAAATTTCACAGTTCGGGCAGATTTTATTGCCAACATTGGTAACCAAAATGCACAAAATATGTTATTTATAAATTCAATTTCATGCTTATTTCATTATTGTTTATATTAATATTATGTAAAGGGATGTTTAAAATACTATATTTTTTTTTATTATAAATATAATTTAATAATAATCACTTTAGAAATAGAAATGTTTCGTCGAAATTTCCCGGTTGTCTACCTCATGGAGACCTGGGAAATAGACATTTCGGACGTTGTTTAGGCAACGCTAAACAACACATTTCAATGTATGAGTACAAAATAGATTTTTGTATATAAAGACATTAAAGTATAATTTTTTATTATGAATGTGGAATGGAGAATAAACCATATGAGTAATAAAAAAATACTTCAGTGCTGAGGTATATGTTTTATTTTTTATAAATCGTTAATTTATTAATTAAAAGTATAAATAAATAGCAGTATATATATTGGTAAAACGTCAGCTAGCTGTTGCGACGGAGATGGCTGTGATAACAAAAGTACAGATTTATAATTTTCATCATTTTTTATATATTCTTATACCTGGTATCACCACCGAGACTTAAATTTTAAACTTAGTTTTAATAAATAAAAGCAAATAAAAGTTTCATTTCATATGAAATAATTGATGTTAATGTCAAAGATTCGATATGCTTATATTTATTTAAACCAAGTTTAAAATTTAACTAACATTGGTGAAACCGTGTGATCTGCTTTAAATCCGATAAATTATTATTATAGGTAAATAATAAATAAATTCACCAATAGTATTATATAATAATTTGTTTGTTATTTTAGGTTTGTAATTCAAGTTTGACATACGAATCTGTGAAGTGAAATTTTGACATAACAGTATGTAAAGTTTAACTTTACCTACTATTTTGACAAATCGTGTACTTTAGTATCGATTTCGGAAAAATAAAAATTACTTGAAGTTTGTAGATTAACGGTAACTTTATATTTAGATTTGTATTCATATTTAGAATATAATAAAATAAAAAACGATACTTCCGATCATATTAAGCACTACACACTGCGTGTTGCAATATACAAGACCAGTTCAGTCGGAATTACTAATCAACCGTTCGACAAGTGTGTCTGTCGCAATATCTGATATTTAATCACACTCGGGTGCTACTGGCTGACCACTTGTTCACCTTAACCATAGTTCTGGCCGCATAAGAACCTCTCTGATGCCGCTTTGCTAACATTAGCAACCACATCCCGTTGCTCAGATTGAGATTCCTGCTGCACCAGGATGAATTGCTCGCCAATCAAATACAACGGTACTTAAAGCCCTGGTTAGCTTATAGGTCGGTCGTGTCGAAGCCAAAGATGATTAAAAAATACCTTGTGCCCTATTAATAAAGCAATTTCTGTCTAATTCAACCAAAGTTCTTGAGTTCTTATAGCACTCTTTTTCATACATTTTGTTTTGGTGAGGTTGCCAAAAGAAAACAGTGCCGATAATGTCCCCAGCAAACACAGTTGTAAAATTGATGTACCTGGTATGTAATATCCAAAACCTAAGTAGTATATCATTCATATACGTACAAATAACGTAATATACATATACCATGTGGAACATCTCTTGAGAGAGCGTAAAATTATATTGTTGGTATGTCACATTGGTGTTGGACATGGTACATACCTACAATATGTTATGTTACCGTACTTGTAATATATTCGCAGTTAACTAGAAAGTTTTATATATTTTATATAAAAATATAGCAAAGAAATATTTAATATTTTATAGTGTACAATGAGCAATTTTGAAATATATTTAATTTAATTTTGCTAGGTGGTTATATATTTCCGTATCGTTATTTATGTGAAGGAAATTGTTAATTTATAAATAAATAAACATTTTCAAAGAGATTTTACTCGAAAATGTACAAAAACAACTATTCCATTCGTATATTCAAAGTTGTTTATACCAATAGTTTTGTTATGTACCATTAACGTTACGATGTCTACATACATGGGATGTCATGTCTCATAGACCATGTTGCGGATATAGGTCTATCCATGTTCATGTTAAGTATATATAACGTTCTCGCGACATAACTGTTTGCTGGGTCGCTTATAGAAGCTGAATTGAAGATCTTGTGATTCAAATTACTGCGATTCAATTTGCCTCAAATGGATGCAATAATTAAAAATAAGCAGTTAAAAATAGTAGTTTCCAGTTCATAGCAATTATGTACCACGATAATTTGTTCAATTATACGAGGAGATTTTATTTTTAATGTATAAATAAGAAATTTGCCAAGGTTATCTAGCGATGAATCAAAATTTGACGGATTTGCGATGAAATCTTACTCATATTTATCATTGGATTTGCTTTCATATTTTGCCGATACACGATGCTACATCATCATATATCACGCGATTTACCTATTTCTGACTGTGTCATCAAAATATTCCAAGACAAGAAATATCTGTTGAAATAAATTAACAGATATTTGGTTGATAATTTGATTTCAAGTCATAAGGACAAATTTGTTTTTCTCCTTAAAAGATGGTTATCTAATCTATCTATCAACATAGGTTGATCCGAGAAATAACTGGTTGGGTATGATTGATGGTTTGTTGCGTGAACGAATGATTCCGAGTGTGAAGAATAAACGAGCATGTATGAATCGCACTATGAATGTGGACGAGGTGAAAGTGGTGTGCCAGGATAGGAATGTTTGGAGGAGATTGATTGTTGGTTGACTGAGTTTCTGGGTTCGTGCTACCCCACTAAGTGGGACATAGCGTGATGTTATGTATGTATATATAAAAATTTAAGTATTTCAAATGGTATGGTAAATTATTTGAATTTAAATATATTTCTTTAAAATAATAATAATAAATAAACTGTATATATTTCATTTGAAAAATTTAAAAACAATATTTACCTTTTCATAAAAGCATAACAGAGGAATTGTTATATAATGAATTTTATTAAATGTTTTTATTAAAAACATGGAAATATTGTGCGGCAATATAAATAAACTTTGAGATATATTAAAAACAAATTGTTTTGTCTTAAAAAAAAACATTAAATAATATTAATTCTTACTGCCTGTTTGACATGTACACATTTTTAGTAAATGTTGCATCAGAAACAGAAAAGTTTTCTTTGTCACGGGGAATTACGATTATAACGCGAAAGGAGTGACCCAACCCTTTGAATAAAATAAATGACTATTATAGATTGTCATTTTAAAAGTTATACATTTTATCAAGTCGTAAATTCCACAACGCAATTATTTTAATATTACAGGTATTTAATAATCAGATATTTTTCATTTTATAAAAAGTTTGTTCCATCAATTTATCTGCAGATGGCAAAACTCGGAAAATCTAATTATAAATTATTCATAGACATTGTTTAAACTTTCAATAAATAGCATTAAAAAGCAATTGTATATTCTGTTGAACACACTGCCATAAAAATACGCAAATTAAAATTAGTGTTCCCTTCATCGATTATCGACATATAAAGTAATGAATATTCCAGCGGTATTCCAAGACATGGGCCCGAATATGAGCCAGTTTTAATTGCACGGGATTACTAATTCAATCGTGTAAACCAGGCTTAATTAACCCTTGTGTATGAATTTCAAATTATCAATTACTCTGCCACGGAATGTCTGTTCTACATGTGTTCTCGGTGACTCGCAGTCAACGCGCACTAATGGACTCATTATCAACGAATCTATTTTACTTCTTGTAAGTGTGATTGATTGTAATTTATTATACTGCCAAATGAACTGCTTGGAATTATGTTATTAATGACATTTATATCTTTTTATACGTTCGGAATACTTTTTCGGAGAAACATGGCTAATATTAGAACCTGTGTAGATGATATAGCTTGATTATATTTAATACTAGAGGATGGAAAAAAATTTATATCCAAGCTTTTCTTAACTTAATATAATATTTAAGTCTAGGCACTCTTCTAATTCGGTTACAAGCTTATTGAATACTTCTTGTAGATCTATCTAAATAGTACCAAACACAATAAGGGTTTAGGGTAAGGTTTTCAACAATAGTTTTATTTGATGTATCGTGTGTTTTCTTTGTTTCTACGTTTTTCATTTCAAAAAAAAAAAAAAATGTACAATTACCATTAAGGGAAATCTCAAATCGAATAGTTTGGGTTCTAGTAATGATATATATATTTGATTTTGTAAGTTGCTTCAATGAATGTGCCTTAACATATTTTGTTCAATCCTGCTATTGAAACATGTCGTTTCTTACTTGGATACAGAGCTCGAAACCTTCTATTTTCTCCACTCAACTCCTTCCCATTGGAACAGCACCCATTCATTTGTCATTACCAAATTGCACCTAACCTAACATTGAGTATGTGGACCACAAGGTTGGGGACACGTTACTTAAAATACCAAGAATGAATAAAACACTTATACAACACTCGTGAAGAAATGAATTCGCTCTTAGTTTCTTCACTCGTATTGTAATATGCTATTTCACACATGTATCATACAAGATTTTTTTCTACGCATACAAACGTTAAAGCATTACAAAATATATTAGATTATGAATACGTTATAAACTCATATACGAAATTACTGCAAGGCAAGTTGTTTCTTTTATTTATATTAATTTACTTCTTTTTTAAAATGTTATACAGAAATAACTATAATCTACATTTTTGTAATGTTTAAATATTTAAATGTTGGTTTGGTTATTTACCTTTAAATTTATTTTGGTACCAGTGTGAAAAGTAAAATTTTTTTCGCAGTATTGCGTTAAAGTGACATAACCTATATTGAAATGACTTTTCAATTGTGAATAAGAAAAACCATGGGACATTATTGGACGCAGAAAATATATTTTGAAATCGGCACTAAAGTGCTAAAAATCGTCATTAAAACCTCAGAAATCGTCACTAAAGTAACCCATTATACGACGATTTTGAGCAACTCAGTGTTGACAACCGTTAAATAATTATTGTACAATTAGGATAATTTTGGCAGATATATTGACGTACTATAGTAAATTTGAACGTAACATGAAACAAAATTTGCAAGAAGAATTAACTAATTAATTCCGATGACGGAATTGAGGACAAAACACATAAATTTGAATATTATTTACGATAACTTCACTTCGCGAGGTTGGCAACACTGACTGTCAGTTTCAATTGACAACTGACAGATGTATAAACTTAACCTATACCTATTGTAATTTTTTTACTGCTTTTTCTAATTTTAGATTTCAAATAAAACTTAATAAGTACCTCAGCACTAAAGTTCCTTTTTATCACTCACATGGTTTATTTTCCTCGGTCCTACGGGCCTCGGCAACTAATTTCCATATTCGTGATAAAAATTTGAACTTCAGTGCCTTGATACTTTCCACATACTATACAAAGCTACAAAGTTATTAATTTTACATGTGATATTATTTTACACATAAATGTAAGGTACCTACTTTCTTCGAGTAGATTGTTACTATTATAGTTTATTTACTCCAAATTTAGCTTAGTGTTAACAGCATGAATATAAATATATCATCATGAAATTTGCCCATTTTTAAGTGTGGTAGTCTGCTTCAAACAGCTGGAAAATCTTAATCTCCAAAGATATTATTGGTGGAGGTGCCACAAGGTAACCTATATTTGCTGACAAATATTTCTTTTTCAAAAATTTCAAAATCCACAATACAATGCTTTACAACAGAGCTATTTATCTCTGACTAAACATAACATTATTTTGATTATGTGGTTGTATATATTAAGAACAGTTTTATGTGGAAATCAGGTCGTTTTTAGAACCTATTTATTTATTTTTATTTTAGTATTTCAATCTGGCGAAAATGTAACGTTTTTATAAGCGTTGAAAATTTGTTTAGAAATGTTTTCAAAACAAAATTTACTGAAATGAAGCTTTTAAAAATTCAATATGTTCACACTTTTAATTAATTTCACTCTGAAAACATGTTTAATAAGCGCATATTTCATATTTGAAATGTCAGAGTGGTATAGAGGTACATAAATATTATTGGAGAGGATTCGGACAAAGTCGACGTAAGCTATTTTTGTGTCGAATACAGTGTAGTATCAGTGCAAACAATTCTCTATTGTTTTGAAAAACAATGTTAATGAATATTTATAGAGTAACGTGATGTGATACGAGCGAACGTGTGATCAACAGTTGCGTAGCAACCCTCCAGCCCAGCTCCAGCCAACAAAACAAAATCCTGCAAAGCCTCGTACGATATCGCTCGGTCGTCCGACGCGCCGTCGCCCAGGCAACACAAACAAATGTCAGATGTTTTCAGATTTCCCCCTGTAATAGGGGAAACATAGACAGATATTGTATTTATCAAATAAGCTTGTAGATCTGATACCATGCGGTGTAATTTTCCTTGATTCTAATTGGTCGGAATAGACGTTCATATCAAGCCTTAATTAATCAACAAAGATTTGACATTTTGACCTAACGGAAGGTGTACTTTCGAGTTACTAAATTACTAATACCCAGTTGCACTGCCCTTCCTTAAAATTATCTTTACTAAGTATTACTTATAACTAAGGAATCCTTATATCTTAAGTTTGTTGCTCACGTTGACTTTAGGCATTACTTAGCTAGTCATTGCTTAGTTCTACATTCTGTATCTATAACTAGAGATCTAAAACTGAATTTCAAAAACGAAGAAGAATCTTGTGCAACGAAATTTGTATATTTAAGAATTACTTAGAATTTTAAGGAACTCTTAACGTTTAAGTGAGAATGATGTAACTGGGCATAGAAATACAAAATATTTTTAAACTATTAAATGAGTTCAGCCACACCTAATGAATCCTTAGACCTAATCTAGAGTTCTATTGAAGATGAAGATAAAATAATCCACTTCACCCCAGAAAATAGAGTAAGATACGACGATGATATTCTTACAGATAATGGTTGAGACACGCGGTAGATTTACATTACAGAAAATTATAGCTGTTATTTCTGTCACCATTAAAGTCCATAACGAACTTAAACTATTCAAAATCTGGTGTTGTAATGACATTTTTATACACATGAATCTTAATTTGATGTATAGAATATATGGTTCACTTATTTGATTTTTCTCATTAGCAACTATGGTTGCTATTCACTGGTCTATAGTAAATTCTACTAACTAGGACATTTTAAAATTTGGCACTGTTTCTGTGCAAAAGTTGTTGATTACCTTGGAGATCAACAATTTTTGCATAGCATAGTGTTAAATCTTAAAATGCCGTAGTTAGAAGTCCTTAATATAGACCTGTGAAAAGCAGCCTATATGATTATTCAGGAAAACATACAATTTAGTTTATTACAAAATTGGAAGTACTCGTTGATGCAAAAAAACTGCATATTATTGTTTTCGTTATAAATTGCTAATATCTATGATTTGAAACAAATTGAATTTATTGCTTTGTGTGTCCAATAGATTTCCACTTTCGGTTTTCGAACAATAACTAAATTTCAGTTCCAATTCCCTGTGGTTCTCTCTGCAGTAACAAATTTGGAGGCTATGGTAACTATGGTAACCACATTTCATACGCAAAAATATATTACCTACCGATATCTGTGTAAACAGAGTGCCACACCCATGATTAATAAAAGGCGTGATGATATATTTATTTTATTTATTTATTTAAGTTTCGTAACTATTTGTTTGGTTCATGAGTTATTAAATATACCTACGGACATATATCCATCCAAACAGATGTCTTTGAGATTGTATGTCAAAACGAATTCAGGGGTCCTAACAAAATGAGTTTCTGCGAAAATCTCACGCATGATTTCAATACTTCTCACTTTTAATGTCAATCAGCAAAAAAGTATATTGTTGACACCTACAGCAGGGTTAGTTTATTATTAGTTGAAAATAGTGAGTGAAAATTTGATCCAAAAATAAATTGTATAATATTGAATGATCCATCTTAGGAGTCTTAGTACTACTGAAAATGAGAACTTAGTTCAGGAATAAGTTTGTTTATATTTTAAGGCCTAGGTATTTGATTTTGTTTTATTAAATTTGTTCTTTACCATACATTACATAATGAATTGTTAGTATTTGGATGTTTAACAGTTTTTAATTGCAATGTAAAATAATTTCGTAAGTACACAAAAAAGATGAATCGCACGCGTAAATTTAAAAATTGCAAAAAATTTATTCGATAAAACTTTCTAATATAAAGTTGCAAAATGTAGTCTGAAATAAATATAAATGTCTCTTTAAACACTTCGTAGTTTTTATACTTATATATTACATCGGATTACGAGCGACGGCAAAAAAATCATCAGATAATTATATATTTTGAAAGATACTAGATTTGGCAGAAATTTAAAGCACATGTCGTTTACAGGTTCATCGAAAGATGAATTAGATTCTACTCGTAAAAAGTCAGTAATTGAAATATACACATAGATTTGTAGGTATTAGGTTTTACTTAAACATAGCAAATCGTTCAATTAAGACGATAGCAGTCTAGTCTAATTCTATCGTAATCAATGTGTACAGATTTGTATAACTAGTGGAGATAGGTTTCCTAAAGACGTACTGTAAAAAACTCTTCAGTACGCTGAGGATACAAGATGAATTTTCAGAAAATTTCGTAACAATTATGAAGCTAAATACAATTATTTACTAAGCAATTAGAATTATTTAAAAGCATTTTATATCCTCGGTTTAACAAATAGTTTGGTAAATTCTGTTGCATCCTTTTTTTTGTGTACGTTTTTAAAGATTTCGCATAAATATCAATTTAATTTGTGGATACCTGAATAGATATTAATGCATATTATATTGTTAGGTTTAAATATTCTACAAACTGAAGGCCGACCGATGTTCAATAGGTACTACCAGTCTTCATAGAACACGGATTCCTAAATGAATAAATATATTTTATCTAGGATAGTGTGTAAAATTGGTGTTTAACTGTTAGTTTCAAGTATGAAAAACAGTTGTTTAGTAGCAAGATTCCATTAGTTACGGGTTGCCGAGCAACGAATGATTAAAATTTTTAAATGCGCCAAATTTGCAAAAATTTTGCTATCATGGCAAACTTCTCATTTAATATTGTGATCATACTTCATAAACAAAAATATTTTTTTCATATTTATAGGGGTTTTTCATTATATCATAGATAAAATATTGTACGATACACATACGTAAAGCGTCTTTAGTCACTTGCGTGACTAAAGATTAGCTTTATGTACTTGTAAATAACTATTATGGAATATTTCACAGCTATAGGTTATACTTATTTTCTATGAATACAATTCGAGAGGAACATTATTATTTTAATTATTATATGCTTTAAAAATTTATAATTTCGTTGCTTTAGAATTAAGATATTCCGCAAATATATTTTTAAGAAAAAAATTGTATATTACCGAGAAACAAAAATACAGTACGTTTTTTAAATAAATATTTTTAATTAAAAGTCTGTAAATACAAATTAAAAAACAATATATTCTATTAATTAGTACCATCTCCTTTTGAGTATATTTTAAAAAGGGACTGAACGAATAAAGAGCTTATAATAGGTATTAAATGCATAGACTTTTATAAATTATTCGTAACTTGCAAGTAAAATATACTACGTACATTAATTTTATTTCATACTGGTTACTCACAAGTATGTTACATTTTTCGGACTATTTACCGTATGAAAAGTGAAACTTTAAAGTTCTAGGACTTTAAAATAAAATTTGACTTTTAATTGATCCATTATTTATAAACAAATACTTGTTCCTATAGAAATTGTTATTTACCCTTCTTATATCAACTCATATTTCTACGAATTTTTGATAATTTCTGTCAATAAATACTATAATTTAACAACTTTAGTAACCAGTATGACATAAAATTTTTTATGTACTCTCGAACGAAAAGTGACTTTAAGGTCCTCGCAAGTAATTTCGACCTCGGCCGTAAACAACTTGGTAGTACCTTAAAGTTTCACTTTTCCTTCTAGATACATTAATAACTATTTATTGTTAGTAGCAATTTTTTAAATGACCAAAAAGATTTTAAAGATTCTACATCTTCATATCTTACATTAATATTTTATGTATTCCTTATAACATATTAATGTACAATAGTTTCAAAATTCTAATGGCACCTCCACCACCTTTCTCGGTAGAAATTAACGTTAGAAATATATAGTTATGAAATGATAGGCACACGGCTAAAATACCCCTATCATACACATTTACAAGCAGATAAATATATGATTGTACTGAATGATTCTTAAAAAAAAAAAAATATTGCGTTGACAGAACATTAAGGATATCTAGACCTACTAACTTAATTTTTTGCACATTTTCTCCCGTTTATAATTCTTTTGAATTTGAACTGGATTGACAAAATAATTTTATACACATTCAAAGACAAATTCAAGGGTTGTCTATTGAAGTTAACTAACTTGGCTGTCCGAAAAATTCAGACAGCAGTGACAGTTTCTCCTACCTTTCTCTGCTGGGGTGGTTGCCGAAGCTGAGGCTGCGTGATGAAGGTCCTAAGGGGCGTGATGGGCGCCGGGAGGCCAGCAAGCACCGCAGGCTGAACCAGGGCAGGGTGGTGCAGCTGCTGCACCGGGTGCATCATAACCATCTTCTGCAGCGGGACGCCCCACGGCAGGTACCACGAGCCGGGCGGGTGGTGTTGCATGGCTGGTTGTTTGTTGTAACACACGTGGGATACACTAGAGCATCACTAGAGCACTACACAGACGCGCA
Organism: Poecilus cupreus; assembly: GCA_963942605.1. NCBI lineage: Eukaryota > Metazoa > Arthropoda > Insecta > Coleoptera > Carabidae > Poecilus > Poecilus cupreus. Next base: position 2,881,947 of record OZ012733.1, on the reverse strand, counting down.
CGACGCGACAGCCGGCAGCATACTAACTCGGCCAGGCGGAGGTGTCGCGGTCGACCAGAGACTGGCACGTAGTGGAGACAGAGTACAGCGTGGGGAGGATCGCGGGCATGCGCGCTGCTGCAGCAGGATGGACAGAGGGTGGAACTGTTGCATCTGGGCAGCAGGATGAGGATGAGGGAAGGATTACTGGACGCGTGATTGTTTTATTCCGATAGTTTTAAATCAAATATCTATCTAAAGTTAGGCTACTTTCAGTATTTTTTGTACATCACAATATACATGTAGTTAGCAGTGAAGTTTAGTTTTTTATCTCGAGGTTAATAAACCACATAGACACATACCGACAAAAAAGAACTTAGTGCCAAGCGAACATCGTGAAAGTGAAATTATAAGATTAGTACTCCATTTCTTGTAACTAATCACTTAACAATTAATATTTTTTCTATTTGCACAATTTTGATAAATGATGTGAAATGTATAATACAAGGGGCATTCAAATATAAACGAGCCTTTTACTTCTGAGGACTTAGAAAGTGTGTCGGAGGTTGACGGAGCATCAGAAAGGGTACCTAGATGGGTATCCCCTCCAGATGACTAAAGGCTCATCCGATCGCCCGACCTGTTTCCTGAGTTGTCCCCACAATGAGCGAAAAATAGGGTAATCTATCGATTGTGAAACGTATCATTTTAAAGTTGTTAACAAATGAGGGCGTTAAACCAGCCGAAATTCGGGACCGACTTCGTGCACAGTTCGGGAAAAATACACTTTCATGGCCGCGAGTAAAAGTCTGGCCAATATGGAGTGAAGAGAAAAAGGGGAACCAGGACCATCAAAAGCCAAAACTTCCTTGTCAACTGTGTTTTGGGATTCACAAGGAGTTTTACTCGTTGATTTTCTTCACGATTGTCACACAATAAACGCTGTCTTACTGTGGCCTTCTTGACCAGGTACGAGCTGTATATCGGTACAAAAGGTGTCGTTAGCCCATCCGAGACGTCCTGTTCCTGCATGACAATGCAAAACCCCTCATTGCAGTCTTAACCCAATTGGCTAAAATGCATTGGACTATACTTGACTACCCTTCCTATAGCCCTGATCTTTCAATATGCGATTTTCGCATGTTGGACCTCTCAAGGAAACACCTGGAGAAGAGAGTTTTGCGAACGATCAAAAAGTTGAACAGTTTGTGCGCAATAGGTTGGATTCCGCCCGAAGTCATTCTTCGAAACAGGCTTGAAAAAATTACCTGTTCGATGGGGAAAATGCATAACTAAGGAGGGGAACTATGTAGAAAAATATTTATAAAGTGTATTTTTTGCCTAAATGTAAAATAATTTTTTTATTTTGCAAAAGGTCCGTTTATATTTGAATGACCCTCGTAAAAAATTATTCACAAAAATTCATTATCAATTGTACGAGAAAAAAAAAATCAACAAAGTTCTACAAAACTGAAAATACCTACTGTATGTTAACTGTAAAAATAGATTTAAATGGTACAATAATTTGTTTTTCTACAATGAGTAGCCACGAAATAAAAATATAACAAAAAATATATCACGCTTCCAGCGCAAAATAATATTTTGTAGTTTCAAATACACAAATTGAAATAAAAGAATACTTATTTGTATATCAAGGAACAAAAGTATTTTATTTTACTACGAATATGGAGAAAAAACAACTTGAGTGCCGAGATATACATTTTTTTCTGAAAGTGTTAAATTATTAATTAAAAATAAATAGCATTATGTATTTTGTAAAATGTCGCTAGCTGTTGCGACGGGGATGGCTGTGATAACAAAAGTACTGTCAAAGTGTAAAATTTGCTTATAATTTTTTATTATTTTGTATATATTCAGACGTGTTCTGCATGTGATCAGCATTAAATCCGATAAATTATTATCAAAAGTAAATAATAAATAAATTTACCAATAGTATTATAGAATAATTTGTTGGCTATTTCAGGTTTGTAATTCAAGTTTAACATAAAAGTCTGTGAAGTAAAATTTTGACATAAGAGTCTGTAAAGTTTAACTTTAGCTACTATTTTGGCTTACATCGCGTAGTAATATCGTGTACTTTAGTATCGATTTCGGAAAAATATATTATTTGTTATAATTTCCATATTATCAACAAATGTTAATAAAATTTACACATAAATCGTCAAACATGTATTATACTAATTAAATACGTACTACCTAAGGTAGATTTAAAACCTGCTTAATTAATCAATTAAAGTGTTATGAATCACTTATATGATTAATACTAAAATAATTTATATTTTTTCTATAGGTACCGCGAGTATATTTTTAGGTGAAATATAGAATTCTTCATATCAATGTTTAGGAATTTTAAAGCAATATATTAAATTAAAATGTCCTTTTTAAAATGAAATATAGGGAATAAATCTGAACTAATAATTATACCGAATTTAGAACAATTAAAAATTCAAATTGGAAACGATGCCCTAATATGTAATGTTGTTTAAGAGTTTTATAGTCGAATACGTTATTGATATGTACAAGAAATGACAGGAGGAATTTTTCAAAAATTATTAAAATTATTCGTTATTTTATATTATTTTATACTTCCTTATAATCTATAAATATTATAACTTATTTAAATTTATTTTCTTTGTTTCATTTTTAAATGAATGTTCTATACATTGGTGACTGACAATTTATATGAAAATTTTATATTTCACTTTAAAATAAACTCACAGTATTAAAGAATTGCATTCACTGTAGTACCATTGACGGATAACACAAAAAAAATCTTTAAATATATCTACATTAAAAATTATACCCGCAATCTAATCTAAAAATTTAAAATGCAATGATCAACATCTAAGGTCAGCTAATAATTGTAGAGGCAATGACTCGACGAGTGTTCCAAGAAAATATTTACTTACTAGTTAACATAAGAATATTATCTATTTGGTAAAATATATCTACGTTACATTAAACAATAAACGTATTTAGGTTTATAAAAGTTACAAAAATATTCTATGATTTTAAAAATGTTAGGTGTATTCAAATTAGTGAAAAATCGATACGAGTTAGATTTTATTATAATGAATGTATTATTTTTAAACTCTCTGTTTACAGAATCATACGTAACAAATTTCGCTTTACTTTTATACGTTTCGAAGGGTTATTTGACAACTGGCTTCGTTAAAATATAAGATTGAACAAAGTGTGATAAAACAAGGTGCCACATATGTGTAGAAATGAGCATAAAATGGTGTGATGACAAATTGATTCATTATTAAACATGTATCGAGCATTACCCTACATATGCAAGTATTTATGTATTTGGAATAATTTCCTTTTGCTTTTAGTTTCTTCACTTTCGAATTACTACTTTGTATTTTGTTACAATCTACTTTGTTCTCGTCCATTGTTTTCTTTATGTGTATTCTTCTTTTGTCTTTACTTATTGAAGCATATATTCACTTTCAATTCCTTATGATTAATTCATTAATTTCTTACTAAACGTTTTCGTACTTAATTTCAGTTTATTTTCAATAAATAACGTTAATTATATCAGATTTAAGTATAGACATAATGTTTAAAATGTTGCTATAAAATATTACATAAGTTGTATACACTAACAAAAATTCTAATCAAGTTTTAGTGAATTCGCGAGAATAAGTAAAAAATCCAAGAGTCCTATTTCACACTGTACAAAAAAAAGAAAAGAAATAAAAGTACCTACATAAAAACAAATAATCAAAATGTAAAAACTTACACTCTAAAACTACAGGGGAAATATTCTACTGCCAATAGGCAATAATGTAGTATATTTTGTCAATAAAATAATTAATGATAAAATTATTTACAGTTGTAAATGGAGAACACATCCACTCACAAACGAAAACGAAAAGTCAATGGGGATAAACACAAGAAAAATCGCGGAAAAATGTGGTGAAAATACGCAAAAATTAAAGTAAAATGTTGATGAATGTGAAACTATAAGTTTGTGTAATTATTACGAATTATAATTACGGCACAATTCTACATAATTCCACAACACAACTTATAAGCCCACCTCTATGGCTCAGTGGTTTAGAGTACTACGCTCTGACCCATAGGTCCCGGGTTCAATTCATGGACAGGGCTAGCGTTATATCGATGTTCGTAATTGACTCACCCCCATACTTATCACCAAATCAGTGTCTGTAAGTGACTACAATGCAGACACCTTCATCTTCATCACCAAATAGGTGTCTGTCATTGACTACAACGCAGACACCTTTATTTTCATTATTACATTTTAGCAAAGGCCTTGCAGTTCTGTAGGTCCAAATGATGGCCTTTAAATTTGGAACATACTATGTATATATAAATTTAATTTATGTTGGTCAAGTTGTCTCCGGTTTCAATAACAATACAATAAAATTCTTTTCGAAATTTCGTATTCATAGCTCAGAAAATAATACCTCATAATTCACGACAAAATTTACGAGTCTATAAACCCTTTGTTGTTTTAAGTTGCCAGACCGAATCAAAAGATAAACTATACGATATTATGTTTAAGCGCCTCGGAATCTTCATCTTACGAAACAATGATTTACTCTTACTATCCACTACACTCCTCGCGGTGTAAAATACGTCTTATAAAACACAATTTGGCACCTCCGCGAATTTTGCTGAAAGCGAAACAAGAAAAATGAAATAAAAAAACATTTATTATCACATGTATTAATATATACACATCGTTTTGTAACGCTGGCAAAATGCCAAGCGACACAAGGCTTAGAATGCGTTTAAAAAATGTTCTCATTAGCTGCGGAGTTTTTGTTCCAGCGTTCAGATAATTATAGAAACGAGAAAAAGCTTAGATGTTCAACTGTTTTATGTGCGCCTACTATTTTTAGCGCGCAGTGTTTGTTGGGAAAGCGATTGTACGATTGTAGGTATTCTGTGATTCTGGTTTTATTTTGAAAATCACAGACTATACGACATTCGGATATTGGATCCTGTGTATGGGATGACACTACGAGGTATTTTGCATGTAAATGCAGTTCAATTCTTTGGAAATACTAAACAGAAAACTGATTTTTATCTGGAAAATCTGATGGAATTTCGTCCTACAAAATAATATAAAATATACAAAGTGGTTGTTCTTATTGAAATTCTCTACAAAGCTCTGTAAATATAGTAAGTGGATAAAAACCACGGTGTAAGAAGAGAAGTGTGTCGACTCCGTAGCTATCCGTCGAACCGAGCCAATCGTGCGTCGTTAGTTACATTATTCCCCACAGGCGCTGCGATCGCCGCATCAAGGGTAAAATAGCGGCTACTGGCCGGTTCATGTCACATATTTACACACCTATAAACCGTCCTGGGAAAAAAGTGTTTTGTCGCTAATTGTTCAAGCCACACAAGTGAGCACATTTCGATTTTCAAAGCTCCGTTTAATGGGCCCATAAAGCATTTAAAAAAAAAATTTTATTAAACTTTATTAGAATATATGACGATCAGTGAAAACCCGATGTGAAAATTTCATATATTACCCGAGAAATGATTTTTCAAAGTTTGTGTGAAGTTTGTGTGACGTCACAGGTACTGGTCCAGTGGCACTAAATCATCGATTTTCCATGATAATAGATATTATATATTTTTGAATATAAAAATAATATTTTCATATTATAAGTCTTAATTTACAACAATTAAACTTAATATAAACTAAGACAAAATTCCTTTGACAACTTTAAGAGTATTTTACTTAATATTCGAGTAAATAACAACAAAAGTTTGAGAACTGTGGCGCTAGTAGTGATGTAACCTAACCTCAACACACAATTTGAATCAATAGATTTTCAACACAGCACAATAAAACAGTAAAATTATGAAACAAGTAATAGAAGCCCAACAAATATAATCTTAAATACCAAGAAACAAAAATATGAAATGACATTTCGTAGTTCTATTTTAGCCCACAACAGGCGTTGGGCGCAGCGGCAAACGCGCGATTCGCAATTTTCATATATCTGGCCAATAGCACAATGCAAATACCTGTGATGTCAAAATATGTTCAATTCGTTATGTCGCTTTACTGCAAAATATTTAAAAGAAAAAAAAATACTTTACTACTAATAATTGCATAAGTGTTACACGATTTTGATATAAATTTGCCATATTTCGTTTATGGTTTATGCGCCCATTATAAAGAGCTTGAAAAATAGATTGAACATGTTTCGGATAAATTATGAAAGATTAAATTTTGTGTCAGCTGTGAATATTATATTCCAAACTGTAAATATCATAATGATCATTTTAACTTCCATCAACTTTTATCTAATAGCGTTTTTTGTCTCAACTACAGTAGCACTAATTTTAGGTTGCTTGAAATTGACACTTCATTGTGACAAGCTTTTCGTCGCTATTTTATCCTCTAACGACACTAGCGCACCGCACGGAAAAGTAAATAACTAAAGACACAAGAAATCCTAATATTGGAAAGTCGACACACCTCTCTTCATATGGCTGGTTTATACTGGATTTAATTTACAAATTTAGTTTTAAAAATATAAAATATATAGAAATACCTTTATTGGTTTATGATGGATTTACAAATTTACAGATTTTTAATTTACATTTAAAATATCACCATATTTTATATTCTAAATCTAAATTTCCAAATCCAACCAATCAACTTGACTGGGAAACAACAAAATAATTTTGACAGCAGTAAAATGTGTCAAGATTGTCAGTTAAAACGATTTATTTGTGGTCATTATAAAATATTGTTGTAACATGGATGCGAAGAGTGTTAAATATGATATTAATTAAATATCTTTGATTGAAGAACATCACATATGACAAGTTAGGGTTATTTTATCCAACACCTCTCAATAAATGCTCTATAACTATGGCGATTTTAAACAAGCAAAGTAACAGATTACCCACTAGTGGGTATAATTTTGAGAAAATCCACTAGTGAATATTTTTTTAGTTATAACAATAATAATAACACACAACACCTTGGTAACTACTTCGACTGACATTTTAATTTAAAATTTTAAAGCATATGTCACTGTCAAATTATATTTTTTTAATACATTTTTCATTCATTAAGAGGTGTTGGATAAAACATTATACTTCACACGTGGGCAAAGTGGAATTACCCACTCGATAAAATTATCACGCTCAGCCTTCGGCTTCGTGTTCTAAAATTTCTCTCGTGGGTAATTCCTTACTTTGCCCACTTGTAATAGCTATTAACATTCCTAGTGATGTTATGAGTATCGTAACTGCCGCAGATGTCAGTTGAAAGGCCTGTTATGACTCATAACACCTGTGGTTTGTTCAATAGTTTACCGGTTTCAGAATATGTCATTAATAAATATTATTTATTGAAATTCTTTTATGAAGACGTCTGTCATAATTTTAGAAGGTGATCAAGTAAGTCTGTTTGTTTTTATTTAACACCATGGTTACACTTCTTTTGTATCATATTTAAAATTATTTTTTTACTTAAACCTCAAATGTGTTCTTCATGGCTAGATAAAAAGTGGATTTTGGCGATGTTGAATTGCCTGAAAATATTTGGAACGCAGCAGGTGAATCTCTGAACAGCTTAATTCCGTGTGTATTAATAAATAGCGTTATATTATCATAGTGTATTATTTTCATTTTCTTGCCTGTTTTGACAGGTCAGTAAGGTAATATTACCCTAACGAATAGAGATATGACATACTTACCCTGCCTACTTTTGTGTATGTAAACATAGGTTTAATCTCCTGAAACCGGTAAAGTAAATAACTATTGTTCTTGATGAATACATATGTCAAAAATCTGAAAGCCTAATCTTAATTGGTAGATTTCAAATTTAATAAATTCAGTATGAACCAGGAGGTAAATCACAAATTTAAAATCAAAATATCTAAATCTAAATTTGTAAATTAAATCCAGCATAAACCAGCCATTACACCGTGGTAAAAACAGAAATATTAAATCATCAGTCAAATACTTAATGGTGATCTCGCACGGAGCAAAACAAAGCCTGAACGTTCATTTTATGTAGACCACACATTTATGTTGCTGGACTAAAGTAGTTAACTTTAATGTTTCAATTTTTTATCTAAGTTAAGATGTGTATCATTTATCATTCTATAAGTAGGTTTACATTTTCTTTCTTATTTTCTAGTGAATTCATTTGACTTCATAATTAGTTAGGTTGGAACCCTTCCCAGCAGGGCGACCGCACTAATTACGAGTAAGAATTGTATTAATGTAAATATTTAATGTTTTATGGTAAATGTTTACTGAAATGTTAATGTATACAATGTGATTCAGTTTAGAATCTCGGAAACTATAAGAATTAAAGCCTCATTCACAAATCGAAACTGTTTCTTGTTTTATGTTTTTCGTTTTTGTTTTAACAAGTTTGTAGCATGTCTTTCATATGTAAACGTTCACAGAATTGTATGCAAACTCCAAACTTCTGTTTTGGTTTTATGTTTTAGACTTAGGAATCGACAGGAGTATACGTAAAATGATCTAGCCATATATAGTTATATCTTTTTGTCAACTGTTATTCAAAATACGTACATAATCAAATATTTTGTATCATAAAAGTAAATGCTTCTTCAACATTCATCTAGGATAATTGGTATATTAAAAAGTATCGTTTTTTCATAGTTTTATAATGTATTTACCATTAAAGCACTGTAGTTCATATCAACAAAATACATATGTAATTTTTTGACAATTTAGTTTAATATAGTCTACTGCAAATAACTGAGTTACCGACCTAGTTAAATGTATTTATTATATTTGTCTAGTATTTCACAAGACTCTTGAACTTGTCTTGATTTCAGGACAAGATCAATACAAGACCAAGACAAGAAGTATTTTAATATTTATTTCTCAAGACAAGACAAGAAAGTATCATCAAGAATCAAGAAATTTTTCTGTTCCGCATTTATGATTAAAATATAAAAATTTGATACTCTTTTGTCAATAAAGTGACTTTGAGGTTCAATCCACATTTCTTAACTGTTTTAAGTGTTTTAACACCATCTGGCACAAGATTTTATAAATATGTTAAGTCAAGATTTATATATAAATTTTATGTCGCAAATATAACAAATGGAGTAAATAGTTCCATGGTAACGTGTCGGACTGTGGATCGTGAAATCCCCAGTTCGAATCCCACTGCCGACAGTTACCAATTTAAATTTACCCCTGTGGTTCTCCCTCCACTAATATCTTTGGGGGCTATGATTTGACGGCTGGTAACCTTACCTCATACGAAAAAATATATCACTTACTGAGATTTACGTAAGCAGAGTGCCACACCCATTATGAGAAAAATGCGTGATGAAATATTTATTTATTTTTATTTATAATGTAGCAAATATATTAAGTTGATACTTAAAATGTGTAATTTTTTATGCATAAATTGAAATTATTTATATATAATTTTCCTTTTTCTCAAAAAATATGGTCGAAATCCATATATATTTCAAAATTTAATTTATGCCGAAACATCTACGTAAAAAACATTTAACTAAAATTAAAAGAGAGGGGCAAGGGCAGACGCCAACGCTACACTCGTGAGCGTTCGGATTGGACAAAACGATAGAGAAAGGGGATTCCCCTAAAATGTCTAGAATCAAGAAATATCAAGAATTCTTGATTCAAGACAAGAAATACATTGTCAAGAAATGAGCAAGACTAGAAATATTTAATGTCTTGTCTTGAAAATCAAACCAAGACAAGAAGTGATCATCAAGACAAGAAATCTTGTCTTGATGAAACACTATATTTGTCACTATATGTCGCTACTAACTAAAACCAACAACTAAAACGTCATTTGTCAATGCTACTTTCCAATACCACAGTATAAGAATTCACACAGTAGCGACACTTCAAATATTTTCATGATCCCAATATTTCAGTGGTGCGCAGCCGGGAAGATGGCCGCTTAGTGTTCGCTGATAGGCTATCTTAGTAACCATAGAAAAGAAAATGTAATATGTCAGTGTCAGTTGTATCTGTCAAATATCAAGCTACAGTATTTCTGTCATGTTAAGTTCATGAAATGAGTGCAAAACAGAGAGGTAAACTTATATGTACCATGAAACATTTTAGGAACTTTTATAGTGCAGGTGAAATAATATTTTTAGAATTTATCCCCTTTGCAACTGACAGTTATTCAAATTTACCGCCGTATGTAGCAGCTGCCAATATGGCCGCTCGGCTCAAGGTCAACGGTCGACGCGACTTAAAGATCGAAGGGACCGACAGCGAGTGTCGCTACTGTGTGAATTCTTATACTGTGCCAATACAATAAAACATAGAACATAAAACTAACACTAATTTCGGATTGTTATTGAAGCTTAATATTTAGACAAAATTAGACAAAAATTGCCGTACAAGTAAGCCAATTTAATGATTTTGTTTCCCCGAAAAATGAAAAGTCAGTAAGTCAATAATATCTATTGACAAGACACCTGCTTTCATTGATTTTCAATTTTTAAATAATAATAATAAAACTATTACATATACAGATATATAATAAATAATAATAATAAATAAAACAGGTACATATTATTAGTTTCTACAGTGGTGTAGAAAAAAATAGTTTTGGGTGAATCAAATTTCATATTTATATTTAATATATTCGTGTTACGAGCTGATTAGATTTTGGGACCAATCCATCAACCGGAAGTGGTTTTTTATTTAAATGCCTATCATGGTTTTTGGAAATATCACAGTAAATAAATGAGTTTGAGCAAGTTTTGTTATATTCAAAAAGATGTAGAATAATATTAGCTATAATTTTGATTAGACAATTTTTATATATTTTGTTCCGCTTTAGATAATAACATTTGTGACGCGTTATGTGCTGCCCACATCACAATATTTTCAATTTCTTAGATTCATAAATTTCAACGTTATCTAATTTATACATCAAGTTTAGTAAAATTCTGCATTGAAATCCAGAAAAATTGATAAAGTATATTTTCTGGCTGAATTTTATTCCTTGTTGTTCGTACATTAAAAATATCCAACATCTAGAACGCTACCCCTATGGCTTCATACTCTAATTTTGATTTTAAGGGTTGAAAATTGGTCTTTTTTCGAATAACTGTGTTTTCTACATTCCCTTTTAATATTAGATGAAAATGTCTAGAGGGCAAAGTTGTAGAGCGAAAAATTTCCGATCGATATGATGTTTTTTAAAAAAAAAATTATGCGGATTTTCGCCGCTAGAGGATAATAGTTATTTACTTTACAAGTGGGCAAAGTAAGGAATTACCCACGAGAGAAATTTTAGCACACGAAGCCGAAGGCTGAGTGTGATAATTTTATCGAGTGAGTAATTCCACTTTGGCCATGTGTGAAGTATAACGTTTTATCCAACAACTCTTAATAAAGGCAAAATTTATTAAAGAAATATTATTTGACAGTGACATGCTTTCAATTTTTGAAATTAAAATGTTAATCGAAGTGGTTACCAAGGTGTTGTGTGTTATTATTATTGTTATAAATAAAAAGATACTCACTAGTGGATTTTCTTAAAATTATACCCACAAGTGAGAAATCTGTTACTTTCCTTGTTTAAAATCGCCATAGTTATAAAGCATTTATTGAGAGGTGTTGGATAAAAGATTTTATTTCAAGAAACATTATTTTGCTAGCGAGGTCTGTGGCAGCACAACGTTTGCCTACCGGGTCAGTTAGTTTATAAATGCAGATCTTGGAATTATGACATATTTTTGCGCCTAAATTACGTCTACTACCCGTCAAATTTCGGCCGCCAAAGATGGTAGTAGTGGAGGAGCCCAAAGTATAATTTTATGTGGTGTTTTTTTTTTTTCGAAAATTTGTCCGATGTTATTATCATGAAATTAATTACCGCATAGTTTTTATTGTAAAGCTAATTATTTTCAAGTGATTTAATTATATTTTTTGTAAAGTTCTCTATAAAGCAGTAAAAATAAATACCAACCTTCGTCCTCTAAACATATATTTTTACAAAAGAAAATCTAATTAAATGCTATGTATATAAAACATAATATATCTGGAAAAATAATAAAGAAAATATACAACAGTCATAACCAGAAAAAAAAATATATTTGCAGGTTTTCTTTTTGCGATGAAGATCAAAAGCAGAACAGAGCAGAAAACTGAAAACAGCCCGGGTACTAATAAATAGATATTCTATTATGATCGTTAGTGCTACACGTCCACACGTATCCAGTCGCCTCTGACTGCGCTGACAATCAAAATAAATTGGTTCTGTTTCTGTTGTCCATTGTCACAGTTCGTTTCCAACTTGCTGATACATCGCTCAAAATGTGCCAGCACTAATGTTGATCTATGTATCCGTATAGGAACTTTGACAGAATTTCAACAAATGTATTAGATAGATACCTACAGCTGTGGAGAATTGAGCAGAGAAATAATAGAATTTATTTTGTTAGACTTGTACTATTTTTAGTTTGTAGTAGACTTCCGTATATCGATCGAGAAATATCTGGATTTTAACTAGATCAAGTGGAGTTAATTCTTCTAGGTATTGTGAGTTTAATTAATAAGAGATGGCATGGCGTTGTTGTTATTTAAGTTTATTTAACTTTAATAATTACATACATTCTAAACATGGTTATAATTATAAGGAAATGATACTACGAGTAGCAGAGGATGTACATTTCGCTAATTACATGTTCTTTATTCGTTTTTAGATATAATTTCTTATTTTAATTCTCAAAGTTGGCTAGAAACTTTCAGTTTTATATACGATTTCTCAAAATAATAACAAAATTAAATACCTTGAAAAGTAATATTAAGAGGAAATAGTAGTTCTTTTAGCTAATTATCTAATAATACTCTTACCCAAAATAGCTCCGTGGTAACGTGTCGGTTAGTGGATCGTGAGATACTCTGTTCGAGTCCCATTGCCGACAGTTAAATTTATCCCTGTGGATCCCCCTCTACTAACATCTTTGGGGGCTATGATTTGACGGCCGGTAACCGCACTTCATACGAAAAAATATATCACTTACCGATTTCTGTGCAATCAGAGTGCCACACCCATAATGGGTAAAAGGTGTGATGATATTTTTTTTATTCCCAAAATAGTTGTTAATTGAAGTATTCAGTCTTATATAAGATGACATTTTTCTACATAACCAATAAATTTTAATTATAATGAAGCTACACACAATTTAATATAGAATAGCGTATTTGTTATATTTTTTTTCTTATATCAACTATAATTATTAAAATATATTACAAAAATAACTAATTATATCTTCACGTTAATTACCTATTTTGCTCTAGACAGTTGCATGTTTTCAACTCTTGCTAAGTGCGCATGAAATAGTTACCAGCCGTCAAGTCACGGCACCCAAAAATGTTAAACCTGCAACTATCGGCTGAGGGATTTAAACTGAAGATCTCATGATCCCTTAGCCGACGTGCTACCACGGAACTATTTATTAAAAGATAATTTTTTTTCCTTTTGCTAAATGATAAAATAAATTTACCGGTTTCAGGAGATTAAACCTATGTTTACATGCACAAAAGTAGGCAGGGTAAGTATGTCATTACTCTATGCTGTACGGTAATAGTACCCTAACTGATCTGTCAAAACAGTCAATAAAATGAAAATAAAACACAATGATAATATAACGCTATTTATTAATACACTCAGAATTAAGCTGTTCAGAGTTTCACCTGCTGCGTTCCAAATATTTTCAGGCAACTCTGCATCGCCAAAATCCACTTTTTATCTTGCTATTATGAACACATTTGACGTTTAAGTATAAACATTATTTATAAATAAGATACAAAACAAGTGTAACCATGGCGTTAAATAAAACAGACGTTATTCATAAAAGAATTTCAAAAAATAATATTTATGAATGACATTAAAGTCGTCATATTCTGAAACCAGTAAATTATTGAACAAACCACGGATATTATGAGTCATAACAGGCCTTAGATGTCTTAAGATCCTCGCTCTACGAACTCGAATTTCAAACTGACATCTGCGGCTGTTATGATACTCATAACATAGCTAGGAATGTTATTAGCTATAACGTCTTCATATTCTGAAACCGGCAAACTGTTGAACAAACCACGGATGTTATGAGTTATAACAGGCCTTAGATGTCTTAAGATCCTCGCTCTACGAGCTCGGATTTCAAACTGACATCTGCGGCTGTTATGATACTCATAACATCGCTAGGAATGTTAATAGCTATTACAAAACTATACTTTTTAATTCCACAGTTAACTTCCACAACCTGCTTGTAACTATGATTGTTTTGCAATGAAAGCTATAGAATTATAATAGCATATTAAAGAACGCGTTTCATAATTGTCATTTTATTTTGGGAGAGGGAAGTTTCGGTCACGACGTGCAGTGAAGTTTTTAAACGTTTTTAGTAGGTCAAAAATATTGTATTGTTATAAGAACAAATACAAGTTGGCAATTTAAAAATACAGCGGAAATAATAAATGTCGAAAATTCAAATCCCTTAACAAAGACATCTATACGTGACAAAATGGAAATTGATGTTTAGGACAACTATAGTCTATTTCACGAGACCTTTCTTTAATGGGACACAAATCCACGTGGTTTTCTGTGCTGAGATTGGTCTTCGAACACGTGCTACACACTATGTTAAATACAAACATGTATACACTGGGAAAATGTCACACTACATTTTACTGTTTTTAGTTATATGTAGGTGTAACGTTGCCCACTGCATTTTTATTCTTTCTTGTTGCTTTTATTTTGTGTATATTAATAGTTGAACACATAATTTTTTTGCCGATTTGGAATTCATGTTAATTTAGTGATTATTTTATATAGATATTTTGAAGGTTATTTCTGTCAAATTACGTTGCCATGCGTGTGTTGAACGTTTCCTATGTATTTATTGACGGTTGCTATGCGTTTGTTGAGCGGTTGTTATGTAAAATCTTTTTATAGCCTCGGTATAAAAGTCACAATTTACAGACTGTTAGCAGTCCGTGAAATGTCATCTTTAAATGTCAATCGCAAAAAAATATATTTATGTATAAATTTATAATTTTTATAAACCTGTATATTTTTATAAGGATGTGAAATAAACCAAAACAGTCGAGCAATTTATACTTTCCTTTCTTAGTAACTGTGTACGAACTGGTGGTGGAATTACAGTTGTGCATATAAGTTAGTTCAAATTTTCGAGCGTATGTCGCCGAATTCTTGTAATGGTACACTGTATTTTATTAACCAATCACAGAACTATAATGCATTTCTATTTTAAAATTTTAATAGTAACCACTATCCAAATACCTATAAAATAAAATAACATCTGACTTAGCAAAACATAACGAGCAAGTTCAAGAAGTTCTGCATCCAAAAATATGCGAGTCTGCATCTGGTTTTAATATTTCAAATACCGCTGTTTCCGACTTCGTACATTCGCATGCGTTAATCTGCTTATTCAATCTTGTTGTTTACACGCACATTACGTAACCTTTCAAGGTCTGCTAAATTTTATTCCGAATTAAACCATCAACAACACAATTCTACATTTATGGAACAACCCAACACCAACCAGCGCCAACAACCTGCATTATTTATTAGAAACAACATAAGCGTTCTGTATCGGGAGACGCGCGATGTGAGGACTCTAGCGGAGGGTGCTCGAACCAAACCTGGTGCCGTCGATCATCGGGTCAAAGGTGAACGCGCTTGCGCCCTGGGGCTATTATTTGTGAGGTTTATAGTCGCAACGCAATCTAAAGCAGGTGAGAAGAGATTGGTGTTAATATATGAAACATATATTGCGATGAACATAAACATGTATGGTGTTAATAAGAACGGTTTGTTTATTATAATCCAGCTAAATGATAATTCGACAATTAGCGAAATAAATATATCAATCTTGCTATGACACAAGTATGCCACCAGCCATTATGTTTTAGGAATAAATGTAGTATAATTTCTTGACAATTCATATTTGTATGAATATCAAAAATAAATAATAGTATATTATTCTACGAGCGTATTATGATAGTTATTATTAATTCGGATGAAGTCTACGGCACGAGCCGCAGGCGAGGGCCCGTAATCATCCGAATTAATAATAACCATAATACGCGAGTTGAATACTATACTTTATCCACGACCATTAAACCGGAACCGGAAGTTACACTATTAATTGTACTATAATTTGGCAGTTTATAAAATGTCCGGTGGTGTTTAAACTTCATCATTTTCATCACTAGTATTCATATTTCACACAAAAACGATAGTAAACTGTTCCACTACTTACAAAACGTTTGACAAGTTGAAAAAGCAACAAGCATGAAGTTGGCTCTTTTATCGAAGGGCATGAAGTGAGAGTTACTTGACCATGATTTTTGTCAACAATCCTCTGTTTTTATAATTTATATTAAAAATGTATGAAAATTGATAAGATCACGTGTTTTTCTTTGATTGTACAGATATATAAATTATAAATAATATAATGTATTGTGTCAAACGTCAAACGTCATTCAGTAGTTGTTTTAAATTTCACTAGATGGCAATCTGTAATGTTTCATTATTCAACATTAGCGATACGTTGTTATAACAACTGCGATCTGATTGGCTAACAGCAATTGAATAATGGGCTCATTATTCAATAGTCTTTTCATTATTCAACACTTTTTAATAATGAACCATATTATGTAACTAAAAGTGCACTTATCATGAATATGTTATTTAATGGTCGTGGATAAATTGTTTTATTGTACTAGACTTCATTTACAATTCAGACACGAATAGAATCATAGTGTAATTACATAGGTGATGCTAGTGATTTTTTACCCAGCGCCAATTTTTGTTATACATTTAGCGACTTTCTTTTTTGCTGATAACTTTGTTATATCATAATATGAGATTCTGATTTGCACTTCCTTATGAAACTTTTAAATGCTGAATTTGAATATCTAAATATTTACGAGTTACGATGTGAACTTATTTTTTCTATGGAGCTCATAGTAAGCCATGGAATTTTTAAATAGGGATATTTTTTGCTTTAGAATGATACAAAACAGTAATAATACGAGTATATTTAATCTACGATAGTGTGTAAAATTGATGTTTTACTGTTGGTTTAAAGTTAGACACGGGTTGCCGAGCTACGAGTGATTAAAATTTTTAAATACGCCAAATTTGCTAAATTTGCAAAAACTATAATTTTTTTTGAGTACTTCTGCAAATTCACTAATGAATGTGTCATAGAAAAGTGGATACCATAATTTAGTATTATTTCATATAACAAAGTTAATAAAAAAAAAGAAAATTGATAAACTTACATTTTAGCCAATATCTATGCATTCAATTGGAAAAACAAATACATGCTCAAACTACCCTTACCAATGAAGTAACTTTCGTCTAATTTAACCAACCTCGTATTTCGAGATCCTAATGCATTCGTACCTTAAATGAGACACACTTTAACATGTAAATCGAAAGAAAATAGTGTTATTTCACGACATGGTAGGAAATCCCACCGTTCTTCTCCAGAAATAGTGAGGAAAATGTGTTGTTCCTCTCTAGAGAGAAAATATGAATGTTATTTACGAAAAATATATTATTAAAATTATAAATAAATGCCCAATTTTGTTGAAAATCCTTATTTTAGTGATATACATATTTTAAATGATCCTACAATTATGATTTATATTTTTCTTTTTCTTATTAAATCACAATTTGACAACTTATTAAAGATATTTTAAAGATTGGTTCATTGGCAACACTGCTACACCACCTTGTGTCTGATAACCTAACTTTTAACGTGTCAGTCTGTCAGTTGTGTTCTCAAAGTGTATTTTAGGTCCGAGCAAATCGTTTTTAGAAACATGTCGTGGAAAAAATGTTGTGTCTAACACGAGAGGAAAGCCCTTCTTCCACTCTCGTTCGAAATGCCCCATGAGCGCAAACTTCGAACTAGAGGGGGGAAAAAGAAGCGCTTTCCTCTCTAGTTTGACAAATAACTAATGCGTGACCACGAAACTATAAAAAATATATCATTTTATTTAGCCATTTCTGAATTTGCCACGGAACTATTTATCCAGTAATTAATAATATATATTTTACATTTCTAATAGCTATTTTATATTAGATAAGAATTAATTAAATGATATGAAAACACCACACACCCACACATACACACCCTTAATGGGTAAAAGGCGTGATGATATATATTTTTTAATTTTTTTATATGAAAACAATGATAAAAGAAGCGAACAAAAACCTTGTTTTCTTTAGTGATACTGGCAAGGCGGTCTTCGCAGTACAATTAGCATATATGAAGCCTGTAAAACTCTCGCCTAAGTGAAAGTTGTTATATTTGAATTTGGCAAAATTGTAAATTTACTTTTATTAAGTTTCCAACTATTGGTACAAAATAATCTAACGCAACTTTTTCGACATTTCGATAGTGATAATCAAATTATGTATGAATGAAATGTTACGAATAAAAATAGAAAGTCTTCGCAAAATCGTAACCTTGGACAAAAATCGTGCCAAAGTACTTCAACTTCATATAAAATATCACATCAAAATGAAAGAAAAAATATTAAGGTATGCCTAAACATTTGAATAAATTTATGTAGATATTCAAGAAGTATGTCGAAAGTATTTTACATGATCACGACTTTGGATATCCAATACTACCAATTAAAAAATAAATTATGCATGTAATATGACAGAAAAAGTATAGTAAACAGTGCGCATAATGTCAAAACTATTACGTTGTATACTTAGAAGATCTAATTTTCTAATCGTGCAGAAAATGTTTTATAATACCAAAGATGTAATTATAATTATATAAATATCAACATAAATATTCGAGGTTTCACACAACTCTAAATGGCAACAGCTGTAATATAATAAATTCAACATAGACCACAAAATTATAGTCATAGGTTTTTTAAAGAATGTATTTAACTGGTCGATTATCTTTTTAAGCAATTTCGAATAGTAAATAAGGTTAAAATTCACCTACGCAATTTTCGAAGTAATTTACGATATAAGTGTTGTTATATAGCTATATATATCGCTCTTAAAAATTCTTGAGTAATGTAAAAAACAGATAACATTACGTGTATCGTAACATAGTTTATTTTATCCTAAAACAGTAATCCTTTTACAAAAAAATTAAAATTAAAATATATCATAACAGTGAGAAATAACTTAAGTATGCTATGGCTATAGGCCGGTATCCAAGTGATTGTTTATTATATTTTTATTTGGGAAAGCATTTGTTTCAATAATAGTGAAATTATGAAAAATTTACGGCGGATGAGTGGAACCAAACAAATTGACGAAATAGTTGTGTCAAACTAGAGAGGAAAGCGGTTCTTTTCCCACTTGAGCTCGAAGTTTTCCTCGTGAGCGCAGCGAATAAGGCAATTCGAGCGAGAGAGGAAGAAGGGCTTTCCTCTCGTGTTCGACACAACAGTAATAATATAACAAGAGAGTGAGAATAAATTGAAAATAATTTAACAGATCTTTCGAAAATTTGTTGCCAGGCAATAGCCACGAAAGCCCGTAGGAGAATTATTTTTTAATTTATCGATCTCTCGAGTTATATTTAATTACATTATTTTTTGATTTCATCATTAGGCACGCCACTAAATCTATCTTTTTTGCTCATTTTTACTTGTGTTGATAACTATTTGACATTTGACATCTGTCAACAAAAACAAAAAAGCTACAGAGAATATTGCCGGGAATAATCACAAGAGCATTATTCTCAGTATAATAATGAAAGGATTGGTTAAAGGGCAGACACGTGATATACAATAAAGCATTGCATTGGTTTAAAAAAAAACGTAAAAAAATAATCATTGAAAAAGAAAAATATAAAACAAATTTGTGACACAATTTAAAGTATGTTTATCACTAAAATACGGATTTTCAATAAAATTAGTTTCTTATTTACAATTTTTACAATATATTTTTTGTAAATAACATTCATATTGGTAAATAAATAAAATAAATATATCATCACGCCTTTTACCCATTGTGGGTGTGGCACTCTGCTTACGCAGATCTCGGTAAGTGATATATTTTTGCGTATGAAGTGCGGTTACCAGCCGTCAAGTCATAGCCCCCAAAGATGCTAGTGGAGGAGGAACCACAGGGGTAAATTTAAATTGGCAACTGTCAGCTGTGGGATTCGAACTGAGGATCTCACGATCCACAGTCCAACACGTTACCACGGAGCTATTTACCCCATTATTCATATTGGTAACACTTTTATATTTTCCTCTCTAGAGAGGAAAATAGTTATTCACTTGACAAGTGGGCAAAGTAAGGAATTACCCACGAGAGAAATTTTAGCCGAAAGCTGAATGTGATAATTTTATCGAGTCACTGTTCCATCACATAAGTAATGAACTGTTCAACTCCAAACCTTGGGCAGTGATAAACCACTTGATCTTTGGCATTCCTAATGATTTATTCAAAAGCTTACGGTTACTCATGATTGTATACATACCTAGTTATTATCGAGTTATTTTTGTAAGTTCATGTAAATAATTTTTAGTTGTATGTATGAGTATTATTAATAGCAATCGGTCTAGATTTTGAAAGATATTGTTAAATTAGTGATTAAGCTATACTTTAACATAGCATCATATTATTCAGCTCATATATATTTTTTACTTATATACAGGGTGTTTCAGGACTAGTGTAACAAACTTTAACAGCTTATTCTTGAGGTCATTTTGAGCCAAAAATGTCATATGAATATAGGTCCTATTCCTTCTAGTTACCAAAATACAAGAGGTTGAAGTTCTAAAAATAACACAAAATTTTCTAATTTTTGTAATCAAGATACATTCGGAAAACAAGAGTTTTATCGAAAAGTCATACCTTATTTGTCTTAATTAAAAATTGTTGTACTTTGGATTGTATTTTTATTTCATAATGGATGGTTATAGTACTGCTAAATATGCAGATAAAATTTTTATTAATGGATTATGTAATGGTAATACCCGTTACGCGTCTAGAGAATACCAAGACAGATACCCAACAGACGCCAACCTTCCCATGTTGTTCTGGGTTTAGAATATATTTATTTGTCTATTTAATTTTGTCATTGTGTGTTTTGTTCTCTAAATTGTATTCTTTAATATTAATAAATAAAATTAATTAAGACAAATAAGGTATGACTTTAATAAAACTCTTGTTTTCCGAAAGTACCTTGATTACAAAAATTAGAAAATTTCGTGTTATTTGTAGAACTTCAACCTCTTGTATTTTGGTAACTAGAAGGAATAGGACATATGTTCATATGACATTTTTGGCTCAAAATTTCCTAAGGAATAAGCTATTACAGTTTGTTACACTAGTATAATATATTTTGCTTCTTATTATGTTACATTATATAATTTTGTCATTGTTGACCATGTGTTTCAAACTCGTCGCGCGCGTATTTCCTGCAGAGGTTTTTTCTTAACACTCTTCGGAATCGAGTTAAAATATTCCGTGGTGGTCAACGACTATATTAGTCTTGTTATTCATTTAAGCATATTGGTACCAAGTACAAGGTAGCTGATAGAGTAGCATCTAAAAAATAATAATAATAGTTTATTTGCTTTTATCAAATACATTCGATATCAGGTTCGTCAAGTTTACAAAATTATTACATATACATTACAAGAAATTACCTGTCAGGAAATCATCTACATCATAATAGCCCTTCTTAATTAATTAATATTAATAAAGCTTGGTAGAGACTGAACATTTTCAAGATCTGTAGGTAACTTATTTGATCCAGCGGTGAAAGGATTATTTAGCGTCAGTAATAATTTACAATGTGGTACGACAAAATCTCTTCTGTGTGTTATAAGTGTTGACATGTTCATGCGTTGGTAACTTATCTCTATGTGTTCTTATAAAAAGAATTACTTTGTACATATACAAACATGGCAAATTCATAATATTGTAATGGGCCAGTAAGGCCCTGCGCAGACAGCACGCAACGTTGACTCATCGTTCTCGAATGGTTCCATGGTCGAAGGTGCTAGAGAATTCTACACCGCCAGCTTTGCAGATATATAAATGCGCTAGCCTAACCAGCGACTCAGACAGGCTGTTCAGGCAGTATCGAATCAAGTGGAAATAAATAAAACGTTTGCGTAGTGAATATAAATAGTGTAAATAAATATTTCTTGTATAATATTGTTAGTTTATTATTGATTAATCGTTATTTAGTGTTTATTAATAAGAGTGTAAAAATAAGTAGTTTAAATAAATATAAGTGTTAGTGAATAAACTCAGTTCTTGTTTTAATTATTGATTATTAAACTTCACCGAATGCGACAGTTACAAACGTAACAATATGTTCATCAATAAAAACAGTTTTACAAGACGCATTATATCCTAAATAGTACATATATCTAATTGTATTTTTTTGAAGCTTATACACCCTCTTAGCCGCAGATGAACTGCCCCATAAAATTCTGGCATAACTCATTAGTGAGAAGAACATAGCATAATAGAATATTTTTACAGTTTATATATCAGAAAGAGTTCTCAACCTTTTAATCATATAACAAATTGAAGCAAGTTTCTAACATAACTCGTTGATATGGTTTTCGGTGTTTAAATTTTCGTTCATATTAAATCCAAGTTCCTTACAATTAGACACTTGTGGCAATATTTAATTGTCAGATTGTCACATTTAACAAGACAACTGACGTCTCGCTTGGTTGTGCTGAATTTAATTATACATGAATTTTTTACAGTTAATTTTATACTGAGTGAGGAAAACCAGTTTGACTGTTTATTTATCTGCATAGATAATATATGTAATTAAATTAGATATATCATCCGCATAAGCCACAAAGTTGTATGGATTAATGAATGATTTTATGTTATTGATGTATAAGGAAAACAGGATAGGGCCGAGTACAGAACCTTGGGGTACGCCATGCAAGACTGCTTCCGGAGCAGATTTACAATTGTTATCATAAAATACAATTTGTAAATGACCTGAGAGTATAATTTCCCGCTTAAGAAAGCTCCAATTTGATACCAAACTCGGTAGATCTCTTTACCTATTAGTTTAGAAAATTTCAAATGAAGAAAAATCCCAACTCACGAAATGGAGAATAACTAGTAAACCATATTATGAAAGAAATTGATTGTCAGTCTTAGAAATAGAGAGAAAGAAACAAAATGAAGAAACTGTAATAGAAACATTAAAAAACAGAGACAGAGACATTCAAAAACAAGAACAAGTCAACAAAATTCAAGAAACCAAATATAACCCACGATACAAGAATATACAGACACTGCATATTCCATGATATTTATTAAAAGTTACAAATGTCACTACAATAGCTCGATTTAGATGCGGCAATGAGGAAAGAAATAACATGTACTGGTTGTCAGCAGAAGAAAAGAGATGTAAATTATGTGGTAGAGAAGAGGAATCTTTAAAACATTTAAGACTTTATTGCAGAGAAACGGAAAGAGAAA
Organism: Poecilus cupreus; assembly: GCA_963942605.1. Lineage (NCBI taxonomy): Eukaryota > Metazoa > Arthropoda > Insecta > Coleoptera > Carabidae > Poecilus > Poecilus cupreus. The sequence goes on along the minus strand of OZ012733.1, from coordinate 2,858,447 downwards.
GAAGAGATGAAATTTACTTATTAAATGACCAAGGAACAGGAAAAGACTGGATGGAAAAAATTTTAGAAAAAATAAAACGTTTAATATAGTTTGTTTGTTTTTTTCGGTTAACTTATATAGTGCAATCACCATAGAAATAAGATGTAAAAATTTGTATAGATTCTAGGCCGAAAGGCATGAATAAACTAATTAACTAACTAATAGTTTAAAAAACTTTAAATTAAAATTATAAATAAAAGCTTGAACATTTGCGCAACTTATTAAGCACGATACAGAGAACACACGAAGATGCAATAGATATAAAAACTAACTAGACAAGATGAGTTGATATGGATGTAATAAAGCATTTCTCATTACAGCATTTATGTCCTGGTGTGAAATGATTCATCGCTCATAGACTACTGCTACTACTTTCTCATTTATAGAGCAGTTAACGTCTATCTTGGCGTATTAGAAACACAACCCACACACAAAGACGTAGAGGCTTGCTTGCTGTGTTGTCAGCAGTTCAGTAATTACCGGCCGATTATTGCAGGACTTGCTATTGATTGGAAGACATAAAACCGACGTGCAGAAGATGGGTAACAAAGGTGTGCAAACTGTTAATAAATATAAATATGGTTGAACTTTTGAAAATAAAATTATTATTTATAAATTATAACACAAATTCATATACTTTGAGAATATTTAAAATTATGATGTAAACATGAAAGTTAAGACAAATGTGTTGACGAAACTAGTAGAGGCCGATTTTAATAAATTTTGAATGACTGCAATCCAGGATTTTGATTTTTTTCCAAACATCCATCCGCTCAAGAAGTTTCAGATTCCTCATGAGGGTTAAGGTTTAAAATTTCAAAAAAAAAAAAATCGGGTGTACGACATTATAAAATACGTAATTTTGTCATAACTGTATATTAATCAATAATACCTAATAGAAAAAAATACGTGTGGCACTCGGGGACTGCCGCGGTAAAGCTATTGCATAGCATTTTTTATCAACTTATGCAATTATAATTATTTATTTATTTGATTTATGCAGTATTTTTTTTCTTTGTTTCTTTCTTTGATATTAATTCAAGTTACACTTTTTGAGCGTGGAGACCGATAAGAAAACATTTTTTTTTCTTTTATTGAATGAATAAATGAGAAGTTAATATTATTTTAAATATTTTTATTATCTTACAATATATTGTATATCTATACAATATACAGCCATTGGTGGTCAAGAGGCTAAGAGCGCTCAGGTTTACAGTCTGTAATCTGACGGTCGGGGTTCGCGTCCCGCACGATACATCTCGAATTATAAAAAATAATTATAATTCGTAGCTCTGACAAGTGACCACAGATGGGTCTGAGTGGTTCGGAGGTCACTATAAGCCGGCGGTCCCTTGCAGTTGTCTGTTGACTGGCCATCAGCAACATCGTTAATGCAAGTAAAACATTCGGCCATTGAAACCGGTGGAATTCCGGCCCTATGCTCCCATGAGGAGAAACAGGAACACATTATTATTATTACAATATATGTAGGTTATTCAGGAATTTTTATCCTTGAAACTATAGGTTTATGGTAACTGAAATAAGAAACATAAGTTTGAGACTTGATATCCTCTAAATATCTGGAAAATTCCGCGTCAATGGCATACGTCTAGTCGCACGCACACAAACACCGTGCCGAAGTCTGCCGAACTGAAACGACGTTAGACGATGCATGGCTTTTAACGCCGCACCGCTGTGCCGGTCGGAGTGGGGGGTGTCAGGTTTTTTTCGTTACGGAATTTCTTGATTCGGTCGCCGCGCTCAAAGCCCGCGATAAAAGCTATGCAATAATTTTTAAGCTATTATATCGGGCCGACCAAAGGAGAAGTTGTAAGACAAGTGTGTTAGACTTAAATAAGCTAAATGTAAGACACTGGGAAGCATAAGCTGTAAATAGATTAGAATAGCGAAACATATTTAAAATAGTTATTGTCCTCGAAATCCTTTGTTATAATTTTGTTGAATGCCAATAATCTCAATTCATAACTGGACTGTTATTTTTTCTTTTGGAAATTTAGAAATTGATTTGTTACAATAATGAAACGTACTACAAATTTGATTTGACTATCTTTTTTATTCAGTTTATTAAAATCCGTGGGAACGTTACTATTTTTAATATACGACAATAAAAAAAAACATGTTACATAGGTATATCATATATCTAATTAATGAGATCTATAATAATTATTAGTTGACATGCGCAGAATCCCATAAAAGGCATAATGATATACCAGTACAGGTTTACTCGTATTTTATTCATTACTTTAGTTCATAAAACCGTCTATAAACGTAACAATTAACGTAAATGTTTTTGATGTTATCATTAAAAAACATCCATATAAGCAGAGCCGGATACAGGCATGATACTAATCCCCAAACGATAGTGAGCCTTCATAACTTGAAACAATGTAATAATATTAAAACCGATGTTTGAATTTTCATATTCAAGTGCTATGTTGTTTTCAAGGTATCAACTATAAGAGATCCTTTAAGTAGTCTGTATTTTCGGTGTCTCCGCTTAGATTGCGCATACGAGTAAAACAAAAGAATCAGTGTAGAAGAAGTGTAAAAAGGATACCCATACTTTTCGAAATACAAAGTATCTTAAATAGAAATTTCAGACAAAATTTGACGATACTTTTGTTCAAGAGACATTATTGTGAAAATATTCAAAATGTATTTAGGGGATCTTAAAACATGTATTTCCGGGAAACTACACGCTAAAGATTGAAGATGATATGAAAGTAATATATTTTTTTGCCGATTGACAATAAAGGTAAAACTTTACGGACTGATAACAGTATGTAAAGTGCCACTATTACTGCCTAGGTTGTAAAAATATTTTACATAGCAACCGCTCAACAAATAACAGTAACCGTCAACAAATGCATAGTAACCGTTCAACAAAAGCATGGCAACTTAATTTGATGGCGATAAGCTTCAAAATGTGTATTAAAAATTACCACTAAATTAGTATTAATTACAAATCGGTAATAAAATTATGTGCTCAGGTTCAGATTTGGCTTCGGCAGTATTCATTGTCTCGTATTTGCCTAGTCAATGAAACGGCCGCCTCCGCTGTAAATCTGGTATTTTGGTGCCTAGTTAAACAAATTACTAATATTAGGATGGGAAACTAAAGAAGCACAATACACATAGTATATTTTATTCACTATTCCGACCATTTACAGTTTCATCAACGAAGTAACTCCCACGAATATCTCTCAATTGCTTTTTAATTCTCTAAAAGATTATGCACCTACATAATATAATTACAAGCTATGAACTAACAATAATATAAGTACAGCCTATGATTTAACAATTAATATTTTAAGTTGAATAAACTCTATACTATTTATATTTAGTAGATTTTATTGAATAACTTGCAATATTATTTCTACATCATTATCAATCTAGTCTGCAATTTCCCAGAAATACATGTTCTAAGATCTCCTGAATCCATTTTGAAAACTATAATCACAGTATAGGTGCTATATACTGTGCACCTATACTGTGCTATAACAATGACGTCTATGTGGCTGAATGGACGTGGGTTTAACTCATGAACGAAAAGAGAAAGTAATAAAACTTCATAATTGTAAGTTTTATGACAATGCGAATACCTGAGTTGATTTTAGTCATAATTTCAAAACCGAAAATTGAAGTTTACTTGACACAAAAATATAGCAGGAATTAACTGTGGCAAAAAAATTAAAATTTGCAATAAAAATATGATTTGCTATTTTATCGAAATTGTTTCCGCTTTTGCGGAAAACGAAACGATATATTTATATATGTTATTTACTTTATAAGTGGGCAAAGTAAAGAATTGCCCACGAGAGAATATTTAGCACACAAAGCCGAAGGCTGAGTGTGATAATTTTATCGAGTTGGTAATTCCACTTTGCCCACGTGTGAAGTATAACGTTTTATCCAACATCTCTTAATAATAAAAAAAAATATTATTTTTCAGTGACATACTTTAAATTTTCTAAATTAAAATGTCAATCGAAGAAGTTACCAAGGCGTTGTTTGTTATTATTATTGTTATAAATAAAAAAATACTCACTAGTGGCTTTCCTCAAAATTATACCCACTAGTGGATAATCTGTTACTTTGCTTGTTTAAAATCGCCATAGTTATAGAGCATTTATTGAGAGGTGTTGGATAAAATAAATTTTTAATACTGAAATATAAGATTTTTTTTATAATTGTGAGTTTATTTGTAAATAAAATTCAAACATCGCTTTCAATTTACATTAGTCCCTTTAATTCTATGTCCGACTCTGCACATAAGTAAGCTTGAATAGTTTTAGTAGACTCGTAGTTAATGTCCAATAAAACATTTTAAATACCTAATCAAGAAAACACAAACTTATCTATTCTACATGATCAAAGACACAATTAAAATGTATAAGAAAACTAATTACCTACACATTTTTATTTTACCCGTAGTATAAGAAAATAAATTAATCATGAAAAAATCAAATACGAGAATTTTGCGTAAATACATGTTTTGCGTTTCTCTGAATTTGATTTAACCAATTTGGTTAGAGGAATGGATGACGGACGTCCGTAAGTTCTATAGTTGATGAACAAGAGAAGATACAATAGCGATATTTCATAATTATGTTTCATGACAATTCGAAGACCTAAGTTGATTTTGATCATAATTGCAAAATCGAAAGTGGAAGTTCACTTGACACGAAATAATAAATTCAGTTTATCTCAAATACTAAAACACCTGCTAAATAAGTTTCAAATAACAGATGTTAGTAGAGAGCCTCAGTTCGAATCCCAGAGCCCACAGTTGTCATTTTAACCCCTGTGGTTCCCTCTTCCTCTTTACGGCTGGTAATCGCACTTCATGCGCAAAAATATTCTTACCAAGATCTGCGAAAACAGAGTGCTATACCCAAAATGGGTAAAGTGCAAGATAATACTTATTTATTTAGTAAAAATTACATGCATATTTACATTTTTAGGACGATTGATTTTCGTACGATGAATAAAGCGGTGTTAAAAGAAATCGGTGTATGAATGAAGCTGTGTTTGAACAAAGCAGTGATTTAGGAAAGCAACGTAAGCACGAAGCAATGCATGAATAAGGCAGCCTTAGAATTTTCAAGTGTTGCAATGTTACCCGCTCCACAGTATATTTAGTCTCCACCATAGTCTACGAACCACTGCGCAACTTAGTCCAACTGTCAGTTAAGACTTGGTGAACTGGTTGTATTATTCTTGTTATGATCACATTATTAATGCCCGGTTTTTCAGTCATGGTTTAAGTAAAAGTTCAGTAGAGCCGTGAACTAATTTTTGAACTAGTTACAAGTTTAGTTGAACTTCAGTTCAACTGTTCTATGCTTTAATTTGATAAAGTTGGTAGTAGAAAAGTGACATAACGTCAAAATTTTTGACAAATTTGACAGATCGGGGAGTTTTTTGTTCTAATTTTCCGTATGACAGTTAATATGAATGTAATTGAAAGTTTGAATAAATTTCATTAAAGAAGAGGAGCAAATATTTCTAACATAAATGTAATTTTATTTATATCTTTATTTATTAGCAGGGGACTGTATTTTAACATGACCACAGTAAATTGTTCGTATTACTATTGGGAAACGTGCTATGTTACAGAAAACTTGTCGATTTATACTGAAACTGCTGGCCATTTAATATGAATAGGACGAAATAATGCTATTACACGCAATATTTTTGTGATCATTTTGCGGGTCGCAGATTTACTCGTATGTATGCCCAGTTAAATCTCCTGTATTCAAAAAAACTTCTAGTAGCGTAAAATCTGAATGTTAATGTGGTCGTTTAATCTGGACTTGAAGTATGATTTCTTTCAATTTCGACAGTTAAACTACATGAGTCTACTCGCATATATATGTAACCTATATCTTTAACAAATTTTCCAGGCAGTAGGATATTTTATAAGGTCCTTGATGACATTTATAATTACACTAATGGTTTCTTTGCTTAATCTAAATATTGTCAAATAGATCGTAATCGTCTTAAATATCAAAATGATATATTCTATTTCTATGTATTTTGGGTCTTCGTATTAATTAATATTAAAAAGTTTATATCGTCCTAATTGTCAGATGACTCCATAACAAATAAATATCGCACACAATTTCTCCTAATTTAATATTATTCTCAATACTAAAATATAATAATATAACTTTTGACAACCAATTCAACAAGAAAACTGTCATTATTTGTCATTAGACCTTGAACTCTACGTTGAACCAAGTACCCGATAAGGTTCAAGTTCAAGCGAAATTTGAGTTCAGTTCATGGTTTAAGTAAAACTGAAATACACTTTAAACCTTAAACTGAAACTTAAACTAAAAATTTGTTTTAAAATCGCACTGAAAAACTGGGCATAAAAGGTTTCTGTAACTTATTGCAGTTTAAATATTACATTTTTATAAAACAACGACAATATATCAGTAAAATTGAAATAATATTTTATTTGTAATGTTTTTCATTGCTGCAAGCAATAATTTTCACATTGTTCATTTGACTCTGCAATAAAACACAAGTTCTTGTAACAACCAGTGTTGAAGAACGTTAAACCAAGTATCGTTGTTTACAACATTTACACCTTTGTTTCCAACTTTACTATAGTATACATTGTGTTCACCCGTTCTACTTCTCTGGGTGCAGAATGAAAAACCATGATGATATATTTATTTATTTAAGATTACGTGTCCGTCCAATCGCAGGGGCTGGAGCGCAGCGGCGGCGAACGAAAACTTCCCTACCTGTCGCAGTGCCAAATTAACGAGCAAACTTTTCCCCGAGTCACTGCCAGCGCTGCCAACCTCCAGCGCTCGGCGCGTAATTCAATATTGCAAATTGCAAGTTTTCGGTAAATAGCTAAATGACTTTATAATGAATGTGACGTGGTGTAGTCGGGCGGGGTTGGGGCGGGGGTGGAATGCAGAGTGCACGTGGTTTAATTACAGTGACATGCAGGATGATAAGTTTTTAGAAGTGGCCGTACACCGGTAATTACGTTGCAGAACTACTGGGATTGAATTATAATAGTCGGTTGACGAACGCAACCACTAAACAGACTAAGCGTTACCTATATGCAGAATAGTGTTAAACCATAATCAGAAATCAGCAATTTATCTGGTATTCTGCTGTAGTATACGAGGTGTGGCTATTAAAAATCGTGGCCTATCCAAGATGGCGTCATTTAGGGTGAAGATACGAATGTGACATTAGTACTGTTCGCGTATAAAATATAAAAAATTACTCTCACGATTAATAATATTTGCGAATGCGCTATAACAGATCCTGCAAACTAAATTTTAAAGATGTGGGAAAAAATAAAATGAAAGTGACAGTGGATGTGGGTGTAGTGGCTTTATGTATGTCAACGTCAAATTTACGAGGTGATCCCCATCAAATTAATAGGAAAATTGCAGGAGATGAACATGTGATGAGTGTTGTTTGTTCCTGCATGGCTGGTTTTGGGTGAAAAATGCAAAAACTGCATTGATACGTTATTGTGTTGTTATAGGTTAGTTGTACGTTTCTTGATCTAAATCTACAAAATAAACAAATGACTAAAAATGAAACAATATAAGGAACATTAACTTTGAATACAGATTTGATTTAATTTATGAACTTGGTTAAATACAAAGTGAAAAGATTTCGGAGCAAATTCGTATTATAACCTAAAATTTTACTTACTTAGATGTACATAACCGTCTGGCACAAAATATACAGAGCATATTATTTATTGTAAACGCATTCATGTTGTTTACTTTTGTTAGTTTATTCCAAGGTTTTCTGCACTGCAACTTGGTTTACTTTATAAATAAAACGTTTGTCCAGCTTCGGAAAATAATGGAATGTAACGTCCAGATTTTTACGGGACTTATTATTACACCCTTTTACTGCACAATACACTTTATTTTTCGATTTTTCGCGGTGTTTCACTACAATTTCGGTCATTTCTTATCTCAGAAATCGTTATTCCACGCAAGATGGCATATCGCTACATGTCAGATCCCAAAACTGTAAAACTTTTTCTTTCAAATTTGGGTGAAAATTTATTGATTAAAGAAATATCCAATCGAATCCCTGTATTTCTGATCACGTGTGCAAAAGTAACCAATCAGGTCACAATTACGCTGATAATTTCCCCGGGAAATTATCACCTGTTGCTAAGTAACAGTCGTTGACAGCTGGTTGACAGTTAATTCAATATTTAATTTGTTTATTTCAAAATCTTATTTTCACGGTTACAAAATGAAAATAATAATAATAATCGCAAAAAATTTTCTCACCTAATATCCCTCGACCATTGATAAATACTCATAATTTGATCACAACTACCTCAAGAACGTTGCTTGAATGTAACAGCCCTCCGCCTGCGACGTCGGGCGGTTACCAAGCAACGTTCTTTCGGTAACTGTGATCAAATTATTTCGAATTATCAATGGCCTAGGGATATTATAGCTGAAAATTACTAATAATAATTATCCATATTTATATGTTTTTATTACTAAGTTCACTTGTCACATTTACAGTTTACAGAGCCTTGAAGATGACAGCCGTTGCTATTGAAACGTCGGTATAGTTTATTTAATAAATATATAGTTGTTTTGATTTTTCCAATTTTCCGCATCAGTCTATCATCGCATCCTTCAAAAAGTAACATTCTTTTTACATAAATTAGAAAATAAATTTGTGTCTACTTATTCAACATAACACGTTCTTGTTTTTCATTGTCCAGTTTACATCTTTAGAAATATTAACGATACGAGACAAAATTAAATGTAAGACTTGTACAACAGAATTTCTATAATACACGGAATGACGCAATTATGATCACAAATATTCTAATTCCAAAAATTCCTTAAGAACAATCGTATGCATACAATATAAATGCGAAAACAATCCTGAGAAAAATTAATGACAAGCAAAACTTATGAATAATATACACGATATTTTTGTGTCGTCTGTGTCGACGTTAGCAAAAGGTAACAATAACCGAATAATAATATCGTACTTCGTAAGTAATACATAATACAAATTTACGTTATTTCTATAAATTTTATAAATATATTTGAAATATAAGTAAAACATAAGTAATCTAAAATTAAAAATTGAACGAATATATTTTATTTTAAATTTACCGCGCAAAGTCCCCACCCCAACTTGATCCATGGCTTGCATGCGTCTGCCCTCACCTGGGTACATTCCCCTTGTCTATAATATAAGATTATGCTCTCTCCTTTATATTCTTTCCTCCAAGTGTTGAACCAAGTATCAGCTTGATTCTCAGATCAGTTGATCACGAATCAATGGTAAGTTGATGAATTCAAATCAGACTAAGGAAAGTATAAAATTATAATTAGACTAAGGATATACCCGTTACCCCTACTAGAATTAAACTACATAAATTATTTACCTCCTAAAAAGATATATTAAAAAAAAAGCGTTCCATCAAATATGTTTTATTTTCAAATCAATAATACGAAGTAGAGTAGGCCATGGACCAAATCTATAATCCTTCCAAAACTTGAAACCCTTTTTGTGCAACAAACATATTCCCTGCGGTTCACCCTACATCCCTACACTAATGTTCTAAGTGCATTCACGTGTTTCGGTAGAAACTGCAAAACTCAATTATAAATATTTTTATTACCCGGAGAGTATTGGATATAATAATCTTTCATTAAATTTCAACTCAAATGCCAGACTTTAATCATAAAATTCTAATCGAACAAATCTAAATGAATAATATTCAGTCAATACAGAAAAATATCTCATTGCCAATAAATAATCACTCGCAAAATAGCTCACTTATTTTCCATCGTTTTCTTTTGAATTTTATGTTTCATTTTTTAAATTACTTTAATGTTTAGTAATTTAATAGTTATTTACTTTACAGGTGAGCAAAGTAAGGAATTACCCACGAGAGAAATTTTAGCACACGAAGCCGAAGACTGAGTGTGATAAATTTATAGAGTGGACAATTCCACTTTGCCTACTTGTGAAGTATAACGTTTTATACAACGCCTCTTATTAAATGCAAAATTTATTAAACATACATTTTTTGACAATGACAAATGCTTTCAATTTTCTAAATTAAAATATCTATCGAAGTAGTTACCAAGGTGTTATGTGTTATTATTATTGTTACAAATAAAAAATCTGTTGTGCTGGCACATAACCTCCCGCCCAATACTACTCTTAAACGGTACAAAATAGTATTTGATGATACAGAAACATACCTTTTTTGTTTATTTTCTATTTATATTTGAGAATTTTAATTTTCTTTCGTATATTTATTTAATTTTTTGACATATATTTCACTAAGAAAACAGCTTCACAATCACAATGACATGTGTCACATTTCCATGGTGTACTAGGAATGTTAGATTTGTGAAATCTAATTTCTTTATATTTTATTATCTCTAAATCTAATGAAAATTAATAAAATTAGTGTAATCAAAATACATGTAAAATTAAATATTCTTCAACTTTCAAAATAACATAAATTGTTGAAAAAGGAAATTTAACCGTGTTTTTCACGAAAAACTGTTAAGGCCTTCAAGTAAACTGCTACTTCCGGTTGACCAATTTTATCCAATATCTAATCAGCTCTTCATTTAAATATAAGAAGCAAAAATTCACAATATTGTATTTTTTGGAATTATAGTATTTGAGTTATGCGAGACGAAAAAATTGACACAGACTACACACACACACACATACATACATACATACATACATACATACATACATACATACATACATACATCATCGCGAAAATAGTAAAATCGTATTGTAGGGACCCTAAAACGTGCTTATTCATTGAAAACTCACTACCCAATTTTTTGACCAAAAACAATACCTCCCTTACCTAAAGGTAGGCGGGAGGTAAAAAATACTCACTAGTAGCTTTTCTCAAAATTATACCCACTAGTGGGTAATCTGTTACTTTGCTTGTTTAAAATCGCCATAGTAATGGAGCATTTATTGAGAGGTGTTGGATAAAATATATTGTTCCTTGATTACTACACTTTTATTTTATTATCATTAAACTTCTCACAGACTATCATCAACCATTTCATTAAAATTTAACGGCAATCGTAAAAAAGCGTACCATTTTTTTGTCTGAACTGATGTATGTTCTTGACAAAATAATTTTTAGAGTCGTCTTTCTCTATGAAAGCACATGTTTGCAGATGCAATTATAACATTTAGCAATTTTCAGATCTCTAAATATTAAACGGTATAGAATAGACAAAGAAAATCCAATAAACATTGTAGCTAATATTATGTTCTATTTTGTAATTTTTTTCATTTAAATTAAAGACATGCTCTCAAATAAACTTGCAATTTCGGTTCATGAAAAAGACAAAATAAACTGGTTTGTGTGCATTTACTTTAATGAAAGTAGCATGGCGCATGGCTCTCGAAAACAGATACACCAGAGGGCATCAATTTCTATGCACCAGCGAAAAACCAATATGCGTTTACGACAGGAATGCGCGTTAACGCACATGCGTAACATGCAAATAATGAATGGTAGAACTTTAAATTCTACATTCCAAATCAAAAGTTCATTATTGCAGCACACGACCCAGTATTTTGGCTTGACCAAGTAACATAATTTGTTCACGTGTTTTATATTTTATATTTGTGAGAAAATAAAGATCTTTGACTGTTGCCCCAATCATTATTTATCAGTAATAATATAACAAGAGAGTGATAATAAATTGAAAATAATTTGACAGATCTTTCGAAAACTTGTTGTCAAATGGCAAAAGTTTGAAAAAGATACCGGAGAATTATTTTCTAATTTATCGAACTCTCGATTTATATTTAATTATTTTTTCATCATGCACGCCATTGAATATACATTTTTTTGCTCATTTTTTACTTGTATTGATGATAACTATCTGACATCTAACATTTGCCAACATAAACAAAAAAGAGATTATTTCCGGGAATAATCACAAGAGCTTTATTCTCAGTATAATAATGACAGGATTGGTTAAGACGCAGACACGTGACACAATGAAGCATTTCATTGGTTTTAAGAAACGTCAAAAAATAATCTACATTATAATAAATATTTATAAAATTTTAAATCTGTACAAGCTGAATATTTCGAAAAGTTTTAAGTTACGGAACCTTGTAATAAAACGTGATTGACATGTCTATTCCATCGTAACTATAACTATTAGGTGAACGAACTGACACCAGTGCTTATTCTGTAACTTACTTGTAATTTTTAACGGCCTGTTATAGTAATTAACATATCAAAGGTATAAGGGCAATAATGCATGAGGTCAGCAGTGCGATGCCGAGGGCTTCTGGCCCGAGGTGTGTACGTTCACCAAAGACATTATTGTACGCTTAACGCCCGTGGTGCGTTCAACGTTTGATGTCCGACCCATATATTATTTTAAAAAGATGTTCATCGTTTTCGTCCTATATCATTATGTTTTGTTACAGAGATTAATCTATTTGCTTGCAAACACTGTGTAACAAGGCGAACATTCAGAATACGATTTATTGTTTGTACTGTCAAAGCGATTTTAAAATATCAAGTTTTAAACTGCGTTTGGACTTAAATTCATCGAAGATCGTCTTGAGAGGAGTTCTTGAGTTTAATTTATTGCTACACATGTGTATTAGAATTTTAGTTATCATAAATAGTCATTTGAGTTTATCGCGGCAAATATTCTGAAATATCGGCTTGAGATGTCATCTGGGGTTGACAGGTTTACGGAGATGTCTGGTCGAACCCCATATAAGGTTTTAGTTTTACGTAATTTTTGTGTTAGTTTTCCCTCTCCCTGCACCATAACCCGTATGGGGTAGTTGCAAGTGTTTGGCTAGCACAAGACAGTTGGTTTTCAGTCTTTGAAATTAGCAGACGTCTTCTCAAGTCTGCTGTGCTCTACAAAAATGTAGAACTTTAAGTAGAATTTGTTAATAAAAATGTTTTGGTAAGTGTAACTATTTAAGCATATTCGTACGTTGTCGTCATTTGTATTATTTGTATTTGTTTGATAATTATTCAATTCACCGTTTTGTCATATTAATAAATATCATTTTATCATCCTACGAATTGTTGTGTTTGTTTGACAACCCTTAGTTCAGACTCGTCCCGCCGTGCTACAACTGTAACTAGGTAACACAATATTATTATTTGTTTATAATACCTATTTGTTTATAATACCTATTTGTTTATTCTAATATCTCTCTCTGCCAATAGAAGTCAGCGTTTGCGTAATCTGTGCCCAATAGCAAACGTCAAATTTATAACACGCCCTAAGGCTGTTATTTAGGATATAACATCCCTGATACCTGTGCTGTTATGATGACAATAATGTAACGGTCGGACATTAAAAATTTTAACCAATGACTACACTGAATTACATCTGACACATATAATATTTTTATTGGTATTTAAATTTAAAAATGAACAGGTAAATTACAGAATAGGCCTTATTTTCAGTAAAAGACGGAGATTCTCAGTTATACATTGTATATAACTGAATTTTTCAGTAAAATAGATTTTTACTAATTCGATTTTTCTGTGTACATTTGATATACTATGGCATAACTTGATTGTAGTAGCTTCTGAATATTTCAAAAAACCAAATTGAAATCCCCTGTCAGCCGAGACTTAATTCCCTTGATTCATTACCAAGTTGAGAAAGAACTTTTTAAATAATTTTTAATTATTATTAATTATCCGTCTATTACAGACAGGAGAAAATAATTATTGTCCCACAATTATGTAACCATCAACCACCAACATGCAAAAGGGTTGTTTAATTTCATATATGTTACAGCAGTCAAGCCAGCCTACATAGTGTTTGCAATGTAAATGAATGGATCGCTTTTTGCTGAAACTCTCAAACATAAAATTAACTCTTGAAGCAAAAAATAGTTGTGGCTCAGCCCACTGGCTGTCACTACCGGTCCTCACTTCATTAGTCTCACCGCCTACTTCGTCCGCTGAAAATTCAGCTACAATTAGCCAACTCGGAATAAAAACTGTAAACTGTTGCTTAGGATAATTAAAGCGTTAATCGTAGCCTTGCACATGCAATAAAATTGCAATCACTAAACGCGAGACTAAACGTTTTGTATAGTGAGACGTGCATGAAGTATTTCAGATGTGTTTAGAAAATAAAATCGTAATTTCGAATTATGTTCTTCTTATTGAGTGCAGTAGTAAATAAACAAGTTATATTTTCAATAAAATACGTGACAGTAATTCAAAATATATTATTAATACCTATTGTTGTAATCTCGCTATTTATTTACTCATGAGGTGTGGTGTACTGCATGTAGCAAATTTCGATAAGGGACAAATATATTTTTTGTACTCATACATTGAAATGTGTAGTTTAGCGTTGCCTAAGCAACGTCCGAAATATCCATTTCCCAGGTCTCCGCCAGATAGACAACCGGGAAATTTCAATGGCCTAGGGATATTATAGCTGAAAACATTCCTATTTCTAAAGTGTTTATTAATAAATTATATTTATAATAAAAAAAAATAGTATTTCAAACATTCCTTTATATAATAAACAATGATGGAATAAAGCTGTATTCACATACAACTTATTGCTGTTGCCTTGCAGTGGTCTTGCTGTTGCGTTGCTAGCGTATGATGTTTGACAAGCGCTACAGCGTACACTCGTTCACAATGACTTGTTGCTGTTGTAGTGCCGTTGCCTTGCGTTGCACGAGTTTGTAAACTCCAAACTCAAGCAATGCAACAGCAAGGCAACGGAAGCAACAGCCAATCAGAGACCACTATGAAAAAGGATAGATATACATATATGACAAGTTGACACTTAACCTAAAATATTTTCCAATATTGTGACATTTGTGTAGGTACATATATTAGCAGAAAATAATTTAGTAAGTATTTGTATTATATATAGCCATTATTAAATTAATTATTACAACTTTCTAGTAAACTGACAGCCCATCAGCGTCGGTAACTGTCAAAACTGTATTATTGGTAACAACGAAGTTAAGTTCTATGTGAACGGTATACATACAATACAAATGCAACGCAATAGCAAGGCAAGACAACCGAAGCAAGGCAACAGCAATAAGTTGTATGTGAAATTTACAAGTGAATACGGTAAATATTATAAATATTTTAATTGTTTTCTAATATATTAGACAATTTAATTTGTACAAAAATATTGTACAAACCTCTTGCGTGAACTCGGTTCTCGGATTCGTTCTATGGCGGCGCGAGCTTGCGAGCCAAACACTCATCCGGGAACCAATCGTTCCCGCATTTGGTATGTAAATAACTATACGCTATGTAAGCATCTGTATATTTCGAACACGCCGACATCTAGCGTCATTCGCTATAAGTTTTTGTGGGAGAGTCTGACAGATTATATACAGGATTTCAATTGGAAATCTTATTTTGTACTTGAATAATGTCTGTTATTATTAACTATGGGTTTGAGTTTGAGTGAGTTTGAAGAACAATACAAACTTTTATAAAACCCGTCATTGAGGTACGAATGAAAGAATTAACTAACCTACAAATTAAATAACAGGCAACAGTCATAGTAATATTGTACAGTTAAATGGCTACAAAAATTTTTTTGTAAATGAAATATTTAATTTCTTGTCTTGAAAATCAAGCCCAAGACGAAGTGATCATCAAGACAAGATTTCTAGTCTTGATGAAACACTAATCATCTATACAAATATATAAACATATATATAATTTAATCGACATCGAGATTCCAATCCCAAATAAAAAAACCACCGTGTACACCTACAATGAAATTATCACTATTGGTTATCAACAATCTCCAAAATAAAAATCTAATAATCATAAACATTTAGCCTAATCAAGGCAAAGCAATTTTGTGTAATCACCACTGACTGCGTATACAACTCAACCCTATAACACAATTACCCTAACTTACTCGATTTACAACCGATAATAATGCTAAATTATTACTGTCAATACCTAATCAGTAATTTCATTACGTATTGGACCTAATTAATAAATGAGATCATAGCTACAAGTTAGAATTATCATTGATGATAAAGCACTGATACATGAATAATTTATTATTGATAGACTAGGTAAAGGCTTATTAAAATTGAACGTTAAGTAAATATGCAAATTAACACATACTTAGGTAAAATAGGCTACTTACTACAATTCAAAGACGAATCTAAGAATAATTTGAAATGGGATAAAAAATATTTAAGCACCAATAATTAATAGACTTTATTTGTATTCGGCATCAGTAACAAGCAGTACCTGCAAGTATCTTCATTCGTTAGTTATTATTTTTAATAAAGTTGTACACCGACTTCAAATTACAAATTTAATTCACTTATTCCTTGCCTTTCAAATAATATCAAGCAATTTTACCATTGTAAGTTAAAATTTTTGGTAGTAAATTTTCAACAATCAAATAAGTACGATTCCTGGAATACGATTTCACTGTTTTCATGATTAAATCTGTATGTGTGTTTGTGACGATTTTTTGTTCACAATATCTCTAGATATATTTGCGTTTCGAGCAAATGTATTGTACCGTTCGTGGGTTTAAAACGTTTTTATTTAAACAACAAGAAATATTATTATTAATAACAAATAATAAATAATTATTATAATAAAGAGTAAAAGTTAATTAACACTAGGTACATAACACTAAAATAACGATTACAAAACCTTATAAACTAACACTTATTATTACTATAAATAAACACTATTATTTATATTAACTAGCCGAGCGATATTTATTTAAGACGATATATGTATGTTCAGACCGCGCGATATATTTATGTTCGCAAGTTCTTCATAGTAGCTTCGGAGTCGACTAAGTCATCTGACTTACTGAGTCTGAGTCAACTAACTGACTGGCCGACTCAACTCGACTAACTGAGTCCGAGTCAATTAAACGACTGACTGCTCGAGAGTCATCTAAAAGACTCACTGAGTCTCACTGACTCAACTCGACTAACTGAGTCCGAGTCCTCTAAAAGACTGACTGACGGCTGCCGGCGATTCCTTTTATATACCACGTTCCTTGTTTCTTGAAGGTTCTGGAATATTACCTATTGTGGAGCAAACGACTTGTTCGAACCAGCAAGCGTTGCGTCATTCACTCATTGCGCGGCGTGGCGGCGTAGGCCGGCAAGCTTCAACTTGTCGCTGCCGCGTTCGTTACACTATCTATTCAGAGTAGTATCAAACATTTTTATCTTCTCAGGTCGTAATCATCTCCAAATATATATTTTAAAAATTATAAAAATATTTTCTATTTTTCTTCGTTGATTAAGTGACCCCTCTAAGCCCATAATGAGTAACAGTATTTAAATAATCGAGCGTATAAAACAATATAAATGTTTTTAATAAATAAAAAATATTTGTAAAAGTTTTTCAGCTCGCTGAATTCCAACATTATTTATTAAAAACGTAAATATTGATTTATCAGCTCGATTAGTGAAATATAATTACCCATTATGGGTTTAGAGGGGTCACTTAATCAACGAGAAACAATATGAAAATATTTTTATATATTTTTTTAAACATATTTATAGAAGAAATAAGAGCTGAGAAGATTTTTGAACCTAATCCAGAGCACGTAATACTTGCAGACACCCGCCTTTCAATTTTCCGGTAAATCTCTCGAAAACATACCCAAATATGTTTACAAACTGAATCACACCATGCACTGAAATATTACAGTTAGTCACCAATTAACTTTTTACAAACACCAACACTTTACATATATCGACATTCAATAACATATTAAAAACTTTCACTACGTCCTTTATGCTTACAATCGTTCTTCTCTGAATAGCTTCATAGTTTTCAATTGAGCACATCATCCGCAGGACCCAACGTAGGTTAGTATTGAAAATTTCATATTTATGTGTAAAAGCCATAATTACAAACTAACTAAATTAAAATAATTTAATTTTGTTTTAACATTCGTATTAAACTAATTTAAATAAAGAACTATTTATTTAAGCTATAAGAGCCCAGAATCATTTCATTTGGCCCAGAGGTATTGGCTACTACTACGAACACTGTTTTGAATGACAACAAAATATAGAAAAATGTTTCAAATTTTATAGGTAATATTTTCTACATCTTTTTGATTCCAATCTCATTTATTTACTAAGATATGACCTAAACCTTGCTAGGTCTTCAAATAATCTACCACTTACTGTTGAT
This sequence comes from Poecilus cupreus, assembly GCA_963942605.1. NCBI lineage: Eukaryota > Metazoa > Arthropoda > Insecta > Coleoptera > Carabidae > Poecilus > Poecilus cupreus. The sequence goes on along the minus strand of OZ012733.1, from coordinate 2,840,161 downwards.
GAATTGTTCCCAAAATACACTGCTCAAAAAAAAATCGAGCATTTCGTCCTCATCGGTGAAGAATTGAGTGAATGATCGCGTTTTAAAGGAACCCCTATTTTTAGGGCTTTTTCCGAAAAATCATCGGATACGATGCGTGTATGCGTAAATGCGTATGCATATGTGTGTGTGTGAATGTGCATGCGTGCATTTGCATGTGCATGTGTGCATTTGCATGTGCATTTCTTTCTTTTGTGCGTGTGAGTGGCTGTGGGAGCGTATGTGTGGATGAGTATTTGTGGATGTGTGTATGTTCCTTTGAAACGCGATACCTCACTCAATTCTTCACCGATGAGGACTAAATTTTCAGCTGTGAAAAGGAAATTGATAGGGCTTTGTGAAAATCGAGTCGAACAACCCCCTTAATACAGGATTTTTTGGAGCTACAAGCCTTCAAACTTTGAGATTTTTCATTGCTCAGACATGACATCACATAAAGCGATTTTTCAGGGGGTCGGGGGGAGCGAATTTCTTCGGGATATTTGGAGAACATAGAGGAGGAATGTATCTCCAGAGGGAATTTCCAGATTTTGGTTTACACGTCCTTGAAAGAAATACCCCACATTTTAAAAACAGTCATTTTCTTGGTTCGGCCAAGTGGTTCAATATTTTTTTTTTTTTGAGCAGTGTATAATCAATTTGTAACATTAACATAATACTTTCTTTACATTCATATATGTATGTGCTGGAGGTAAAAATGATAGGGATGAAGATATAAATATGGTTAAATAAACAATTTTTCTTTGTATAGTTTCAAGTGGGCCAAATGATTCTGGGCTCGTATTTATTTATTTTGAATCCATACATTATAATGCCCGGGTACAGTTTGTCAGTTATACAAGAAGAAAGTAGGAATGTCGCAGATAATCAGCTGATATTACAAGGGATTAATGGTGCCTAACTACAGAATATGTAATAAAATTAAATTACTTTCAACTTTTAAAGTATAACTTTACAACAGAAAGAAACTTCGTTCGCTCATCTATGGTAAAGTTCTCAGCCCATTCCCCGCTCCTCGTTCGCCATCTGGTTTAGCTTAAAGTCGAAGCAACAACACACAAGTGCACAGCAACATCAATATCGGTTCATCGACAACGGAGACACAGACAATTTAACGGTTATCACGATCGCTTTACTTTAATTGGCTTCATTAGACGCGCGAACCAGCAGTTCTCAACCGAACCAACTACCATTATACAAAGTTCCACATCTACACGGGAACCGAGGATTAAACTTCGAACTTCGCAGACAAGGAGCCAAATCGGTATTCATAATTCATGGGGCATTCACACTTCGCACTGGCTATGAAATTATTAATATGTATAGTGGAATAGCCAGGTACTCAGTGTGTTTGACATTGTATTAATATATACAAAAGGCGTGTATAGTCCTATACATTTCATGGTTGATTTCGGACCGTCAGTTCAATATAATCAAAATATTTTACAAATTAAAAATCTGCTGTGGGCACCACAATACCTCCCGCCATAGATTTCTTATCGAACAATGCAGGAACACGGACCACCACTATCAAGAAACGCTCAACCCTTCAAAAAATTATTACATGTCAAAAAAGGATAATGGGGGTCTTTCACCATTTTTTTTTATTTTTTTTTTTTTACGAAACTTTATCTATATTGAAGACTATCTACACTTTTAAAAAGTCTTAATTGTTATTCATTAAGCCACAATGATTTTTTAAAATATGTTGTGACATCATAGTAGAGGTGTTGCTGGATCTAAAACAGTACAGATTGTAAGTAATTGTAGTCATATTTTTTTACTTATTTTATTATTATTATTACAATAAAATAGAACATTTATGTAACAAAAATTATTTAAATCTCTACTGTTTTAGATCCAGCAACACATCTACTATGACGTCACAACATTTTTTAAAAAATCATTGTGGCTTAATGAATAACAATTAAGACTTTTTAAAAGTGTAGATAGTCTTCAATATAGAAATAGTTTCATTAAAAAAAATTTTTAAAAATGGTGAAAGACCCCATTTCAACTGTTGTTTTGTTTTTTCATAAAACAGGTTAGCAGATATCAAAATATAATTTTTCTTTAACGTGTTGTAATTCGTAAATGGTGACAGTAAGAGGAAAATGTTTCAAACAATAATTGTAGATAATAATATTTGAAACATTATTCTAATAACAAAATTTTCATTATACCATAATATATTGGGTTTTTTTTTTAAATAGCTTGATAGGGTTTCAAGTAAACTACCACTTCTGGTTACTGGATTATCACCAAAAACTAATCAGCTCTTCCAAAGGGGATACAATGGAGGGTTGTACAGAAGCAAATTTTCGTGCTGCCATCTATTGCTATTTCTATTGAACTACGATGAAATTCACGTGGATGTCATTGGGCGAAATACAAACAAAACGCTGTCAGATGACAGTTCTTAAAATGATGCTAAATATGAAAAATGAAGTGTGTATATTGTTTGTGCAATAGTGACTACCGTTATTACTATAAAAAATATATGACCAGTATTAAATTTATTAAGTTTCCTAAATCACAAACTTCAAAAATAAAAACATAACCTTGTTTAAACACCATCTCAAACGTCAAAACATGGATGTTTGTACTATGATCTTCCATCTCAACTTTTACTTCATCTTTCTCTTTCTTGCCTGTGACGTCAAAATCTAACTCTCCATTGATATATGAAAAATATCAAAATTTTCAGTTTAGTAGTTTTTGAGAAACCGTAACATCAGAGACCCACACAGACTGATAGACCCTAAAACGTGCTCATCCACTGGAAACTCGCAACCTAACATTTTGTTGTTTTGAATTAATACGTACTATTTTTGATCAAGATATACATGCACTACTACATGCACAGATCATGCAAAAATTTAAATGTGAAAGAATTATTGTTATATCTTTATAAACAGGGAAGATATCACCGAGTTAAAGTTAAAAAAAGTATTAGTGCAAATAAATTATAATTTTTATGTAATATAGGTATTTTTGGCTGTTTGCACCAAGATTGATAATCGGCACTACCACTATTAAATTTGTCGGAAAATTTCCTATAAAAATATATATGTTTCAACTATATAACAAAAAAATCCGGTGTAAGTGAAAAAATAAACGAGATAGAGAGCTCTGGATCTCCGACTATTATGAAGCAGCAAGCACGCAAAGACAAGAAAATCACCCGAGCAGAATCCAAACAGATCTGACACGCCCGAATATGTATATTCTTAGTTAAGGAGTGGGAGTAAATACTTGAATCCCATTTGTCATACACCTCGAACGTCATCAAAAACAAAACATGCCGTATTTATTAAAGGGAGTAATTTATAATTAAAAATATGGCATTTTCTGCATCCTTTAACTCGTATCTTTCATATTTTCAATAAACATATCAGTTTTGATTATGGTGGAATAGCCTATTCAAGGCTTTAACCGATGTACAAGCGGAATTTAATTCTCTAGAAATGTTACTTGCGTTGTTTTTATTTAATAATAATAAGGCTTTCTTCGTGAATAATTTGGACATGATGCTGTCTTGTCAGTTGGTATACACGTGAACAAACCAATTGTTGAAGCGAGATATTTTCGTTTGTAATATTTTATTTGTACTGTAATTAGTAAAAGTTCCCTACTTGTAATGGTTGCACGTTCCGGTTAACTCCGCTTCAAGTTTATGGAACTGATTTGCCTGAAAGCTCTAATAGACAACACAAACATTTAAAAACCAGATGGGTATATTTTTAACCAGCACTGTTCATCTCTCCTCGAAATGAAGCCATCTCGTTCCAACTTCGCCGCAGATGTCGATACGTCATAACTGACAGCGAATCGCGCTAAAAATAAGTCATTCACTGTTCATCTATATCCGCTTGTCTTAGTTACACTTACACTAAAACGCCTGCCAACATCGTACGTCACTAGACGAGAGTGTGGTGTCTGCGACGATGCAAGGAACATGTCTGTTAATAAATAAATGTATGTGTGTGTTGAGATTTACGGTGTGGCCCAAATACGAATAAAGCGGTTTATGTGGTGTATGGCCCGATGGCCGTGCTTCGATGCGAGGATAGCAGATCAATGCAAATTTTTATGTGGAGTAGCTCGAGAAAGGATGGCTTTGAATATATGAATGCATTGACAAAAAGTTGTACAAGTGTCCCAAAATATTTTGTTGAACTACAGCTATATCACTATAGGTTTGTTCCAAGTGGTAATTTCTGACAAGTTTGTGACATGTTTGTGACAATTTCACTGCGCATGTGAAAAATGTAAACAAATTAAGTTTGAAACAGATACTGGAACAGTGAATGGAGTGAAGCGTATGTGTATGCTCATTTTTTGTTTTGACAGCTAACCTTAAATATAAATATAAATAAAGAAATTCATACATTTTTGGCTACAAAAAAAGAAAGGAAGCTTATGTTTCATACTTAACTTGTTTACATTTATTGCAGGCGCAGTGAAATTGTCACAAACATGTCACAAACTTGTCAGAAATGACCACTTGGTACAGACCTTATATCTATTTACTTATTCCTGTATGTGACAGATTCATATAGTTTCAAATATTATCTATTAGTTGAATAAAAAGATAAACCAGCACTATCTTAGAACTATACGTGTATTAGATGTGATATACTTACGTATTTAGGTATAGATGCAATTTAAAACAGTTAACTTACGGTATGCATAGATTAAATGAAAAATATATTAAACATGGAGAAATATGAAAACTAAAAAGGTTTACATATATATTTGTTCAATTCTGCAATTGAAACTTTTACTTGGATTCAGAGATCGAAACCTTCTGTTTTGTCCACTCAATTCATTCCTATGGCAACGGGTGGGTAATGACATGTGAGTGGGCGAAAACTAACTTTTGTTCACTACTTTCGCCCACTCACCTGTCATTACCAAATTGACAGATTCGTAACATTGAGTACTATTCCGTATACGATCACGTATACGGAATACATTGGTGTATGATGAGTGTGAGGTTGAGAAGAATGTTGTAAAGAAAGTGAGAGTGAGTCAGTTGAGGTGGTTTGGACATGTTGAGCGAATGTCGAATGAAAGGTTGATGAATCTAATATATGTGGGTGAGATTGAAGGTGAACGATTGCCTGGGCGTCCGAGGAATAACTGTTTGGGTATGATTGATGGTTTGTTGCGTGAACGAATGATTCCGAGTGTGAAGAATAAACGAGCCTAATAAATGAATAAATAAATACTTAAAATCTGTTCATTTTAATATGTAAATACCGTATATCTCACTCACTCAACTTTCGCAGGTACATTGTTGGGTGTTTGATGATCGATTTAAAATCACTTGAAGATTTTTGTTGGTTTTTTATTTAACAATAAAAATGATATACATATACAGTGACAAATATGTGTTAACTCGGTATGAATTCAGAATGTTACTTGAATAATAATGTGAATAATAATGCTGATAATTCTCCAAACTCTCCCTTAAATACCACCCCCCACCAGGAGGGTAAGCATCCCTACCTTTAGGGTGGTGGTTGGTGGAGCTAGAAGACGGTGGTGTGACAGTGTACGCACCATACATATTTTTTTTTTTTTGTGTAAATTGTAGCTACCAGTGATCAATTAAATGCCCCAAAAGATGTACATGGAAGGGAAACCACAGGAGTAGAGTTAAAATTAACTATCGAAAGTGGTATTCGTACTTAGTATCTCATGATCCATAGAAATAGAACCTTGGTCGAAAATATTAAAGCATTTACTACATACATTCAAAGACCAGAAAATTAAAAAAAATTCTGAGGGCATCACACGATTTTCTTACGCATATAAACACAACTAATATATAGCAGATGTTTCAGTTACATGTTTATTTTTTTATCAACCATGATTATTGAAATATAATATAGAAATACAAACCACTTCAGGAAAAAAAAAATATATCATCACGCCTTTTACCCCCTATGTGTGTGGCACTCTGCTTACGCAGATCTCGGTAAGTGATATATTTTTTCGTATGAAGTGCAGTTATCAGCCGTCAAATCAAAGCCCCCAAAGATGTTAGTGGAGGGGGAACCACAGGAGTAAATTTAAATTGGTAACTGTCGGAAGTGAGGATCTCACGATCCACTGTCCGATACGTTACCACGGAGCTATTTAGGAAACCTCTAAAAAATTATTTACTTATCTCGCCATGTCCAAAATGGATTAATATCCTATTTAATATAAATTGCAATTTTAGAAGCTTAAATTTGATGCCAAACTCAAAAGTATTGGGCTTAAATTTTATCAAGAAACGGTGCTGATCACAATTCACAACAGGTATATGTCAAATTTATTTTGTATGATCGTTTATTGTGAATGCTTGTTTTAAGTATTGGTAGTTTTTTTTTTTTTGAAAATCCTATCTTAACCTATTATCTACACCGAGATCTACACATATACAATGTAGCTTTCATTATTACACTTTATTGAAATAATACGGCTTAAACAAATGTAATACTTACATTGAAATACTCCTGAAATCACTACTGTTGTTATTAATTTTAAAAAATAACTAAGTTCAAAATACAATGAAAATGTATCTTAAGTTTAGTTCAGCTATCTACCACTAGTTGGCGTGTTTTAATTTTTGATGCCCAAGTTTAATAATTATTATAAAAACAAAATGACCGTTCAAAAGTATTTTTTGCAGCTTTTTTCAGTAAGACGTTTAGGTCAATACAATTCAATTAACAATTATAAAAGAAACAATTAACCATCGTAAAATTAATTTCTAATATTTTAATGTAACTCTGCTTCGGGAGATCTTCACTTTGATACCAAACTCCATAGAATTCAATCCATATTAATTACATTATTTTTTCGAATTGTGTTATTAAATATATAATCAGTTTTAATCAAAACCGGAAGAGAAAAAGTGAAAATTGCAAATAACATTTTATATTCCAAATATTATTGCAAACATTAAACATTATTCATATGAAACTTTCATTCGCAGCTAATTTCATATTTGAAAGAAATTTAATTTATTGTCTTTTGTGTCAAGTAAACTTCCACTTCCGCTTTCGGATTTATGACCCAAATCAGCTCAGTTCTTCGCATTATCATTAAACTTATAACTACCTATGTAGTTCGTTCCTGTATCTTTCCTCGTTCATACGGATACACATCCATCCAATCATTTATCCACAATTACTTTATTAATATATTCAAAACTGTATTTTCGTGAAAATCACTCCTTCAATTTTTGTCATGACTCATGTAATATGTAGGTATAAGAAAATATTAACATAAGACAGAATAGTTACTATTGACAGGTCTATACTAAGAGCTACTAACTAGGGCATATTAAGATTTAACACTCTTGCTATGAAAAATTTTTTTTATTTCCAAGGTAATCAACAAATTTTGCAAAGTAACAGTGCCGAATTTTAAAATGTCCTAGTTAGTAGCATTTAGTATAGACCTGTGATTAGCAACCAATGTATCTCTCTATTATTTAATAAAGTTTTTAGGCCTCAGCATCCATAAATAGTCATTTGACTGAACAAAATTTGTACATTTTAATGTTTTTGGAATTCCTTATCGATAGTCTAAAAAAATTAACACCATGTTTGTGAAAAGTAATCAAAAAGCTGTGGAAGATTACATGTTGGAATTAATACTCATAGAACGATCCAGTTAAAAACGATTGCGCAGAATGTTTATGACATAACTAGGTACGTATAGATATGCAGACATATATTAACATCGCACACCCACCAAATCAAACAGCAAAACTTGTAAAAGTTAGAGTATTGTAACGTTCGTTCGCACCACCACTTTTTTTTTTCATCCTTGAAGAGAGGAATCAAATTCAGAAACACATACTTTAAGATAATCTTAGCATTAATAGAATAATGTAGTAACTTAACTGTATCTACCAGTGTAAAGATCGTAAGTCCTTCGTGCAAAAATAAAAGTTTTTTAAAAACATAAAATTGAGTTTCACCAATTTAACTTATACCGTGTGTCCCACGTAAATGTTGGCATAGGCAGTTAACATGTAAAATCAGTTTTTAGTAAATAAAAAGTGTCCGGCAAAAAATTATGCATCCAAATTTTATACCACAATCCTGTCAACATCCCTACATCTTATTTAATACAGATTAATTTATTTTGATACCGCAATTTAATGAAATTAATAATAATAATTCCGAATTTTCCGCCTACTCTTTTTATTGCTACTGACGTATAGTGCTTGCAATTTGTTTCAAATATTTTAATCTGTCACTGTCAATTTCTGGCGATGGAAACCATTCGGCGTTTATTCCTGTGAAGTATTCAGATATTTGTCTTGCACTGCGCCTCCATAATATATTCTAATATTATTTGCACGGTTCTCAACATTTAATGTATTCATGATGACAGTGACAGATTAAAATATTTAAAACAAATTGCAAGCACTATACGTTAGTAGCAATAAAGAGAGCAGGCGGAAAATTAAGAATTATTATTATTAATTTAATTAAATTCCGGTATCAAATTAAATTAATCTGTATAAAATAAGATGTAGGGATATTGGCAGTATTGTAATATAAAATTTGGATGCATATTTTTTTGCTGGACACTTTTTATTTACAAGAAACTGATTTTACAAATCTATTATTTGTCTATGCCAACATTTACGTGGGACACACGGTATATGTTCAGACCGAGAGCGATATATTCATTTTCATCTGTTCTTCATAGTAGCTTCGGAGTCAACTGACCATCTTCCGATGATTCGCTCTTTTATATATCGCTTACCTTGTACCTAGGAGTTTCGGGAGTCTTCTCTATTGTGGCATGAACTAACCGGTTCAAACTGGTCGGTGCTGCATCTATTTAAACTTATTTGTCCAATCGACTGCGTAAGCCGACAAGTTTCAACTTGTCGGTGCGCGTCCGTTACAGTATCAATGATACATGAAAATCAGGCAGTCATGCACTGGAAACTATTAACTTCACAATATCCCTAGATTCGACCCACATTTGTACAAATGTTTTAACATCATCTGGCGGCATTAATGTGAACCTCCAAATTTTGTAAATATGCAACACAAGATTTTAAAAATATGTGAGCGTTCGGATTGGATATAACTATAGAGAAAGGGGGAGAGGGGTTAGTATTCTGATTGGTTGAATTTCATTTTCTATGATTTCAAATTAGTATGCTGTCATATTTTTCATGTTTTCCGTCAAATTTGATAAATCTCAAAATCTACCGCCGTTTTCAGTAACCATTCGGTCAGTGAGACGTCATTGTTTGAAACCAACCAAACACGTAACCGGCAAGTAACCAGTACCAGTCGAAATCGCTAAAGTGAAATAAATGACGGTAAAAAATAAAACAAGTAAAACATTTGCATTTCGCACGGATCGGTAATATCGGTATAAAAACTTATGTCAAAACCTATTGGAATGTTAAAACAATTTCATTGTTTTAATTTAAAACAATCGAATCACATATTTTAAACAAAAATGTAGAAAGAATTTTGAGAAAATGTAATAAATTTATGGATCATAAAATTATGTTTTATAAATCGTATATGTATTTATATATTAATTTTAAGATTGATCTAACATCTAAGCAGTACAATTAAATTTAAAAATGCTTAACATAAGAACAAACAAAAATAACTAATATCAAGTCTTCTAAACATGAAATCTATAATAGTATATTACGTACCGTGAACTGTAAGTGATAGTTTTTAGGTCGAGAATGTAGTTTGGGATGTCGAGACCCGTAGGGTCGAGATTTCCTAAACATTCGAGACCTAAAAAATCACTTACAGTTCGAGGTTAGTAAGTTATTTTTTGCAATACCTGCGTAAATATAAGAAAAGGAAAAATAGGTATCAAAATTAACAGCTGTCAGATTGAGGTTAAAAATAAAATTTGAATGATATATATTTACTTACCGTCCACCATGAACGGTAAGTTTCACTTACCATCCACCGTGGACGGTAAGTAAATGATGTAACCATGAAAACCAATTTTGCAATAAAAGTTCCACTTACCGTGTTTACATTTTGTTAATAATGGGTAACTTACAGTACTGGTATTGCAAAAATTATATATCTGAATTCATAAGTATATTGTTAGCTTAGCATAAACATGAGCCACATAACTAGTATAGTATCTAAAAATAGGAGTACACATAAAAAAACTGCGCGAAAATATAAAAATAGATCCGTCTACCTTGCAGTATTATTACGAAAATATGTGGCACATTGCACCATCCATCCCAAAATGAATTTCTTGTACCGCGTCTGCATTGCTTGCTAGTCTCTACACTGCTCGTCACTGTATTTGTAAACAATTTGCAAGGTTAACAAAATCTTACAACACGGCATACGAAATTAGAGATTAAAGGTAAAGTTGCGAACTACGACCAAATTCTCACTGCTCCACTACCGTGAAATTACTAAACGATAATTTAATCTCAAGGTTACTAAGCTATTACACTTTTGAGCCACTTTTGAAACCGCCTGTCGAGTTGTTGCTAATCAGCTGACTCAGGTAAATTAACGAAAATTAAGTAAAATACAAAATAATTTTGTAATGTAATGGTTTAATTTTTATGCAATTATTCTATTTGTAAATAATTAACAGGTAGATTGCAATTGTTAAATTAATAAGAATATAAATATTGTGTATCGATACAGAAGTTGCATTACTTGGAGTGCAATATCTGCAAACTGGAGAAGATGTTAGAGATCAGTGGATTGGCAGAAAAATAAAGGAAAGTATTTTGGAATTGTTTGTTAAACCAGCTTAGTTTACGAGGTCTGTTCAGAAAATAAACGAACTAATTTTCTTAAACTTTATTATTCATTTTACAGATTATTGGTCCATGCCTATTTCATAGTATTGCCACAGTATAAGCTCTTATACTGTGGTATTGCCCTTCTATTCGCGACTAAAATTAACTGGTAACGCCACCTAGCGAGGAAATTCACAACTCTTCAAAGAAGTACTCTATTGTGTTAATGTAGTACATCAAAAGATTTGTTGATAGAAATTTTGTATTCTGTAGTATTTTATAGGTAAGTAATTAAACTGATTTTTGTTTATAATATATTATTTTTCATATTATTATAGATGCTATTATTTAAAACTTCTTATTTCATTAATATTGCGGTTTAAGGTACATAACCTATAACAGTGAATTCTCCGAGAAAGATTCGAAAGGCAAACACAAATTGTTGTGTATACGGTTATTTTTCTAAAATGAAGTAAAGGTTTTAGTTTTCATTTATTCCCAATAGCAGGAGAAAAGAAAGAACTTTCCAGAAAAGCCAGAGAAAGACCATTATCTCATTCAAGATATAGAAGCAAGTTTACGTCAAATATAGATGAACCATCTACATCTACATGTTTTGAAGAAAATGACCACTATTTATCACTTCTTGTTCCTCCCTATAATTGCTTGAGGCATTTGTCTTGTAAATACGAAAATAATACCGTCGTTATTAATCGATAATCTTTTCCTTCAAACATATTCATCTTTAACTGAAATAAAAATGTTGCTATGTTGTTAAATACGTATAATTAAATAATAGACCCCTCAGCCAAAAATCACTTTAAATAACAAATTTTATAACTATTAATTTGACTTAAAAAACCGATGATTTATCATAAACACTTGCAGGTGTCATTTATGGAGTATCTTTTTGAGCGGCCATGTTGAAAAGCACACTAGCGCTGCGGTGGTAATTTTAGTCGCGAATATTCACACACATAGCGCTGTTCCCATTTCGTATGGCAGTCCTGGATAACTTCATTTAAAATGGCCTTTAAGGTCTGTGACGAATTTGTTTTAATAGTCTAAAAATGGCGTCCTATCACCACTGATTTCAATTTTGGAAACAAAACAAAAAAAATCACAAGGAGCCAGTTCTGGTCTGGCGAGTAAGGAGGCTGAGGAACTGACAAAGTTGAGTGTGCGGGCTTATTATCGTGGTGCAAGAACCATGAATTGTCTCGCAAAACTCTGGTCTCTTTTTTGCAGATTTTTTTTTTTTCACGTAACCGTTGTAAAACGCCTGGATAGTACTGATCGTTGATTTTCTGAAAGTGGAAGTTATTAATTAAAGTCGACAGTCTTCCTGGTCGAGGATTATCTTCAATTGACCATTTTTAAATCGTGAAAACCAGTCTTAAACATTTTATGTTGCCTCGTTGCTCAAGAAAATATCAATACTTAATAATCGCTTCTCACACTTAAACAGGTTACACTTAAATAACACTATAACAAAAAATAAACGAGATATCAACAATCCACGAATACGGGGTTAAAAAGGGGATTATGTGCAACGCAGTGCTGCCAACCGCAACCGTATATCATTAAATATCTTCGCTGGCGCGTAATACTAAATGTTCCGCTATTTTCTAAACAGACTATGGGGCCTGTTCTCTAACTTAGCTATTAATTTTTAACAACCTGTTAAAAAATTTAACCAATGGTAATAAACGTCAGTGATTCAAAATAAAAAATTTCATTTGACACATATATTTTTATTGGTTATAGATATTAGCATTCCTATCGATATTATGAGTATTATAACAGGCGCAGATGTCAGTTTGAAATCCGAGCTCGTAAGGCGAGGATTTTAAGACATCGAAGGCCTGTTATGACTCATAACATCCGTGGTTTGTTCAATAGTTTCCCTTTTTTTTAAAATTCTTTTATGAATAACGTCTGTCATCATTTTAGAAGGTGATCAATTAAGTCTGTTTGATTTTATTTAAAACCATGGTTACACTTATATTTTATCATATTTATAAATATTTTTGTTACTTAGACTGAATTGTTTCAGTTGTGGTTAACCCCGTCGTTAATGTAACAACGTGATTAACCTATCAAAAATCATCTTATAACTTCATTTCCTTGGTTACACGATATATGTTGATTTTTGATAGGTTAATCACGTTGCTACTTTAACAACAGAATTAACCCCGACTGAAACAACCATGCCTTAAACGTCAAATGTGGTCCTAATGTGGATTTTGGTGTTGGTGAATTGCCTGAAAATATTTGGAACGTAGTAGGCGAAGCTTTGAATAGTTTAATTCCGCGTGTTTTAATTAATAGTGATAAAATATCAGTGTTTTATTATCATTTTCTTGACTGTTTTGACATGTCATTATTGTAATATTACCATGCAGCATAGAGTTATGACATACTTACCCTGCCTACTTTTGTGCATATAAACATAGGTTTAATCTCATCAAACCGTTAAAAATTAACAGATAAGTTACAGATTAGGCCCCTAGGTATGTTAGTGGAACATGACCATTAAATGAATGTCTATGAGAATAAGTTACATGTGATGCTTAGAAGGACGTTGCATAAAACACGAAAACGAAGAGATAGGATTCTAAATGAGACAATAAGAAATATAGTCAGAACGGTGGAGGTATTGAGAAAAGTCTAAGAGAGAAGAATGAACTGGCTTGGGCATGTATTGAGAAGAAATAAATATTATATTAGAAGGAAAATAAGCAGAATGAAGGTGGAGTAGCGGAGAGCAAGAGAAAAACCATGTTACAATATACTTCATTTCATTAATTCATTATACTCGTACTACTGTGAAAACAGTTCCAAATATAAACTTATTAAAATATATTGTTCCATGTCCCTCAATGTTGATTTCACAGAGGTTCCTCATGTTTCCATTTACTAGCACACATATTTCTGTTATTTTTTGTTGATTTTAGTTTCCATAGAATAGAAGTAGTAGTACGGTAGTGTGAAAGTGACAGCGTTGTTTGACGAAGTCAAGCACGCATCACTGAAGTTCCCGTGAGGGAACCCAGAAAACATCATGCGGCTCGACGGCTTACAGCGAAAGGTAAAAAGGTATACGATTGTAATGAACGCAGTTATTTCAAACTAACGAGGAAAATATTTTGAATTGTTGTCTTGAATAGGGACATCATATATTTATGTGTCCGGGCTAAGCTGTACTAAGACTTTGTCAATGTTTGCCTTTTATGTAATCTTACAATTAGCCTTAAATTCATACCCCGCACACCAATGTTTAAGATAGCAAGGGTTTAACATTTAAGCAAACAACGTCTTCAAAATTATTTTATACCTTATTTCACACGATATTGTAAAATAACAAACTTTGGGGAAATTGCAATTATTTCCTCAGCATTATCCATACAAAACTGTGTCGGTTAGGTATAAATTTAATCACACATGAAACTAACAGCAGATAACAACAGAACTAATCTGCTGCAACTGAGTAATTAAAAAAAAATTTACTGACACAATAGAACAATATTTTTAAAAATATTATCATCGTTTGGCATTTCCTCGTTAAAGTATATAAACAATGAAATCATGAACAAATAGCAATATTTATTACAAACCGCAATAGACACATTGCGACTAGTGCTATCTCAAAGCAAATAAATATACATACTGAAAAATTATTTTCAATTTATCAAATACCAGTTTTGAATTAGGTAAATATCACTAAATGCTAAATATATTCTCCATTGTTTATTATCACTTATTATTATGTTCCAGCAATTAATGAATTAAAATTAATAAAATCAATATCTAATTATTAGCAATAACGAAATACCATTCACGATCAGAAGTATTCATTCATTTTTAACATAAAACATTTTACATAATTACTTTCTAGTTTCTTACATTTCGAATTATAATACTCACTTTGAGAAATAATATAATGTTCTCAATACTGTACACACTTTTACCTACAACCAATAACCAACAAAACCGTCCGTGAACGTAATGAAAATATTTTGACATTTCAATTGAAATGAATGTAGTTATAACCGTAGAATACCAAAAATCCCTAACTTCATAGGAACAAAGTTACACTTAGCTATTATTTTCTTGAGTGAAACTTGCGCAAAGGAATAAAATTTTAAGTATAACTTAGATTAAAGTGTTACTTTGTAAGGTGTTCCATAAAAATATAGTTGGTGCAAACGGGCATTAGACCAATAAAAGGTGATTGCCTCACTTAGAATTGGGTAAATAGCGTGATATACTAATTCTATAGCATTAAGTTAATCGAAATATTGAAGGGAGAATACAGGAGGTACTGTGGTAGTCTTCGATGCGTTATCATGCAGCTAATTATAATTTACTAAAATAACTTGAAAATAAAATAATTTAATTTAGAAACGTTGTAAATAAATTACGTTAAGTTAATATAAAAGCATATTAGCCGATGGGACATTCAAAGTTTTTAACTAGTAAACTTACTTGTTGAACATTCCAGACTACAAAAATATCTTAAAATTCAACAGTATTTAAATATTAGGAAGTGTATGTCACACAAAAATTTAATTTCATTTGTTGGGAAAGTTTTAATGAAGTTGTCAGGACAATACCTGCCGGTGAAGAGTAAAATTATTAATTTTGAAGTTTGCCTTAGATACGAATTTTTAGAGAGAAAAGTTTCGCATTGTGTGATAACGTGCAACTTAAATTTTAAGCAGCTCATTTTGAGGTTATGATGGGAAGAACCGTACCCTGGTCAAACAGGACTCTGTATTACCTACACCTACATTACCCAACTCGGGAAATGTAAATAAATAAATAATCGCGTTGGCGGCATTTGAAAGAAAGTTGGAAAGGTCAAATCTTTCGGAATTTTGGTGTGTGTTTAATTTAAAAGATTTTAGAGGCCCGGAGTTTAAAATAAAGTTGTTTAGCGTGTGTTCCACTTGGGTGCTTTTAAATTTTGGGAGAGATACAAGGTTAAAATAGCTTAATTAAATGTATAAAATAAGTGGCATTGTAATTACTATTAAAATTTATTATTATTCTAATTTAAATTATGCAACATGTTTCCTGTATGTGGCACGCCATTGATATCTCTACAACTCCGATTAAATATGACAAAAGGCGACAAATTAGTAATTCATCAAGTTGAATAAGCTATTAGAACCCATATTAATATTCCATCTACGAATAAAGTGCCGAATAAATTATTCGCCGAATAAATGAAAATTGTCGCTTGAAATCATAGCTCAAATGATCTTATTGTTCTAGCTGTCATTCTTTGATGCGTATTTTTTTATTTATTCGACGAATAATTAATTCGGAAGTTTATTCGTAGATGGAAAGACCGGCCCTAAGCAACAATAAATAATTATGATTTATAAAACAGAGGAGGCCATGTCTTGTTCAACTCATAGAAAAATAATACAGTGAATTAAAATGAAGGTTTCCTCGATTGTATAAATAAATTTGTTGTTACAAAAACATCTCCGGCGTGATCTATTAATGCAAAAAAATTTATCAAATAACCCGTTGTAGGACCTAAAAGGCGATTTCTTAGCACTGGTTACTTGCCGGTTCCGTGTTTGGTTGGTTTCAAACAATGGCGTTACACTGACCAAACAATTACTGAATACGCGCAGTTTTTTATGTTTACTCCTATTTTTAGATAGTACACTTGTTGGTACGTGGCTCATGTTAATGTTAAGCTAACAATGTACTTATGAATTCAGAATTATATTTAATAGATTTCATGTTTCGAAGACTTGATATTTATTGTTTTTGTTTGTTCTTATGTTAAGCATTTATAAATTTAATGTTACTGTTTGGACGTTAGACCAATCCTAGAATTAATATATAAATACATATACGATTTTTAAAACATAATTTTTAGGATCCATACATTTATTACACTTTCTCAAAATTCTTTCTACATTTTTGTTTCAAATAGGTATGTGATTCGGTTGTTTTAAACTAAAACAATAAAATAGTTTTAACATTCCAATAGGTTTTGACATATACCCATATTACCAATCCGTGCGAAATGTAAATGTTTTACTTGTTTTATTTTTTACCGTCATTTATTTCACTTTATGCGATTTCGACTGGCACTGGTTACTTGCCGGTTACGTGTTTGGTTGGTTTCAAACAATGATGTCACAACGGTTACTAAAATGCGGGGTAGATTTTGCCATGGATAAAATTTGACAGAAAATATGAAAAATACGACAGCGTAGTAGTTTAAAATTATAACAAGTGAAATTCCACCAATCAGTATACTAACCGTAGGACGAACCGTTCTCTCGAGCATGTTACTGATTTGACATACCAAAACTGTCACCGTTTACATATGTGTCAGTCGAAAACAATTGGTTACTCTATTTACTAACCATTCCTGTGACCAAATACTAGCTGGTGGCAGTCGATATCGCCTATAGTTCTCATGATCCTAGTTGTGGTCATTTTGCATAGCTCTCTAGGAATCTTAAAATTTATTTAACAGTAAGTTGTTTTATGATAACTCGTTAACGGTTAAATTTGCTAAAGAAATTATTTTATTTTTCTACTTACATACCTACTGCAACTCCATATGAACTGATATTCTCTTACCTATAACAAAATTAATAATTTATAAAAACTATACAAGGATTTTCAACTATTTTGTTGATTAAAATTATATATAACAAGATGAGATATTATGCATTTGTTGTCAACAACTGATTGTGAATTGTTGTACATTCTGCCAACGGTTTAATCATCGGTTTTTACCATTATTGTAATGTTGTCGTCGTTAACTTAAAACAAATATTTCAAAATTAAATGCTTTAAACTTTTGTGCATTTATAATAAACTATATTTGAATATAAATTGTAATACAAAACACTCGACTTATTAGTAAACAAACTTTATTTAAGTTTACAAATATTATCCGATTTACGAGTAGAATATTTTGCAAAGCAAATAATTAATACATAAATATACAATACAAAAAAAAAATGATAATTCAAATATGTTACTGCACATGTCACTAACATACATATAAATAAAATAAATATATATCATCACGCCTTTTACCCATTAAGGGTGTGGCACTCTGCTTACGCAGATCTCGGTAGGTTTATATTTTTGCTTATGAAATGCGGTTACCAGCCGTCAAGTCATAGCCCCCAAAGTTGTTAGTGGAGGGGGAACCATAGGGGTAAATTTAAATTTGTAACTGTCGGCAGTGGGATTCGAACTGAGGATCTCACGATCCACAGTCCGACACGTTACCACGGAGCTATTTACCCCATACATAATGATATATTATTGTGTAGTGAGAAATCATAAATTGAAAATAGTTTGCCATCAGTTAAAACCTAATACGAGTTGAGAGCTTACCTAATGGTTTGTTACGAATACGATTGCCTCTGGGAACAAACAAATTTTAACAGTTTTTACTTATTTATAAATTCAACTTGTTTTCAAGCATAATTTAAATTAATTCGAATAAATTATTGGTTCTGTGAATTAACTTGAGGGTTAGTTTTAGCAGTTTTGTTTATTCAGTTGACCTTAGCTTTTCAAATGTCAGCTAAATTTATATAATTTACGACTTGGGTATTTATATTAACGATACTTGGAATATCAGGGTTGAATTCAAGAACTGTCAGTTGTCAATTCTGTTTTCTAAAGTCTGTTTTACACAATCATATTCTCACATAAATTTACTTTTGTTTCTAACTTCCCCTATTCCAAATATCTAAATTCTCTGAGAAACTGCTATAATAAAATATATTAAAGCAATAATCTTAATTTTTAAATAAAATGGAATAATTTATTAGTCAGAAATATACAGTTACTACGAAATTCTCCGCGAAAATATCCCTCCTTTCAAACATTCTCAATCGTTAGATCGTTTTGGGTCATCCTCACAAAAACTCGACCTTAGGAAAAATTACATCCTATCCCTTCCCATCCTTCGTGATCGCAGGACAAAATATTTATTTTTTCGCGTCACAGCTGTCAGCAGTGTTTAACACCATCCCTGCCGAGCAGGGCTGCCACCTTTATTAATAACCATCCGAGCGGAGCCGATGTCAAGCGGACACGCCCGAACGGACCCTCGTCACGTAGCCATCGACACTTTTGTCATTTGGACACAGGGACGGCCCAGCTTGGTGTAAATAGTGCTTTAGAATGTGATGGATTTATGCGGAGAAATGAAGTTGTATGGGACGCTGACGTGTACAGGGTGGTGTATACAGGGCTTTATGTTTTCGATGCGGGTTGGGGCTTATTATTGGTTCGGGTATAGTAGAGTGAATGTAGCAGGATTGGCGGAGGGGCTAATGAGTAAATTTTGCTTGGTTGAGTTGCATCATTGATATTGAAATATAAGCTATCAAGGTTGCAACTGTTACTTTTACAGCCAAATTTTCTTTGATGTTCATTATAAGTGATATTTGTTTTGTATTCTATTACACATAATTCAGTTCGAATTCCACAGCTGACAATTGCCAATTTAAATTTACCCCTGTGGTTCCCCCTCCACTAACATCTTTGGGGGCTATGACTTGAACGCTGGTAACCACACTTCATACAAAAAAATATATCATTTACCAAGATCTGCGTAAGTAGAGTGTCACACCTATAATGGGTAAAAGGCGTGATGATATATTTATTTATTTTTCTATTACACATAATTTTGTAGCCCAAAGGGTTAAAAATTCAAAATCATAAATCAGTTTCCATAAAAATGTAATTGGTTTGTTGCAAATACATTTTCAAAATGTAGAACTTTGCGAATGATAATTCCAAAAACATTCTGTATTTAAAAAAAATGTATTCCAGATGTAGAAATGAAATGTGGCGTATAGGGATTATATTGCTGTACCTTTTTATCTATTCACGTTACAGCAAAACTGTAAATACAAAAATTGTCCAAAATTTAAAAATGCATGCTATAAAGGTCGTTTGGTTAGTAATATATTTTATGGCATATCAAAAAAATCTGTTGTGGGCACCACAATACCTCTCGCCATATAAATTTATTATCGAACAATGTAGGAACATGGACCACAACTATCAAGAAACCCTTTAAAAAATTATGACACATGTAAAAAAATGACAATTTCAATCGTTGTTTTGTTTTTTCAAAAAATACAGGTTAGCAGATTTAATCGAAAATATAAAAATACAGATTGTTTCAGGACTAGTGTAACAAACTTTAACAGCTTATTCCTGATGTCATTTTAAACTAAAAATGTCATATGAACATATGTCCTATTCCTTCTAGTTACCAAAATACAAGAGGTTGAATTTCTACAAATAACAAGAAATTTTCTAATTTTTGTAATCAAGGTACTTTCGGAAAACAAGAGTTTTATTGAAAAGTCACACCTTATTTGTCTTAATTAATTTTTAACAACATAACAACGACATGGGAATGTTGGCGTCTGTTTGGGTATCTGTCTTGGTATTCTCTAGACGCGTAACGGGTATTACCATTACATAATCCATAAATAAAAATCATATCTGCATATTCAGCAGTACTATAACCATCTATTATGAAACAAAAATACAATCAAAAGTACAACAATTTTTAATTAAGACAAATAAGGTACGACTTTTTCATAAAACTCTTGTTTTCCGAAAGTACCTTGATTACAAAAATTAGAAAATTTCGTGTTATTTATAGAACTTCAACCTCTTATATTTTGGTAACTAGAATGAATAGGACCTATTGGGATCTGACATGGGGGCGTGGCTTATTCAATATGGCGGCTTTAATAATCTATCGCGTATGTGTGCAATTTCTCGCACGGGTTCTTTTTTTTTACAAAAAATGGCCTTGAATTGCAACGAACTTGTTCTCTGGGCAGGCGCAAACGAAGATCAAAGAAATTATGTCAAATCTAAGCGAATTTTGAGTGCAGGACATCTGTTTAAATGCGGTATAATTGTTGACAATGTTTACAGTGCAAATGTAAACATTGTGGCATATGTGATGCAATCCTCCAATTTGAGAGAGAAACCGCAAGAAATTAAAGGTGAAATCACTCAGGGTGGTGAGTTAGTGCACATAGATTGTTCCTGCAAAGCTGGACTGGGTGAACATAGCAAACACATCATTGCAACTTTGATTCATTGCAGCCGGTAAGGACCTAACCTAAGCTTCAAATTTTGACATATGACAATAATTGAATTAATAATGTAAATGTATAAATATAAATGTATTTAATATATAAATTAATAAAAATTTGAAATAATTGAACAATTAAGTTAAAAATTAATTAATGTAAAGCGTGTTATAAACTCCAAACGTATGACGTAACATAACCTCACTTATCAATAAAAAAATAATCTTCCTTCCTAAAATGTAATGAACATACTTTTGTATGTTTCTGTACCAGTAAAATTTTCGTAGCTCTTTGCCACGCTTTAAATTTATCCATTTTCTCTGGAACGTCGAACATATTACGCACTATAACAAAGCATTCAGCCGCCAGTGGAAAGAAGTGAAAACTTACACCGTCGTTTTTTCCTCCTTTACTTCCACAATTTTCAACTGCGCACTTAGCTTTGTACACATAATGAGTTTATTTTCCGTTTGGGTCATTATTTTCACTCACCGAACTCATTTTTGTACAAATTGACTATAAATAAACAAATGTCACATTTGAACACACCAGCCAGAGGATTACTATACTAGTACAATCGTTTTGCCGCTAGATGGCAAATGTTCAATGTCAGATCCCAATATTCATATGTTATTTTTGGCTCAAAATGATCTCAAGAATAAGCTGTTAAAGTATGTTACACTAGTCCTGAAACACCCTGTATAATTTTTCTTTAACTTTAACATAAATTACTGAGATATCTCAAAATTACTTGATAGGGCTTCAAGTAAATTACCACTCTTGGTTATTGGATTATCACCAAAAACTAATCAGCTCTACGAAAGGGGATACAATTGATATATACAAAATATCAAAATTTTCAGTTTAGTAGTTTTTGAGAAACCGTAACTCCAGAGTTCCACACAGACTGACAGACAAACAGACAGACAGACAGATACACAGACATCATCGCGAAACTATTAAAATCGTATTCTAGGGACCCTAAAACGTGCTCATCCACTGGGGTTGGGCAAATGAAATTTATATTTTCTTAAACGGAATGGGGTACTTTTTTATTGGAATAGCTAAATAATGGATTTATTTTTCAACGATAAAACATGTTCCTATACCTAAAATTAAAATTAAGGTCACACAGTTTAAAGAAACATTAACATCTTTAATATGGAATTCTAGTAATCAGTGGTGTCATTATTGAAAACTACATTTTTTTTAAGAGATGAGCGTTTCTCGATAGTGGTCCGTGTACATGCATTATTTGATAAGAAATCTATGGCGGGAGGTATTGTAGTACCCACAATAGCTTTTCAAATCAAATCAAATCAGTCATGGAACTTGTAATTATGAATAAAACGGAATCGGGGGTACCTTAAGACAAATATTTCCGTGAAACTCTCTTCATAATTTGTTTTATTTTTTCATAATTACTATATTTACCTCTAATACTATTGCTCAATAATTATAATAATATGTAAGTAGATTTTAGTACTCTATGCACAAATAAATATTCAGGTAATTTGAAATTTGGAGGTACTTTATAATGAACAAAATAAACACGTGAAAACAGATCCTACGTATAAGAAAGTAAAAATATTAATAAAATAGCACATTTAATGATCTGGGCATATATTGAGCCGTATATGAACGATTGTTAAATTATCAGAACGGAGATCTTTACAGATACTAAATGTAAATTTGATTGCTATTGGTACTCTATCTTTTGGAACGTTTACAAAATTTCATAGTAAATTTTTAACATATACCACGTTATACAGTCCTTAGAAATGAGAGCACAGAGTATTTCACGGTAAGGTTTATGCATGTGAATTTATGTGTATTTATGTATTATATGGATGTGTTGATTTTTCCTACACGATTACCAAAAATTTAATTGTTTTCAAATTGCATATTTGAATATTCAAATTATACAACTTGATTACCGGAAATACTTGTTTACTAAATGACCTACCGACTCGTCTTACATAAATCTCGTTCAAAAAATATTAATGATGAATTTTGTGTTTCAGAAAAAAATAATAACAATAGTTTTCATTGAAAATGAAGAGTTTATCGACTGCCTTGGATATATGAATGGTAGAAAAATACTCAGAACTGCAGTCAAGTTGTACATATTATTTAATCAAAAGCCAACGTTCGCCAACACTTTAATGGCTTCATCAGAGCAAATTAGGAAACAAAAATTAGTTTGGTGATTTTTACAGTCAAAAGACAACAGTACTTACTGACTAATTTAGTTAGAAAATTAAATAAATCAACATAACATGAATTGTTAGTATCGTTAATGAATGAATAAAAAATTTTAACACACGTAACAGTACAAAAGCACAAAATAACTTAACAAACGTTTAAAACAATATAAAATGGCGTTAAAATTTAAATTGTAAAAAACATTAATATTTGGTAACATGATTAGACTAGATTATGAATATATGCTAATGAGATGTGTGATTTTTGTTACGATCGCTGTGAGTATTAACAGTTTAATAGCATATTATAATACAAGTGTATAAGTAAGCTTTTAAAGCACGTACGACGAGTTTAAGAGCACGATGCGAAGCGGAGTGCTTTTAACGTCGTTAGTGCTTTAAAAGCACTTATACACGTGTATCATACGCTATTTTTTATTATACCTGCATCATACTCTGGAAAAAACTGGAAAGCTACATTTTGATTTTGATTCATTTCATAATTTTGCGCGTGTGACGTTTGACGTATATCGTTTACATGGAGACTGGTTAGCATTCATTGTTTACGTTTACTGTTTTGACAGATATTAATAGTCATTATTTTTGTTGTTGCTTAGCAACCTTTAAAGCACGACGTGTTTTAATTTTGCGTTTACGAACGCTGTAGCGTGTTTTAAACACGGATTATGATGCAGGTATAATAAAAAAAAAACATTTTATATAATAAAGGTTACGGGAAGCGCTAGTATAGGTGGGCCAGTGTGGTGTAGAGAGAGCGAAGACAGAGCTTCAGATCCCGGATCGGCAAAACGCTGCACTAAATTTACATTATAAAACGGCAATATTTTAATTCCGTTTGTTTACAACAATTTATTATTGTATTCACTTTTCCTTTCATTATTCATTATAAAATATTTTTCTTAACAGTTTGAACAAACCTTGAACCCATTTTTTTTTTGTATTTCTGCATTATTTATTGTTATAAACAAAATAATTATTGTAATATATATAAGTGTAAACGCTAGATATGCATTTCATAAAAAAATAAACAAAACTGCATTTGTTTTTAACAATTCTTTCAATCAAACGAATGGATTTACGATTGGACTGTATTAGACGGCGACCTTAAAATGAGCTATCAAAAATAATAGACACCTAATAGATTTGTTTACTGATTACAGCATTCATAACAGTGTTACATAATTTACTTTATTAAGACATTTGAATAAAATACATACAACGCCGCACAAATAGCCCGAAATATTTAATGTTCGAAAACTGTCATACTAATTAAATAATTTGTAAACTAAGTCAAATTTCACATAACTGTCTTAAAACATTACTTTAACTTGAATTTACAGAAAATTATGGTTGAGTTCAACGCAGATTAACTAATAGAGACGAGAAGGTATTTCAGGAATATTTAAATTTATAAGTAATATATTCGTATGGTTTATGAAGGTACTTGCATTTTACTACTGACATAACCTCATATTTCACAACTATTTCTACATAAACTTTAAAATGGAATTTACTTTATAGTTCCAAATAAAATCATTTGTAGTGCGATATACCTAGGAGTAATAAATCATAAACTAAATTATTTCGTGTTGTTTTTATTTTCTAATTATACGTATTATTTAATATTCATAAGTTTGTATTTGTGTCAAGAGTTCTATATTTGTAATTAACTAAAGAACATAATTCCAAAAATATTAATATAAATGTTAATAGTTTTCTAAGCAACTTAACAAGGTTCATTTCACCTTTGAAGGATATTTATATTATTTTCATTGTTTATTATATTTTTCCCACTGTGAGGTGGGCCATATTACAGTTTTTATTTGTTTCTTTACAACCTTATAAGGTAGCTATCCCTGTTGATATGCGACTGAATAACTGAGAAATAAAAATGTTTAAAATAAGCAACATTATTATCTTAGTAAAGTGCAAAATGAACGAGAAAATATAGAGTAGAGAGATTGAATCTGTTAGTTTAAGTTTCATGGCAATGAGCAAAACTTATTATGGTTATAATTGCAAAACCCTATGTGGAAGCTTGCAGTTGAGAAATGTACAAAACAATAATTTCTATTTATTTCAGATATGGAATTAATTGCGAAAAAAAGGTATCAAATGAAAGATTAGCAAATAATATTTGGATTAAAAAATGTAATTCTCAAAATTCTTGTATCTGTATCCAGTTTAAAATTAAGTTATATCAACTAATTAAATATCATAGTTGCTATGAGAACAAACAAATAACTGAGATATCTACTCGTATTCTGTATGTCAGGTATAAGTTCCTTAATATTAAATATTGAAATATAAATAAACATGTATCAAAAGTATCGTGTAGTATCCATTGAAATGTAGTTAGTAATACTGGATTGCCCACTAGTGGTGTAACAGCGATCCTCAGGTATTTCTATTTTTGTCGTTCAGTACGTTCAAAAAATTTATGTCGTAGCATTTAATTAATTATGGGAATACTAAAATATAAATGAAAGAAATAAATATTGGCATTGCTTCTCATTATCAAACTAATATATTTCTATATATAATATACAGGGTGGTCCATCGGGCTGAATTTTTTATTTTATGCTATGATTTTAAATATTACCGAAAAAAAATTCAATCAAAATTTATTTTACATTAAAATACCAACGTATCTGCAGCATATGTTTTCTACCGGGTGTTCCATTTTCGCGCAATGGTATGCAACATTATATTTTTAAATGGAACAACCTATATATTTTTGAAAAATTTTTAAAAACATTTGTTTCTCTTCAAAACAGTTTTTATTCATTTTAGTCCTAAAACAATCAGTACAGGAACTATTCATGTTTTTATTAATAAAGAATCACAAACTGAAAGTCTGCCATTTGAAATTAAAACAATAAATAAATTTATGAAAAATGTAAGAATTGAACATCAATTCAACAAACTAAATAAAATATAACAATAAAGCTGATAAACTGTTTGAAAAAGAAAATAATAATTATTAAAGAAGTGACAGCAACTAATTTGATTGTTTAAACACATTCATGGCATTCTTTCTGTGTACGATTCTTTAATAATAAGAACGTGAATAGTTTCTGTATTAATGATTTAAGGACTTTAATGAATAAGAACTATTTTATAGAGAAATAAAGAAGCTTTAAAATTTTGCAAAAATATATAAAATGTTCCATTTAAAATTATAATGTTGCATGTAATTGTGCGAAAATGGAACACCCGGTAGAGAAACTTATGCTACAGAAACGTTGGTATTTTAATGTAAGATAAATTTAGTTTGAAATTTTTTTCGGTAATATTTAAAATAATCGCATAAAATAAAAAATACAAACCGATGGACCACTCTGTATATTAGGGTGGGTTGAAAAAATAAATTTTACCGCCTCGGTTCTAAACCGAAAGTTTTTGATAAAAAGAATGTGGAACATGAATAAAAATAATAATTTTTAGAGGCTGTCAAACATGCCATTTTTAACACTTTTTCAGTATTAAGGCTATATCTCTTAATGTATTTGTCAAAAATGGCTGCTTTTTTATATGTTGTGCCCAGAATAATACCCTTCAATCTCATTACATGGAAAAGCTAACGAGATTATATGCTGATGAGATATTCTAACCTAAAAATAATTTTTTTCGTTATTTTACCGTATTTTGAGCTAAAAAGGTGCTGTTTTCTTGATCATTCTTTCAATTTCCATTACAGTAATGTTATATTTTGAGCAAAGTTCAAAGTAAATTAAACACGAAAATACATCACAATTTTGTGGATTTTTTACACTGTCTAACGAAGTTTATAAGACGGATATTTTATCTAACTGTTGTCTTTTGTACATTTTTGCACTATCCCTGAAGAAAGCTCAAGTGTGAGCCGAAACGCCGGACTTGTGAATAAAGAATAATTGACTGCAATTCGATTACATTTATACCTCTATTATTCTTGCCCTTAGGGCTTAAATCTACAAAAAAATATTAACATAATTTTTCATGTCAAAATTATTTTTCTTTTTTCGTGCAATAACTCATGTTATACTCGTATTACTCGTATTCTTAGACATGATAAACTAGTCAGATCACTGCTCTTATATTCTCTTTTAACCTCTCTGTATGATGTTATTAAATGCTGTTATTGTTTCTTTTACATCTTATTTCATCTCCCATTAACCAATATTTATTGTCTCTTTCCTCCTTTGAATCTGAACCACGCAATTAACATTACATTGTTATACTCATTTGAAATGTACCGTGGTATTGATGGCGTTTATATTATTTATAATTTATATTCTCATGATTTAGTCATTATTATTGCTGTTTATTTTGGTAACATAATTTTGAAGTTTAGGCTCAGTATTTGTCGGTTTAATTCGATGGTATTCATTACTGACATATTTTATTTGTAATATTATTAAATTAATTATAAAAGATTGTTTGTTCATGTTATTTATAAATGGGCAATTTCTGTTTTTATTATGTAAATATTTTACATGTGAAAATACCAAGTTTTAATACACAAAACATACAATATGTAGAAATACACAATAGTAACTAGCATATTGTTTTGTTTTCATTTCAATTGTAACAGTAATTTCATTTATGTACTGCACAAACTAAATACAATAAACATTTTGCTGTAATTTTAGGTAGATGCAGCAACATGTTAAAATAATGATGAATAAATTTTAAATAAATGAAAATGTAGAAGATATGTTATGTAATGATATAATTGGATTATAATGAATTAGAAACTACTCGCGTATAAGATATTCATAGAATATGTACTCTAATCATAAAATTTGTAATTTGCGATGATAAACTAACTACCTATAAATTTATGTCTGCTGTAAAACGAATTGCGCACCTTGACATTTTACATCCAATTATAATAGAATTACTATCGTAAAGTTAACAGCGCACATAGGTACTCGAACATGCCATCACATATTCACGTCTCCTTCTAACAATCAAGATATAATCACACATGTCTTCATCTCTCCCATTTGTACCATCATTATTTTGTAATATCCTGCAATGCGTAACTCTACAGTCTGCACCATCGCCCACTACTTGGGAGCGGGACAAGAAACCGACATAGACAATAGGCCGACATGCAGAGAAAGCCAACAAATAAAAGAACACCGGAAAAAAGCTGGGGAAGATAAACGTGGCCCAACAAAATAGAAAGGTTTAGTAAAAATATACAAACAAAAAAATAAATATATCATTACGCAATTTACCTAATTTACGTGTGGTACTCTGTTTTTAGAAATGTCGGTAAATTATTTATTTTTTACGCATGATGGTTATCCGGCAACTATCCAGTATCCGGGCCACATTTTACTATCCGGCCGAATAACGGATAGTAGGTTAATATCCGGCGAATACCGGATTTTTAATAAATTACGAAAATTTTATAAATTCTACTTCATTTAATTTACATATAAGTCTAAACACAAATAAAACTCTATTTTCAATTAAAGCACTGATTAATATTAATTTTAACCGACGAAAAAAAGAAGAAGGCTCTCAAGTCGACGGGCATATTTTTTTATATATATAACCACGCACAATTTTAATGTTCTTTTTTACCGGATAGAGCGTATACTTTGAATTTGATCCTCTAAAAAGTTGTAAAAAAATCCCCCTTAAGAATTAACCTCGTTAACTACGAGTTCTAATTAATTCATTTTTTGTTAATTTTTATTAACAAAAAATTAATCCGACGAAAAAAATACTGAAAATCAGAAAATAAAATAAACCTTTTTAGTCTTAATAACTATGCTCCTAAACTCATGTAAGTAACTAATTTTGAGTTGGCGTTCGTTGTTTGTTTGTTTGGCGCTGACTCTGTATATCTGTATCTGCGCAAGACAAGCATGTAATTTCAAAAAAAAAAAATTAATGTAATTTTTCTGGACATATTTTTCTTTTGTATTATCTGTTGGAGACCAATATGCAAAATATTTATATTTTGATTCGTCATAAAATTGAGCAACGATTAAAGAGAAAAATCACTAATCGTAATGTTACGTCCAGTTGCCCTCTGAACGTAAAGTTTTCGAGACATCGTAAGATATTTACGAGTAATCGTAAGCAATAATTTTGCACAGAATTGCTCTTGATTCGTAAACTGTTACGAGTCTTACGAGAACACCTAACGAGCCTTACGATTATACATAGAATTGCACCATAAACTCGTTAAAATTTAAATAACTATTATACTCGTAAAAACAAGTGAAATTTTTTATATATTACTTCAAATCTCCTGTGTGACACCTTTAATTTTACCCCAACCTCGATAAGATTTAGATAAACACTATAAAAACAATTATATAACAAATTTAGACGTTTTAGTTTAACACTTCTCCCTGAGATATTTAATTTGATACCAAATTAAGTAGGATTCGAAAAATAAACTGTATGTTATGTAGTAAATGGTTCAATCCCTTGAAATCTTGATAGAAAATAATTTTTTTAATAGATATAACAGATACTGGCCTGTAATTGTGAGCTACATTATACATAATAACATCTATCAGTATTCTGTCGATAATGACCTTTTCACTTTTGCCTTGTAAGTATTTCGTCTGTAGGATTTAAGTCATGTAGGCCTTTCTTTTATCCGTCTCGTCTTTTGCCATTTGGCTTTTTTAGGCTCTACAAACAAACAATGTCAAAAAATTAAAAAAGTTAATATTAAGCCTGTAATTAATTATTAATAGTTATTTGTGTATCAAGTACGGATAGAGCATTGTTTGTTGCACGCGGCGAGAAATTGTTGATCGAGGCGAAGCCGAGATCAACAACTCGACAAGTGCAACGAACAAGCTCTTTCCGACGAGATACACACAATATTTTTTCTACAATCGTTGAACAATGTCAAGCTGTAGAAAAAAATTAATTTTCAAAATTATCTTTGGTCACGCCTATGACAATTCAGTAAAATTGTAGTTACCCATGTCACCGTAATCATGACAACGTTTATGAACAAAATAAAAAATTTCAAAGAAATCATAATTTGACACATGGAGTACATTTGACATATGGAGTACATTTAACATAAAGTCTACAGAGTGAATACGTTTATGGTGATTAAGTTGAAGTGTATGTACGTATATGCCAACTGTATTTGCAATAGCAAGGTTATTACCAGAAAAATCCAATGCATAATTAATTTTTTTTACCTAATTTATTTTTGTTTTGTTTTTGTCGCGCTAGTGCGACAATATGTCACTTTGTCGCCCTAGAGTGACAATTTTGAACATTTCCTAACCAAAAATGGAATAACAATGTCGATATTGTGCAACGATTGTAGAAAAAAGTACATTATTTATCGTGTGACGTCAAACCGACTAGTGACAGATAGAGATTGCGCGCGCATAATCTTCGCCATCTTACCGTTACGTGTTGTATTCTGTTAGTTGTGTTATTGTTTTTATTTGTTGAAATAATTAATTTCTCGTTAAAATTACAATTATGGTTATAAAGTATTGCTTTGTGCCAAGTTGTGAAAACAACAGCAACATAAATTCAAAATTATTATATATTACAGTGATGTTCTGTCATCAGTCACTATGACGTCACACGGTTTTGTATAGAATCTTTAGTAATTAATTATATGCTTAATAATATTACAATATAGATAAAATCGAAAAATATTCATATATTAACGTATATTTTCGAAAAAGAAAATAATAAAAAATTGGTTGAAAAGCCTATTAAAAATTTTCTGATTTAAATAAAAAAAGATCTTTTATCCTATCTTATATATAAAAAAATAGATCTGATCATAAAAAATAATTGATCTATGATCTGATCTAGATCATTTTTAAAATAATCTATAACAACCCTGTTTATATATTAGATTTCTACCGAAGTTAGCTTGGTCTACATCGTATTTTATCGTTATCGATCATTTGTCTATGTCGGCCTATTATCTTTCAACTTCTTGTCGTAGACCCATCAAACACCATCACGCTTTACCATCAAGCATCAACGACAAGCACCAGCAGTAGCGGCCTCGATGCAGCAATGTGACGCGTTATACGCTGTCTGCATGCAAAGTGCTGAAGATGAGCAGGTCAACAAGAGAACGCCGCATCGTAGCAGGCGCAGTGAAAGTGTTTCACTTGTCGGATGGATGAAGCAAGTAATATACATGCGTGAAGGACACGACGATGGGTACGTTAAATATGTTGTTTGTATGATTGAATGCAAGGACTTGGGTGCAGTATGGAATGGTTGTTTGTTAATATAAATATGATTGGAATGTTTTAGGTGGATTCAATGCCTTCCTATATAATAATCAAGAGTAAGAAAACTAAAACATCTTAAGTAATATTGTATTTTGAATTGAATATGCAGAGAAAAATGCATATTTATGAATTGTGTTTCAAATTGTCAATATGTAATTAATTGCATTCGAATAAGCTGAAAAACTTTCAGAATACATAATGTAGATGGTTCAAAGGATGTTGGATAATTAGTCTCAACAAATATTCGAAAATTTTCATCACAAAAATGACCCTTGTGGCTTATTTACCTCTACCATCCTTGGAGGCCGTGATTTGACGGCTGGTAAGCGCACTTCACGCGCAAACATAGATCATAACATCGAGATCTGCTTTGAGCAGGGTGCCACACCCAGAAATGGGTAAATGGCGTCATATATATTTATTTATTAAAAACTTTCCAATAATAAACCCATAATTCAATTATTTTTTATTAATTAATAACTTTTTTGACGATTGACATTAAAGATGACACTTCACGGACAGCTAACAGTCTGTAAAGTGTCACTTTTATGCCTAGGCTGTAAAGTTATTTTACATAATAACCGCTCAACTAATGCATAGCAACCGTCAATAAATACATAGCAACTGTTCAACACAAGCATGGCAATGTAATTTGACAGCTATAACCTTCAAAATATCTATACAAAATAATCAGTAAATTAATATTAATTTCAACTCGGCACCAAACACAGATTTATAGCTTCGGCAGCATTCATTGCCTCGGCTTCGCCTCGCCAATGAAACGACAGCCTCTGCTGTAAATCTGGTATTTTGATGCCTAGTTAAACAAATAACTATTATCTAATTAAATAATATTAGCAGTTCGATTGAATAATATTATTTAATCGTTATGTCAAATTAAAACTTACCTGTCAAAAGAGTAAAAACAAAATTAATTTTAAGTCAAAAACAAAAACAGTAGTTTTCTCATTTTTCATACTTTTATTTTCTTTTTAAGCTTAAAACTGTAGCTGAATAATCGATTTTATGATTTTCTGCTAAATGTCAAATCACTTCAAAACTTTGTTACATTACTTAATCTAGCGACGGTTGCTACAACAGCGTTACCTACATTTGTCTATGTTGATAAAGAAACAATTTTTTATATTTGTCAGAGCAAAAATTCTACTTATCTTTCAAAACAAATACT
The DNA here is from genome assembly GCA_963942605.1 of Poecilus cupreus. Classification (NCBI taxonomy): domain Eukaryota; kingdom Metazoa; phylum Arthropoda; class Insecta; order Coleoptera; family Carabidae; genus Poecilus; species Poecilus cupreus. The sequence goes on along the minus strand of OZ012733.1, from coordinate 2,807,552 downwards.
ATGTCTTAGGAAGACGAAATATTGTGGATAAAGTATATTCTACTCGCTTGTGATGGTTATTACTCATTCTCATGAGTAATACCATATATTACATGCTCATTGAATAATTTACTATTATTTATTTAAAATTTACTACATCTCTTCAAAGTAAACGTTTCAGATTTTTATTAAATCCCCCTCAGTGCTACGGGAACACAGAGAATTAAAATATACATAGTTTTATTATTAAATTACAAGAGTCAAATAACAAAAAAAAAAATATGTAAGTACCTGTGAGAATCTGGGCACAAACAAAACAATATCTAAGAAGATCATTTTCCTTAGGTAGTGTAACTAATAGTGTTCTTCATGATTATACGTTTCACGACAATGCAAAGAACTGAGCTAAATAAGTCGTAATTTCAAAACCGGAAAAAGTTTATTTCAAATATCCAATCAACTACGAAAATAGGTTTTTAAGTGGAAAATGTTATTAATTCTATTTAAAATGAATGCAGTTATCCTATATCTGCTTGAACTTTGGAGTAAAACTAAATGTGTTCAATAATTTCTTTGATTAATCACACCTGCTATAAAATTAAACAAGTAATCGAAAGAAATAATGAGACTTTCGGATATACGGAGTGTTCTATTTAAGATACGAATGCATTGGGATCTCGAGAACCGTAATAGTTATAAAAGTGGTCAAATTAAATAAAGTTTCCCCATTAAAAGGGTAGTTTGAACATATATTTGTTTTTCCAATTGAATGCATAGGCCACTAGATATTGGACAAAATATAGATTTTATCGATTTTTTTTTTCGCTTATAACTTTGTTATATGAAATGAAATGAAATTTGTGTTTGTACTTTCTGAAGGCACTTTTAATGGTGAATTTGTAGAAGTACCTACTCAAAATTATTTTATATCTAAACATTTACGAGTTAATAACATGAACTTAATTGTATTGTATTTTAATGTTGAAAAGTTACAAAACTGAACATTTCATTCATTCTACAGCTTTAAAATTTGATTATATACTAAAATTTTCGCAATAATTTCACCTCGAATTTCACTGCACATTTTGTTTTGTTCACAATAAACACAAACATATAAATAGAAACCATTTAAAATTGGCAGTAATCTTTGGCCAAGCATTTTCATGTCCATTATTCACACGTTAATTTGCATGAGAATATATAAATAAATCACAGAAACACCTATTTTTAGTCTTTGCATTTTCTACAAATTTTCTACCGCACATTACAAATTCAAACTCATTCGAATCTAACACATCCTGGTTAGTAATTTTCCTCTTTTCATGACTTCACTTGGATGAGACGGCAAGTAATATAGAGTCAAATATAATTAACATTTTCTCTTACATAAACAAACAACATGAATCGTTCTTGCTTATCATTACTTAATATCAGATAACGACCGCAAATTACAGTGTTTGGAATAAAGCATTGTTTTGTTGTTGCTAAAAAGCTTGGTAATTATTGTAATTATATATTAATTCGTTTATAATTTCGTCATTTCGCAAAATGATGTTGACTGTTTATATATGTTCATATTGTATACATTTGGATTAATTAGCAAATGTGATGTTTATTATATACAATAGATCGTTTAGTTTGTATTTTACAATCATTTAAATTTTTGAAACTATAAATAATAGGTATTTTTATTTCTAGTGAGCAAAATCATGATTAAAAGCACGTTTGCTCGCGAGTGTAAAATGTTATTTTTCTACAATCAAAATACAAAACTTCAAACACAAAATATTTATTTATTTTTCATTACTATTAAGCTCAACAGAACAATATTTTGTACAACGCACAGTAACAGTCTCAAGCAAAGCCGGAGAGGTTAAATAATATGACATTAGGGAATGACATATTTTGATAGATTCAGTACCAACACATAATCGGTATTAACATGAATTTCCCTAATAGTTTCTACCCCGTCGACAAACAATTTTTTTCAGGACATGGTAGGAAACCCTACCGTTCTTCTCTCGAAATAGTGAGGAAAATGTGTTGTTCCTCTCTAGAGAGGAAAATATAGCAGTATTACCAATATGAATGTTATTTACAAAAAACATATTATAAAAATTATAAATAAATTCCTAATTTTATTGAAAATCCTTATTTTAGTGATATACATACTTTAAATTATCTTACAATCATTTCTTATATTTTTCTTTTTCTTATTAAATCACAATTTGCAACTTATTAAAGATATTTAAGGTTGGTCCATTAGCAACACTGCTACACCGGCTTGTATCCGATAACCTAACTTTTAACGTGTCAGTCTGTCAGTTGTGTTCTCAAAGTGTATTTTAGATCCGAGCAAATCGTTTTTAGAAACATGTCGTGAAATAAATGTTGTGTCTAACCCGAGAGGAAAGCTCTTCTTCCACTCTCGTTCAAAATGCCTCACTCGCTCAAGGGGGAAAAAGAAGCGCTTTCCTCTCTAGTTTGACAAATAACTATTAACACGGTGCAATGTTATTAACACTAGTGTCAGAAAGTAACACTTTTAACTTGCTAAGCAACCGTTATAAGGGCCTTTTTTACAACGGTTGTATCTAAATTATTTTTTATATATAACAATGTATGAGTTGTGCATTGTAAGTACGTATTTAACAACAGCGTTATAATTTGCCCAGTTTGAATAAAGCGTGTAAACTGTAAATGAAATTTGTTACAATACGCGGCAATTAATACCCACGTATGATATTTAATTGCTACATTAAACGGGGAATTTATGTTTCATTAAGCGCTCTGTATGTTTAACTCGTGCAGTTTATTGTTTCACCGTAGATTCATGGCTTATTCCTCAATTACAATTACATACCGTGATTACCTATAATACGCGAATGTGGAGCAAATAGGTCAATATCGCTGGATATTTACTTCATGTGTCATCAATGTACACATTATGTATTAATATTAATTTGTGCTAAATTTTAACATTGCATTTAAAACATAATTCCCAATTTGAAGAAAGTATTAATATTTAAAAAGTGTAACATAAAAGAGTACATTAAATTAAATCAGTGATAGAATTCGTCGAGAACAATTTTTCTTAATAACTTTTTTTCTAAATCCTATATTCTATAGCATTTTTACCACCCCATAAATTGACGAGTCGTTCAGGTATATTCATAATTTGGTCCAATAGCAATATCCATGGCAATAGAAATTAAATTATTGATCTTGACAAATGTTACTTGTAATCATGTAGTTTCATTATGTTGATTATTTTTTGACGTTTCTTTAATCCAATGAAATGCTTTATTCTATGTCACGTGTCTGCGTTTGAACCAATCCTGTCATTATTATACTGAGAATAATGCTCTTGTGATTATTCCCGGCAATATTCTCTGTAGCTTTTTTGTTTTTGTTGACAGATGTCAAATGTCAAATATGTATAATCAACACAAGTAAAAATAAGCAAAAAAGATAGATTTAGTGGCGTGCCTGATGATGAAATCAAAAATTAATCTAATTAAATACAACTCGAGAGTTCGATAAATTAGAAAATAATTCTCCAGTATCTTTCTCAAACTTGTCGCCATTTGGCAATAGCCACTCAAGTCCTACGGGCTTTTGTGGCTATTGCCTGGAAACAAGTTTTCGAAAGATGTGTCAAATTATTTTCAATTTATTCTCACTCTCTTGTTATATTAATACTGAGAAAAATGATATTAAAATCAGAAATAATTTTACAATATTGACGTAGACAATAAAAAACTGTAATACGATTATTTCCTAGGTTACGAAAGTATATATTTTTTTATATGTAAAATAACTTGTTTTACTAAAAAATTGTCTTTTGTTTATATTTGCTTATTGTATAGCCTACTTAATATGAATAAATTATTTCTGATTTTAATATAATTTTTCTTGAAATAATTGTTATACAACCTCATATCATATTTATATAGTTGAAATCAGAAAAAAATTCTCTATTTAATGGACTAAAAATTTATACAGGTTACTATTTAAAAAATTATAATTTTATTCTATCATTTGAGAACCACTGATTTAATTTTCTGTTTGTTATTTCTATTAAATAGGGCCCTTTTTCCTGGTCATTTTTTGTACAAAACATTTTTCTCTAAAGTCATTTGTTCGCCCAAAAAAACTCTGGTTGTTTTAAATTAAACAGCCTGTATTTACACATACACCATTCTTACTGGGTTGGCTGTGGGATTCGAACAAAGGATGTCATAATAATCGACAGTCTAATGCTGTATATCATATACAATATTATATTTGCGTCGGATTGTGGATCGTGAGATCTTCAGTTCGAATCCCACTGCTGACAGTTACCAATTTAAATTTACCCCTGTTGTTCCCCCTCCACTAATAACTTTGGCGGCATGATTTGACGACTGGTAACCGCACTTCATACGCAAAAATATATCACTTACCGAGATCTGCGTAAGCAGAGTGCCACACCCATAATGGGTAAAAGGCGTGATGATATATTTTGAGAAAGTTGATTTATAATTTTTGTCAAAACCATAAAAATGGTGAATAATAATATTCCATATGAGCTTCCTACAATCTCTCTTCAAACATTAAAACGTTACCTAAGAAATATGAATTTTTAAATAATAGTAATTCCTCTTTCGAGTACCCGTATTTAAGCGTTTATCAGCCACTGTGAATGCACAAGACACTTATGAAAGTAAACTGTAAAACGAAGCAATAATCTCCGCAGTAAAAACTGCAAGTGTCGGACTCGGAGAGAAAGTGAACTCAGCACGCCGAGGTATTTCCTTAATTATATCCCAGAACACACAAAACACAACTCACAGACAAACGCAGTAAATAAAGCAGCTCTTTGTAAAAAGTTCCTCAATGGACTGAGAGTTGGATGTTGTATGCTGTGCAATAAAAGACTAAGTAGGTGGTTTAGTGTTAATTGTTAATGATATAAGATGGCTGGTTTCACATACAGCTAAATGAGGCGAATATGGTGTCTAATTGTTTATACAGTGTTTTATTGTTTATTTTGCAATTTGATGAATGGTAGTAATTTAAAGAAGATTAGTAGACGTACAATCAACTGAAAATAAACAGGTTTGCACTTGTAACTTTAGATGAAATGAGATTGTGATTATAAAATTTTAAAAATCTTGTGTGGACACCATACTACTTTCTTATACAAATAAAATAAACTGAACACGTATGACTTGCTCCTTGCGTGTTGTGTATAACTTTATTTTGACTTTTATTTGATATATTCAGGTGTCCCAGATTTAAACGGCCTAACTTAATCCATAGATTAAACACCTAAAAATAAGGTGACAAGTTCATTTGAGCAAATGTCCGTAAATGCTTTATTCCCGAGATATTCATGTTTTTCTTATTGAGCAGCGCTACTTTAAATTTCAACATTATAATGAAATATCTAATATTATCGTATTGAGATATTACATATTAAATTAAAAATAATTTGTTTATTACCTAATTTCAATACAAAATTTAGTTTGCTTGCACTGATGTCTGGGAAAAAATGAGAAACTATCAATGAATTTAAAGAAATTTATTGTTTAAAATAATAATGTAATAACATAACTTCATAAACTATTTTTTTTTAAATAATATTTGTTCAAAATGTTCACCTGCAACACGTAAACAAGCACTACAATGATCTGCCACTGTTTTGGTTGCTGCGTGACATTGCTCGGGAGATATGGTTTCGCAAAGTTGAATAATTTTTCTACGTAGTGAGTCTAAATTATTTATCGGTTCTTCATAGACTTTTCCTTTTATGGCATCTTACAAAAATTTCTTATATTCATTGATAGTTTCTCTTTTTTTCCTTGACATCAGTGCAAGCAAACTAAATTTTGTATTAAAATTAGATAATAACTAATGTATTATTAATTTAATATAATTATTCTGTCTCACATCAATAAGATAATAGTGGATATTTCGTTATGAAGTTGATTTTTTAAAGTAGCGCTACTTAATAAGAAAAACATGAATATCTCTGGAATAAAGCATTTACCGACATTTGCTCAAATGAACTTGACCCTCTATTTTTAGGTGTTTAATCTTAATTTTAAGTTAGGCCGTTTAAATCTGGGACACCCTGTAGATGTTAAACTTGTTTATTTTTTGTTCTCATTGTAACTATGAATTTAATTTTAAATAGAAATCAATTAAAATCTAGTCTTCAAAACTTTCTAACTAATAATATTACATTTATAATATTTCACACGACTCATATTTTTGACATTTCACAATTATTTGACACATAGATATTAAAAATGTTTTAGTTTTTGTTCCCATTGTAACTAAGATTATTGAAATATATTCTAAAATATATAATTTAGACTTTCTCAAAATTAGAATCATGTACAAGAAAAGTACAAATAACATTTTATATTCCAAATATTGTTGCTAACATCTTTCATTGGAAACTTTTTCTCACAGCTGATTCTATTTTTGAAAAAATGGAATTTATCGTTTTGTGCGTCCAGTAAACTTCCTCTTCCGGTTTTTCAATTTCATTCAAAATCAACTCAGCTCTTCATTTTTTCATGAAACTTGTAAATTCCAAGTTTCGTTTAAATATCTTGTCTCATTTATGAGATATTGCGCACACGGACATCCATCCATCCATCCATCTATCCTGACACACAGACATCATTGAGAAATTGGTCAGCGCATTCAGTGGACGTCAAAATATGTATTTCCGCAAAAATCACGTCAAAAACTGATTAAGGAGACCTTAGTACATGTATGACTGGATTATGAAATTCAAAAGTAACTTTGTAATTAAATCAAAGTCGTATTTCTTATAATTCTTTAGATTCCTATGGTAAAATATGCAAAGGAAATACCGATATAAAAATTAAATATTAAAATTAACATTACAATACAATAAAAAACAAATGTTACTGTGTCATTTTCCTTGTCAACATACGAGTATGCCATGAAAATATTTTTCAGCGTAATATTTTCCATATGACACCGCAACTAAGCTTTAAATTTTAACAGCACCTTTCAAGAGTATAATTACGGGCAACTTGTTGTGCTAACCTCATATCACATATAAAATTCAATTACACTGGCACATACATAACGCCTCGTTGCTGTGGCATTGCAACGTGCTAAGCGTGAACGCTATGCTGGTGGTGCAAACACAATAAACATTCTTCAGTGTGACATATCTCGCCGATTGATGGCTCGCTTACACAAATTTATAGTTCATAGTGGGTGCAAGTCCACGAACGAGGGAGCGAGATTTGAACCCTTTATAAAAATGTTTTATTATTATAGTTTACTTGTAATCTAAATGAAAAAAAAGGTGCATATAAACTCTGAAATAATTGTATAGTTATTAATTGGGTTAATAGCCTCGCGGTAATTGTAAGGCATCGGATTAAGGGGTTTTTTAACATTAACTTTATCTCAGTGGTTCCTCCTTTATTTATATATTTAACGACCATTCTTTAACGTATAAAAAATGTTATATTTGAAATTGGCACTAAAGTGCTCAAAAATCGTCATTAAAACCTCAGAAATCGTCACCCATTATACGACGATTTTGAGCAACCCAGTGTTGGCAACCGTTAAATAATTATTGTACAATTAGGATAATTTTGGCAGATATATTAACGTACTATAGTAAATTTGGACGTAACATGAAACAAAATTTACAAGAAGAATTAACTAATTAATTCCGATGACGAAATTGAGGACAACTGGACAACACATAATTTTGAGTGTTATTTCTGATAACTTCACTGTTCGAGGTTGGCAACACTGATTGTCAGTTTCAATTGCCAACTGACAGTTGTATAAACTTAACCTATATTGTAATTTTTTTAGAGTTTTTTCAAATTTTAAATTTCAAATAAAACTTAATATTTACCTCGGCACTGAAGTTCCTTTTTATCACTCACATGGTTTATTTTCCTCGGTCCTACGGGCCTCGGAAACTAAATTCCATATTCGTGATAAAAAATTGAACTTCAGTGCCTTGATACATAAATAACTAATACTTGTTCGCTATTATTACATATTTTGTTATTATATAATACTTCTTTGAATCCCGCCCGCGCGCATATTTTCCGCGATTTTGATCTGAAATCTTTTCCTAACTTTTCCAAACCGAGTTTAAATTTTCCGTACTGGCCAGTGACTATACTACCCTTGGTTATTCATTTAATCAAGTAAAACCCTTTCGCTTCTCTTCGTAAGTTCTCTTGGTACAATGAGTAAGGTAAGGTATCTCTTACATAAGTGATTTCTACGTGGATCATGGATCCTGAGTTCTTTCAATTCAGGGACCAATTCCCGTTTCAACAGCGATGTACGACAGCATTTGGTAACTAACCAAAGAAGTACTACGTTTAAAATGTACAATTATTTATTTCAAGGCTGCATAAGAAACCCTGTAGTTTCCTTATTTTCATAAAATTTACCTATACGAGTATTAATTTAATTTATTCAATAGTTATATCACGAGTGCTAAGAATTTAATCGATTAAATTTGACATGTCTAGCTGATGCAAAAAAATTTGCTTAAAAAGTGTTTGAGTACATAATAGTTTGAAAAAATCCCGAGACCGCAGGTCGAGGAGGTTTTATCTTAAATTATTATGTACGATAACACTTTTTTTAAAGCAAAATTATGTAAATAAGCTAGACATCAAATTTAATCGATTCAATTCTGAGCACGAGGGGTATATGTCAAGATTATTTCATGAATTCATAGCGTAAACTTCAATATTTGCCGAAGAAATTGAACTAAAACGTTGATTTTGACACATTTTCACATAAATAAATCTGTACACTCATAAACAAAAAGCACCATAAAATTATGTTGTTATAGTGTAACTATAGCAAATTGATTGTTTTTCTTTTTATATGTCAAATAAATGTCAAAAATTTGTAAATAAAAATAGCTTGAATTAAATAATTCAGCATGTTTAAAGATACAGAATACCAGTAAAGGTAAAAAACATGTAAGTATTTTGCTTCTGCAACTAATTATCTGGCTAAATATGCCTTCAAAATGTTCAAAATTTGCATATAAAAGCTAACTTCAATTTAATCGCGATTAAACAGCATGGTGCTGTTTAATCACTTATCTAAAATGTACGACAATGGAAAATGAGACATTTTGATTGATCAAATTTGTAATGAGTGAAATAATTAATATTAAAAAATATATGTCTTACTCAAAGTATTAACTCATTTCAAATAATACAATATAGTCTAATAGCATGAGAAACTACAATTTAGTTCTATAATAACCACTCACACTGTGTTGTTTTTTTAACATCGGTGTTAATTAATATTTAACTCCCGCGAGTTGTAAAAAAGAAAGCTCATAAAAACTAGCCATAGTCGCTATGTACAACACATAGAGATATGATCTAATAACACACAGTACACAGAACACAGCAGCTAATCCCTGGCCACTACAAAACAATACAAAGCCCGTCCCGCGGGGGTATTTAACGCATTTTAAATGTGCACTCGATGTAGAACATTCACAAGATATACGACGCTTCATATGCGATCATAATTTTATTTGAACATGCTTGAAACGCTGTTTTATTTACCATACGTAAAATATAATTTATGCAAATACTTCAACCTCTTTGGCACAATAATGTTAGAGACTAACCATCTTGTAATTGTAAAATAATCAGTTGTTTGGACAAATAAAGTTGTGAGGTAAAAGTAAATTACGCTAATGCCGGGTTTATACAACAAAAATTAAACTAAGAAGTAAACTAGCTATTTGCATTACGAATAGTGTTTAATGAAGACATTAAATTTTGTCGATCGAAAACGCTCAAAAACGTAGCTTTGGTGTCTACCCAAGCCTCTACCTTTTTGTTAAATATTTATTACATGTTGGCCGTGTTGCATTGCCTTTCGATGTTCTATGCTTTATATTTACAACAATGAGTGTTAAAAGAAATATAAATCAGATTTATTCGGATAGTGATGAAACCGATCTAACAGAATCTAGCTAAACTGAACTAGATCCACCAAATGCAAGAAAACAAAATACTCCTAATATATGTATAATAAATAGTTAGTTATGTATCAAGGCACCGAAGTTCAATTTTTTATCACGAATATGGAATTTAGTTGCCGAGGCCCTCAGTGCAGAGGAAAATAAACCATGTGGGTGATAAAAAGGAACTTCAGTGCCGAGGTACATATCAAGTTTCATTTGAAATCTAAATTTCGAAAAAACTGTAAAAAAATTACAATATAGGTTAAGTTTATACGTCAATTGAAACTGACAGTCTGTTGAGCCGAGCACTCTGTTCAGATACGATCGGTGATTTGCGATTCACCCCTACTTGTATCCTTATTCAGTAGTTTACCTCTGTGCATATTTCTGTAGAAACTATCATTCTTACAACGACAGTTGAATATACAAGTTAACCCAAATAAGTCTATTTTATTCAATCAGCATGCAACCCTCGGGTTCAAACACAGTCAGTGTTGCCAACCTCGAGAAATGTAGTTATCGTAAATAACACTCAAAATAATGTGTTTTGTCCTGAATTTCGTCATCGGAATTAATTAGTTAATTCTTCTTGCAAATTTTGTTTAATGTTACGTCTAAATTTACTATAGTACGTCAATATATCTGCCATAATTATCCTAATTGTACAATAATTATTTAACGGTTGCCAACACTGGGTTGCTCAAAATCGTCATATATAATGGGTTACTTTAGTGACGATTTCTGAGCTTTAAATGATGATTTTTGAGCACTTTAGTACCGATTTCAAATAAATTTAATTAAATATATACGAGTTAATGGGATAAACAGCTCAGTAAAATATTTATTTGAAAATCATCATAGATTCAAATTTTTATATTTTGATAAGAAATCTTGATTCTTGATGATACTTTCTTGTCTTGTCTTGGTCTTGTCTTAATTTCAAGACACGATCAAGAGTATATCTTGATTCTTCTGAAACAATAATTACGAAGATCGTGTTACATGAACATATGCATTCTGCGCAAACGCGTATCTCAGCTGCTGTTGGATTGACGTTTTTATTAAATTTTTATAGGTTAGGTTTCTTATTAGTTTTTTTTTGTATATCTCAAATGTTACGAACCATTTTTGTTTCTAATATTTATTATGAAGCCAATTAAATAATTCATAAATAAATGAAATATTGCTACTTATCAATGTACTAGTTATTATGTATATTAATATAAAACATTGTAGTAGTCCTAATCTAAATGCCGAATGACTTATATGTTAATAAAAATAATATAGCTAGTTTCCTACTGATGTCAGTTGATTATATGACATAAGATATAATAATGACCAGTAAATGCATGAGTCTTAAGGTAATTTTTTTTGTATAAACGCAGTAATTTTATTTTTAAAAAATTGCATCCAAATCGTTTTAAGGTGATTGAAAATCATCCTGTGTCGGATGATTCATCATCACTTTCTAGGAGGTTACAAGCTCGCCGGTCATTTCTTGTATTCAGCAGTAAATACTGTTTTACCTTGCTTGTAATGTAAATAACTATTGCTCTTGGCGCTGTTTATATATTTATTTATTTGTCACCTCATATATAGTATTTCAAAATAATAGTATCAAACTGCATTTAAACTAAACATAAATAGTAAGTATTAATAGAGATATATTCATTTTATTTATTATTCCAGAGGTTAGAAATTTACATTATTTTCATTAGTACACTGAGAGAAAAGTTACATAACAGTTATTAAAATCTATTAACCTTAGTAGAATATCTAATAAAATGAGGACAGTGAAACACTCTTTTAAATATTAATAACTAAATTTTATAGAGGTATATATAACCTACTAATAAAACCCGTGTTTCGTTGCAAATAGATAAATTTTAATGCATAAGAAACTAGATTATAGTAATCAATAACTTTTTTAGTAACTGATAAATATGTATTTGTTATTTCTAATAACTGTTTTTTATTTGTTATAAAGTAGAGGTTGTTTCTTAAATTTCAAATATTGACAAAAAATATTTTTCAATTCCTGTTAAAATATAGCTTTTAGAGTCTATGACTCATTGTACGTATTCACCTAAATTCTAAATGTATCTGTAACAAATGTATCGCACATTTTGATGAACTAAATACTGTTACATGTACTACGCAAACATCTCAACAGCGAACAAAATGCAATACTGACTATCCAACCGTCAAAATCAACAGACTTCTGCAAGGCGCAGTGTGCAATTATAAACAGGGATGATTTGGCTCTTAAAAAGCAAGTATTACCCAATATAAAACAGTTTATTAACCATTAATAGATACGTTTTAACGCATAATATACTTACATAACCAGTCAAAAAACTTGATGATATCTATTAACAAAATTAAACTTCCTTTAAGTAAATATATATTTCCTTGTTATAAATTTGGTTAGTAATTATAAATATAAAGGCAATGATAGATAATATTAGATTTTTATGTGTTATTATTAATGTTATTTATAAATACAAATTACTTGTATATAAATTTCTTATTAATAGCTACTACATAAAATTTTAATTTTTAAAAATAGTTTGTACAAGTTAATAAAAGTACCGCTATAAGAACAATTTTGTTCCATGTAATATCTACTTTATTTTGTCTATAAAACTAGTTTTATAAACCATTTCTCTCAGTGTACAATGGAAGGAATGAAGCTGATTTTTATCTCTAGACACATAGTAGTGTAAAAAAAATCAATAGTGAGATTTTAAGAGATAAGCACGTTTTGGGTTCCTAAAACAATATTTCTCTACTTCACTATGATGACTGTGTCCAGAACCGTTCGAAGAAGAGCACTTGTTTCAGGTTGAAAATTGAAAGGGTGCCAAAAGAGATAACTCAAGATTCTCAGGATATTTTAAAGGTGATAAGGCGAATCTACGTCTAAGATACTCCCAAGATATTCAATAACCATTAGCAAATTACTGTAAATTAAAAAATGATAAACAATTTAAATGTTTTGATATAATGCAAGAGATGTCGAAAAAGTAATGTATTCGACGACGATTCGCGCTTCCGTGCTTTGAGATTTGCTGAATTTGGAAGTATTTGTGAATCATATAATTTTCTTTATAAATAATTGTAACCACTTTTTATTTCAAACAGATAAATCAAGAGCTGATTGTCACCAGAACAGTGGTATACCGGGTGTAGAAATGAAATATGGCGAATAGGGATTTCAATGTTACTGTTTTAATATTGGTGTAAGTTATTACCTATTAACTTTACAGCAAACGTGTGAATACAAAAGTTATTCAGAATTTAAAAATGCATGCAATAAGGCCCATTTGGTTACCTAAATATTAGTATTTCACAATATATCAATCAAATGAAAATAATAGGAATATTTATTAGTGAGATAAAGGCGGTTTATTAAAAGATTTTCAAATATTATTTGACCTCCAGATGTGTTTGATGGTGATTTATTTCAAACAATTTTGACTATTTGTTAAGAAACTAACTACATGTTAATTATTAATTTGTATTTTACCTTGACGTTTTACTCTTGTGGATGAACTATGTGAAGCCGAAACGTTGAGTAATAAATTTATTAGAAAAATTGTAATAGCCATGGAAAATTAAAGAAAAATCAAAGTATTCAACATTTTAGAAAACAGATTAAATAAATAAAAATATTTTTTCTTCAAACGTCATAAAAGTACGTTGTTATATATTTGTATTCAACAAGCAGAAGTTCAATATTGTCGCCGCCGGCGTAAAAGTGTATCCTTGGCAACACATTTACGCCGGCGGCGGACAAAGTAAAATATTATGCAAAATAGTGAGGTTGTAATTCAATAATTTGACAGTTTAAAATGAAACAAATAAACAAAAATAACAAAACAGCATATTCTACGGTAACTTGAAATGCTAGATAAGGCAGCATATTTTTTGAAGTTTTGAGCATTTTATAATATTTATAATTTTATTTTCTATGTTTGAAGAAAAAATAGCATGTGTTATTCGGAGTAAATGTGTCTTTGGGTGCTTCGCATGTAATTGTTCGACTCGCTTCGCTCATCGTTCAAACTTACATGCTCAGCATCCAAAGTATCACATTTACTCCTAATGACACAATATACTATTTTCATACTCAGGGGTATTAAAACACTCGCTACGCTCGTGTTTAAATTGACCCATTCGTGACGAAAGACTAGCTTTACGTACTTGTATCGTAAATAACTACAAATACGTTGTCTTCATAAATTTATTTATTTATTATTTATATTTATTTTTATTGTAATCCTTTGTGGTTCCGTGGAAAGGCATCGGACCGTGGATCATGAGTTTCTCAGGTCGACCATAAAAAAAAATTAAAATTCTTAAAATGGTAGAAATATATCGTATATAGCATTAAAGTCGAGTCCCACACTTAGAAATGGGTAAGTGAAGCGATAATATATTTCGTTATATATCATATTTATTTTGAAAATTTATTTTTCAAATCTCTGTTCTTCTATTAAAAAATTCTAATATTCACTCATAATTATTTTCGGCATAAAATATAACAGTAGCCGAATCATTAAAAAAAATCTATAATTTCTTATTAATAGTATATTACAATACGACTGAAGAAACTAAGAATTTCGCTCACGAATGTGTCAGTTTTTAACACTAGGCGTCAGCCGAGTGGGCAAAGTCATAAGTGAGCGAATTCGTTTCTTCACGAGTGTTGTATAGCGTTTTGTTCAATCCTGCTATTGTAAGTACGCGCTCCCATCCTTGTGGTCCACATACTTAATGTTAGGTTAGGTTCAATTTGATAATAACAGATGAGTGGATGAAAGTAGTGAGCGAAATAACTCACCTGTCATTACCCATCTCGTTGCCATAGGGATGAGTTGAGTGAACAAAACAGAAGTTTCACAAGTTTCAATAGCAGTATTGAACAAAAAATATTTTACTTGTTACTCACTTGTAAACACCATCTACCCAAGCTCTCTATTGCCTTTGAAAATGAATCTTTAAAAGTTACTAATTGACAGCTACATTGTAAAAATTTTACGTTAGTAAACAAGGCAAACAATGCACGTTGGTACAGTAATGCTTACAAGGCTTCTGCGAAATCATTTAAAATAATTTTTGACAGAGCAGTTGTGTGTAACTGACAGGACTTGGTTATAATTCTAATTTGATTTACAAATGAGTAACAAGTAAAATGTTGTACCTTACACGCAAGGTAACTGTTTTTACTGCTTCAAGGAGGTGACAGACTCGCCTAATCGGCTCGCCGGTCATTTCCCCCATTCAGCAGTAAAAACTGTTTTACCTTGCTTGTAATGTAAATAACTACAACTATTTACTTATTATACTCGAATATGTTCGAATATCCTTCCCACAATTGCTGCAAAAATAAAACTAAATATAAAATTTCCGTTTCTTATAGAAAGAAGTTAAATCACCGATTCACCCTAAAACCAAAAGATTCGTTATCACCCCGTCCATGCGGGTGCGAACACTATGAACTCTCCACCCCAGCGTAACCTGCAACCCTTGTCTGGCAGATCACCGGATCAGTGGTGATCACTCGGTAAGCCACTGCTGCTAGCTACAGAGACGCCGGGGCTGCGATAGTTGATCCAGTCGGCCAGTGTTCACTTTACTATTCAGAATTTAGTAGAGTTCAGTCTGTATGATAATTCATGCGTGATAGAGATGTATTCATATATGTAGATGCGCTGCATGGTACGCGAAATATTTTTATAAATAAAGATGCATGTTATCAATATATGTTTAATTCATTAATGATTTTTTATTTGAAGTCGGTACTGAAGTGCTTACATATCGTCATTAAAAGCTCAGAAATCGTCACTAAAGTAACCCATTATACGACGATTTTGAGCATCGCAGTGTTGGCAACCGTTAAATAATTATTGTACAATTAGGATAATTTTGGAAGATATATTGACGTACTATAGTAAATTTGGACGTAACATGAAACAAAATTTGCAAGAAGAATTAACTAATAAATTCCAATGACGAAATTGAAGAAAAAAAACATAATTTTGATTGTTATCTACTTCACTTCTCGACGTTGGCAACATTGACTGTCATTTTCAACTGACAACTGACAGATATATAAACTTAACCTATATTGTATTTTTTTTACAGATTTTTTCGAATTTTAGATTTCCAATAAAACTTAATATGTACCTCGGCACTGAAGTTCCTTTTTATTACTCACATGGTTTATTTTCCTCGACCCTACGAGCCTTAGCAACTAAATTCCATATTCGTGATAAAAAATTGAACTTCAGTGCCTTGACACATAAATAAATATTATATCTTTTTAATAAAATACAATTTTACATATGGAATTATTTACTGAAATAGATTTCAGAAATTTGATATGCCTTCAAGTAAACTACTATTTACCGGTAAATAGATAGCTACCAAAATTTTATCAATTCTAATTTAAACACGACATTGTCATTAGATTTTTAAGTTACCGTGGATGAAAATTTATTGCATATATACACACAGACGCGATCGTGAAAATAGTGAAATCGTATTCTAGGGACCAAAAGAGTGTTATTCTATTCAAAAATCACTCTTTATATATATATATATATATATATATATATATATATATATATATATATATATATATATATATATATATATATATATACCGTGTGGCTGTCTTAAAGGTGTACATAGGAGATTAACATGGGAAATCAGTTTTTTGAGTGCTGTTGCTCGGTGTTCTATCGGACAACAATGATTGTAGTACCAATCGAAAGATATCATTTTTCTGAATCAAAAGATGTAAAATACACTATTATTTAGTACTAATTTGTTTCCGTAAATTAATTTTTAAATTTAGAAAATCCTCCGATTTATTCAGTTTTTATATCGAAAATAAATGTAGTTACCTATGACTGTTTTGTTTTGATTTCTTTTAAGTGATTTATTTGACGTTTTTGACAGTTTGTAAAATATGGTTATTTACAGTAATGACAAGCGTACTTTTATAATTTTTGCGTAAAGATTTTATTAAATAAATTAAAGTCTAAAACCAGTTTTCTTTAAATAATATTAATTTATTAAGAGTTAAGTTTTTTAAATCTATAGTAAAAAAATTTTCATTTTTCTGTTTTGTATATCTTCACAAAATACTCTTCTACTTTCTTCGTCAAATAGAAAAAGTTCTTGATTACAGTGCATTTTGTAGGAATAATAACTTTTTTTTTCAAAATATTATGAACGATGTCTACCCAATTCATTTCCAATAAATCTAGTGCTATACGAATGATCTACATTTAACATTCCTAAAACCCTTTCTTCCAATAAAGCATGTTCTTCTGCTCTTGCTAAATTTTAATTACTAAGCTCAAGTGTATTTTCCGTGGATACTGGCATTTGTGGTTTCACTTGGATTCAGTCGATTCATAAACTTTATAGAAAATAGATCTCGCACTCTGAGCTAACTATTTTCTCCAAAAAATATTTTTACTATAAAAATACGCTCTTCGGTGGTATAACTAGCCATATTTTTACAAATTGTCTTAAACAAGTCCAAAAGTCAGAAACGTCAAATAAATAGCTTGACAGAAATCAAAAGAAAACAGTCACGGGCAGGCTACAGACACGAGATAGGAATTGTTATTTATTAAATGACACTCTTGCCATCTATACGCGCCCCCGTGAAACTATTAACTACATAGATATTAAGGTGGCTATCACTTTCATCAAATGACATACGCATTTGTTTCTTATTAGGTTTGTTCCAAGTGGTCATTTCGGACATGTTTGTAACATGTTTGTGACAAATGTCAGTGCGCCTGCGAAAAATGTAAACAAGTTAAGTTTGAAACATAGACTGGAACGGTGAAAGGAATGAAGCGTATGTGCATGCTCATTTTTTGTTTTGACAGCTAACCTTAAATATAAATATAAATAAAGAAATTCATACATTTTTCGTCACAAAAAAGAAATGAAGTTTATGTTTCAAAGTTAACTTGTTTACATTTTTCGCAGGCGCACTGAAATTTGTCACAAACATGTTACAAACATGTCAGAAATGACCACTTGGAACAAACCTAGTGTCACTTGCGTATATTTGTTCTGTGACAGCGCATCTCAAGTTTAAATTTTGTGCTGCTTGCGAAAATATTTGAATCATTCGTTATAATGGTAAGTAATGATAATAGTAGATACAGCACTAAGATAAATATAAGATGTAATACATAGAACATAAACATTTATTTCATATTTTTTGTAGTACCGTTGCACCGTTTGTGGCTGTGAAATGTATAGCTTCAAGGGGAGCCAAAAATTAAACACAAATATTGTTCCGGGTTGTGGAGCCATCAAAATTTTCATCAATAATAGAAGATGATGTTATTGAAAATAGTTAAGTTTAAGTGCTTCACTAACCTCTCCGGGCAAATGCAGCGAAGACATTTTAAAGACTTCTTTTAGAACCTACTCAAGAAAACGTCGTTAGTTTGTGGCTGACAGAATTTTAAATAAAATTCAACGACTGGATACCCCAGAAATTGTTCCATTTCAAGGTATGTGTTATTATTTTTTGGCTATAAAAACAGTTTAAGTTATATTTTATATGTTACATATTTATATTGTAGCTAATGAAAATGTTACGCTGAGAAAATTGGGAGTTTCTCGGAAGACTAAGTTGACCAGCAGAGAACAACAAATGTATCAACAAATTAAGAGAAAAGAACTTCTGTTAAGAGTGATGAAGGCTGGACGAATCAATAAAAAGCAGATATAAATATTTTAGGAAATCTTCATAAATTTAATTCTCTTTCTCCTACTCTTCAAATTTTCGTTAACTGTGAACTCTGTCTACTAAAAATTACAACAAAAATTTTTGTTCTGTAATTATTTATTTCCTTATGTTTATATTAATCAAATGATAAATTTTGCACTAATTTGGCAATTTTTAAATTAGATTATTTTTATTAGTTCATGACGATAATTAGTTGTAAACAATTTTTCATGTTCAGTATTTTTGGGAATAGAATGTAAATATGAATTTTCATTCAGAGAGAGATAATTCAATATAATTGATTCGTTTTAATATATAGATAACTTATAACATAAGTTATTGCAATATCTAATATAGTATGTAACCTATTTGTTAATACAATAAAATATATATGTTTTTATAATTCAATAGTTTTTATTTTTGTATACATTTTAATATTTAAAAATATAGATGTTTTGCTAAGCCCGCTTTTCGCTTCTTTACAATAATAGTTTAAGGTGTCGCTAATAGATGGCGCCAGTATCAATGTGCTAAGTTGAAAATAACCTGTCCGTGTCGCTTCTTCTATAGTATATTTGTTCTGTGGTCACGGGTGACTATATTTATTTACGATAAAAATTGAATAAACTCGGTGAATTTTCAAACTTTTAAAATTAATTTACGGAACCAAATTACTACTAAATAGTAGTGTATTTTACATCGTTTGATTCGGAAAAATGATATCTTTCGATTGGTACTACAATCATTGTTGTCCGATAGAACACCGAGCAACAGCACGCAAAAAACTGATTTCTCATGTTAATCTCCTATGTACACCTTTAAGACAGACACACGGTATATATGTATACATGACAACATATGTGCGGGAAGTAAAAATTAATTGCTATGTATTATGTACAACAGCATATTTGAAACAAATGACGTAGACTTATGGTATACCTAAATTAACTGCGTATAGATAAAAAATATTGCAAGGATTTATCAATTAATTAATCGTCTTGAATTCCAATTGTAAATATTAATATGGAAATTGACGAAGGCGCAGGAAAATGAAAAAGAATGGAAGAACGACTTCCTAAAGAAACGAAAATGAGATAGAGATTTGGGCAAACCTTGGAAAACACTGTAAAGTTTTTGTTACTGGAACAGACAAATAGCAGTGTTACTCCAAACGAAACATCAATAGAATTATTAAATGCTATCAAACCACATGGATAATTAATATTGAACGAACAGATCGAGTTCCATTTTTCAGAATATATTATTTCAAGTCAATTCCAAAAACGTATCAAATATAGTCGGACTAAACCTCACTATATCTCCTCAACATAATACACCAAAATTCCGCTTTCCTTCACGCTTCCGTTCCTCGCTTCCAGTGTACACAAGACAATATATTTCACTCCACACACATTCACATCTCCTGGTGCCATTTCAGCTAAAATACACCTTCATTTACCATTTAATTTCCTGTTAACGAGCGTCGCGCTATCTGGCCGCTGGGGCTGACACTAGCGACTAGAGCTGCTATATCACACGCACGGCAGGTTTGCGTCTGTGCTAAGTGCTGTACACGTATAACGTGAACGGTGGATTACGCATCGCGTAGTTTGAGGTGAGTTGATAGCGCGATGTTTATACAAGGGGTGTACGGTACGTGTGAAGGTCGTGAACGGGTTTTGGTTTATAGGCAAATTAGCGTTTATTATGTGGATATTTCACCGACAGGTTTTATGCAGAAAAAACTTTTTGTTTACATAGGCGTAAAGTTTCGTTTCAATTATACAACGGATACTATTCAGAGTAAAAAAACATGGGGTGTTTCGATCAGGGTTACATAGTACAACTTCGAATAGCCAGCGAAAAAAACCTGAATCTGTATCAAGACGGTTTCCATGGCCGGCGAACATTGTCTGGATGATATGGAGCACTCCATACCTCAGAAAAGTCTAGGTATGGAATTCCATACCTCAAAAAGAAAAAAAAAATTCAATGTCATTAGGTTTGAAGATTTAGCACCCTTTTCATTTGAACCCTCTACATAATTAAATAGGATATTAATTAATTTTAATATTCATACAAATATTTCTAAATCTGGAATAATTATTCGCGGAGTAGCGGTGGTGGACAATAATTATACCCCCCCCCCCCTCCCGGTCAACACTTGTCAATGTTACTCCATACCTCAGCAAAATTTAGTTCGCCGGCCCTGACGGTTTCTGTCACAAGTTCGTGTCTGAAGAAACTTGCAACATATGCAATACTTACGATGATTATTTTTGACGTTTCTTAAAACCAATGAAATGCTTTATTGTATGTCACGTGTCTGCGTTTTAACCAATCCTGTCATTATTATACTGAGAATAACGCTCTTGTGATTATTCCCGGCAATTTTCTCTGTAGCTTTTTTGTTTTTGTTGACAGATATCAAATGTCAGATAGTTATCATCAACACAAGTAAAAATGAGCAAAAAAAATAGATTTAGTGGCGTGCCTGATGATGAAATCAAAAAATAATCTAATTAAATATAACTCGAGAGTTCGATAAATTAGAAAATAATTCTCCAGTATCTTTCTCAAACTTGTCGCTATTTGGCAATAGCCACTCAAGCCCTACGGGCTTTTGTGGCTATTGCCTGGCAACAAGTTTTCGAAAGATCTGTCAAATCATTTTCAATTTATTCTCACTCTCTTGTTATATTAGTACGAGGGGCACTGCTAAAGTTCGCAGAATCAAGTACTCTCTGCATTTCCAGCGTTCTGCGATTGTCATATTCGTAAAATTTGACGTTTTTAACCTATAATTCAGTTGACAGTTCGATATCAAACTGCTCGGTTTCGTTTCAAAAAAATTTAACGGGAGTAGTAATTGTGTGAAATATGGAAATTTCGAATCGTGACTTCCGAGTGATGATTTTTTATGATTTTCGATACGGTTTAACACCGCAGCAATGTGTGGAAAAACTTAATTCGTTATTTGGGGATGAAGCACCATCCAAAACTATGGTTTACAAATGGTTCGCAGAATTCAAGCGTGGAAGACCAACGTTTGATGACGATCTTCGCGAAGGTCGTCCATGCACCTCTGTTGTCGCGAAAAATATTGATGCTGTGCGTGAAATGATTTTGTCAGATCGGCATGTGACCTATAGTGAGATAGAGGCATCCTTAGGCATTGCAGCGAAACAAATACATACGATTTTGCACGATCATTTGCATGTCAGGAAGCTTTGCAGTCGTTGGATCCCACACAATTTGAAAGAAGAACAAAAACAGGCACGTGTCAAGTGGTGCAAGGAAATGCTAAAGAAATTCGAAGGGGGTCGTTCAAATTCGGTATATTACATCGTAACAGGCGACGAATCTTGGATTTATTCATATGAGCCTGAAACTAAACAGCAATCGACTGTAT
Source organism: Poecilus cupreus (assembly GCA_963942605.1). Lineage (NCBI taxonomy): Eukaryota > Metazoa > Arthropoda > Insecta > Coleoptera > Carabidae > Poecilus > Poecilus cupreus. Next base: position 2,785,376 of record OZ012733.1, on the reverse strand, counting down.
GGGTGTTCCAAAATGAACCTAAACCCACAAAAGTGGTGCGTTCACGAAGCGTTTCGAAAAGAATGATTGCTTGTTTCTTCGGAAAAACCGGTCATGTTGCAACTGTTGCATTAGAGGATCGAAGGACAGTTAATGCTGACTGGTATACTTCAATTTGTTTGCCGGAAGTTATCGCTGAAATCAGAAGGAACAACATAAACCGGCGAATCATTGTTCATCATGACAATGCAAGCGCTCACACAGCACGGCGAACTGTAGAGTTTTTGACCAGTAACAACATCCAATTAATGACTCATTGCCCATATTCGCCTGATTTATCGCCCAATGACTTCTTCCTATTTCGACATATCAAAAATAAAATGCGTGGCGAGCGTTTTTCATCGCCTGAAGAGGCCGTTGAAGCATTTAAATAACTTATTTTGAAGGTACCTCGCTCAGAGTGGCAAAATTGTTTTGAAGATTGGTTTCGTCGGATGCAAAAGTGTATAGATTTTAAAGGAGAATATTTTGAGAAGCAATAAAGCGATTTACATAACGTAATTTGTGTTTTGTTTTACATTTTCCGCGAACTTTGGCAGTGCCCCTCGTATTGAAAATTTTTTGGTTAAATAAATATCCAATCGAATCCCTGTATTTCTGATCACTTGTGCAAAAATAACCAATCAGGTCACAATTACCCTGATAATTTCCCCGGGAAATTATCACCTGTTGCTAGGTAACAGTCGTTGACAGCTGGTTGACAGTTAATTCAATATTTAATTTGTTTATTTCAAAATGTTATTTTCACGGTTATAAAATGAAAATAATAATAATTACCTCAAAAAATTTTCTCACCGAATATCCCTCGACCATTGATAAATACTTATAATTTGATCACAACTACCTACCTCAAGAATGTTGCTTGGTAACTGTGATAAAATTATTTCGAATTATCAATGGCCTAGGGATATTATAGCTGATAATACCTTACACCATTTCCTCTACACTTGTTTCATTTATGATCCACTAAGAAATAAATTCATTAAAAAGTATACTGCTGGGCACTCGGAGAATCCCAACACAGAACTACTTGCTGAGCCATCAAAGGAGAAGATTTTGGACATATTCAATTTTGTCTCAACTTGTTTGAAAATTAGGGCATTTGCACTTAATGTATAAAGTAAACTATGTAATTACACAGAATACAAAACATGAATATGAATAAATTTTACTGTTGAGTTTTTTTTTTTTCCTTAACGAAATAAATGTATTATTAATATTATTATTAGTAAAACTGAATGTATGAATAATACAAAAATCGAAGATGAAAATACTGAACAAATGAGAACATTCAAATACTTAGGAGTAGTTATACGATAAATGAAGAATGCTCAAGACGGGAAGGAAAAGCTGGAAGTCCTTTTTTGTACTCATACATTAAAATGTGATGTTTTACGTTGTCTACTAGCCTTGTTCGGACATGGACACATATGCCATACCATATATTTAATAGCAGATATATCTATTAAAAAATCTTTTAGAACTCACAGTATAGTAAATAAACAATAACAATGACGTTTCAGCAGAAAAGTGCTGCCTTCTTCAGGTAAAAAATAAAATATAAAACAATAAATAAATATGTAATCAAGACTACCTTTGTAACAAGATAACTTTCATCTGTTACTCTCTGTGCTGTCGCTATCTCGAGCTATTTTTTGAAACGATAGTTCAGATTCGATGACACCCCCATCCGTCCCTAAAATAGACGACCCCCTGGAATTTTGGGCGTCTGAAGTCAGTTCTGCGTTGGTCGTGATCAGATAAAGATTAAAAAATGTAGTCGTGCTACGTAAAATATATATTTTTACGTAGATTTAAGTTAATTAAGTAGTTTCATTTACTACATAAGTTAGTGCAACGGTAAGTTAGTTATAAGAAGTTCTGCATTTAAATAAAACCCCAATTTTTACATTATTTTGAGTGTTTAGAGTGCCATGATTTATCAGCTCCCATTTAATACGCTCCCAATTTAATCACGACTGGTTTGTTCCCTTTCCTTCAATAAAGTTTCCTCCCTTTTTAATAAGGCTAACATGGATCAAAGTTAACAAATTTAAACACATAATTAAGAAAGGACAACAGTTAAGCATGATTTGTTATTGTTATTTGTTATTCTTCAACAACAGGAATATTCGGGACAAATTAAATTCTACATAAAATTCAATTTGTTACCACTATAATTAGAGTGTTTTATTTTTATCTTAATTCAATCCAGTGCCTACCTAGTATAACTTTAAAATTAAGATATGTAATTTAATTCAAATTAAAACATTGAATCCTCAAGTCTATTTGATACATAAAAACAACCGTTTTAAAAACATTCGCCTGAAAAACTCCATCTTTGTATAAAAGAATACAAAGATTCATGCTAATAATCTCATGAATTTGAATTAGGAACAGTAAGTATACCTTGAAAACTCCGGCATTAAATATTAACAAAATCTTATGTTTGCCAACTTCAGTCTTGTCTCTAAAGACATATATAGTTTCATTTACTTGAATTTACGATTATTTTGGGAGAAAAATTTTTAGCTCATAAAAAGAATTTCCTTAGTATAATAAATTTCATTTTTTATCTCTGTTCCTTCGAAAATCGCACTGGAACCTCACTTCTTCTTTCAAATTGAGTTTTTATTGGAATATATTTCTTCCGGACATCTGGATTAGCTTGAGAAACTGCTGATATTAATATTAAGTTGTACATAAATTTATTTAAATAGCTATAGTTTTTCGTAGCAATAAGAATTTTATATATATATATGAATATAAGCGACATAATTTTAAATACAGGACATTCTCTAAGTTTCATAAATCTGCCTAACTAAAGGAGTCGCTATTATTTTGTCTGGATTAAAAAAAGTATCAAGTTCCTTTTAGACTGATAGTATAATATGTACATCGTACATGTTTAAAAGCTGGTCAACATAAATCAAGTAAAGGTCACTTTGCGAAGCTTTTAAGTTAGCGAGTAACAGTAGTGTTTCACAAGATTATTGATCTTGTCTTGAAATCAAGACAAGACTAAGACAAGATCAAGACAAGACAAAGACAAGAAGTATTTTATATTTCCCAAGACCAGACATAAAGTATCATCAAGAATCAAGATTTCTTCTCAAGAAATCTTGATATCTTGATAATAAATTTTTCAGTTCCGCATTTATGATTAAAATATAAAATTTTGATATACATTTGTCAATAAAGTGACTTTAAGATTCGTTCAACATTTGTACACAGATTTTAACACCATCTGGCGGCCTTATCTTTAAAATGTAAATATGCAAAACAAAGTTTTATAAATATGTGAAGTCCAGATTTAACTATAAATTTTTATGAAAGGATTAAAAAACACGTAAAAATTTTTTTTTAACTATATATTTTTTATCTTATGACTTTTGTGTATATTTTAACATTTTGACTCAGATTTTTTCTACACGTTTTTTAATATATTTGTATGTGTCTATGTTATTTAATTGTTTTTTGACCTCAACTTGTAAGTAACAGTTCTATATTTGTATGTTTTATTATTAAGTTCACTATGCCACATTTACAGAGCCCTGAAGATGACGTTGCTGTCGAAACGTTGGCATAGTTTTTAATGAATTATTTGACAGCTAGTTCGTTTTTTGATTTACCATAAATTTTTATGCCGCAAATATACTAAGTTGATACTTCATCCATGATCAAGTTCCACAGTTTGAATTATACCTACAAGCCTAAGACAACAGTGGCCTAAATCATCTTATTTTCACTAATCCACCCAGTTCAAACTTCGCTCTCTTCAACTTATAACCGGAATACAACTGCTAGTCTTTCACTACAAAAAACTGAATAGGTTCTTGTTTTTGGTAATTAAGAATTTATTCCTGTTATGTGCAATATAAAAAAAAAAAATGAAAAAACTTGGCACTGTATGTATTCCAATCCAAACGTTACAAGCATTTATGCTCTAGGTCTTCGTCGTTTTATTCTTGCTAGCACAGCATTTCTAACCTCAACGTCAACCAATTTCATTTCGTAAACGGTGGATGTGAATCCGGGGCTTCTTCTCATCTGCGATCAAACCATTAAAATCTCCGCCAAACGCAGATAATTGGCTGAAGCCGCCGCGATGTGTGTGGAAGCAGAGCAGATATGAAGTTAAGTTTGGCTAATGTAGTTCACTCTCGTTCAAATCGCTGGCAAAGTATATTGACGAGGTAAATCAAAAAGCTAATTTGGTAGAAGAGCTAACAATCGAGTAGAACATTAAAATATCGGTTCTATCAAGTTTGTTAATATGATGCAAACAATTTGCCAGATTAGAAAATTTGATATTTTCCTCATAATAAAAGGAACATACTTCTATAATACCTTGGAATACTGCAATTGGTAGAAACTATTATTGAAAGGCAATACAGGGCTTGGGTAAATGGTGTTTACTTGTTACTCACTTGTAAACACCATTTACTCAAGCCCTCTACTACCTTTGAAAATGAATCTTTACAAGTTACTAATTGACAAGTTACTAATTGACAGCTGCATTGTAAAAAAGTTAATAAACAAGGTACACAATGCACGTTGCCACAGTAATGCTTACAAGGCTTATTCGAAATCATGACAAATAATTTTTGACAGAACAGTTGTGTGTAACTGACAGGACTTGGTTAAAATTTTAATTTGATTTACAAATGAGTAACAAGTAAAATGTTGTACAATACACGCAAGGTAACTGTTTTACTGCTTCAAGGAGGTGACAGGCTCGCCTTATCAGCTCGCCAGTCATTTCCTCCATTCAGCAGTAAAAACTTGTTTACCTTGCTTGTAATGTAAATAACTATTACAAGTGATAAATTCTCACGACTGGTTTTTACTAATCATAATGCAAAACACTTGAAAATTCAACCAATAGGAACAGTTTTATACTGATAAAACCCCGTTGCCCGGGTTACACCGATAAAACTCCCGCTACCAAGGAAACAAATAATTGTTACTGTCAATCACTGTCAGTGTGACAGGCAATTAATATTTCAAGTTACATTTTGCTTTGTCTTTTGAATTTATCTCATCAAATACCACGCAACCTCTCTGATTTTTATTTTTAAGCACTCGTTTTTTTGCTTTTAAGCAAAACCAGTCAAGCAAACTGACATTAGGTAAAACCCCTCCTCCTTCGGAGTCGGGATTTACCATGCAGTTTGCTTTCGCGATTGTTGCTTAGCAAAAAAAAAAATTCGTGCTCAAATAAACATTTATCGATAAAATCAGAAGGTCTTGTGATATTACCCTTGATAAAACGTTATTTACCTTTCTCCTAGCAACCAGATCAAAATACTAATTACATTAATATCATTTGCATTATATGTCAGAAATATGATACATAGTAATTATATTTTCACCAATTGCACTTTAAAATAAACCTTTCCATAAATAATGTCGTTAAATTATCTCGCCGAATTACACTCGAGCATTTTATTTTCTTCGGATAAATTTCAGTTTGACAACTCAACCTTGTCACCTGACAGCAATTTAACTCGAAAACTGTTTAAAAAATATAATCAATCCACTACGGCAAGATTTTATTGAAATAATTTTCTTATCAAATTGGTAGGTAACAAGGTTTCGTAACAAACAAAAATTTATCCGGCAAAATAAAACGCTCTTGTGTAATTACAGTTGATAAATTTATTCTCTAATTTATCTGAGATTGGAAAAACATGCCCTTAGTTGTTATTTCTTATTTTTCCTTTACCGAACTAGTCCATGAACAGCCACTTTATGGGCTCGAAGCAATATCACAAACAAGTGATTATAATACAGTCGAACATAAAACTATATAAAAGTTCAAAGTGAAATACTGTCTTAAAAAGAATAAAAACTACATACTTGCAGTTGCAGATTGATACTTTAACGTACCAATACCACAAGGAGTACTATAACAAGTCTCCACAGGTCATGAGAAAGAAACCGTTAATATTATTGAGGTATGCCATTGAACATAATAAATGATGTGGTTACATTTACAATGCTAAATGGTAGTCTGACATTTACAAATATATATGTCAAATGATATGAATTCATGTATGATAATATCCTGCCCGCACTATGCTTTGTCCACATGAGCTCTGAGTCCATGTTTGGTTTAATGTCAAATGTCTTTTGATCTGAACGACTGACCGCAGGGTAAATATCATACGTTTCTGTTAATATATGTAGGAAGTTAATTAGTTCGCATATTATTTCAGATAAAAAATAGGTCAATTTAGAAGACGTGATTAATTTGTACGTCATGTATATTTGCAGAGAAACTAGTTGTAACCAGTATGTTGTACAACAGATAATCAATTCTTATATTATGTTACGGTTACACTACACTGATGAGTTCCAATAAGAACGAAACGCGTCTGTAGTTACCGATTGATTGGATTGACCGGTCTCTGTGACTTAATAACTTTGTTATTATTACGAGACTGTATTTTATGAAACAGTTGACAATATTTACTGTCTATATATACCGTGTGTCCCACGTAAATGTCCGGCAAAAAATTATGCATCCAAATTTTATATCACAATACTGCCAATATCCCTACATCTTATTCAATACAGATTAATTTATGTTGATACCGTAATTTGATGAAATTAATAATAATAATTCTTAATTTTTTGCCTGCTCTTTTTATTGCTACTGACGTATAGTGCTTACAATTTGTTTTAAATATTTTAATCTGTCACTGTCATCATGAATACATTAAATGTTGAAAACCGTGTAAATATTATTAGAGTGTATTATGGGGGGCGCAGTGCAAGACAAATATCTGAATACTTCACAGGAATGAATGACGAATGATTTCAATCGCCAGAAATTGACAGTGACAGATTAAAATATTTAAAACAAATTGCAAATACTATACGTCAGTAACAATGAAAAGAGTAGGCGGAAAATTAGGAATTATTATTAATTTCATTAAATTTCGGTATCAAAATAAATTAATCTGTATTAAATAAGATGTAGGAATATTGGCAGTATTGTAATATAAAATTTGGAAACATAATTTTTTGCCGGACACTTTTTATTTACAAAAAACTGATTTTACATGTTAACTGCCTATGCTACCATTTACGTTTGTGGGACACACGGTATATGTTTCATAGACAGTTTTCACTTTTTGAAACAATGTACTTCTGTTGAAGTCTAAGAACGATAGTTGACTCTGAGAGTATTCAGTTACTTCTCAGTTAAGAAACTTCATAATTATCAGTATCATGAAAATGCAAAGAACTGAGTTTGGTAACAATTGCGAAATCGGAAGTAGAAGTTTCAAACAATAAATGTTACAATATACGAGTATCATTTGGAATATAAAATAATGTTTTCAATTTTTTAATTCACCCATTGTGGACTTCACGGTAAGTGGTATATTTTTTATGATATGTACATAATTATTTTAAGGTCCATTGAAGACATCATCACATGTATAAAATTGTGGTACTTTTCTAGTGCGTGTAAACAAACTTGAAAATCTATTTTTTTTATGCGTTGGACATGCTATTTTTTCATTTCCTTAATGGAAAATAAATTAGTAATAAATTTATTATGTTACATAAAATAATTTTAATGAAACAAGCTATGTAATATTTATTATATACCGGATGTTTCATCCGTCTATCCTTTGTTTAACTCCTTACTTTAAGTTATGCAGTAAAACTCTTAAAATAATTTGTATTTTTTGAGTAAAGGGTTCTCCATTTCTGCGCAGCAAAATGCTATTTCTGATTTAATTTATTTTTAATTTCTTACTATAAACTACTACTTGTGAATGTGAATAACCTCTTTATTTATAATTTTAGATACTTTATTATACTATACTTTTTTGAAGGGAATCTAATTTACAAGCAAAATCAATAAATAATTATAGGATGTTCCACTAAAAAACGTTGCATATTATTGCGCTAAAATAGAGGAGCCTGTATGCAAATGATTATGATAAATAGATTAAAAATAATATATATGAAACATATTTTATTTTAAGAGCACTGTATTATAACTTAAAATAAAAGAGTTAAAAAAGGAACAGTACGATGGATCACCTGGTATTGTTAACATGGTTATGGTTACAGAACATCACTCGGAACATCCCAATAAAGAGTAATCAAACAATTTTCATATTAATTCTCTTCTCTAATGTATCAATCCAATGAAGAGTTACCTGATACTTTAGAATCAGGTTCAACCACTAACTCTTTTGTGTAATTGCACATTAAAATTAAAATTAATAAATTGAACGAATACAGTTTGCTTAGCAGAAAAGTGTTGCTAAATTCTAACGCTGCCTTATTCATGCACTACTTCGTGCATACGTTGCTTTCTTCAATCACTGCTTTGTTCAAACACTGCCTCATTCATATACCGATTTCTTCTAACACCGCTTTATTCACCGTACGAAAGTCCGTCGTCCTAATGCAGCACGAAAACAAACCTAAACCTCTGTATTCAATGAAAACTGTTATTTTAATGTTTTATTAGTATTACATATTTAGATAATATTGAATAAAAAATAATATAAACAAGTTTATAATTTAAAACTCTTTCCATTTTGCTGTATTTAATGTTTTTAGCATCGATTATGCATAAAAGTAATTTAAAATAAATTAGTACGACACTTATGAATACGAAGCCTAAGCACAATATTGTCGGCATTACAGATTTCCGCGCTGCATTCGGACGACCGTCTTTCTTACGGTGAATAAAGCGGTGTTAGAAGAAATCAGTGTATGAATGAGGCTGTGCTTGAACAAAGCAGTGATTGAAGTAAACAACGTATGTATGAAGCAGTACATGAATAAGGCAGCGTTAGAATTTTCGAGTGTTGAAATGTTACCCGAAAAGTAGCGCCTTACTGTACTGGTGTCTATGTAGAAAAGACGTTTTTTAGTAGGGTAAAACACGTTAAAAAATAAATATATATATTAATAATAATATTGAAATTTTCGATTAAATCTACTAACCTCTGTGTTTTTTAAAAACATAACGGTTGAAAAATGTCATTTTTGCAATACCTGTTCTGTAAGTTACCCATTAATAACAAAATTTAAACACAGTAAGTGGAACTTTTATTGCACAATTGGTTTCCATGGTTACATCATTTACTTACCGTCCACGGTGGATGGTAAGTGAAACTTACCGTTCACGGTGGACGGTAAGTAATTATATATCATTCAAATTTTATTTTTAACCTCAATCTGACAGCTGTTAATTTTGATACCTATTTTTCCTTTTCTTATATTTACGCAGGTATTGCAAAAAATAGCTTACTAACCTCGAACTGTAAGTGATAGTTTTTAGGCCTCGAATGTTTAGGAAATCTCGACCCTACGGGTCTCGACATCCCAAACTACATTCTCGACCTAAAAACTATCACTTACAGTTCACGGTACGTAATATACTATTTTTGAAGTGTCATAATTTTTGAAGGGATGAACGTTTCTTGATAGTGGTGGTCCGTGCTCCTGCATTGTTCGATAAGAAATCTATTGCGGGAGGTATTGTGGTGCCCACAACAAAAATTTTTGACAGCTCGTGACATCATTTTAAAATACTTTCAACTTAAAATTTAATTTTGCATGTTCAACATGGTTATGAAGTTTGAGCGCAGTGATTCGTATAAGGACGAGAAGGCAAATTCGCTCCTTGTTCAAGTTACCAAATCAATCCGACTCCGACTCCGGCCAGTCAGCAGATCTGTATGCGGAACGATGTTTGCCTCGGATCCGCCAGAGTGGTTCCTCGCCATATCCCGCAGCAACTGTAGAGTTGTAGGCAATCGGAACAAATGGATGCTCTAATGTAATGGCCCTAATATTAGATGAGTGCGTAGTGGAATGAAAGTAACGTGCAAATGGTAACAGCAGTATTGGAAAATAATAGTATTACATGTGGCCATATGCATAATAATAATGTGTTCCTGTATCTCCTCATGGGAGCATAGGGCCGGAATTCCACCGGTTTCAATGACCGAATGTTTTACTTGCATTAACGATGTTGCTGATGGTCAGTCAACAGACAACTGCAAAGGACCGCCGGCTTATAGTGACCTCCGAATCACTCAGACCCATCTGTGGTCACTTGTCAGAGCTACGAATTATAATTATTTTTTTATAATTCGAGATGTATCGTGCGGGACGCGAACCCCGACCGTCAGATTACAGACTGTAAACCTGAGCGCTCTTAGCCACTTGACCACCAATGGCATACCTCCATTTAATTTATACTTAAAGTTGCTCAAGAAAAACATTTCCTATTCTATTGCATTTGTACTTTTTTATACAATTTTTACGGAAATACGTATTTGAGGTCCACTGAACCCGTTTTGACCATTTTCTAAATGAAGATGTAGGTCCGTATATTATACTCAACAACTCATAGATAACAATATCATAAACGAGTGATTATAATACAGTCGATCATAATAGATAAGTAAGAAAAAAAAAACTATCAAAACTAACAGCTAATATAGTTTTTTGATTTTTACATGTTATTATTTCGATTTTTTAAGGTAAATTTCAAACTTGTCTTATTAAAATGGTATCGCTTTTTTCTTGTCGCCCTCTGCACTACTCTTGCCGCATCCCTTACAATGAAATTATATTTGGTAGATTTAATAATATACTTTAATAATCTTAGTTACAATGGGAACAAAAACTAAAACATTTTTAGCATCTATAATTATTTACTAATTAATAAAATATAAAAGCAATATTTGTATTAATATTTAGATATTAATTAATATCTATTTTAAAATAAAATCGTAGTCATAATGAGAACAAAAAATTAAACAGGTTAAACATCTATATGTCAAATAATTTTCAAATTGACGTCATACGTAAGGAACAAGTCATACGTGTTCAATTGCCTTATATGTATAAGAAAGTGGTATGGTGCCCACACCAGATTTTTCTTCTTCTGATAATGATAATTGTAGTAATCGAAATACGTGTAAAGATTTTTCTATAACACTGTTTTGGAAACTGGGCATTCCACTACTAAAAACTGTTATGGAATCACTAACATTCCATACGCGGCGTATGGAATATTTTCGACGAATCAGAACCGCTTATTAGCGCGACATATGAAGTATCTTGATTCAGTTACTATGGTTACGTCTGTTTGTTTTAATTTGATTTATATGAGTTTGACGTTTTCAACAGTTTTATATTTGTATTTTTGTATAATTTCCAAAACCTTGTTATAGAAAGTATAGTCTACAACATGTAACGGAATGGCATATCCCACACTCGCAAACCGTAGCCCTCGCCTTTGGCTCGGGCTACAAACTTTTTGCTCGCGTGGAATATGTGCCATTCCATTACTTGTTACTTACTATTATCCATCACCTGTCAATAAATGCTCTATAACTATGGCGATTTTAAACAAGGAAAGTAAGAGATTACTCACTAGTGGGTATAATTTTGAGAAAAGCCACTAGTGGGTATTTTTTATTTATAACAATAATAATAACACACAACACCTTAGTAACTACTTCGATTGACATTTAAATTTTAAAAATTTAAAGCATATGTCACCACAGTATAATAATTCACACAGTCATAAAATGAGTGCAAAACAGAGAGGTAAACTAATTTGTACCATGAAAAATTGTAGGAACTTTTATAATGCAGGTGAAATAATATTTTTAGATTTTATCCCCATTGCAACTGACAGTCATTCAAATTTACCGCCGTATGCCGCAGCTGCCAATATGGCCGCTTGGCTCAAGGTCATCGGTCGATGCGACATAAAGATCAAAGGAACCGACAGTGAGTGTCGCTACTGTGTGAATTCTTATACTGTGATGTCACTGTCAAATAATATTTCTTTAATAATTTTTTGGTATTAAGAGATGTTGGATAAAACGTTATACTTCACACGTGGGCAAAGTGGAATTACCCACTCGATAAAATTATCACACTCAGCCTTCGACTTAGTATGCTAAAATTTCTCTCGTCTCTCTTTGCCCAATTGTAAAGTAAATAACTATTTCTTTATCACTTTCAGGCAGATTCACAAAAGGAATTAACGCTAACTCCATTTTTTTCAACATCTGTAACTATGTTTCTAAATTAATCAAACTGACAAAATGTGTCAAATGTTATGTTAACCAATCTTAACTACAACCTTAGTAAAGACAAATATGTTCTGAGAATGGAAAATGAAGTTACGACTAATAATAAAAATAGAATTATTGCTAATCCCTTTTGTGAATCTGCTTGTTTAAGATTAAATTTTTACTATCCATATTACTTTCATCTTCCTTATTTGTAATGGAGATTTTTTTCAGTTAAATTGATGGCCAACCAAAGCCAATATTTTACCCTGATTAAATAAGAATTTTGTCTATATTTACAAAAAATAAAATATAATACATGGTTGTTAAATGTTAATAACTGAATCTCTGATAATGGGAAACTCGATTTCAACTCGCTTTTTTCAAACCTTTTATCGATTCATAATGTGCACCTACCGAATTTTTAAAGTATGATTGCATACATATTTCTTAAATTTGGCATTTCAAATTTTAAAAAGTACAGTATTTCGCTCAGCGTTCACATTTAACATCACGTAACATTATTATTCTACACACAACGCAGCATTAGGAAAACAAAAGCAAAATGCAGTTGCATAAACATGTCTAGTTCTCTAGTTGTTAATTTTGAAGCAGATTTGCAGGGCGTTGGCCTCCTTAGCCCAATCTTGGATTAAGCCGTGACCTGAATAACATTAAATTACAAAAGAGCCTTAAGACGAGGCTTGAGCTTCGTATTCCTGTTAAAATTTTCCTTCTTATACATAGGAAATATTATAAAAATAACCCTATTAGACCGAATAAATTGTAGTTCTTTTAAACAAATGAGTAACAAGTAAAATGTACAATATATGCAAGGTAACTGTTATTACTGTTTCATGGTGATGACAGTTTCGCTGGTCATGCCCTCCATTCAGCAGTAAAAACTCTTTTACCTTGCATGTAATGTAAAAAATAACTATTGCAGCTCGTTGTTATTAGAGACAAAAATGTTTCCGTTGACAAATGTAAGCGCTAACGTCAAGCAGTCGTCGGAAAAAATCTTTTATAATTTTACTATGAGTTCTGAAAGTTTTTTTTCAAATTGTTATATTATTACTTGTTTATCAGCCGACTATTTAAATGGCCCACAACCATAGATTTAATAATTATATGGATGAAGCGTTGGCTATGCTTTTAATACAGTAATATGTAACCAACATAAGAGAGAGATACTCATATCTAAAACCACGCAGTGGGAGAAGAACAGCACATTTTCATGCCACCCTGCACATGGTATGAATATGCTGTTCTTTTCCCACTGCGTAATTTTAGATGACTATCTGTCTCTGGCATAAAACTGCTGTATGAAAAAAAATCAAGAAAATGTTTCCCACATCAATTCACTAATATCCATTTCTTGCTTAAATCCACATTTTTCGGAAAACTACAATAAATATGTATATATACAGCGTTCTAACCTAAAAGACATATTTACCTGTCAAATGAAACACTGTCCGTTTTGTAAAATTATATGCATAAAAGGATTTTATCATATTTGATATACTTTGCCCACTTGTAAAGTAAATAACTATAATCTGAAGCCAAAGACAACAATTAAATCAACGTAAAAATATTTCAACAAAAGTTAGCTATGTCCCAGCATAAAACAGTTAACTACACTTTCCAACTCATTGTCAGTCCATCAAATATCTCAATAATAATCTCTGTGTCAACAAATCCAAAATTCACCTCTTGAACCCTTCAATGCCTAACTCTTTTATAAAAGTAGGGCACGAGTCCACGAGGAGGGAAGAGACAAAGCGACGCTCTGCAGTTATCAGTGTAGAACATCGCGGCGATGTCGCGGAACTCAAGTGCGGAGGAGTGTGAGTTCGTGAGTCGCGAACCAAGAGTTAAAAGCTTTCCACGCAGCGAGGAGAACACCCAGAGAAGCTTTGAAGCTCGACTTTGAAAGCTCGATGTATGAATACCGGAAAATTGTTGACTTATAGATTTACTGATTTCGAAAGAGAAGGTCCCGGTAAGGTTCTGGATGGTATTTAGGGTTATATGAATAACGATGAATAGTTTCTGTATTGATCATTATGGGACTATACACCTAACGAATAAGAACTGTTTTAAAGATTTTTAAAATTTTACAAAAATATGTAGGGTGTTTTTTACTTTCTTATACAAAGTTGGACTATCTGTTTTTATTGCTCAATGTTTTTACATAGCAACCACTCAAAAAACGCATATAAATCCCTCTACAAACCATTATCAGACAAAGAAGAGAGGCCTTACAACATTTATCTGTCTCAGTCTCATGTTTCGCTTTCTTAAAAGCCTACAAGTGCGCATTCCAGTATTACTATAATTCAGTGATTGATAGCAATGTATTAAGGGTTTCATTTATAAGTAAACATACGCAAAAAAAAATGGGTTGTTACAATAGCAAACATTTATCTTACGTATAGTGACAGCAATTTAGATATTTACTATAACAATATTTATATTAGAAATATGATATTATTTAGATTGTTGTAGCAGCAATCGAAAATAATCCATATACTATTTTGGTTAATCGGGGCCTATATATATATCTATAGATTCATCACGCAACTTTGTCACTTTCTAGAGGTCAGGCGGATTGATGGATTTCAGTGAAACCTTCATAGATATTTAGAGTGTGGTTAGGATTAGGTCCTTTTGATGGTTTCAAATTTTTCCTGCACACGATGTGCGAGAAAACTTGAAAAAACATGCACTTTTGGGCCAAAATCAACTAAGAGTGTGGCGGCCGTGGAATTTTTAAGATGAACATCTATGACAGTTTGTCATTTTTGACAGTACAGTTTAACATTTTAAATATAAATTACATTAATTGTAGACAAGTTGGAGAAGTTTTGTAAATTTATCTGTGTTTAGAATAAATGAATAAACGTGTTTGATATTATGCAAATTTTTTAAACGTTAATTTAAATTTTTTTAGAAATGTCGAATAAAACTTTTTGCTTTGAGTGTATATTGACGTCCTGAGAAAAGTGGGTGTTACACGATTAAATTTAGAAAAAATAAAGTAAAACCGCGGAATTTGAAGCTAATGTAGGATGCAAATTATTATTGACTGTAGATACATTTAAAATGACAAGATGACAATTCACAGAAGTCTTTATTACATGATCAAATATTAATGTAAATTGTGTTTGATTTAATTATTTTTTTAAATCACTTATTGGGTATCAAAAGAAATGTCTCGAAAAGACGAGATAAATGATTATATATAAAAAAATGGAAGATAACCGATTGTCGATTGTTTTTCTGAAAGTCATAAAAAATATATCGTGTTTGGTATCAAATGAAAAGTCTTGAATAGACATGTTCTAACGATCTGTGAAAAATATGGAACGGCTGATATAATTTTTTTTAAGTGAAATGAAATTAAATGCGATGGGCAATTGTTTTTTTCTAAAAATTCATGGAAACCTGACATGTAGGGTATCAAGTGAAATTTTATAAAAGTGGGAAATTGTTTTCATAGAAATTCTTAGAATGCAACTTATGAAGTAGATATTAAATTAAATTTTTTGATGACGGGAAATGACGAAATTTTTTTATTCCAAATCGTTACGATCAGCACAGGTTTTTTTGTTTTGTTTCATAGAAACCTGACTTGTCGGGTATTAAATGAAATGTTTTAGGAGCAGTAAGTAGAGGAACGTTATTGAGGAACATTCATTATCAAAACCATCAAAACCATGCAACATTCCCTTATGGAAATCACTCAAATTTCCACAATGGTAGGCATCCAACTTCCGTTAATGGAAAATTTGCAATTTTCTTCAGTGCTAATAGCACAACTTTCCTCAATGGAAAACACATAACTTCCCTCAATGTAAAGCGCACAACTTCCGCAATGGAAAACATATAACTTTTTACAATGGTAAACACATAACTACCCTCAATGGAATATAAACAAATTCCTTCAATGAAAAACACAACTTCCCTCTATGGAAAATACGCAATTTTCTTCAGTGGTAAACACACAACTTCCCTCAATGGAAAACACACTCTTTCCTCAATGAAAAACCTGAGACACACAACTTATCGCAATGAAAAATATGGAAGCGAAGAACAAAGTGATGATATTCGTCAATGTTAATGACATGAAAGCGAGGAACGAAGTGACGAGCTTTCTTCGCCAATTTAGTTACATGAAAGGGAGGAATGACCTTTCTTCATCAATTGCATGGTCTCATCTGAGATATTATTAACAAAGCACTGTGATTCATTATCCCATACTTTCAGTTGTCCCTAAATTAGTTGAAATCTTTTTTCAGGGTCGAGGAGCAAAGGGCTTAGATCTGCGAAGTAGGTCGAACCGCTATACAGTACTAATCACCTATCTCCTATTATATTGTTATAACTACATAAGTTTTCTGAGATTTTTAGAGATGGCGGAGCCCTAGCTGAGACGTTAGTCCATATACTATTTTGGTTAATCGGGGCCTATATATATATATATATATCTATAGATTCATCACGCAACTTTGTCAGTTTCTAGAGGTCAGACGGATTGATGGATTTCAGTGAAACCTTCATAGATATTTAGAGTTTGATTAGGACAAGGTCCTTTTTATGAATTCACATTTTTCCTATACACGATGTGCGAGAAAACTTGAAAAAACATGCTTTTTTGAGCCAGAATCAACTAAGAGTGTGGTGGCCGTGAATTTTTTAAGATGAACATCTTTGACAACTTGTCATTTTTGACAGATCAATTTAAAACTTTAAAAACAAAATACTTTAATTGCAGACAAGTTGGACAAGATTGGTAAATGTATTTGTGTTTAGAATAAATGGGCGAGTAAGTAAATAATTTTAATAATGTTTAAAAAGTCAATTTAAAAAAAAATAAAATAATATGCAATAAAATGTTTCTTTTTGATTGTACATTGAAGTAAATTGAAAAAGGAACCGTATTGCATGATCATATTTAATAAAAAATATAGTAAAACCGCAAAATTTTAGCCTATTTAGTAAAAATAAAGTAAAACCTTAAAATTATTGTAGCTTACTTAGTATGTGAAATATTTTAATATTGCCACCAGTTAAAGCCTATTAAGTATGTGAAATATTCTAAGATTGCAACCAGTTAATTACCGTAAAAAATAGATTATTATAATCTATGATACAGTACAGAATATGAATTTTAAAATGGGATACTAAATGCTAATTTAATTATTACATCATTGATTATTGTAATCAATGATTATTGTAATCAACGATAATGTTCAAAACATGAATGAAAAATGGATTTGAAATATACTTTAGTAGAGATTCTATTATTGTAATCAGCAAATTACTATAATCAATACATTATTGTAACCATTTTAAAAGATCAATGAAAAAAATTCAATGAAAATGTACTTTTATTCCTTTCACTGCTGTTATCAATGGACATGTATGTAAATAATGGATTTAAAAATTTACAAAAATGGAAGATTTATTTTGATAGATACATCAAAGCAATAAAATTTGTAATTTGAATTACTTAAACCAAAAAATTATCACTTTCAGTTGTAATTTATCTTCATTTTTATTTCTATTTCCAATTTTGATTTTAATTTGTTTATAAAATTAATAACATCCATTTTATTTGTAGTACATATAATTGTATCGAATAAAGTAATTTAAATATTGAAAATGAAATTAAATAGTCCATGTGGTGCCATCTAACGAATAGGATCGCAACTTGATAATGTCAATACATACAATTTTTCTTTAAATGTGGACAATTTCTGGTGCTATTTAATGCTACTTTCGTTAATAAAATTAATAGAATTTGTAACACATGTAATTGTATTGAACAAAATAATTTGAAAATAAAAAATAAAACAAGAAATGTGGCGGCGTCTAACGGACTTAATCTCAACTATGGTTACCTTGACAACGTCAATACATACATACATCTTTAACACTTTGACAGTTCATGGTGCTTTTTCGTATTACTTGAGTAAACGAGTTTGTATTAATTGAATTTTATTGTGTACTAAAAATAATAATATTTGATTCATTTAATACTTGATGTAACGTGACTATTTGGAACTTATATTTGGTTTTCCAGTTCAGATATTTTTAAAATATCTGCACTTTTCATTACGTCAGTGATTGTGTGTGATCTTTCAGTACAAGTAAGTATATACATATATTTTAAATAATTTTATATTAATGTATTGTTATTTCTTATCCTTTATTTATAGAAAATTGGTTTAAGGGTTATCACCCGAATACAGCCGTTTGTATAAAGAAGACACTACAACTCGAAAGCAAGAGATTCTAAAAAATTGTAAGGTAAGCAGTAGATATAATAACAAATTTAACAATTCATTCATAATTAAAATTTTAATAAATTGTTTAAACTACATAGGTAATTTTAGGTTAATTCACTTTTATTTTAACACACCTCTTCATTAGCATTTCTAAAACACACTTTAGCTTTTAAAATGCCTACCAAAACGAAATCACAACGCCAAAACCGTAAAATGAAATATGTAGAAAACAAACCGAAGGAAACTCAAAAAACACTGCAAACTAATATCAGCGATGGAAATAATACAACCAATCAAAATGAATTTCAATGCAATCTTTCATCTAACGACATGAATACTATCTTAAACCCGCATGGATATTTAGAAGATGTACATATGGATAATTTTTTCGCGCTTCTTAGTAATGTATCCGAATTCAGACCACAGCCTACCTTTTATCAACAGATTCCGGAACGAATTGTTACTGTTCCAGTAGGAACAAAACATATTCAAATTATATATCTTGGTGGAGACAAACAAAAAATTGGTCACTGGATTTGTGCGTATTACGATGGAATACAAATTACAATTTATGATAGCTTGAATAGCAAGCAATTACATAGGGATGCGGAAATATTTCTAAATAGGTTATTCCCTTTTCGCCCGACAATTACTTTTGCGCAGGTTCAGCAACAAACAAATTGCTATGATTGTGGTTTATTTGCAATTGCATTTAGTACCAGCATTTTACAAAATAGAGATCCTGCACAGGAATTCTACGACACTACTAAACTGAGATCTCACGCAGTAGAAATATTTAGAACAAATAGAATTACTACGTTTCCAACATTGAATCGAAAAATGCAACTTAGCCAAAATTACATGAAAAGAAAATTAGAAGAAACTGAAAAACAAATGCAAGAACGTTTGGAACAGAATAAAAATTATAAACTGAAATACATTGCAAATGAAACAACGGAGGATAAAGAACAAAGATTAGAGAAACTTAGAACTAATTTTGAAAATTATATTGTAAATGAAACAATGGAAGATAGAGAAATACGATTAGAGAGACTTTCACAAAATCTTCAAACTTATATACGGAATGAAACAAGTGAAGCTAGGGATAAACGATTGAAGAAACTTTCCCAAAATCTCCAAACTTACATAAAAAATGAAACAATTGAAGCTAGGGAAAAACGATTAGAGAAACTTTCGCAAAATTATCTGGCTTACATTGAAAAAGAAACACCAGTAAAAAAACAGGAACGACTAGAAAGAAAAAAATCAAATAAAAGTAAAAACTTGGTAACTGAAACAACAGCAGAAAAACAAAAGAGATTAGAGACGAATAATAAGCAAAAAGCTGCCAATAAAAATAACATCAAAAGTACTTACAACCAGGCATCAAGAGGTTTAGAAGAAAAGGTAGAACCTCACAGTTTAGGTAAAATGGATGTAATATGTAAATCATGTGCATCTCAAAATTTTAAATATGAGCGACCAACTGATGGAAAGTTTACTTACTGTTGTCGCAAAGGAAAATTAATTCCTGATCAGCTTAAACCATATCCCGAATATTTGAAAAATTTACTAACAAGAAATGATGCAAAAAGTAAGAATTTCAAAGAAAATATTCGAAAATATAATAGTGCACTTGCGTTTGCATCAATGGGAGCGCAGATCTCTCCACCACCTGGTCGGGGTCCGTATACATTCAGAATTCACGGTCAAATCTATCATAGTACGTCCTCAATGTATCCCGAAAATGGAGCTACAGAAAAATACGCCCAATTGTATATAATAGACACAGCAGAAGCTCTCATGAAACGAATGAATTTTGAAAATAATAAAAAATGTGATCCAGAAATTATGAAAGAACTTGACCTATTGATACGTGAATTGAATCCGTATTACGAAGCGTTTATGATGCTGAAGGAACTTGAAGAACTAGAAATTTCGAAGTCAAAACAGACAAACCAACGTATTCCTGAAATCAACTTGTGGATATGCGCAGATCGTAATAAAGACAAACGGCGCTATAACATACCGACTAGCAACGAAGTTGCAGTGGTCTTCAGTTCGACCGACGGAGAACCGCCCGTAAACAGAGATATCTGTATACATCCAAGAGGACAAGGCAGTGTTAGAATAAACCAATTTAGTGAAAATTGTGATCCGATGGTATATCCATTGTTATTCCCATATGGAGATAAGGGATGGGGGATACATATGAAACAGGCTGACGGTATAAAGAAAGTTTCGCCATTACAATTTTACATGAATCGTTTGGCAGATCGAAGCCACTTTAATCCCTGTTTACAAGCTGGTAAACTAACTCAACAGTACATAGTTGATGCATACGTTAAAGTTGAAAGCGAACGACTAAATTACATTCGTCAAAATCAGACAAAACTACGAGTGGAACTATACAGCGGACTCATGGATCATATAAATAATATTGCAGCAACTGAAGGGGCGAAGCCGGGCACAATGATTATTTTACCTTCAACATTTCAGGGAGGCAGCCGATTCATGCAAAAGATGTACCAAAATGCCATGGCAATCGTACGTGAATTTGGCAAACCAGATTTATTTATTACAGTGACATGTAACCCCAAATGGATCGAGATTGCAGATCAGCTAAAAGAAGGGCAAACAGCATCAGACAGACCAGACATAGTTGCTCGGGTATTTAATGGGAAAATCAAGAGCATGATTAATGAATTCCTGAAAGACGACATATTTGGAAAAGTTGTAGCGTACGTATATGTAATAGAATTCCAAAAGCGGGGACTACCACACATGCACATACTTTTGACACTTCATGAAAAAGACAAAATTAGAAACAAAGATGAAATTGACGCCTTTGTGAGCGCCGAAATACCAGACGAAGACAACGAATCCGATTTATATCAACTTGTAAAAACACACATGATACATGGACCGTGTGGAATATTGAATAAAAATTCACCGTGTATGAATGATAATAAATGTTCAAAAAACTATCCCAAAACTTTCCAAGACGAAACACGAGAAAATGTGAATGGATACCCACTTTACAGAAGACGAAATAATGGTGCGAAAATTGAAATTTTGTGGAAAAACGGCACAGTAAAACATACAGTAGATAATAGGTGGATTGTACCATTCAATCCATATTTGAGCAAAAAATACAAGACCCACATAAATATAGAAATTTGTTCCTCTGTGAAGAGCATAAAATACATATGTGATTACTTATGTAAAGGACATGACTGTGCAAGTGTTAAATTGGGTAAAATAGACAACAATAAAACAGTTCAATGGAATGAAATTAATGGATATTTAGATGCCAGATTTGTTTCACCTCCAGAGAGTTGCTGGAGATTATTAGAATATGTTTTACAGGATAAGTCACACACAGTATTTGAACTAGCTGTTCATTTGAAAAACCAGCAAGCTGTAGTGTTCGTACCAGGGCAAGAAAAGAAAGCAATTGATAGAGCTGCGAAACGAAACACAAGTCTTACCGCTTGGTTTTCGTTAAATCAGACTGATAATGCTGCACGTCAATTTCATTATATGGACATCCCAAAACATTACGTGTTTACTAAAGACAATGAATGGAAAGCCCGTCAAAGAGAAACTAAACCAATAATAGGTAGAATTATTTCTGTAAGTCCAAAAGACATTCAGAGATTTCATCTAAGATTATTGTTAATTCATATAACGGGTGCAACAAATTACGATGACTTAAAAACTATAGACGGTGTTGCATATAATACTTTTCAGGAGGCTGCTAGAGCCAAAGGTTTACTAGCCAATGATGACGAATGCCAGAAATGTTTACAAGAGGCGGTACTGGATAAATTCCCGCGACAATTGAGAGAATTATTTGCTTACTTGATTTGTTTTCACACAACTTGTGATGCAATTTCATTGTGGGAAAAATTTAAAGAAAATTTAGCAGAAGACTATTTAAGACACGAACCCAGGAACATTGCAGAAAGTAAATGTTTAAAACAGATCGAGCAAATTTTATTGATGCAAGGTTTTCAACTTAAAGATTTAAGCCTACCGGAACCAGATGAAGTAGACGCTGCTATAGGTACAGATGAGGTAATTGATATTGCTGCCGAAAGATTAGAGGGCGAAAATAATTCTATGTTGTTTAATAATGAACAGAAAGAAATTTTAAAACTGATTCTGACCGCTGTAAGAGACGAAAAGTGTCAAAATAGATATTTCTTTGTGGACGGCCCAGGCGGAACCGGCAAAACATTCCTTTACAATACCATAATAAGTATATTAAGAGGGGAAGGTCTAACAGTATTAGCTGTAGCCTGGACAGGAATTGCGGCAATATTGTTGAAAGGAGGACGTACAGTTCATTCAACTTTTAAATTACCTGTACCAATTAATGAAACAAGCGTATGTAAAGTAAAAGGAAACAGTACAACGGGAAAACTACTAAAAGAAGCTTCTGTGATAATTTGGGACGAAGTAACAATGGCACCTTCACACGCACTGAAAGCTGTAGATTTAATTCTAAAAGATTTGATGGATACAAGTGTACCATTCGGGGGTAAAACGGTACTACTAGGAGGCGATTTCCGTCAGTGTCTACCAATTGTTAAACATACAAATCATAGAACAGCAATAATAGAAATTTCAATGTTGCGCAGTACTCTTTGGCCCTTATTCAAGAAGCGCTCACTGACTCAAAATATGAGAGTGAATAAGAATGAAATAGAGTTTTCCAAATATCTACTGAAAGTAGGAAACGGTTTGGAAGAAGACATTTTAATCCCGGCTAAATGTATAACAGTAGGTTCGTTAGCTGACGCAATTTTTGGAAAGGACAATATAATACCAGGGAATATTTACGAATTTATAAATCGCGCTATATTGTCACCAAAGAACGAAGATACAATGAAATTGAATGATTTAGTACTAAATAAAATAGTGGGTACAAGTAAAATATACTACAGCGCCGATTCTGCCGAGTGCGATGACACTAATAAAATGAATTATCCTACTGAACTGTTAAACAAACAAACACCCACTGGTCTTCCACCGCATAAATTGATTTTGAAAGTAGGAGCAATTGTCATGCTATTACGGAACATGAACCCCAAACGTGGACTATGCAATGGTACAAGACTAATAGTTAAACAAATGAAACAAAATTATTTAGATTTAGAAGTAGTTACAGGACAAAATAAAGGAAATAGAGTATTTTTACCACGAATTGATCTCACGCCAACCGATAGTAATTTACCATTTATTCTAAAACGCAGACAATTTCCTATAAGACTTGCCTTTTCCATGACAATAAATAAGTCGCAGGGACAAACTTTTGATTATGTGGGAATAAATTTAGAACGACCAGTTTTTACTCACGGACAGTTATATGTAGCGATGTCAAGAGTCAGATCATTCGACAATTTAAAAATAAAATTACAAGAGGAGACAATAAATAGAGATGGAGACGGAAAGACCAAAAATATAGTTTTCAAAGAAATCTTATCTTAAAAAATTAGTAAGATTCGAAGATCTCATTTCATTGGTTGAAGCTGTTTGGAACGGTGCGGTATTTTGCTACCGATAACTGAACCTAATATACAGCATAAAAGAGGATTTTAAAGCGGAGGATAATTTAGGCAAATTGGAAAGGATTTACAAAAAGGGAACTTTTCGCAAATGATAACTAAGACATATTGATACGGACACAAATTGTTTTGGAAAGGATTTGAGAGAAGAGGATTTTTATGCGGCGGATAATTGAAATTGAAATTCTACGTTGCGTATTGATGCGGTTTGCGGTTTATTCATGGATTGGGCTTTTATAATATTTTAATAGACAAGATAGGATATTTAATGCTGTGGGAACGGTGCGGTATTTTGCTACCGATAACTGAACCCAACATACAGCATAGAAGAGGATTTTAAAGCAGATGATAATTTAGGCAAATTGGAAAAGATTTAACAAAAAGGGAACTTTTCGCAAAGGATAACTTAGACAAATTGAAACGGACACAAATTATTTTGGAAACAATTTAAGAGAAGAGGATTTTTATGCGGCGGATAATTGAAATTGAAATTCTACGTGGCGTATTGATGCGGTTTGCGGTTTATACATGGATTGGGCTTTTATAATATTGTAATAGACAAGATAGGATATTTAATGCTGTGGGAACGGTGCGGTATTTTGCTACCGATAACTGAACCCAACATACAGCATAGAAGAAGATTTTAAAGCAGATGATAATTTAGGCAAATTGGAAAAGATTTAACAAAAAGGGAACTTTTCGCAAAGGATAACTTAGAGAAATTGAAATGAACACAAATTATTTTGGAAACAATTTAAGAGAAGAGGATTTTTATGCGGCGGATAATTGAAATTGAAATTCTACGTGGCGTATTGATGCGGTTTGCGGTTTATACATGGATTGGGCTTTTATAATATTTTAATAGACAAGATAGGATATTTAATGCTGTGGGAACGGTGCGGTATTTTGCTACCGATAACTGAACCCAACATACAGCAAAAAATAGTAGTGTAGGCATAGAAGAGGATTTTATTGTGGAGAATAATTTAGGCAAATTAGAATGGATTTAACACAAGAGGAACTTTTCGCGAAGGATAACAACGGAAATAAACTAGTCTTGGAAAGTATTTGGGAGAAGAGGATTTCGGCTCGCGTGCGGTGTTATATAAAATTGCAACTCAGTTAGGAACAAAATAACAGCTTTAATTTTTCAGGTATCCTAAATGCTTTCCCAACCTTTACATCCTTCAATCCCATCCCTCCCTGGCAAGAGAATGCTCCCACCTCCACGTGGTTCTTGCTGGACATTTGTGTAATTTCATGTATGCAAAAGACTGAGAGGAGCACTGTAATAAATTAAAAATGATCTCTCTTACGTATAATTGGAATATCTATGTATATTATTTTTAAGTAATCATGTTTGTAGAGTATAAGTTTGAAGGAATAAAATTAATATGAGAGGTATTGTACATTATTTTGTTGGAACTCAAAATAATTTATGCTATATAATATAGTTAAAATATGGTGGCGGGTAATTGTCAAATTTTTAGAAAAATAGATTGCTAATCATTGTTTTGTGCTTAACTGAGTAGATCAATATTTATAAATTAAACGAATTTGGACAGGTGAAGTTTGTTATAATGTATTTTTCCGATATATAAGTTTCATGATATTTTTTAGAGATGGCGGAGCCCTAGCTGAGACACCCGCCGTAGGCGGGGGTCGACGCTAGTATATTACTAATAGAATAAATATTGTTATTGTAAATATCTAAATACGTAAGATAAATGATGCTACTGTAACAATAATTTTTTTCTGTGTAAGGACAAATTATATGAAAAAAAAAATTAAAAAAATTTCTTCGGAATGCAGTAAATGATTGAAAGTATAAGAAAGTATTGGAATCACAAAAAAAATCGTTGACGAGATTTTTGCAAGAATACATATTTTGATGTCCACTGAATCCGTTAAGACCAATTTCCCAATGATGTCTGTGTGTGACGATGGATGGATGGATGGATGGATGTATGTCCGTGTGCGCAATATCTCATGAACGAGACCAAGATATGTAAACGAAACTTGGAATTTATAAGTTTCATGAAAAAATGAAGAGCTGAGTTGATTTAGAATGAAACTGAAAAACCGGAAGAGGAAGTTAACTGGGAACATAAAACAATAAATTCCATTTATTTTTAAAATAGAATCAGCTCTGAGAAAAAGTTTCAAATGAAAGATATTAGCAAAAATATTTGGAATATAAAATATTATTTGCACTTTCCTTATACATGCTTCTAATTTTGAGAGAAACTAAATTATATATTTAATAATATATTTCAGTAATCTTAGTTACAATGGGAACAAAAACTAAAACATTTTTAACATCTATGTGTCAAACTTGTCAAATAATTTTGAAATGTCAAAAATATGTGTCACGTGAAATATTATAAAAGTAATATTTGTGTTATTAATTAGAAAGTTTTGAAGCCAGATATTAATTAATATCTATTTTAAAATAAATTAATAGTTACAAAAACAACAAAAAAATAAACATGTTTAACATCCATATATTTAAAATAATTGTCAAAATCAAGTCGTATGCAAGGAACAACTCATAGGTACGTGTTCAGTTGGTTTTATTTGTATAAGAAAGTAGTGTGGTGCCACACCAGATTTCTTATTTTATTTTTCAAAATAGACGTTATTATATTTATATTCTTCGAGTTTTCAATTATATTGTAATATAATTAAGCCTGTAATTAATTACTAAAAATTCTACATAAAACCGTGTGACGTCATAGTGACTGATGACAGAACAGAGCTGAAATAAAGAATAATTTTAAATTCTTATGTTGTTGTTTTCACAACTTTGCACAAAACAATACTTTATAACCATAATTGTAATTTAACGAGAATTTCAAGATTTCAACAAATAAAAACAATAATGAGATCATACGCGAGCAATGTCTATCTGTCACTAGTCGGTCTGACGACACCCGAAAAATAATTAACTTTTAATAATTAATTACAGATTAATGCCCGATATTATAAACGAATGTTAAAATTTAATAGCGTATTTTATAAATTTATTAATCTACTATTTGCAAAAAGTGTATTATAAAGGTAATATAAATTTAGTCTCCTATTAAATCAGCTTATTAAATAAGCAGGACAGTTTTGGTGGTATTAAATTTAGTTAGCTGACTATTAAAAGTATATTTCAATGTTATTTTATATTTTTGTTCTACAAACACTTTATGGAAAATAATACATAAAGACAATTATTGTTAAATATTAAAAATATTTAATTATTAAAAAATTTGTAGATATTTACATAGGTATTTCGAATATGATGACAGTATCATCAATTGATAGCGTTTCAACAATTGATAAGTTTTCATCTGTTTATTTCTTTTTATATTATCTCCTCCAGTTCTACCTAAATAAAAGTATATTGTGTTATTAGGAGTAAATGTGATACTTTGGGTGCTGAGCATGTAAGTTTGAACGCGAGCGAAGCGAGTCGGACAATTACATGCGAAGCATACAAAGTCACATTTACTCCGAATAACACATGCTATTTTTTCTTCAAACATAGAAAAATAAAATTATTATTATTATAAAATGCTCAAAACTTCAAAAAATATTCTGTCTTATCTAGCATTTCTAGTTGCCGTAGAATATGCTGTTTTGTTATTTTTGTTTATTTGTTTCATTTTGAACTGTCAAATTATTGAATTACAACCTAACTATTTTTCATAATATTTTACTTTGTCCGCCGCCGGCGTAAATGTGTTGCCAAGGATACACTTTTACGCCGGCGGCGACAATATTGAACTTCTGCTTGTTGAATACAAATACATAACAACGTACTTTTATGACGTTTGAAGAAAAAATTATATTCTATTTTTACGTGCCCCATATTAAATATTATCCAGTTATATTCTTCTTAGATTTTAGCTTTATTGATTTTATTTTAATATTTTCATAAAAAACTGTATATTGAATTAAATTGGATACTTATATGGTTATATCTGCCTATACTTTAGTCTTAGTCTGCATATCCACAGCGTCTGTTTCTTTGTTTTTCAATTATGCCCCTGGATTGGGACATAATTTCTAGTAATTTAAATTTTTATTTTTCACTGTAATTTTTACCTCATTATATTTTCCTCCTATTTCTGAAAATATATTTGATGAATATAACTCTGGTAGCAGTAATTGATGTTGATATCAAATTTCATATTTCATACACTCATTGACCATTCAATAATGTAATGGATTTAATAAATATTTGTATTATTTTATTTCAAATTGTTCCATTTAGTTGATTTCATCATATTTTATGTAAGTTTTAAATAGTAAATAATAATTTTTTATTATACCTGCATCATAATCCGTGTTTAAAACACGCTACAGCGTTCATAAACGCAAGATTAAAACACGCCGTGCTTTAAAGGTTACTAAGCAACAACAAAAATATTTACTATTAATATATGTCAAAACTGTAAACGTAAACAGTAAATGCTAACAAGTCTCCATGTAAACGATATACGTCAAACGTCACACGCGCAAAATTATGAAATGAATCAAAATCAAAATGTTGCTTTCCAGTTTTTTCCAGAGTATGATGCAGGTATAATAAAAAATAGCGTATGACACACGTGTATAAGTGCTTTTAAAGCACTAGCGACGTTAAAAGCACTCCGCTTCGCGTCGTGCTCTTAAACTCGTCGTACGTGCTTTAAAAGCTTACTTATACACTTGTATCATAATATACTATTCATTGCCACCATCTACATATGTATACTTCTGATAGGGATTCTAACTTACCAACTAAATTTAATATGATTTGGTAACTTTTCTAGGGAGACTCGATTAACTAATAAGTAGCCAATCAAATAAAATTTTGGTTTATAATACCAAGACAAATCTAAGTAGCATATTAAATTTAGTAGCATATTGGCTAACCGGGTAGTTAACTAGCGTTTATAATACCGGGCCTAAATGTTTTTGGCAGAATATACAAAGAAAAAGTTTATCTGTGGGAGGTACCACAACTGGACCGTAACTCTTAGTTTTAAAATCCTTGAAGTGAATGCATCTCAACGTAGCATCATTGTATTTTTAAAATTTGATTACATGGAATTTTTTATTAAATCGTTCAGAAGAATTCTGTGGTCAGCTCGAAGGCAGGAGCATGAGCATTATTAAATAACGTTATCTTCATGCTAGTCTTTATGCTAACCTGCTTTTATATCACATTCATGTAATTTTCTTGCAACTTTGGCAGTATAAATTAAATTATATTACATTATCTTTGAATACACAGATTTAATTTTAAAAAGATTTTTCAGCTTTTTAATATAATTTTATTATTTATTTATTTTTAAAATATGACTTGAAATGAAACTAATTATTATCCTTACGTTTCGGAATTTCGCAATCACACTTTAAAAATTAGTTCTGCAATAATATATTTTATTAATATTATTAAAATTATATACAAAAAGATGTAAAAGCCCTGTTTTCAAATATTTCTTTATTATTATTATTATTATTATTATTCCACTTTTGTTTCACACTACCTCCGCGCTGCTGGATATTTTTGACCTGCTTCACTATCTTCCAGGATATGGGCCACTGGAAAGACGTGGTGTGAAGCTAGGCGCGGACGAAAACCCAGATAGTCGGGGTGACTCGGGAGTTATTATTATTATTATTAAAATGCATACATTTCAAATTACCTACATATTTACTTAGACATAGAGCACTTTTATCTTAAATCTACACATTATTTACAATCCTGAAAATAAATCAATTTTGAGTATGTTTACTTTCTTCCACATTTTTATGTCAATTGGATGGATGGATGTTTTTCCGAGTGTGCAATATCTCATCAACGAGATAAGTTATGGTAACGAAACTTGGAATTTATAAGATTCATGACAATCCGCAGAGCAAAAATATAATAAGCAGTGAAAAAAGTTACAAATAAAAGATATTTGGAATATAAAATGTTAAATGTTAATGGGGTAAATAGCTCCGTGGTAACGTGTTGGACTGTGGCTCCTAAGATCCTCAGTTCGAATCCCACAGCTGACAATTGTCAATTTACATTTACCCCTGTGGTTCCCCTCCACTAACATCTTTGAGGGCTATGATTTGACGGCTGGAACTTCATACGAAAAAATATATCACCTACCGAGATCTGCGTAAGCAGAGTGCCACACCCATAATGGGTAAAAGGCGTTATGATACATTTATTTTTTATTTGTAACTTTCCTGTACCTATATGCTTCTAATTTTGAGAAAAACTTAATTATACAGGGTGTTCCATTTAAGCGCTACACTATTGCTATCTCTATAAGTATAAGAGATACGAAATTCGGTAAATTAGCAAACAATTTCTAAATTATATGACTATTAAAATGAACAAAACAAAAAATTTTTTTAACCAGTTGTTTTCAAAATAAGTGACCCAACATTTATATTAGCTAATTCGATTCAGTATTTTTTTTCTGAATACAATGATATAACACTCTTAATAAACATATAACACATAATAAAAATGATTAGAAAAATGCTAATAAGAATTGTTATGATTTCAATTTAATGATACAAATAAAAGTGCTGTAACAGAAACAATTGTTGTTATTTAATGTCCAAGGCATTTTTAATGGTCAAAATAATTAATTTTATCAAAAACGTTTAAATATACTTTGTAGTTATCAATTGTATAAAACTATTAATAATAAATATAATTTTAATAAATATTTTACTTGTTCCCGTGGTTACTTGTTTACTTGTCCAGATTAAAAGTGACTCTTCAGTCCACGAGAATGTAGAAAAAAGGTATTCAAACCCGAAAATGCAAAAATAAATATATTAGTTTCCTGCAATTTGCAATCGTTGCGTATGAAGTAGGTAATGTAGCACTTGGAATGTTTGTAGGCATCTTGGCTTGTTGCTGGGCGGTATAAATGTCCGGAAGCCTCGTTGTGCTAAGTTCTACTTTTACAGAAGGTCCTAATTCCTTCTTATAGGGCCGTAACGCAGTTCCGAGCCACGACCCGGCGCCCGCTCCGAGCCGCCTAATGCCCTAATGGGAAGCAACGGCTCCTTCCGGCCTCTACATCCCCGTCTGTCTCTCTCACTCTCGCACACGCCCCGATTCGCTCTTTATTTATTGACGAATTTACACTGTGAATTTCTTTATCGTGTCCATAGCTTACCGACACAATGTTGTGAAGTTTTTTGTAATGGGGGTAATTTTTAAATTGATTTATTTAGTACCTACCTTCCTAACTTAAACAAACTACGATTAAAATCTGCCCCTAGCCACTTTCAATTCGTTTCAAATCTGTATATTTGTTAAAGTGCTTTATTCTTCGAAATTTCGCGTTTTACGATAACAATATTGTACTAAAGAGTATAACAAAATTTGGATAGCCAGGAAAAAAATTTGCAAGATTGTCACGGAAATCCATGTTTTGAAATCCCCTGATTTACCATTCTCTCAAAGTTGTGTGTGTAGGTGTAGATGGACAGAATCGAGAACAGAATAACTACACCTCGTAATTATAAGTTTCAAAACAATGCAAGAACTGCCTTGATTTTGAACATAATTCAAAATCAAAATTAGAGGATGACTTGACAACTAAAAGATGTTAATAATACTATTTAGAATATAAAAAGTAATTTGCAATTTTCTCGTATCTGCTTCTGGTTATAAAAATCTAAATTATGCTTAATAATACATTTTGGAAATGGACAAACTGTGTATGGGAGGAGATTAAAATAATTATTTTTTGACGTTTCTTGAAACCAATGAAATGCTTTATTGTATGACACGTGTCTGCGTTTTAACCAATCCTGTCATTATTATACTGAGAATAATGCTCTTGTGGTTATTCCCGGCAATATTCTCTGTAGCTTTTTTGTTTTTGTTGACAGATGTCAGATGTCAGATAGTTATCATCAACACAAGTAAAAATGAGCAAAAAAGATAGATTTTGTGGCGTGCCTGATGAAATAAAAAAATAATCTAATTAAATATAACTCGAGAGTTCGATAAATTAGAAAATAATTCTCCAGTATCTTTCTCAAACTTGTCGCCATTTGGCAATAGCCACTCAAGTCTTGCGACGGGTTTCGTGGTTTTGCCTGGCAACAAGTTTTCGAAAGATCTGTCAAATTATTTTCAATTTATTCTCACTCTCTTGTTATATTATTACTGACAAATTATGACAAACTGAACAGTAACCGTAACTTTTTAAGATGTATTAAGATATTGAAGATCAACCTATAAGCTAGAAACGCGCTCAGAATACCACTCTAATATTTAAGATCTATAAGATCTATAAAGTCCTTAAGATATAGTAGTTATGGAAACGCTCAGAATACCACTATTAGTTACCTGTTTTTGTTACTATTTAATTTTGTTGTTAACTAACAATTTCTTCTACATAAAAATAAACCCTTTACCTTGTCCGTGATATAACGGTTGGTAAAAAAAATGGATAAATAAACTCATATTGCGTTTTATAATACATACAACTATTAATAAAATAGTTTTTAACAGCAATTTTAAAAGCTGATAACACAAGACTTCCACTATTACCATTGAACAGTTATTCAATCAAACATATTTTATCCACATATTTATTTCATATTTAGCAAACAAAAATCAGAATCAAAATCCTTTTAGTTCTTGTGTCAATCGCAGTAATTAACTTTTTAAAAACAAATCTTCAAATAATCGTAATGTTGCAGCTCAGTCAATGCGAAAATATCTTTTGATTTGTGCCGATATTAAATTACCAAAAAACGTTCAATTTCTGCGGATGGCTTGGCTTGGTTGGTTACAGAAATATGAAACAGATGAAAACAAAACAATACAAAGGAGAGATTTCGTTGCGCAGATGACACGTTTAATTAAAAAACAAAATTGTTTTTCACTTATCGCCTTTATTAATTCTGGTTTGATAACCAGAAAATAATAAATTGGAAAGAAATTTACCTTTTTTATAATTTAAATTGAATAAATGGATTTTAAGCTGATTAGTTTTACTGCATTTGCAGTTTTTGCGAAACCGTGGTAAAAATAGATTCCTATAGTTTTTTATAATTTTTAGTTTTAAATTTGTAGTATACCGTGTGTCCCACGTAAAGGTTGGCATAGGCAGTTAACATGTAAAATCAGTTTTTTGTAAATAAAAAGTGTCCGGCAAAAAATTATGCATCCAAAGTTTATATCACGATACTGTCAATATCCCTACATCTTATTTAATACAGATTACTTTATTTTGATACCGCAATTTAAAGAAATTAATAATAATAATTCCTAATTTTCCGCCTACTCTTTTTATTGCTACTGACGTATAGTGCCTGTAATTTGTATTAAATATTTTAATCTGTTACTGTCAATTTCTGGCGATGGAAATTATTCAGCGTTCATTCCTGTGATGTATTCAGATATTTGTCTTGCACTGCGCCCCCATAATACATTCTAATAATATTTACACGGTTCTCGACATTTAATGTATTCTTGATGACAGTGACAGATTAAAATATTTAAAACAAATTGCAAACACTACTCGTCAGTAGCAATAAAAAGAGTAGGCGGAAAATTAGGAATTATTATTAATTTCATTAAATTGCGGTATCAAAATAAAGTAATCTGTATTAAATAAGATGTAGGGATATTGGCATTATTGTGATATAAAATTTGGATGCATAATTTTTTGCCGGACACTTTTTATTTACAAAAAACTGATTTTATATGTTATTTGCTTATGCCAACCTTTACGTGGGACACACGGTATATGACGCATACTCTACGGATACTAGTAAAAAAATCTCTCGACAGGTAATTTATGTTCAATTGCACTACCCTTCCTTAAAATTAAACTTTACTAAGTATTACTTATTTATTACTAAGGAATCCTTATATCTTAAGTTTGTTGCTCACGTTGAATTTAGGCATTGTTTAGCTAGTCATTGCTTAGTTCTACATTCTATTTCTAAAACTAGAGATATAAAACTGAAGTTGAAAAACCAAGAAGAATCTTTGGTAACTTAAAATTAGAAAGCCCAAAATGTCTCTGTGACTAAGAACATTTTAATTTGTATAAACGGTCATTTTGACCTGTCCGGGCATTCTAATGTTAATAAAATTTACATTTTCTAATGTTAGAATCTAGTAAGTTCAATACGAACTGTCAAGAAGATTTGTTTACTTGTTTGTGACATTTCAAACATTCGAGAAATTCATTAATTTATCGAGAAGGATTAGCAAGTAAGTTAATAAATTTGTAATAATATTATTTAGTGATGTCAGGTATCACAAAAATACGGTTCTAGTATTCTAGTATTAATTAATTGGAAACAAGTCAATATGGAAAATTTTTAAAAAGCATAAATATCGTCCGTATAAATATACTTTGACTCACAATTTGCACCACATAAGAAGAATACAGTTTTGTGAGTGGTTCATAATAAAATCGCAAGATAAAGAAATTCGTACAAAAATTATTTGGTCAGATGAGAGTAAATTTACTAAACATGAACTATTAACCCGGAACAATATTCACTATTGGACGGATGAAATTTACATAAATCGAAGCAGAAATCATCAAGTTTATTGGTCTTCTAACATGTGGTGCAAAATTAAGGACAAGATAATTATTGGGCCTGTATTTTAGGGACAAAATCTTAATAATGATTTTTATTTAAATATTATGGAGACGGACTTACCCCTATTCGTTGACAATCTGCCGTTAAATCAGTATAGATAAACTTATTTTCAACAGGATGGAGCTCCGCACACAACACACAACGTGTCAGTCTAGCAGTTTATCAACTTTTTGATGATAGATGGATAGGCAATAATGGTCCAATACTTTGGCCTGCTAGATCGCCTGATTTAATTTAGATTTTTTTTCTGGGGCTATCTTAAAAACAAAGACTGCTAGTAAGAGCAACCGATTAAGAGTGATTAACAAGCAGTTGACTAACTTTATATCACGCTGTTAAGCGTTCCTAAATTATTTTAGAGATATAAGCTTCAAATAAAAGACATACAGAATTAAATATTCTACCACTTCTATTTCAAATATTTTTCTCAATAATCATGTAAAAAGGTTTGACAGCTGAAAAACACAGATAGTCAACTGCTAGTTAGTCGCCCTTAATCAGCGTTCTTACTAGCGATCAATGTGTTTAGTGTTCTTCCAACACCTGAGGATGAATGTAAAAATAACATTCGTCAAACAATTAGAGACTTAAATGCTCAATTTATTAGATGTACTACATCTTTCGAATTGAGAAGAAGAATTGAACTTTTGTGTTCAAAATCAATCAGGTGTTTTTGAACACAAAAAAAAAATTCTCTTAAGTGAAAAAATACCAATAAAACATATGATTGCATAAATCGTAAATAATTTCCATCATATTGTTTTTCTTTTTATGTTATTACTATTATTTTCTGGTATTTCTTTGTTATGTAGTTCATTTGTTATTATTAATTTCTTAATAAAACACGTTATTTCAAATATAAGGTTGCGACCTAGGCAATAATCGTATTAATAGTTTTTTATCCAACACCTCTCAATAAATGCTCTATAACTATGGCAAAGTAACAGATTATCCACTAGTGGGTATAATTTTGAGGAAAGCCACTAGTGAGTATTTTTTTATTTATAACAATAATAATAACACCCAACACCTTGGTAACTACTTCGATTGACATTTTAATTTAAAAATTTAAAGCATATGTCACTGTCAAATAATATTTCTTTAATAAATATTTCATTTATTAACAGGTGTTGGATAAAACGTTATACTTTACACGTGAGCAAAGTGGAATTACTCAGTCGATAAAATTATCACACTCAGACTCCGGCTTCGTGTGCTAAAATTTCTCTCGTGGGTAATTCCTTACTTTGTCCACTTGTAAAGTAAATAATTATTATTGCATAGCATATTTCAATATTGTAAAATTATTGCTGATTTTCAATACTATTTTTCTCAAAATAATTGTTATACAACCTCATATCATATTTATATCGTTGAAATCAGAAAAAAATTCTCTATCTAATAAACTAAAAATTTATATAGTTTACTATTTAAAAAATATAATTTTATATTATTCTATCGTAGAGAACCACTGGTTTAATTTTCTGTTATTTCTATTAAATAGGGCCCTTTTTTCTGGTCATTTTTTGTATATAACATTTTTCTCTAAAGTCATTAGTTCGCTGGTTGTTTTAAAGGAAGCAACCTGTATGTATTTTGTTTCAGCATTGCTAATATAATAATGAAGAAATTTACGCCTACCATTCCAATTTGTCTATATTTTTTCCTTAACAATTTTGCACCAAACACTAAAACCATAGCAAAAACAATTTTCGTTGTCAACGCATACAAATTACTTGGACTTTGCCATATTAGCTTCGATATTACCCTGTACTACTAAGCATCTACAGAGTTAATTAGCAGCACACACCAGGTTCATTCTAATTTGCTTAATTTTTAAGGGTACGAAAAAACAGATTGATTCGTTAAGAAGACGAAACACTAATTAAAATTTAATTAAATAAATTATTTGTGCGGCGCGCGGGTAAAAGCGAAGGCGGCTGTGACTAGTGACTGCCTCCCTATATCTTATTAACTGGGACACTCACGCTCACGGACTCACGCTCACGTTCAGTTAATGAAATTGGTTTTTCACTATCATTAGACAAACGTCGCCGTCAATTTTGCCTCGTCGATGTTTTTTAACTTAATTTAGGTTTGTTCATCAAATTAAATACGTTTAGGCTTTTCCAGCATCACAGATTCTACAAACAATTGTTTTTTGTTTGTAATTTGATTGGCTCGAGATATCTTTGTTTCTTGTAACTAAGTTTCCATTCAATCGTAAATAATTGCTCAGAACAATTGATAGACTCATAAAAAACAAGTGGAGAAATTAATTGAAATTTTAATAACTGAAACGTTGAATTTTAAAGTCTGTATGACAAGCTGTGGTAGTTCACAAATATTATTCAAGAGTTTAGATAACATTTTGTTTTACATCTACATTTATTTAAGTTACACACTAGGCTCTAGATCCGGTTCTAAACTGTTCATCATATAAGTGCAAATTGATTATTACGTACAAAAATGTATTAGTATATTACATAACGAGAGTTGTAAGAAGCAAATTACGCACGAGTGAAAAATTCACACGCGAGTTTGTAATTTCACGAGGGCGTATTTGCTTTACATCTCGAGTTATGTACTATACTTTTTCTACGACCACTCAATGATATTACTAAATTTAAAACAATATTCAAATAGTTAGAAATTTATTATGCATTTTTGTATTCTCCAATCCATGAATATTTGGTACACAAATTCGTATCGTTCTCGAGATTTAGTCGCCAAAAGATTATTTGTTGTACTTTTAGCTTTAGCTTGTATTTTCAATGGTGTTCTAATTGAAATATCATTGTCGCTTTACATTTCTTAGCTAAGATATTAATAAATATAAGTAAAGGATAATAATATTTAATAGTATATATTTACCTCACTATAAAACACAGATTATAAACTAATGATGCAGATGGGAGACTATAAAATAAGACCAGTATGCATGCAATAATCACACACATTACCTAAATGTCAAACAAGCTTTGTTTTTGTTTATAAATATTAACGGCAATTGAGCGTAGGGATACATGATGAAACATAGTCCCCTCTGCATTATTTTTTATTGAAATATTTATTTGATTCTTATAAAAAACCTAGCGAAATATGAATTATTTATAAAATTTTATCAGTTAGCCAAATTTGAATCCATAACATTTAAATCTAAAATTTGATGCATCAAATTTTAATTATTTTGGTAATGTGACAGTCAGTAGTGCCAACTTAAATTTCATTTTCAAGTGTTACGTAATGAATATTACGTAACACTATTCGTAACAACGCACTTACATTGATTGTAGTTTGTTCTGTAATGACATACTTACAGTAATGGTAGTAGAAAAAGGTATTTTAAAGGTACTTAATATTAAAAATGATACGGGTTAGCGCTGAAATATAGAATATTAAAACACACTCATCACCTATACCAATATATTCACAATAAGTATACATAGACAAAATAAAGTGTAGGTATCTACGATGACCGCAGTCTGGGCAGATGCCAACGCCGAATGAGCAAATCACTTCTGGAAAAGAAATAACACATGAGAACTACTCAGTGAGGAGGCAACCACACTAAAGGATCACTCATCTACTAAGAGGATATAAAGGTAACAACACGCGTATGCAACAGCATATCCCTCTTAGCATCGCCTTACAAGAGGCAGCACCTCTCAGAGTACCAGAACAATGGGGTCATACACCTTTTTTCATTTTATTATTTGTTTTTTTTTTTTTTCAGTAATTTTGAGTAAAATTATAAATATAGATACTAATTTTAATATTAAAAGGAATTTAGTTATTAAGATACGATTTTTTGAAATTGGCATCCCATTTCAAATTTTTCGCTTCTTGACGTCATCTTGTAATTCTACGAAACACGCTCTTGCGGAGAGTGAGGAACTACACCAACTGTCAAATTGACTGTTATCTGTCATTGTTATTTACTGAAAGGTTTTTACAAATGTAGTTTATTCACATTACCTGGGCAAAATAATATAACAAATATAATAAATATAAGTTTAATTTGAACATCGTTGTTAACTGCAACATACGACTAGAGATGACAGGTGTGATAATGAGACTACCGACATTACCGACAAGCGACAAAATATAGTACATCACAGCATTTTTTTATCTTTATCTAAAAAAGTTTATAATTAGTTAGTTAGTTATTTTATTTATTCATGCCTTTCGGCCTAGAATCTATAAAAAATTTTACATCTTATTTCTATGGTGATTACATTATATAAGTTAACTAAAAACTATATTAAACGTTTTCTTCTTTCTAAAATTTTTTCCATCCAGTCTTTTCCTGTTACTAAAAAAGTTTGTAATTAACAAATACCTAATTAATTTATCGGAGTGTTCATTTTAATAATAATAAGTAATTATTACAATCCTGAAAAGCAAATTATTATTTGTTATCAACACCTCTTTTGCCTTACCATTGTGATAATTGAAAATACTAATTATTGTGACATGTGAGAAAAGCAGCAGGTAAGTATTTAAATTTTTGTAGATTTAAAATTCCCGCCGATTAAAACTAAAACTGGGGAGATTTGAATTTGCCAACGGATGATTTCTCAATGATAGAACAAAACTAAACTTCACTGACAGCTGATTATGTAGATTCTTCGGGCGCCATTTATAACTAATCTGAGTGAATGTAAAATCAACTATCCTGACTAGGGTCCGGTCTCTCCGTGAACGAGTTTTTAGTGAAATAAAGACATTGGGTTTAATAATGGTAAATAAAATTGATTATTATTGTTCAAAAAGGTAAGTTACAATTTTAAGGTTAGCTTAAATTTATTTGAACATTTTGCAGTGAATCTGAAATATGGTGAGGATGTAAGGAAATACCTTGGATATGTAGAGGAGAATCACCTGACAGTGCAAGTCTAGGTGAATCGCGAATATGTGTAGGTGACTTGATTTGTTTCTTTGGGTAAAAAAACTTTCACAATTCGTCTGACAGTGCAAGTCTAGACGAATATGATCTGGAGAACAAAGATGATTAAAAAAAACTGACAGGCAAGTCGAGCTCTTGAATCAGATGAACACTACAACTTTAGCATTCGACATATTTGAGAAAAATATTTAATAACTGACGGACAAGTCGAGTTATTAATTATTGAACCCTGGTCTTTCGACACAAGACATTAACTGACAAACAAGTCGAGTTAATATGGCCTTTCAACATTAGACAGAAGACAAGACCTTTTATTTGTACCTTTTATGCCGAGTTATTAATTCGGCATTGGTAAGTGTACTCGAGAGGTAATTAAAGACGGTGCGAGCCATCTGTTGGGAAACGGCCGCATTTTGGCAGTTCGACCTTTCTTTCGCAATAAAGTAACTGTCAGATTTGACGTGTAGACATAAAGTATGGTTAAGTGAATGTGTTTATGTGACAATTTAAATTTCAGATTCTTTTCTTAATTAATTAACCTAAGTAACAACATATTTACATGAGTTGAGGCAATAGGAATTGAATATGAACATCAATAATAAAAGTAAACATTTACAATACAGTAATTACTTTGAGGTAAGTTAGTTGCTTAAATGTAAAATGTTTATAACCTATACAAATGTTTATTTTTGTAGGAAGAAAAGAAAGGTGACAAATCTGGTTTGTCACACCATGCTGTATATTCTATTACAAGATGACGTCACGGGGTCACGATTTTGCAACCGCGAAACTTCATAAAGGAAATTATGAATGAAAAGTTAAAAAATTATATGAAATATTGAATAATATGTGACTGAAATGATCTAATTTTTATAATTGTAAAAAAACACATTTTTTTTTTTAAGTGTATGACCCCTTTGCTACACACCGTGCTTCGTTCGCCGCGTGCTTGGCTGTCTTTTCCCGGAAACGGCAGCGTACACATATGGTAAACCATATGAACCGTAGGAATGGATTCGTGGTACACAACAATTGACTCGCTCACCGACATAGTTCTCTACAACTCCACACAAATCAATAACAATAATAATGTTCTCCTTCTGAAAGACAGCAATAAACTGAAATAAAATACATAGAGAACAGTCATAATAAATGAAGGTATTATCCAACGGCTTCGGTTACGTACCTAATAATCTAAATAGGAATAAAACATAATATATTAAATAAAATAATCCTACGTCAAAAAACCGCTCTAACATTAAATTTTTAAAATATAAATTATTGAGTTTTATTCATTATATCGTAGATAAATATTGTACGATACATATACGTAAAGCATACTTAGTCACAAATTACCCGACTCTAACCTATTTCACAAAATTTTGGCACCCTTTTAATCACCCAACGATCAAACTGGAATTTTATTATTAAATACAGTAATTTTATACCACATCTAACTATAAAATCCATATTTAATGGATCACAGAACAAAATTAAGTGTACTTTATTAATGAAGCATACATTTCGTTGAATTTTGCACCACACTTTTACTATACAATTAATTGTAATTAAAAAGAACTATTGAAACGTGGTATAATATGTATGCTACATACAACTTTGTAAAACTTAAAAATTTCTTTTTGATCCGTGGTCAATATATATTTGATTATTTTTTTCTTTATATCTCTTATAATAAAACAATTTAAATTTTCGCGCCATATATTAGTTGTCAGTGGTACCCTGGTACCAATTCCGAAACCCCACAGCTTATTATTTCTTTACCTTGGACATAATAAATCATATACACTTTACAAATTTTTTAATTCAATACTGTTGTTATCATTTATTACTTAAAGAAACTGTGGTATGATTTGGTAAATATCAGTCGTAAAATCAACACAAAAATTACAATCAAATTGTAAAAAGTACGCTAAGATTTATGCAGAAAAATCCACCCTATTTATAATAGTTATTTGTATAACAAGGCCGCGAAATCACTCTTTACTCTCTTTAGCGTATCGAAAGAAAAATTGGACAATCTCGAGAGCGATAAAAGACTTCGCGGACAAGGTGTATACACTATTTTTTGTGCAACCGTAAAAAATATGTAATTACAAATTTTAAACAATTCGCAAGTGTCAAAATGATTGTTTTGTTGTTAACAGTAACGGCCGCGAAATAGGGTAAAAAACAATCATTTTGGATTTCGCAGCCGTTACCATAATATCAGCCGCGTAATTCAATTTTGCGGTATATATTGCGGCTGTGTAATGCTTATTTCACGTCCGGTTGCACAAAAAAAATTCTTTCCAACAAATAATGATTTAAAAAAAAGTGATATCAAGTGAGCCAAAAAGGTATATTTTTACATATTAAAATATTATTTAAAAAGAATTATATGGGAACTAAAAAATATATTTAAAAAATTATATCAAGTGAACCCAGAATACAAAAAAGAAGAAGTAGTTTACTTTTGGAGTGTATTTTAATGCAGCAAAATGTTTGGTTTATACGTGGTTAAGTTAAATATTCACTTGACATCTCCATTCTTGATATATTTTTGTTATATACCTAGTGTTTTTATTTTAATTCTTTCTGGTATTTATTGTAAATTACTAAATTAGTCTGTTTCAAAACTTTTGTTTATTTCGATTCTAAAACCTATATAAAAATAACGGTTCATGACGTCACGGATGCAAGTTACTTTCTTGACAATGTGATGCGAGACGACTATACAAAAATATTCGTAATACATAAAAAATTTGATTTTATATTATTTTTATAATACTCATTGTGTGATTCCCGTCTCCGGTATTTTGATAGGTTTCTTTTATTTATTGCCTTCTTACATCATAGCCTAAAATTTTTTTAAATAATTGACTTCAAACCAATTACATTTTTTGCACTCTTTCGCTATAAAAATATAGGTATTCAATAGGTAGATGGTAAGTTTTATTCAATACTGTAGCATTTTGCCGGGCATTTTGCATACGAGATCGCATACGAGTCATCCAAACCAAAGTCGTAAATTTATGCAGTTTTTGCGATTACGATGGTGACTCTTCTTACAGGAAACGACTTGTAGAAAATAAATGCTTATGACATCTTGCAAAACTTATTTTTTTACTTTTTACAATTTACATACATAAAACGTATTGAAACATATTAAGTTGCATTGCAAATTACAAATATTAAAATGTAAAATAAAAATCCTACCTCATCATTATCAGCTTCAGCTCCTTCCTGTGCTTCTTCTTTACCTTCCGGTTCATCAGGAGGCTGCGGCGATAAATACTGCCTGCTCACAATAATATTTGATTCATCCGCTGTCAAGTAGCTTCCAATTTGAGTCGAAACGTCTTTAAATCCACTTTTGCAAGAAACCGCACTGACTTGACTAACTAGAGTTTTAGATCCACTGGGGCAATCCATGTTTTCAGTTTGAGAAACACTGGAATTTTCAGTATTCTCTGTTATGGGTTTATTTGCTGTGTTTTGTTCAGCCATGTTTATACATGCAGATGTAATAGACTGTTTATAAAATTTGTTAATCAATGATTTTAAAACTATTCTAGACGAAAGTTTAAGTGAATACATATAAAAATGTCGCAACTAATAAAAAGATGTAATTTTTGAATTAAACATGAATTAAAAGAATTTGAAAAGATACATTTCTAACAAAACAAACAATTTTTTATCTCCAGTTGTTTTGTTTATAGCTTCAATCGGCAAAAAGAACAAACAATTCTTATTGATTTAATTGATTTCAACAAACAAATTATGAAAATCGATGAAACAGTTATTATAAACAAAAAACCAAATCAGAACTACAATTTTCGTAAAAATGCGAAATGATTTTCACTCAAATAATTTAATTTGTTACTCGAAAACTCAGGTTAGAACAATCAGATCGCTCGAAACACTGATTATACGCAACTTTAAACTGATATTTAGTCTCACAAACCGTCAACTGGATAAAATTCACACAATTGTAGCACTGACACTAATATTTACGCCGTATTTTCTGATATTTGCACGTTTTTATAATGTGAAAACATAGAACATCAACCATGTGTCAACCCATGTGGACATCCAGAGATCTGTTTTGCCGGCATCGCATAGCTGCGTTCATTGGAGGTCCTGCCATCTAACGGTTACTAGCTTAACTAGTAAGTAGCTACGTACTATACGGACATCTACAGTGTGGGTGGCATAATAGAATAAATTTCTTTGAAAAGATATCTTCACAAAATTCCTTATGTCAGTGAAGACACCTCCCTCTGTTATTATTTATAAATGATACGTAATATTCCCTCTTCTTTTATCAGAATTTTAAAACATGGAGCATAAAAGTTTAATATTTGCCTCATATCACATTTTTTTCTAAATAGTTATTTTTAAATTCGCAATATACATATTTACAGATTCAATATCAACTTATTTATATTTGCAATATTACTGGTAAACCCTTACTCGTACAATATTAGAATTACTAAATATAAATAAAAATTATTATCTAAAGTTAGACAAAATAAT
Source organism: Poecilus cupreus (assembly GCA_963942605.1). NCBI lineage: Eukaryota > Metazoa > Arthropoda > Insecta > Coleoptera > Carabidae > Poecilus > Poecilus cupreus. The sequence goes on along the minus strand of OZ012733.1, from coordinate 2,741,314 downwards.
TGATTTCTGAATGAAAATTTTAATTCACCATTGTTTTAGATTTTCAATCGACTACAAATCCAAAGGCTAAGAACTGGGGTCTTTCACCATATTTTTTTTATTTTTTTTTTATGAAACTTTATCTATACTGAAAACTATCTACACTTTTAAAAAGTCTAAATTGCTATTCATTAAGCCACAATGATTTTTTTAAAAATGTTGTGACGTCATAGTAGAGGTGTTGCTGGATCTGAAACAGTACAGATTGTAAGTAATTGTAGTCATATATTTTTTTACTTATTTTATTATTATTATTACAATAAAATAGAACTTTTATGTAACAAAAATTATTTGAATATCTACTATTTTAGATCTCTACTATGACGTCACAACATTTTTAAAAAATCATTGTGGCTTAATGAATAACAATTAGGACTTTTTAAAAGCGTAGATAGTCTTCAGTATAGATAAAGTTTCATAAAAAAATATTAAAAAAAATGGTGAAAGACCCCATTATATTGTTCATACAATATAAATCATTTTAAACAAAGAAAAATTTATTCAAAATTTTAATTTGAAATACTTGTTTAACTAAGGGTCGGTATATCTAAACTCAGGTAATTGCAAAATAATATAATCAATAGAAAAAACAAAAAATATCGCATTTTTGTTTATTCCATTGATTATTTTTTGACATTTCTTTAAACCAATCAAATGCTTTATTGTATGTCACGTGTCTGCGTTTTAACCAATCCTGTCATTATTATACTGAGAATAATGCTCTTGTGATTATTCCCGGCAATTTTCTCTGTAGCTTTCTCAAACTTGTCGCCATTTGGCAATAGCCACTCAAGCCCTACGGGCTATCGTGGCTATTGCCTGGCAACAAGTTTTCGAAAGATCTGTCAAATTATTTTCAATTTATTCTCACTCTCTTGTTATATTATTACTGATAATTTATTCTATAGGTTGGAAATACTGGCCCTAATTTAGAAATACTGGCCCTAAGTTGGAAATACTAGCCCTAAGTTGGAAATACTGGCCCTAAGGATAATATTTTAGATTTGAATAACTCTCATAACATAATTTTTGTGCAATCCGCAATTCATACCGCGAAATAGGGTAAAAAATCTGATGTCTCCAGCACATAACCTCCCGCCCTCTTATAACAATAAATATAAATATATCTTCACGTCTTTTACCCATTATGTGTGTGGCACTCTGCTTACGCAGATCTCGGTAAGTGATATATTTTTGCATATGAAGTGCAGTTACCAGCCGTCAAATCATAGACCCCAAAGATGTTAGTGGAGGGGGAAACCACAGGAGTAAATGTAAACGGTACAAAATAGTATTTGATGATACAGAAACATACCATCTTATTTGTTTATTTTCTATTTATATTTGAGAATTTTAATTTTCTTTCGTATTATATTTATTTAATTTTTTGACATATATTTCACTAAAAAAAACAGCTTGACAATCACAATGGCATGTGCCACATTTCGTAAAAAATTTAAAATATTTAAATGTTTCCATGGTGTACAGGGAATGCAAGACTTGTGAAATCTAAAATAAATAAAATAAATAAATATATCATCACGCCTTTTACCCATTGTGGGTGTGGCACTCTGCTTACGCAGATCTCGGTAAGTGATATATTTTTTCGTATGAAGTGCGGTTACCAGCCGTCAAATCATAGCCCCCAAGGATGTTAGTGGAGGGGGAACCACAGGGGTAAATTTAAATTTGTAACTGTCGGTAGTGGGATTCGAACTGAGGATCTCACGATCCACAGTCCGACACGTTACCTCGGAGCTATTTACCCCTTTTTGTGAAATCTAATTTCTTTATATTTTATTACCTTTAAATCTAATGAAAATTAATAAAATTAGTGTAATCAAAACACATGTAAAATTAAATATTCTTTAACTTTCAAAATAACATAAATTGCACGAAGAACTGTTAAGGGCTTCAAGTGAACTGCTACTTCCTGTTGACCAATTTTATCCAAAATCTAATCAGTTCTTTATTTTTATATGCAAAAATATACAAAATTGTATTTTTTGGTATTATAGTTTTGGAGTTGTGCGAGACGAAAATATTGCCACAGACCACACACACACACATACATACAGAAATATTATTCATTGAAAACTCACTACCCAATTTTTTTTACCAAAAACGTTACCTCCCTTACTTAGAGATAGGCGGCAGGTAAAAAGATCACCCTAATGGAAATGGTGAATTCTCTATGTACGAAAATATGTATTATACATACATTTCACTCATTATAATAATATTTGCTTTCTAAAAAATTATAGCCATAGATTTAACTGCTGCCATCTTCAAAACGTATGATTTACCTAATGCAAAACGCAGAGTGTATATTATTTCAACAGTCCGGACACCAAAAACAAACTCTAAATTGGTATATTTGATTAATATAATAGATATAATACATTCTAATCTGCAGTCACGTGACTACTAAAGCCTTACAAATACATGTAATCCTCTTAAAACATATATGTAGCATGTTCCATATTATTTTCTAGGGTCCCGTGTCATTTGCGACATGTGACAACAAATTTACAGGGACAATAGAATCATGATGACTAAAAACTTATCTGTACGAACATTCACAGTCGCCAGTGCTGTTAGTATACAAGTTAGTCATTTAGGAAAATTCAAACAGATAAATCTCTAACATTATCAACATAAAATAATCATGCTTTATTCTACGAAAACGATATCTTTTTATAGTGCGCATTATATTGTACACGTATGTATTTTGTTTGTTATTCTAACTCAATGTCATTAAATATCCTTTTATTAATATATCTTTATTTGAAATAAATGTTGTAGATCGTAGTAAAACGACTTACAATTCTGTATCTTTTTTTCATTTCGAACATAAGAAGATTAAACTATTACCCTTTTATGTAAAACATACATTATGTTTTTATAAAACAAGTTAAAGAAACGAACCAAAATACAAATGCAGTAAATTTTGAAAACAAAAATATAACAAATATACTTTTGGTGCAACCGGACGCCAAATAAGCATTCCGCAGCCCCAATACAGACCGCGAAATAGGATAAAAACAACATTAATTTTGACATTTGAGAATTGACAATTTTTTCAAAACTAATCGTTTTATTTATTAAATGTCAATCCCACAGCCACTTTTTTATTAAGATAAAACTGTTTAAAATTTATAATTAATGTTTTTTTACGTTTGCACAAAAATTGTGTATACACTTTGTTCGCGAAATCACTCTTTAGCGTACTACAAGAAAAATTATCGCCAAGGGCGCTTGTGGCCGAGGCAGAACAATCTCGAGGGTGATAAAGGTTTCGCGGACAAGGTGTACACACTATTTTTTGTGCAACCGTAAAAAATATTCATTACAAATTTTAAACAGTTTTATTGTAAATAGAAAGTGGCTGTGGAACTGACACTTGATAAACAAAACAATTAGTTTTGAAAAATTATGTCAAATCTCAACTGTCAAAATGATTGTTTTTTACAGTATTTCGCGGTCGTTGTTATGGTAGCGATCGCGAAATAGGGTAAAAAACAATCATTCTAGAATTCGCGGCCGTTACCATAACAACAGACGCGAAATTCATTTCCGCGGTTCGTATAGCGACTTCGAAATGCTTATTTCTTGTCCGGTTGCAAAATAGTTATTTGTGTATCAAGTGCGGATAGAGCATTGTTTGTTGCACGCGGTGAGAAATTGTTGATCGAGGCGAAGCCGAGATCAACAACTCGACAAGTGCACCGAACAAGCTCTATCCGACGAGATACACACAATATTTTTTCTACAATCGTTGAACAATGTCAAGCTTTAGAAAAAAAATTAATTTTCAAAATTATCTTTGGTCACGCCTATAACAATTCAGTAAAATTGAAGTTACCCATGACACCGTAATCATGACAACGTTCATAAACAAAATAAATATTTTCAAAGAAATCATAATTTGACACATGGAGTACATTTGACATATGGAGTACATTTGACATAAAGTCTACAGAGTGAATACGTTTATGGTGATTAAGTTGAAGTGTATGTACGTATATGCCAACTGTATTTGCAATAGCAAGGTTATTACTAGAAAAATCCAATGCATCATTTACTTCTTTTACCTAATTTATTTTTGTTTTGTTTTTGTCGCGCTAGTGCGACAATATGTCACTTTGTCGCCCTAGAGCGACAATTTTGAACATTTCCTAACCAAAAATCGAATAACAATGTCGATATTGTGCAACGATTGTAGAAAAAATAATATTTTTATATTCGTCTGTATTATAATCATTTGATTCCGATATTGTTTAGTGACCATAAAATTTCTCATTGTGGAACAATAAACAATTTCGTAATCAATGAACAGAATTGAAAAAAAAATAAAATTTTTTCATGTCCAAGTATAGTGTCAAATATATTTGTCATTCTATGCTAAGAAAAATAATCTGTAATGCTTTCGAACATAAAAAATTGTATGTAAGGTGTATAAGATAGGGATTTATTGACTTTCTCTTTTATGTGCCTCGCTTTGCTGCGCTTGCTCGGCCTCTAAACTGTCTCGTCCATGAAAACCTAAATTATGTACTTGTTACATAAATATCTATTATTTCTAGGGTAAAATTCGAATAAATTAATTCAAAAAGATTCAGAAACAGAGTACCAGCCAATACTTTGGGTCAAATGAAATCTCTACATACATACATACATACATAACATCACGCTATATCCCACTTAGTGGGATAGCACGAACCCAGAAACACAGTCAACCAACCATCAATCTCCTTCAAACATTCCTATCCTGACACACCACTTTCGCCTAATCCACATTCATAGTGCGATTCATTCATGCTCGTTTATTCTTCACACTCGGAATCATTCGTTCACGCAACAAACCATCAATCACACCCAACCAGTTATTCCTCGGAGGCCCACGCAATCGTTCAACCACATACATTAGTTTCACCAACCTTTCATTCGACATTCGCTCAATATGTCCAAACCACCTCAACTGACTCACTCCCACTTTCTTAACAACATTCTTCTCAATCTCACACTCATCATACACCAATGTATTCCGTATACGATCATGTCTCGTATACCCAGTCACTCCTCTCAAATATCTCATTTCTACAACAGTTATACGTCGTTCATGCTTCTTCATCCATACCCAACATTCAGAACCATACATCAAAGTCAATAACACTAAAAGAATAAGTAAATAAAATATTGTGTGCAAAATTTTCCGAGTTCTTCGTAGTCAGCTCATTCGTGAATAACACCTATAGAAATATGCGTAGATTGTGTAGATACAATATTAAACGGATAAAAGCTTTTGCAACTTTTTGTGAATAGAATCAGTTCTTATAACAGAAATACCTACACAAAATATGTAGATAACATACTATAAACGAAACATACTATCTGGATATAAAATTAAAACAAAATTAACATGATTGTCCAGATGTTACCCACAAAATCTTATTGTTACAATATCCCGTGACGGGCCATTGTCCAAATTTCGTTTCAACATTTGGTTAATGGATATTCCGAGGAAATAATTAATATTAATTTATTAATTTGTTTAAAGTACCGTTGAATAAATTTAGGAGTATTTAATGAATTGTAAATACAATGATATTGAATTGAATACAGTAGCCAGAATAAATTTGACAATTTGTATAACGGGAAAATTAAAAATGGTTTCGAATGACTAGCCAAAAATACCAGATCTTGCGCACTGCATAATCACGGAATATTTTTAGAACCCGTAGGAAACAAATTAAAATTTAAAATTTACCAGCATCAGTTCGTTTCTGGAAAACATGATATAATCAATTATCGTAACTGTATTTCTTATTCTTGATTGTTGCATTGTCTTAAAAAATATTTCACCATCACAAAACTTTTGTTCTTTGTTATGTTTCCACCTACATTGTCTGGAAGAAGCGCACAAAAAATCTTTGTTGGAAGAAGTGACAAATCAATATTGTGAAAGATGATTTTTTAAAGAAGTGACGCACAAAAAACTGGTCCCGGAAATATTTAAAATGTAAAGAGGTACATGTCAATTTAATATGATTATAATCTTTTGTTCTTTGCAGTTGTTAGTAACTGCTACTGTAAGATGATATTGTAATGTTCGTGGGTTTTAAAGGTTTTTATTTAAACAAAAAGAAATATTATCAATAACAAATAATGGATAATTATTATTATAAAGAGTAAAAGTTAATTAACACTGTATTTAAAGACTAAAATAACGAATATAAAAACTTATACACTAACACTTATCACTACTATAAACAATAGTATATTGAACAACTAGTGTTACAATGACCTTTTTTCACGACATGGTAGGAAACCCCACCGTTCTTCTCCCGAAATAGTGAGGAAAATGTGTTGTTCCTCTCTAGAAAGGAAAGTATGGAAGTGCTGCCAATATGAAAGTTATTTATAAAAATTATAAATAAATTCCTAATTTTATTGAAAATCCTTATTTTAGTGATATACATACTTTATATAATCTTACAATTATGTCTTATATATTTATTTTCGTAATTAAATCACATTTTGACAACTTATTAAATATATTTAAGATTGGTTCATTGGCAACACTGCTACACCGCCTTGTGTCTGATATCCTAACTTTTAACGTGCCAATCTGTCAGTTGTGTTCTTAAAGTGTGTGTTAGGTCCGAGCAAATCGTTTTTAGAAACATGTCGTGAAAAAAATGTTGTGTCTAACACGAGAGGAAAGCTCTTCTTCCACTCTCGTTCGAAATGCCTCGCTGCGCTCATGAGGCAAACTTCGAACTCGAGGGGGAAAAAGAAGCGCTTTCCTCTCTAGTTTGACAAATAACTATTTTTGTAATACGAGAATATTAGTACGAAGACAACTGAATCACTGGAAATTTGTAGAAGTAATTATTATTATTGTTAGATACTTGTAAAATACTATTGTGTTTACTTACTATATTTTTATTACTAGTTCGGCGAAGAACATAATACCGACGAAACCTTAACCAACTCTACAAATGTACGGGAATGGTTGAATCAAGAGTCTTCTTCAGCTACAACTACTTCATTACCATCAAAAAACGACGAAAATCTAGTAAATATTTACATCTTTGTTTAAAAGTGTTTTACAATTTATTACAGGTATATATTATAAAATTTATTTTCAGAAAGTGCGTGACATTTTAAATTTAGAAAGAGGTGGCCAAAAATTATTACAACAAAAATCATTAAATCCGGACGATAGATTCAACATAGTTCGATATATAATTGATTATTATGTATCAGAAATTATATATCTCCAAAAATGTCATTTACAAAAACTAGCAGAAGAGATATGTATATTATTTCAAAACGAAAACCCAGTATGATTATTATTTAGAAATAAATAATATATTTTGTATGTATTTAAAATATACTTACGAAATCAAAGCAAAACAAAAACCTTCAAATTAGTTGCCAATTATTTTGACGCTTCGACAATCTGACAGCTCAATAATAAGAGAAGTACAAATAACTTAGAATAGGATAGATGTGCGCCATAATACTTTGACGTCATTGTAGAGGTCTTTAAAACTCAAATATCTTATAATTAATAATATTTTTTAAACTTCTGTTATATCTAGTACGATGTTTTTGGGTCTAGACGTAATATAAATGACTTAGTAACTATTTTATGACTCTAGCGAATGACCCCATTATATATGTAGTATTTTATAGAACTTAAAACCAAAAATCTTCTCATTTTTAATTATAACAGTTAAATGAGACATATTGTGTATGTCTTCAAGCATGTTATAAATCAGGAAACCAATTTTATTGCTTGCCAGATTGCTAATTTGTATATTCTTGATATATTTGATTATTTGTATAGATTTTTAAAATATTTTTTCAAAAATATTGAAGAAAAAAAACATTTTTATTTGAATTATTAAAACTCTCTGTACAATGGAGAATTTAACGACTTCTTTAATTTATAGTTTTAACAATATTTTTTTTTAATTGAAACTAATAGTGGAAAATGAATTCGTTGAATATATTATTCCTTCACATTTATAGCAAACATACTTCTGTAACTTTTCACTGCTAAAATTTTCCTGAAATATTTTCAAATATGATTTAATATACAAAGCGATAATATCTTTCCGACAATTATGTGAATATAACATAATAACAAAGTTTTCCTAGGCTACTTAATTAATTATTGTTTCATTTGTTTTATGGAAATTTTCCTCTAAAAATAATTTATCAAAAATCAGCTAAAACAGAAAATGTATTATAATGTACTTAGTTAATAACACAAAATTCATACATTTCTTATATTAGTAACAATATTAAATCATCGAATATTGGTGTGTTTTTCGACCAATAGCACCTTGGGTCTTTTTCTGGGTGCAGTCTGCTTTACAATTTGGTTTTTGTTATAATTGGGGATGAAAAGCCTGACTCGCACTCTTTATGTTGAATTTTTTTTCAGATTCATTAAATATAATTAATAATAATATGTTTTGCCTCACTTAAAACATATCCAAATATTATGATACGTATGTTCAACTAACACAACAAAATATATAAATTTATAGATTTGATTCGATTTTTACTTTCTTATACAAAGTATCAGGAAGTATTAGAATCATGAAAAAAATCGTTGAGGAGAGTTTTGTGGATATACATATTTTGACGTCCACTGAATCCGTTAAGACCAATTCCCAATGATGTCTGTGTGTGAGGATGGATGGATGGAAGGATGGATGTCCGTGATATGTAAACGAAATTTGGAATTTATAAGTTTCATGAAAATATGAAGAGCTGATTTGATTTTGAATGAAATTGAAAGACCGGAAGTTTAATGGACAAACAAAACAATAAATTAATTTTTTTTCAAAAAGCGAATTAGCTGTGAAAAAATGTTTCAAATAAAAGATGCTAGGAAAAATATTTGGAATATAAAATGTTATACAGGATGTTCATTTTAAGTGGTACACTATTGCTATTTCGAGAACTATAAGAGCTAAGAGGTCAGTTAAATTAGCAAACAATTTCTATATTATAAGACAATTAAAATGAGCGAAACAAGAATTTTTTTAGATCAGTGGTTCTCAAAATGCGAGGTGCAACTTTCTTATTTTAAATGGCAACCTATTTTTTTTATTTGCTGCACTTCATTTTCTTCCCATTTGAAAAATTCCAGGATACTATTAAGAGGAATCTTAATTCAATTCTCTAAGATAAATTATACAATAAACTAATTAGATATTTCGCTATTTATTTTAATAATACACAAAAATATAAATTCCCGTTATTTTTTTTCTAAAGTCGCAAAACTGATTAATTCTAGATTGCAAATGTTAAGTTGTCTTTTACAGTTTACACACATCACGGTTCAATATACGGAAACAGACAAGAGTGTGCAGGTTCATTCAAATGTACAACGTGGGCTGAGCACGTGATCCAAAATTCTTAATATTCTTAAAAACTCCAACACCGAGGACGATCTTAATCAATATTCACTATTTATACATTAAGACAAGGCCCCGTTTTGTTCCCAGACAGGGAAGTAAAAATAAAAATACCAAAATATATTTCAATGTCCTCGAAATGCGAAAATATTAATATATTTCATACACCTCTTCACAGTTAATGTTGTGAGTAACATCAAAACACACTTAAATATAATTAAAAATTTCTCTAATTATATTTTTACGCACAAATAATTTTTCTAGTAATAATTAAATAGATATCCAGTAATTAATAAATTTGTTTCTTTCGTTCTCTAGACAAGCAGAATGCGTGCTACACGAAGTGTGTATAACAGCGCGATGTATTGTTAAATTTATAAATAGGACAGAACATAGTTTTAAATTTCTACTATTACTGTTACCATTACTTGGTATTTGTACGAGATATTGATATCAAATTGTATCCGTATAAAAATATACACAAACATCAAATAAACAAGACACATGTTTAAAAACATTATTTATGCCTTAGAATTTTTTCAATGACTACGTTTACACGTACGACAAAAATTTACTTTGACTTTACTTTGAAAAGGCGACTTTTAAAAGTAAAATTACTAGCACGTTTACACATTAAGAACAAATCTACTTTACTTTATATTATTGACTTGTTCTTCTTTTATCCGCTTGTTGACAGCCAGTAATTTGTGTGGTTATGTTACATTTTAATTTATTTAACTGCGAAAAAAATCACTATTCATAGTATTTATATTATTTACAGAAAAATCATGGACAGTAATTTGAAATTAAAAATATTATACAGGGTGGTGACTTGGACGACGCAGCATAGGGATTACAATGTTAAATTCTTAGTGTGTAATTATTTGCTCCCCTAATTATTTTAGAGCAAAACTTTATTGAGATTTTATTTAGAGAAAAAAATTCTGCTTCTATTGATACCATTGTTTACAAATTTCCATTGTCAGAGGCAAAATCGAAACAAATAAAATTAACTTTTTTGCTAAAATCAATGATGCCATGGAACAATTTAAACAAAAAATATAAAACAAGCGCGTTAACATTTGCCCTTGGTTTTTGACGTTTAAACTATTTATTAAATACAGTTTTTATAATGTATCCACTCAATTCAACGAAAAGAAATGATTAAATGGATTTATTCCGGAAATTAAAACAAACTAAAAGCTGATTACAACAATGTCATTTGGCAACAGTATAATTTAGGTTCATATTAAGTAACGACCCTCAACTTATTATAAATTAATTGAAAAACCATAAAAAGTGTCTTGGGAAACAGGATTTTATTTTAACAACATATAAACACAAAATTATAACAAATCATAGCAAATGTTCAAACAAACCACCATTTACCATAACAATGGCCCAACCTGTCGTAAAATTCTCGTCTGACATTTGCTAATTGTCTTTGTGATATTTTAGCACACTCAACTTGAATAGAATTTTTTAATTCTTCTAATTTTTGAAATTCTCTCGCCTCATTTCATTTTTCCATCATTTAGAAGCAAAATGTATTTCTTCTCGCCAAATCATGTTCTTGGAACTCTTGGTGAAAATGGTACTTATATGATTGGTATTTGTTTTTTTTTTTTAATGCGCAGTACTCGGGAATGATGTATATCAAAACATTAAAGGTGTTCTCATTTTCCTCGTTCTGAATTAAATTCTGAACGTCATTATTACACTTGTAACTATTTATTACAGTGCCTGTACTCTCAAACTTCAAAATTATCCTGTGGATAGTACTTGCTCGAATTGGCCGTTTCGGATATTTAACACCAAACATGACACTTACTTCCCGTGCACTACTTCCGGAATAAAACCATTTAATAATTTCTACTTTTTCTTGTATTGAATACATTAAAACAACGATATTTAATAATTTAAACGTCAAATGTTAGGCCGCTTGTTTTTAATTATTGTTTTATTTGTTCCATGGCATCAATGATTTTTGTAAAAAAGTTAATTTTAATTTCTTCGATTTTTTCTCTTCCGAACAATTGAAATTTATAAACAATGGTATCAATAGATGCAGAATTTTTTTCTCTAGATAAAATCTAAATCAGCTATTGCTCTAAAATAATTAGGGGAGCAAATAAGTGCACACTAAGAATTTACCATTGTAATCCCTATGCTGCGTCGTCCAAGTCACCACCCTGTATACTAGATTTATTGTCACTGATAAAAATATCCAATCGAATCCTTGTATTTCTGATCACGTGTGCAAAATTAACCAATCAGGTTACAATTACACTGATTATTTCACGCATTACAAATTTGACCAATCAGAATGTCTCATTTTCCATTGTTGTACATTTTAGATAAGTGAATAAACAGCACCATGCTGTTTATTCGCGATTAAATTGAAGCTAGCTTTTATATGCAAATTTTGGACATTTTGAAGGCATATTTAGCCAGATAATTAGTTGCAGAAGCAAGATACTTACAAGTTTTTTACCTTTACTGAAATTCTATGTCTTTAAACATGCTGAATTATTCAATTCAAGCTATTTTTATTTACAAATTTTTGACATTTATTTGACAAATAAAAAGAATAACTATCAATTTACTATAGTTACACTACAACAACATAATTTTATGGTGCTTTTTGTTTATGAGTGTACCGATTTATTTATGTGAAAATGTGTCAAAATCAACGTTTTAGTTCAATTTCTTCGGCAAACATTGAAGTTTATGCTATGAATTCATGAAATAATCTTGACATATACCCCTCGTGCTAAAGAATTGAATCGATTAAATTTGATGTCTAGCTTATTTTAAAAAAATTGCTTTTAAAAAAGTGTTATCGTACATAATAATTTAAGATAATATCCATCGACCTACGGTCTCGGGATTTTTTCAAATTATTATGTAATCAAACACTTTTTAAGCAAAATTTTTTGCATAAGCTAGACATGTCAAATTTAATCGATTAAATTCTTAGCACTCGTGATATAACTATTGATAATTTCCCCGAGATATTATCACTTGTTGCTAAGTAACAGTTGTTGACAGTTAATTCAATATTTGATTTGTTTATTTCAAAATGTCATTTTCACGGCATGTGGATGAAAATAATAATTACTATCGCAAAAAATTTTCTCACCGAATATCCCTGGACCATTGATAAATACTGATAATTTTATCACAACTACCTTAAGAACGTTGCTTGAAGGTTACAAGATACCAAGCAACGTTCTTTCAGTAACTGTGATTATCAATGGCCTAGGGATATTATAACTGATATTTTTTTTTTAATTTAAATTGTATTTTATATAGGTCGTTATTGTAACAATGAAGATGCATTTTATTAAATTAAAATTATAAAAATATCACTTAATATCTTTTTGAAGCTGGTTTGACAGAAGTTTATATTTCATGTTATTGCCTCATATGTGTTTGAATACATTACAACTGGTATATTTATATGTCCGGGCTAGTCCACACCGAGACCTTGATTATGTTTGTAAATTTCTTATACTAACGTAATACGGAAATATAGCTGTCATAAAAAATTTCGTTTTGACCACTATCTCAGTGACATATGTGTGCATGGATGAATGTTGAGTCCATGTATATGTTGTTCGTTCACGAAAGAGAGTGGATAAGAGTATCAAAACTTCATAAATAATAAGTTCTAGGACAACGCGAAGAATACGTTTTGGTAACATTTGCAAAACCGGAACTTTGAAATAATTTTAAATGTGGGACCCCATTTTTCATTGTAGATTCGGATAGTACGGCTAAAACTAAGTAGGTTTTGTATGAAACTTTTTCCGATTCGCGATAGATGGATAGAAACCTTTGGATGACCTTGAATTCAATGTTTACTTGTTATTTATGGTCAAGTTGTCGATGTACTGCCTCACCTCCGATTTGTATGAAAATTTGTCAAAATGTTCCTCTCATCAAGACAAATACGGAAAAAATATTAATAAGTGGGGGTCAAAGTCGGTTGACCCTCAAAACACAGTTTTTTATTTTAAAATATTTAATCATATACTCTTCTATAGAAAACAGTGTGTGTCTGTGCGTGTGTGTATGTGCGCGGCGCGTATTCAAGGTCATCCAAAGGTTTCCCCCACTAACCACTATTTTTCCCATACTTCTAATTTTTCGGGTGATTTTTCCACAAAGTTTCATCCAAATCGGAGGTGGGGCCCCTTATCGACAGTTTGACCTTAGTTTTTTGTGATAATCCAATAACCGAAACTGGTAGTTTACTTAAAGCCCTATCAAGTTATTTTGAAATATCTCAGTAAATTATCGTTTAATGAAAATTTTGTTATTGGAATAATGTTTCAAGTATAATTATCTACAATTATTGTGTGAAACATATTCCTCTTACTGTCACCATTTATGAATTACAACACGTTAAAGAAAAATTATATTTTGATATTTTCGTTTAAATCTGCTAACCAATGGTTTTGAAAAAACAAAACAACGGATAAAAAATATCATTTTATGACATGTGTCATAATTATTTAAAGGGATGAACGTTTCTTGATAGTTGTCGTCCGTTTTCTTGCTTTGTTCGATAAGAAATCTATGGCGGGAGGTATTGTGGTGCCCACAACAGCTTTTTTAAAATAATATTTGAATGTTTTTAGTATTTTTGTCAATGCACTTCTGTTTTTAGGTAATTCTTAAGTTTCTAGTACAAAAATCGTAAATTGTAACGTTGACAAATAAAATGAATCAGAAAAATAAAATGTTTTTACAAATTTTCTTTATCAAGAACATTAATACCATTTATTTTATAAACAATCATTGTTTTTGTTCGACACATGACTGCGGTAAAAGATTGGCGAAATAGCTCGTGTTCAATTTATAATTCAAATTTTATTATACATATATTACATACCATAATTCACTAATATATTTAATTGTTATTCCCATATATCTGACGGTATGAATTTCTAATATTTGTTAATGGAACGTCCGACAAATAATAAACAAATACAAGAAACAACAAATGTTAAAAGTATACCGTTGTTAACCCGTTTTAAAAATAAATCTGTGGAGTCTGTTGTCTGTAAGATACCCCTTTATAAGTAATTTTTATTTAAGTGCAGCTCTCGTTTGGAAGGCTTTCAATTTGATACCAAACTCTGCAAGATTCAATTAACTATTATAAAATAAAATTGATGAGATTATTCAAAAATTCTATTGAAATTTGAATTTAACTCTCCTCCATGAGACTTGATATCAAACTAAGTAGGATTCAAATTGCTTCATATTGTAAACAATTGATAATCGTTAAAAATTTATTTTTGTCACTTGACATCAAGTCTTCTAAATTGAATTTATTGTGTTGTTTGTTAAATAAACTTTGCAGCATTGTGATATAAAATTTGGATGCATAATTTTTGCCGGACACTTTTTATTTACAAAAAACTGATTTTACATGTTAATTGCCTATGCCAACATTTACGTGGGACACATGGTATTTGTGCAATAAGGTTGATACATAATGAATACTTGTTACTTTTAATACCTGTTAATAATTTAAAATAATGGAAAACTTTAAAACAATGTTATTATTTTTCTTTCATATGTAAAAATAATTGCTTTGTTTGAAAATACGTGTCGAAAAGTTGATTTCACAATTTATTATTCATTGAAGCACACGTCACGGGGAACATTGAACTTGAATTTACGAAATATCATGGTTCAAACAAATTACGCAAAACACAGGAACTGCTTATTTCGTTGTTGAGTTATTGAACTGAATTAATTTTGTTTTCTGTTGTGTTACATGAAATTATAACGGAACAAAATAGTGAAAAGAAAATCGTTGTTCGTTCGATAACTTTAAGAAATTTATTAGTTGCTTTACAACGGTATTCGCAGCTCGTTTCAAAGATTGTATTCACGAAGTATATTATTACTTCTTATCAGACCATAGGATTTTGTGTTACTACAAAACAGAAAGGTACATAAGGAAAAAGGCGAAATTTTATGTTATCTCTCATTTATAATTCGGTTTTCTGAGAGAACGTAACTCAAAAACAAATAACATAATTATTCAGTTTGAACTGAAATATTCCAAAGAGAAATTTTCTTATAGGTATCCTTTTTGTGAAGTTCAATGTGCACTAGATTAAAAAGTAAGTGTGAAAGGAACTCTCATAGCTTCATAATGAATTTGCAATATGGTATTATACAAATTATACCGTGTGTCCCACGTAAATGTTGGCATAGGCAATTAACATGTAAAATCAGTTTTTTGTAAATAAAAAGTGTCCGGCAAAAATTATGCATCCAAATTTTATATGACAATACTGCCAATATCCCTACATCTTATTTAATACAGATTAATTTATTTTGATACTGGAATTTAATGAAATTTTGAATAATAATTCCTAAATTTCCGCCTACTCTTTTTATTACTACTAGCATATAGTGCTTGCAATTTGTTTTAAATATTTTAACCTGTCACTGTCATCAAGAGTACATTAAATGTCGAGAACCGTGTAAATATTATTAAAATTTATTATGGGGGGGCGCAATGCAAGACAAATATCTGAATACATCACAGGAATGAACGCCAAATGGTTTCCATCGCCAGAAATTGACAGTGCCAGATTAAAATATTTAAAACAAATTGCAAGCACTATACGTCAATTATTATTATTAATTTCATTAAATTGTGGTATCAAAATAAATTAATCTGTATTAAATAAGATGTAGGGATATTGCGAGTATTGTGATGTAAAACTTGGATGCAAAATGTTTTGCCGGACACTTTTTATTTATAGAAGACTGATTTTACATGCCAACATTTACGTGGGACACACGGTATAATTTTAATTATAAAGCATTCAAATTCAGTTTTGTTAAGAAAGTCAAGTTTGCTATTATCCATATCAATTATATCCATGTCGTCTGTTATCTGTCAGGTATTTCTAAATGTAGACTTATTGTATGTCTCATTGTGAGCTTGTCGTCTGTTGACTCTAGTTCATGGCATCATGGCAACCTATTTGTCTACGGTACCTATCTATTCATGTCTAGCCATAACAAAAATTGTCCACGCCTGCTTATAATTCAGTTTGGATTACATACTATTCCAAACCATTACTGACTTAATAGCTCTATAACATCGATAATACATGCTTGTAAAAAAGTATAAGATAATTATTTCAAAATTAATATACAAAGTTTTTATACTGTACGTAAATACATAAACAGTAAATGTCATTGCCATAAAAATTCAATTTAATACAATAATTTTAGCGTAAAACAATTAAAACCTACCGTTTTATTTATATTGCTGCTTTTCTACATCAACATTTATTATTATTTATTTGCTCCGCGTAGAACAGAAGCATAGTTTATGACTAAATTACTTGAAACATCTTTCGTCTCCTATCAGCAAATACAATCTTGATCTTGTCACTATTCTACGTAAACTTTCGCTGAGAAAAATGCGTTTCTCATTTTCCAATATCGATTCCATAATTTGCTTCGTAGAAACTGCTAAAATTGGGACTCTTTCCTAATTGATGTTACTAAGAAATCGTGCGAACTTTCAAGAAATAAATTTAAGCATATTTAGGAAATAGAGTTTACCGCATACATAATCGATTTTTGGAAATTCTTTCGCACTCATAAGATTCTCGAGAATGGTATTTAAGTGTGGTGTGACTAATTCAGGTATGTATATATGTATACAGAATGTTTTTATATTATTAATGAGTCATATATAATCTTGTTTTTCTGCATTTAATTCGTTAACTGTTCTGATGATGACTGCTATTTCCGTTATCATTTCTTGATAAATTAGTAATATCTCCTTTTTAAATACAAATTTTACATATGTATATGAGTTATTATTTTCTTTGTTTATAGTTATCCATGAATTTTAAGCCGAAAAGTTTACATTGCCGTAATAAATATTTCTTGTCTTTAGTTCAGCGATACTTTTATTTATTTATTTGCTACTCTACATGACAGGATGTAAATCCAATTACAATAAAAACTTGAAAAAGTTGATTAGTGGTAATCGAACTACGTGTACTCACCTGCATTTTTTATTCTATTTTGAACTGAATGAAGTTTAAACTCGTGAATTTCATATTCGTAATCGTAATACTACATTAGCCAGTGATATGTTGAATCAGATCCTATAAAGTTTTCGCCTGCTATAGCTGTAATCAAAAGCATTTTAAAAGTGGTCAATGTAAGGATTTACCCACGACAGAAATTTTAGCACACGAAGCCGAAGCTCTTAATAAATTCAAAATTTATAAAAGAAATATTATTTGACAGTGACATATGCTTTAAATTTTTAAATTAAAATGACAATCGAAGTGGTTACCAAGTTGTGTGTTATTATTGTTATAAATAAAAAATATTCACTAGTGACTTTTCTCAAAATTATACACACTAGAGGGTAATCTGTTACTTTACTAGTTTAAAATCGCCATAGTTATAGAGCATTTATTGAGAGGTGTTGGGTAAACACATTTTCCTCACTATTTCGGGAGAAGAACGATATAGTTTCCTGGTATGTCGTGAAAAATTTGTCAAACTAGAGAGGAAAGCGCTTCTTTTTCCCCCTCGAGTTCGAAGTTTGCCTCATGAGCGCAGCGAGTGAGGCATTTCGAACGAGAGTGGAAGAAGAGCTTTCCTCTCGTGTTAGAAACAACATTTTTTTCACATATTTCTAAAAACGAATTATTCGGACCTAAAATACACTTTGAGAATACAACTGACAGACTGACACGTTAAAAGTTAGGTTATCAGATACAAGGCGGTGTAGCAGTGTTGCCAATGAACCAATCTTAAATATCTTCAATAGGTTGTCAAATTGTGATTTAATAAGAAAAAGAAAAATATAAGACATAATTGTAAGATAATTTAAAGTATGTATATCACTAAAATAATGGTTTTCAATAAAATTAGGAATTTATTTATAATTTTTATAATATATTTTTTGTAAATAACTCTAGAGAGGAACAACACATTTTCTTCACTATTTCGGGAGAAGAACTGTGAGGTTTCCTACCATGTCGTGAAGAAAATATATTCTCATGTCATTTACGCATTTTAGACTTAGCACTTTGCTTACAGCAAATTACCGTATATTTGTAATATGTATAAAATTTTTGTTGGGTCCCTTGAATATTATACTGCCTGTTTATCTATTATTTACAGAAAAAACATGTACCATGTATAAAAAAGTCTTGTAATATTTTTACGATTATATTAATAAAAATTGTAGAAATTTATAAAACGATGCTTATTTGTATTTACGTAATCTTTAGGTGACATACTTGTCATGTCAGTTTTGAAGAATATCGTTATCAACAACTGTCTCGAAAACTTCAAACTTGGAAATAAACCTTTGTATTATTAAAACAAAAGGGATAAATAAATCAAATTGGCATTTTTTTAAATTGTCAAATGAAGAATGATCCAAAAAAATCGCTGTATGATCCTTGTTGGCACGTTGCCTCTTGTCGAGTTAATCCAGAACTTGTAACAGACTCATTAATTATTTAGTAAGATTTCCCTAATCACGACGACGGCACGAATAACCTACCCTACTAAACCTATACATATCTAACAACGTGCTGGCGGGATTTGTAGATAAATATACCAGCAGACATGTGACATGTGACTGGAGTCACGAGGGATGACAAGTGACAGGATTGATACAAACTAAAGCTGAGCGTAGACAACAACACATTTAAAATGCACAGACAGGGTGAATTGGGTTTTATTGCTATTTTATTATTTATCGGGTTCTACCTTGTCTGGAATTTTGTGTGCTAATATATTTCAGGGCATTTTTAAGCTGCTTTCAGTGCTATTTAATTGTTAATGACGATTGTCGAATAGAAATAACTGTTGCGCTTTGACTTACGGGAAAGATCAATAGCGCTTGCTCCTACAAAATTAAGTACTAATTTAAATTAGTGGGACATATATCACCTTTCATTTCTTTTTCGGTTTTCAATCTTCAAACAACATAGTACCTAACCGTCTAAGGGAGACTGGGTACGGTTGAAACAGTCTTGTTTTTATCGATCATAGCATATTTATTATATCACGAATTTTTGAAAGAAATACAGCGAATCAAAGGGTGTTTATTGATTTAAAAATATAAAGACAATAAAAATTGTCAACTGTTTCATAAAATACAGTCTCATAATAATAACAAAGTTATTAATTCATTGAGACCGGCCAAGCCAATCAATCGGTAACTACAGACGCGTTTCGCTCTTATTGGAGCTCATCAGTGTAGTGTAACCCGTCAACTGCTGTGAGGCAGTGGCACCGATTGACTGGCTCAGCGAGATCTAAGATCCCAACAGATTGATAAATGGATCTGAGAAGTAAATGAATACTCCCAGAGCCTTCTACCGTTCTTAAACTTCAACAGAAGTAAATGTTTTCAAAAATCGTAAACACTATGAAATATTTATATTAAAAATACAAAGACAATAAAAATTGTCAACTGTTTCATAAAATACAGTCTCAGAATAATAACAAAGTTATTAATTCATAGAGACCGGCGCCACAGCAGTTGACGGGTTACACTACACTGATGAGCTCCAATAAGAGCGAAACGCGTCTGTAGTTACCGATTGATTGGCTTGGCCGGTCTCTGTGAATTAATAACTTTGTTATTATTCTGAGACTGTATTTTATGAAACAGTTGACAATTTTTATTGTCTTTATATTTTTAATATAAATGTTTCATAGACTGTTTTCGATTTTTGTGTTTATTGATTTTAATAAGGTACAATAATTATTCTTCCAGGTACAATAGTTACCCTGCTAAAGCAGTCCGAATAAAAGTCATCTTGTTTCAACAGAATCAAGTACAGGGCTCGGTTTAAATAGATGTTAGGGTTGATTGAAACATACTAAAAATGAAACAAATATTAAAATGAAACAAAATACAGTTTAATTACGTAAAAATCACAGTTCTCTAGTCATAAGTTATATAAACTATAGGTAACAGACAAAAGTTCTCTTAAAATTAAAAAAAAAATCAAATATTTCGGGAGTACACGTTCTTGAATATTACTAAAATCTCTATTGCAGGCTACGTATATCATTCGGATATTTTCACCCTGCTCATCTCTACTTGAATATCTTTTGTTTCACGTACAATCTACAAAAATAATATTATATTCACAATCAGTTAATCAGTACCGAAAAAATTCCACAGTATTTAAAATTTGTTCGTAATTCTGAGTTGTGTAGGTTTTATAAGTTCTTCAAAAACGTGTCAATATAATTTAACTTGAAAGATTCAAGATTTTTATATAGTGCACGCATGAAAAACGTACCTAATTATAATTTGTAGATAGTTATTAGTATTTATCAATTTACTTTTGCAAAGTTCAAAGTTGCATAATTTGTTTTTGGAAAATAGTTCGCTCAAACTTGGATAGCAAACTTATAATATCTGATTTATATTTAGCTCAAAAGTTTAAAATAAACGACACTACAAGGCAAGCAAATATTGATTTTACAAAAATACTCCTAAACACGTATAAACTGTTTGCAAATATGAAGAAATATCTAGGATTATAATTAGATAATTATTTTTATGGGAAATAAATAAATACATAAAAACAATTATATATTTCATATTCTGTCATGTATATTCATTTATAATAATGCGTGAATTTTACGACTATTGTTTAAACAGATAAAGAAATAACTTGTAAGTAAAAACAATTATTATAATATAATAAGATAAGAAAAAAATACATTTTAAAATTATATGCGAAAGAGGTGTTTTGTATTATATTAAATACAACTTAAAATGTTGTTTTAACAAGTTTACAGTAGATTAAAACATACTTTCACAATTAATATGAAAACGAAAAGTCGTAAAATTAGCCGAAAATACGGGAAAAATAATGTAATGTGGGCAGCACATAACCTCCCGTTTAAAACTAAAATATTAAAGTAATTTTAAAAGGAAATACATTTAAATATATATTTTTTGTTTATTGTAATCAGTAGATGCATTGTTGTAATCAATACACTGTATATTACTGTAGTTAAATATATAATATAATAAAATAATTGATTGCACTAATGTACAACTTGCAACAGTATATTCATGACAAAAATATATTGACCACAACAATGCGCCGATTATAAAAATACACTGATTACAACAATGTACCTATTGATTACAAAAATTTAAAAAAATGTAATCACAAACAACCTAAAAATACGCTCATCAAATTGAAATTATTATAACTAGTTCTGAATTTGAACATGCAAGGTATAAATATTAAGCTAGAAAATGGTATTGTATTATAATCTGATGTGTCCACCACATAACTTACCAAAAATTTTAATTTCAAAACGGTGCATAATATTGAAAAAAGTATCAAATAAAAATTGCAGCGAATATTATTATACATCTTTTTTATTATGACGAAGTTTACTGTAACTTCATTATTTACTGAGATATACCCAAAAAACCCGACAAGTTTTCAAGTAAACTACCACTTCCGGTTTATAGATTGCTACCAAAATCTAATCAGCTCGTAACCTCAATATTTAAATTTTAAATATGAATTTTCAAAATGATATCTTTATTAAATTTTGAGTTATCGTGGACGAAAAATCGCCACACAGACTAACACACACACACAAACACACACACACACACACACACACACACACACACACACACACACACACACACACACACACACACACACACACAGGCAGACGTCATCGTGAAAATAGTAAAATCGTAATCTGGGGACCCCAAAACGTGCTTATCCGTTGAAAACTCACTACCAAAAATTTTGACCCGTCACAATACCTCCCTTACACATATGTGCGGGAGGTAATAAAACAGTCCCGTACCTCCTGAGCAAGGTATTATCTGCTTGACCTTCTCTCAAAATATTGACAGTGATAACAAAAACGTGCCCGTCCACCTGACTGTCGCATCATGACGTCACAAATCTCCACACTACACGTTTACAAACAACGTCTAAACGTCATAGAGTACTGCAAACGTTGACTCACCGTTCGTTGCCGTTCACAGAACGCACTCGCTAGTTTACGCCGCGGGTCTTGTGAACTAGCTGTCAGTTGAATTCAAACCGCGATATCGAGCAGACGTGCAAGTGAATGTGAGATAGGGTCAATGAAAAGTGAACTTGGTGATATCAGCGAACAAACAAGGGTTGATTTATAGAGTTAATAGTATTTGACACAG
This sequence comes from Poecilus cupreus, assembly GCA_963942605.1. NCBI lineage: Eukaryota > Metazoa > Arthropoda > Insecta > Coleoptera > Carabidae > Poecilus > Poecilus cupreus. The sequence continues at coordinate 2,718,580 of OZ012733.1, read as the reverse complement.
TTTGAAGGTTGGTTTCATTCAGGGTAGTGTCGATGGTGAAGATTTGGTTGTGCGAAACTGGATTCTAATCATGATGCTTTTTGAGGTGAGTTTAGAATTTTTTGTATTATTGTAATCAAGGATTGATTGCTTTTTTATATTGTTTTTTTTTTTTATAATCAATGGCAGATTAATATTTTCCATTGTTGACATTGCGTTGCAGTATTTGATTTATATTTTGATAAATTTTTCATTGTTTACAAATTACAAAGATACGTATTATTTAGAAAGATATTATTTATATGCAATTTCTAACATATTTATTTCATAGTATTTTAAAATATTGATACACAGGTATTGACAATTCAATTGTAGTTACTATTTTATATTTTCTTATTACAAATTGCATCTTTTAAAAAATATCTGTTTATTTTATAATAAATAAGAAGTTTAATCTCGAGTTTAATGTTTAAATTAAATTTTAAGAATTTTATGGAGAATTATACGCTATGAAATCAGCATCAGTTGACCCTGCAACAATAATTTCTTTGAAACAATGAAAGCAAAATATTATTTTGAATTAATAAAACTTATTCGGGGTGAATTCAATGATTTGAAACATGTAAATGATTTTCTCTACATTGGATCATCTATTACTTTTTTATACATAGTTATATGAAAATATGTATATTAGGGTGAATCGGAAAAAGGGTATTTTTCCAAATCATCGATACCATTAATAAAAGTAGTGTAATCAAAATAGATGTAAAATTAAATAAACTACAAATTTCAAAATAACAAATAGTTGAAAAAATAAATTTAACCGTGTTTTTTCAATGAATACTGTTAAGGGCTTCTAGTAAACTGCTACTTCCCGTTGACCAATTTTATCCAAAATCTAATCAGCTCTTCATTTAATATAAGAAGCAAAAACACACAAAATTGTGTTTTTTGGATTTATAGTATTTGAGTTATGCGAGACGAAAAAATTGCACACACACATACCTACATACATACATACAGACATCATGGCGAAAATAGTAAAATTGTATTGTAGGGACCATAAAACGTGCTTATTCCTTGAAAACTCACTACCCAATTTTTTGACCAAAAACACTACCTTCCTTACCTACAGGTAGGCGGGAGGTAAAAATACCCCTTTTTCGATCCACCATATCTACGAATCTTGAGAGAATTTTGAAAAAAGTTGATTTTCATGAAAATGCATGTTTTGAGGTTTACTGAATCCATTTTGACCATTTTCGCAATGCTTTCTGTGTGGATGGACAAATGGATGTGTGTTCGAATGTTTAATAACTTACGATCGAAATAATTATAAGTTTCATTACAATGTAACTGAGTTCATTTTAGTTCTAATTGCAAAACCAGAAATGGAGGTTTCGCACAAAACAATAAATTTAATTTATTCCTAATATGAAATAACTACGAAAAATAGTTTCAATGAAAGTTGTTAGTAATAATATTTGAACAAATATTATTTGTAATTTTTTAGTATCTGCTTATAGTTCTAATGAAATCTAAAATTAAATATATATTTAATAATATACGTCAAGTGACCTTATTAAACATTCAAATTACGATTTATATGTTTAAGAAAGTCGCGTGATAACCACACAAAATTATTTGGTATTAAGAAACACATACCGGCTGTAAAATAAATATTTTAGGGCTATTTTTTATATTGCTGTTATTTTTACCTATTCATTGTACAGCAAAAGTGTAAATACAAAAGTTGTTTAGAATTTTAAATTGCATGCAATAAGAACATTTAGTTACATAAATGTTAGTGTTTTACGTTATATCAATCAAATTTCAATAATTGTATTTATTAGAAAAATTGTAATAGAAGCAATTTACAGGTATGCATAAAAAATAAAATTTAAACAGTTTAACTTTAGTGTGTTAAACTTAAATAACTTGTTAAAAGATCTTAATGTATACAGTTTGATTTTAAATTTTAATAACGGGTTCAAAACAAGCAGGAACAAATTTCTATTGTTCTAAGTATAAACACATGTTACAATCAGCCAGATGAACCATGAGCAAAATACATTTATTCCAGTGTTTTAGTTTGTAGAGTATTACGTTACAAAATATCACAGATCACAGAAAATACAAGCATAGTTGTCCATATTAATATGTAATGAACTTGATGTTCTACCCACTTGTATAGTTTCAAACATTTAATTGGTCCGCAAGTTCAGAGTTAATAAACTAGCATGTATCATTTCCGGTTAGGACAGAGTCGAGTTCATTGTTAGTTTAACGTTTTCAAATGAAAATGTTAATTTAGATGCAGTAAATGTCCATGCAATTATTAGCTTAAAAACTGAATTTCGTTACATGCAGCTACTTACAATAAAGATTTGTTCACTTGTAAGTAAGTGGTTCGTGGTTTCGTGCGCATATGTGCTCTATTTATGCTGCACTATTTTAATTTACTGCTGTTAACTTCATTTCACTTTAATTTAATGCAATACATAAAGAATTAACTGCTGGAACTGTTCTTTTGAATATTGGAAACCATGTAATCGATTTGTAGAAAAAACAACTTCGACATTTAATTGGTTAATAATAATTGTTCTGATATTGAAAGTAGTAAATAAAAATTTATTGTTGACAAATGCGTAAAATAATATAAATTTAATTGCTATTTTGATTACATTTTATCCATTGTAATAAACAATTAAATTCGGAAAAATATTTATAATAAATAATTATTTAGAATAATAAACATAATATTTATGACAGCTATTAACTAATAATAATAATAATATTTCAATAAATATATTTTAGATAAAAATTTTAACTTGTTTGTATGTAGTATACACGAATAATTTGGAATTGTGTATTTTCCCATAAAATTTGATTAAACTTTTTTCAAAATAGCACAAATACTTATAAATTATATTTTTTGTTTTGAAAATGTTTCAAAACATTTCTCGCAATATATTTTATTCAATTTTGGGTTAATTGTGTGTAATTAAAAAATAATAATGGAATTTTGACAATCATTAGATTAGAAATTAAAAATAAATAGAATGCTTTTTGAAGTAATAGCGTTCTCCTAAATTGGTAAAAATTCCTATATTTTGTCGCCATTTTGGTGAAAAATTTTAATATCTTACAGCACTTAATCTGCACTAATCAGTGACAAATTAAAATATTTAAAACAAATTGCAAGCACTATAGGTCAGTAGTAATAAAAAGAGTAGGCGGAAAATTAGGAATTATTATTATTAATTACATTCAATTGCGGTATCAAAATAAAATAATCTGCATTAGGGATATTGGCAGCATTGTGATATAAAATTTCGATGCATAATTTTTCGCCGGACACTTTTTATTTACAAAAAATTGATTTTACATGTTAATTGCCTATGCCAACATTTACGTTGGACACACGGTATATACATATAATTACATATAAAATACAATAAGAAATTGGTATATCAGTAAAGCAAAATCTGTTTAAAGAATTTTGAAAAATCATGAGATTAAACCGGGAATTGAACCCAGAATCTTCCACTGACGCGGCGAACGCTCTAATCAATTAAACTATTAAGCTTGGGTAAAGGTCGCATATGTCATAAATTGTACAAAAAAAAAAATGTCTTCTATTGTCTCCGGCAACATACTTAAAACTAACCGATTGAAGTTAAATGTTTTAAAAGAAATTCACTTCAGAAAAATCATTAAAATTTAGTTTAACAAAGCTATGATAATTTGCAACTGAATACTTTTAAGCACAATAGCTAGGAACATTTTATTAACAACTGTTTCTAAATGATTTTTTTTTTTTAGTATCAATACATTTCTGTAACAATGTATTTTGTACGATCTATACCTTTTCACTATATTTCGACGTGTCAACCATTATGTTGTAAAAACGACAAATGTAATAAATATAAATATATTATTATGGCAAAAAGTTCCCTATTATATATTTTCAGTACTAAATTGTGTTACAAGTTTTATGTTATTTAACATGTTTCAACAGGTTTTATGCGCAGTTAAAATGATTTCTCGATAAATGATACGATTGTTGACTTTCCATATTGTATTATTTAATAAAGCGATTGGGTAGAAGTGTGGTCTCTGCTGTACCTCGCCATTGAATTTATTCAATAAACTTTATTACAATTATCATTAAACAGGGTGTAGAATTGAAATGTGGCGTATAGGAATTTCAGTGCTATTTTTTTATATTGCTTTACGTTTTTAGCTATTATTACCTATACCAGCAAAATCGTAAATACAAAAGTTGTTCCGAATTTAAAAATGCATGCAATAAAGTTCATTTTGTTACATAAAATTTAATAATTCACGATGTATCATTATTATAAAATAAATATTTGTTAGGAAAGTTATGAGATGGCCATGTAAAATTAAACAAAAACGAAAAATATTTGGCATTTCAGAAAACAGTTTTAGATTAAAGCCTCATTCACTAATCGAAATTAGTTCTTATTTGTTTTTCGTTTTGGTTTTAATAAGTTTGTAGCATGTCTTTCATATGTAACCGTTAACAGAACTGTATTTGGTTTTTGTTTTAACATAAAAGTTTGTAAACTCCAAACTTATATTTTGGTTTTACAGTTTAGACGTAGGAATCGACCAATAAAAAGATGCGTAAAATGATGTAGCGATATACAGTTATCTCTTTCCATCAACTGTCATTCAAAATACGTGCATAACCAAATAGTTTGTATCATAGAAGTAAACGCTTCTTCGGCATTCATCTAGGATAATTTGTATATTAAAACGTATCGTTTTTTCATAATTTTACAATATACTTACCCCTGAAGCACTGTAGTTCATATCAACAAAATACAGATGTAATTTTATGATAGTTTAGTTTAATATGGTTTATTACAGCTGAGTTACCGATCTATTTAAATTTATTTATTATATTTGTCACTATATGTCGCTATTAAACTACAACCAACAACTAAAACGTCATTTGTGGATGCTTTTTGCCAATACAATAAAACAAAGAACATAAAACTAACACTTATTTCGATTTGTGAATGAAGCTTTATTTATCATTGCATTTTTCTGTAGAAATTTCGTAGAAGTTTGTAAAGCTAAAATGGCGAATTTGAGAGTTTATTTCTTCCTCTTAAATGTTTGATTAATAGTTATTTGTCAAACTAAAGAGGAAAACGCTTCTTTTATTCCACTCGAGCTCGAAGTTTACCTCATGGGCACATCGAATGAAGCAATTCGAGCGAGAGTGGAAGAAGGGCTTTCCTCTAGTGTTATACATTTTTTTCACGACGTTTTGCTCGAACCAAAAATACACTTTGGCAACACATCTGACACGTTTAAAGTTAGGTTATCAGACGAAAGGCGGTGTAGCAGTGTTTCCAACGAAGCAATTTTAAATAAAAATTAAAGTTGTCAAATTGTGATTTAATCTAGAAAAAGAAAAATATAAATCACAATTGTAAGACAAATTAAAGTATGTATATCACTAAAATACGGATTTTCAATAAAATTAGGTATTTATTTCTAATTTTTATAGTATATTTTTTGTAAATAACATTCATATTAGTAACACTTCTATATTTTCTAGACTTGCAACGAATAGTGTATTCGGCCATAGGCCGAATACCGAATATTCGGCGGATTCCTTGGCCGAATAGCCGAATATTCGGCGAATAGTATTCGGCTGGTTTTTTGTGTTTATTACTCAGTATTTTTAGTTATTATTGACAAATATCTTGTGTTAAATTAACATTTTGAACAAATATGACAATTTGTTAAATTAAAATTTTGTCATTTCTGAATTATTAACAAGAAAAATTGTTTTTTTATTTATTTGCTACATTTATAAAATTTAATAAATAGACTCGTCAATAATAAAAAGTAAATTTAGCTAATTTCAATAACTAGGATTTATTGTTCAGCTCCTATATAATTACTAAAATATTTTGTCAAAAGTACATAAAAATAAATGTTAATAATAACTATATTCACAAATATATTTTGTTAAGAAATACACAAAAATAATTTGTTACCTGCTAACAAATTTGAAACTTGTTAAATTAACATAAATTAACAGTGGACCGTCCGGGACTAAAAATTTTCTTAAAATTTTGTCAATTTTGACTATACATTTTTTAATGTATACCTATGTATCTTTATTTATTACCTATGTCCTGTATGTATGGGGAATATTTAAATTAAATAAATATTTTAACTAATAGAAATGTGGCAAATGAAATTTTCAGTTTTTATTCAGTACCGTCTGTTATCATTGGTTAAAATTTTTAACAGGCCGTTAAAAATTAACAGGTAAATTACAGAATAGACACCCTTATGTGTTTTACATTTATTATTTTATTTGAAGCAAAAATTACCGAATGAAATAGCCTAAATTTCCACTTTTCTCTATATTCTAAACTATTCGGTATTCGGCCGAATAATGCTTAACTATTCGGTATTCGGCCGAATAGTAAAAATGTGGCCGAATAGGCCGAATACCGAATAGTTGCCGAATATTCGTTGCAAGCCTAATATTTTCTTCTTTAGAGCAGAAAACACATTTTCCTCACTATTTCTGGAAAAGAACGGTGGAGTTTCCTGGCATGTCGTGAAAAATCTTAATTTTTTTCCTTTTTTGTTTAATTTTAATAATATATTGTAAAGTACTAATAATTAAGCAAACAAATGAGCCTTGTTACATGTATTTTTAAATTCTGAACAACTGTAATGTTTGCACTTTTGCTGTAAAGTGAATAAGTAAAAATTTACAGCAGTATAAAAAATAGCATTGAAATCCCTATTACTTTAATTCTACACCAGTTATTTTTGCACGTGAAACTGATATCTTTTTTGTAAAAAAATCTAATTTAATCATAAATAAAAATGTTTAAAGGAGTATCTGCTTATTTCAAACAATTAAAAGTAATTATAAAAATTGTAAAGTTTTATTATCGGCAGTCATTACACGGATCACCACTCATGCGAATACTCATCACATGTTACACCGCTACAACGCACGTGTGACAGGTGAGTGTGTGTCGTGGGGCCCTGTCGCAAGGGCATTCACCAGCACCGTGCCCCATGCACCCATGCCCACACGAAAGTGAGTGGAGCGTTGACCCCGCTTTGTTGTTGATGTGTATCAGCCGGCACTGAACCGCACAGCTCCACACAGAGCACAGCAGCTGGATTTGGTAACCTGTTCTGTGTGGGTTTGCATCGACTTGATCTGACATCGCAGTGGCTACCAAACTGTTCAGACGTTCGATTGATCCATGCACAGTGGATAGTGCAACACGCCAGAGATCTGTTTGTTTACTTGACTTACAAATCCATCACGTTTTAAGACAAATTAATATTTGGTATAACCATAAAATATGTATTAATTATATAGCATAACCCAGAATACACAGGCGGTACTTGGTTTGTCAACCTACAATTTTTCTCAACCTATAAGTTGTAACACGGCGAACATTCAGAATACGATTTATTGTTATCACTGTCAAAGCGATTTTAAAATATCAAGTTTCAAACTGCGTTTGGACTTAAAGGCATCAAAATCGTCTTGACAGGAGCTCTTGAGTTTAATTTATTGCTACACATGTGTGTTAGAATTTTAGTTATCATAAATAGTCATCTCAAATATTCTGAAATATCGGCTTGAGATGCCATCTGGGGTTGACAGATTTACGAAGAGGTCTGGTAACCCTAGATTAGGTTTTAGTTTTTAGGGAATTTTTGTGCTAGTTCTGTGGTAAACGTTTCCTTCCCTGCCCCGCGTACCCGCTTATGGGGTAGATGCATATGTTTAGCTAGCACAAGAAGAGAGTTAGTTGTTGGTTCTCACGTCTGTTGTGCTCTACAAGAATGTAGAAATTTAAGTAAATTTGTTTGTTAAATATGTTTTGGTAATTGCAACTAAGTTAACATATTCATACGTTGTCGCCGTTTTTAATATTTGTATTTGTTTCTAAAATTGTTAAATTCACCGTTTTATCATTTCATTAAATACCATTTTTGATCATTCTTAATAGTGTTTGTGTTTTATTTGTCAACCCCCTTTAGTATCAGTCTGCAGCCCGACGTGCTACAAAGTTTTGGTGCGATTGCGAAGTTGAAATATAAAACATTATTAACAAATATATCAAGAACATTTCAAGAGTCTGGACTGTAGTTAATACTGATAACAGCAATACAATGAAACCCCTAATCGTAAAGCCTCATTCACAATACGAAATTAGTGGTTTTCGTTAGTACCTACTTATGGTTACTGGTTATGGTTAGTGGCTAACGTTTTAAAAATAGCGTTCACAATTAACAAAATTTAGGTGTTTTCTCCTTCATTTCTATTGGTAATAAAGATATTACTTTTAACTTTTCAGAATGGTAGGACAGATGTCACACTAAACGTTTGAACATTTATAACAGATATTTGGTATTTAGAGAGATATTAGGTTTGTTCCAAGTGGCCATTTCTGACAAGTTTGTGACATGTTTGTGACAATTTCACTGCGCCTGAGAAAAATGTAAACAAATTAAGTTTGCAATATAGACTGGAACGACGAATGGAATGAAGCGCATGTGCATGCTCATTTTTTGTTTTGACAGCTAACCTTAAATATACATATAAATAAAGAAATTCATACATTTTTCGCTACAAAAAAAGAAATGAAGCTTATGATTCAAAGTTATCTTGTTTACATTTTTCTCAGGCGCAGTGAAATTGTCACAAACTTGTCAGAAATGACCACTTGGAACAAACCTATTGATCATTATTTTGGTTAAGTTGTATGGCGTGCTTGATTTTGTTTCTTTGTATATAAATGTTTCACAATAGGTTACTAGTAGTCACAAACTTGTCAGTAGTGTACTTGGATACTTGGAATAGTATTTTGATAGTAAACATGTTTCCGACAGTCACAAACTGTCAGAAGTACTAGGTTAGAACAAACCTAATATGAAGAAGATGGCAGAATATTTACATTAAATTCAAATATATAAGCATACAATTTATTAACAACGACAATAGGTTACTAGTAGTCACAAACTTGTCATTGGTGTACTTGGATACTTGGAATGGTATTTTGTTAGTTAACATGTTTCCGACAGACACAAATTGCCAGAAGTGCCAGGATGGAACAAATCTTATATGAAGAAGAAGTCAGAATATTTAAATTAAATTCAAATATATAAGCATACAATTTATTAACAACGACATGCGTTCATCTCGAATGTCAATAGACAACTGTTTCACTCTTCCTACTTCCAAGCTGCGAGATGCGCCTAAAATCCCCCACCATATTTAATACACAACAGTATAAGAAAATTGAAATATATTCACAAATCTGGCTCGACATTTATTCTTCTTAATGCATATGGCACACACGTCGATGACCGTCGATGAGCATCGATAAGAGATCTTCGATGGAACAACAGAACGAACCCGCCTTTCAAAATGATTAATTTCATCAATGATATCCCTGTAACAAAAAAAAGTTAACATGAAATGAGACGCAAAATAAGTCTTAAATGAGACACCTTTGTTTCATCGATGCTCATCGATGAAAATAGAGGAGCCTCCGTTCTTCGTCGATGACGGGTGCGTTCTGTCATTTCATCGAGAGCTCATCGATGCATGCTCATCGACCAGTATGCCATAGGCATATGAAAACAAAAATTCAGAATATATAAGATTTGAAGTTAAAGTTATAATCTGTCCACAGTTTGGGCAGCGCTGTGCTATCATGAATCGTGTTTCTGTTGTCTGCGTCGAGTGTCTCAAGAGTTTTGTAGCTGGCGGTACACTGTAAACGAGAATTCTCTCAGTTTGGATACTTTACTGTTATGTTAGTGTTAAATTTGATTGATTATGCTAGCGAATTTTCAAACGGGAATTTTTAGATTGTGGAAATAAGCTTGTTGTAAGGAAAACCTGTTAAGTGTTAACGATAATTTGATTGGAGTTATAAGATTGAGATCTGACATCAGAAATCGAACGGTCAGCGAAGCCAATCACCTTGGAATTGGAAATCTTATAAAGATGGGATTATGGAAATTTGGCAATGGATTGTGGCTCTAGCGGTACTGGGTTTAAGGTGAATGATACGTTAGGAAAATAGTATCCATACCACCATAATTTCTTTGAGAAATATATCCTTATAATGATGAATGCATTGTACATATTTTTATAGCCAAGGAGTTAAAGTTTTATAATCCTTTTTATAAAGATCTAATTGGTTTTGAGTAACTAATTTTATGAATGATTTTCTCAAAATTATACCATATTTGACATGATAATATATCATTCTATTTCATTTTGGGTGTGACACTATTCTATTGCAGACCTCGGTATGAGATGTATTTTGCACCTGAAGTGAGGTTACCAGCCACTGAAATATAGTAATACTGGAACGCTAACATGTAGGTTTTTATGGAAGCGAAAAACAACCTTGAGGATCATCTTTCTTTGTTTAACACATTTTTGTAAAACAGTTGCTATAGAAAAACATGTTGCACAGTCTTGTCCAATATATTTAACAGTGTATTGTTCATTTATTTGATAATTTCTTTAAATTCTTATACATAATATAATTGAACTCATTAATTATTTAATTTTATATTAAACATTTTATTTCAAAATCCTTGAATGAAAGCGTACTGTACGACAAAGACAGGTGGCCAAACAACTGACTGTCTCCCTCGGTTCGTATTTTCAATGTCAGTGTGCTTTACATTATTTTATTTCAGTGTTACCAGCGACGAAATGGAAAACCCTAATTGATATTTCCTTCAATATAAAAATTACAATGTTTTTCAACGATTAATATGTTTTTAATATATTGTCTACAATGCTAGAAGCAATTGGAGAAAGGAAGAAAATTACTCTTTGCAGCTCATATAACTGCAGTAAATAATATAGAATAATTAAAATTTACTGATATTAAAATTAGCCGTGATACAAATTAAGTTTCGTGTAAAATCTACCATAAATATTTTATTATAATGACGCCATTTCTTACAACATGCTATAATAAAACAATAATCTTTTCCTTATGCACGATGTGTCCCAATTATTAAAAAGTCCAGAAGAAAGGAAGTTGGCAGTTTATGTGCGCGATAGCGTGGAAATTTTGTTATTTTAATTGGCAAAATATGTTAATATGTTAGGAAAACCCTGATGTCATATCAGAGACCCAAAACCCCCAAGCCCAACAATGCATACATTACCGCTGTTGTTTTCGTGTACCGTTCAACGAACGCAAATTCTTCATGAAATAATCAATCAAAAGTAACTGTGAACACTTCAAGTTACTGTGAAACAATAAGAATAAGAGAACAATGCGTAATCATGGGATGATCAAATATGGAACTTTGTAAGTATTGGTTTCGGTAAGGCTAGAACTTTTTATACAGAGTGCTGATCGATCCTCATCTTAGGGATTTCGAGAGCCCCGGGGAAATGAAGATCCCACTCAATGTTCGTCATGTCATCTTTGAGATGTAGGGACCGTCCAATCCGCGATAAAGCACTGATCTTGAATAATTTTTAGATTTTCTGATTTCAATACTGAACAAAAATCTAGTGTTTGCAGCACACGACTTTCGTATACTTATAACTCTAAATTGGACTGTGGGGTCTTAAAACACTCGCTACGCTCGTGTTTTAATTGACCCATTCGTGACTAAAGACTAGCTTTACGTACTTGTATCGTAAATAACTATTATTTTGTTTATAAACGTTGTCATTATTACGGTGATCATGGGTAACTACAATTTCAATAAATTGAATATAGAAGTGTCAAATGATTATTTTGAAAATATTTTTTTCTACAATTTAACATTGTTCAACGATTGTAGAAATAACGTTGTGTGTGTCTCGTCGGATTGAACTTGCGAGTCGTTTACGCAAACTATACTCGTATTACAAAAAAGGTCATTGTAACACTAGTTGTTCAATATACTATTGTTAAACTAGACATCAATATCAGATTAATGTATTGATTATTTTTAATATATATTTTGAAGGTTATAATAATAATAATAATAATAATAAATTTATTGTCAGCAGAAAAATTAGTACAAACACACTAAGAACTACGACAAGTCATAAATAAAGTATTCAGATATTAAAATAAGTTTGACATACAATTAAATAATTAAAATCAACTGTACAAATAATAAAATTAGTCATCATATTACGTTGAAATGCATTTGTTGAACGGTTGCTATGCGATTGTTAACATTCTCTATAGGTACTTTTTTTTACTGTCTAGGCATTACAAGTGACGTTTTATGGACTGTTGGTTATCAATAAAATGACACTTTTAATAGAATATTACAGAAACATATGACAATCGCCTAAAGGTAATTTTTAATATCTTAGTTTAAATCTCCTCTTTGATACCTTTAATTTAACACCATACTTGACAGGATTTAATTGACTATAGTACAAAATCTTTTTTGATATCCAACTCCATATGATTTGAGTTATATATATATATATATATATATATATATATATATATATATATATATATACAGGGTGTTAATACTAAGTCGTTACACCCGAAAATGGTAGATAGAACTCATTAAAACAAACAACTTTTTTTAGCTCAAATTTTTTATTTGGAGCCCCATTTCATAGTTATTTGCGTTCACTTGTTTTTCGAAAAATCTTCATAACTCCCTTATTTTAAGGAATATTTAAAAAATACAAAAACTTTTAGCATTTGCTTTCGATTCTCTAAAACACTTGTATTTACAATTATTTTCTATTTCATCAAATAACAAAATGGCGACCAATCAAAAATTTCTAAACAATATATTTTGAAAACCACCCCACCGATTTTCGAAAATAAAACATTTTTAAAATCCTTAAACTTTCTATTACAATATTTGTCAGAAACATTTTTTTCTATCTGGCCAACAAAAGTTTTTATTGAAATTAAATTGCAAGATAAATTTTAACAAACTGCAACAATAATTTAAAACAAAGTAGGCTTGCTGCCCTTAAACAAGAAAAACAAGAAACAAACAAGAAAAATAAAACAATAAACAATGAATCAACAAGGGTGGGACTAAATATTATTTTCAAAGTGGCTACCATTCGCAGCAACGCAAGCCCGGCAGCGTGCTTTGATGTTGGTGGAGACCTTCGCAAGAACACTTCTCTTTTATATCTTCTGCTGCAGCCACGATTCTAGCCACTAGTTCTAACTCTGTGTTCACCGGTGTCTCGTAAACAGAGGTCTTCATCTAGTGGAGTTAGGTCGGGGCTCCGGGCTGGCCACGCAACCTGACCTCTCCTCCCAATCCACTTATTCGGGTATTTTCTATTTAACAATGCGGTGACTTCTCGCGTTGTGTGAGCCGGTGCCCCATCATGCTGAAACCAAAGTCTCCGCCTTATGTTTAGTGGCAAGTCTTCAAGTAGTTCCGGCAGCACAGTATCCAAGAAAATAAAATAATTTTCCCCATTCAAACGGTTTGGGGACGTAGGGTCCAATAACGTACTCCCCTATAATAAATGGTGCGTGGGGATTCTCGCCAGCCCACAAATGATTATTTTTAGAATTAAATACCCCGTCCCTTGTCAAGCAAGCTTCGTCGGTAAACAAAACAAATATTTCAAAATGCCTTCTCAGATTACAACGTCGAAGGAGCCAACGACAGAACAATAGTCTTGGCTGGAAGTCGTCAGGTCCCAAAGCTTGAACTTTTTGCCTAGAGTACGGGGCCCTGCTCATTCGGAACTTGCCAAACACTGACATGATTCACATTTAATCTGTTCCCTATTATACTTGTGCTCGTCGATGGCTCATCTTCAATAATGTTAAGTACAGCCTCTTCAAATCTAGGGGTTCGACGTACCCTGTTTGCGTTTCCACCAGTTGTTGGGTAGAAACAACCAGTTTCTAACAAACGTCTACAAATTTTTCTGAAGAGTTGGCTACTTGGTTGTTGACGATTCGGGTATCTTTCCCGATAAATTCTTCAAGCTTCCTGTGCATTACGCCTTGCCTCCCCAAAAACCAGAAGAATGTCAAGAAGTTCAACTTTTTCATAATGATGCATGTTTACGTATAAATTATGCAAAATACAAACATACAAACGGACATACACGTGCGCTAAATTTGAAGTAACTTGTTTTTAAGTACTTGTCAAATCTAATCTCTTTTTTGTTTCATTGTTTTAAGCAGCTTCTTCATTTTAAATGCTTTTTTTTAGTTTGTTAATACTTATGTAAGCCAAGTAAGTGAACAAAAAAAATTTTTTTTTTGCCGGATAGAAAAAAATGTTTCAGACAAATATTGTAATAGAAAGTTTAAGGATTTTAAAAATGTTTTATTTTCGAAAATCGATGAGGTGGTTTTCAAAATATCTTGTTTAGAAATTTTTGATTGGTCGCCATTTTGTTATTTGATGAAATAGAAAATAATTGTAAATACAAGTGTTTTAGAGAACCGAAAGCAAATGCTTAAAGTGTTTGTTTTTTTAAATATTCCTTGAAATAAGGGAGTTATGACGATTTTTCGAAAAACAAAAGAACGCCAATAACTATGAAATGGGGCTCGAAATAAAAAATTTGAGCTAAAAAAAGTTGTTCGTTTTAATGAGTTCTATCTACCATTTTCGGGTGTAACGACTTAGTATTAACACCCTGTATATATACCGGGTGGAGCATCATACCTGTGTACATAGGCGATTAACATGAAAAAACAGTTATTCCGTGCGCATTGCTCCCCAAATTATTTTAGGCAAAAATGCTTCAAATACATGTTGTAGAGCATAAAATTCTGCATCTAAGTCAATAAACAGAATTACTTTTACTTGCTTTATAACGACAGAAATTAAATATGAAAACATGGAAAATTACGTTAAAAATATCAAATAGCCATGGAATTGAAACAAAAATAAATAAATTTTTGACATTTGACAGATGAATGATTAATTTGACGGGTAAAATATCAAATAGACAGAAAAACGATAAGCATTTATTTATTTTTGTTTCAATTCCATGGCTATTTGATATTTTCAACGAAATTTTCCATGTTTTCATATTTAATTTCTGTCGTTACAAAGCATGTAGAAGTAATTCTGTTTATTGATTTAGATGCAGAATTTTATGCTCTACAACATGTATTTGAAGCATTTTTGCCTAAAATAATTTGGGGAGCAATGCGCACGGAAAAACTGTTTTTTCATGTTAATCGCCTATGTACACAGGTATGATGCTCCACCCGGTATATATATATATATATATATATATATATATATATATATATATATATATATATACTGTAACAGGCCATTTTTAAAATATATTATTAAACATGTTAATTATTTTGGTAGCTGATTTTCGACTTGACTTCATTCTTACATAAAATTATAATAATTAATTTGTGCGTGATAATTAGATCCTAGCTACAAATAATTACAATAATACAAATAATTACAATGTTTGTCCAGTACGGTAGACGTCTATCTTTTGTCTAATAACTCAAGCCCAATAAGTCTCAAAATCATACAGGCAAACACCCTGTAATTCTCCATGGTGTATAATTAGTAATAGAAATGAATATGATATTCTCAATAAACAAGATTGTAGTATATCATCACATTTGCACCTTTCCCTGGAATTGAGGGTGACAGGTCTGTAATTATGCAGTTTTACTAGAGTAAATATGATATCTTATGAGTTTAGCTCTCGAACGACTGCAGTTGTTTTTAGTTTATTTCTGTTCACACATTCACTAGAAAATCTACGAGTATAACTTAAAAAGAATGAAAATTTATAAGGGGTCAAGTTTGATTAATAGTTTTGTTCAGCTTTTGGAATCCACGGAGCTACTCAACCTATTTACTTGGAAGAGGATTTCTTCAAGAGGTTTTCTCCATTTCTTCAAACTAACATCATTATACCGGGCGTCTAATTTTTTTATAGGACATAGGAAAAACCATGTTAAAATTTTTGTTATGCGATAGTTCATTCTCTATTAATTTTGAAACAAAAGTATAAATTTAAAAATGTTCAGCAACAATGTAATCATGGACACATTTACTATTTAGAAATAATTTAAACAAGTTAATAATCATTAAAACTATGCTAAATATCATGTCAAACTCAAGCAAGCAATACGACTGTTTGTATGTTTTGTTTACCATGGTACTCTGGAAACAGCTAAAAAATTTACATTGTATTTTATGTTTATCTCATGACAGAAATGTATCACATAAATAAATTTAGGCTCATTTCGTGGAGTTTTTGATTCTGAACATATTTTGTATTGACACTTTTGTTCCTAAAATTTATTATTTGTCTTAATGTCATCCAGTTTTGTTAGTACTATTTTGCCGAAAGCCGTTTTGACTCTCATTTTACTTCAATAGGTACATGCAAAGTGCTCCGCGGTAATGTATTGAACTATGTTCGAATCCCACAGATGATATTTACTATTTTAACTTTACTTGTGTGGTTACCCTGCACCAACATCTGTTGTGGCCGTGACTAAACGGCTGGTAACCTCACTTTATACGCAAATAGTATATTCTACAAGAAGTAATGGAATGGCATATATTCCATGCGAGCAAAAAGTTTGTAGTCCGAGCCGAAGGCGAGGGCTACGGTTTGCGAGTGTGGGATATGCCATTCCGTTACATGTTGTAGAATGTAGACTATACATTCTATAACACGATTTTGTGCATTATCTGACCAGTTTCAACCTACCTTAATTGTTGCTGCACCAATTTGCCATCACGTCAATTTAGCGACTTGAAATAAATTTGATTTCAAATTGAACTATAAAATTATAAGACCCCATTCATACTTTATTATCGCTAAACTCTAAAATTCTAAATACATATATAATTTAGTCACGGAGTTAGGTAATGTTTACTAAGCAGAATGAAAACAAACGTTATTGATTTATTGATACATAAAATGATATCCCACATATGAAATACCTACCTATATCCTATATCAACTTTTACTTGAGGTATTTATACTCGTAACAACGATATAACGCACCAGGTGTTTACTTAGCTGTTGACAAATGTTTTATTATAGCTATTTAAACGTGTATTTAAATATGAATAATACCGGAAAATTATAATAAATTTTTATTGTTACTCCGATATATGACTCGTTTATATTACAACAATATTTCCTTGACACTTCACTTGTATTATTTATTAATATTTTTATCACCTTGTTAATTTAAATTCATTACAGAAAGATAGTATTTGTTCTTAACTAGTTAACTGGGAGTAATAGGCATGGAATTTGAGTAATTGGATTTCATGGAAAATACAGGTGTTAACTAACACTCAGCCTAATTAGAAATATTTTCCTATAATTTTAGCGTGTATCCGGTACAGACAAATTAATGAGAGGTTAATATGGAATGTAATGATCATTAAATGGACATTTAAAATTATAATTATAATAATTATAAATACATAAATATATCTTCATACCATTTACTCATTTTGGACATTGCAATTTTTCTTAAAGCAAATATCAGCTTATGATATATTTTTGCACGTTAATTGGGGTCCCCGGCCGTCAAATCGCGCCCCTGGATGTTTATTAGTTATTAAGAAAATAAAAAATACCGCTGGACTAACCTAGAATTAAATAAGAATTATTGTGTGCGGTTTTTAACCAGCCGTCAAACATGTTAGTTGAAGTGGAACATCAGAGTTAATTTTTATGTGCTGAAAATTTGTCAGGTATGAGAATCGAACTGAGGGTCTCATGATTCACAGTCCGATGCGTTATAACCTTCAAATATGTATTTTTATTTTATACATTCGAGGAAAAAAAACGCAGCACTTGAAAATGCACCAAAAATGGCTAAATTTCAGAGTGCCATAACTCGGTTGCATTTAGTTGAAATTGGATAATTCTTTGAGTTTTAGAAACTCTGAAATGTTCTTTACAATATGATACTAGTCAATATTATATCAAATTCATTACACCCCCTCCCACCCCCATATAAAAATAAATGTTCCTGATGTCAAAAAATGTCTCGTACGCAGTGTCAAAAAAATCGTAGACTCAATTGGCAAACGGGGCAATAAAGTTTAAACATTTTCTCTAGTTTCGAGTACCTACGACAATTTTTGAAAAATTCACAATTTCGCGCCAAATTGTCGTAGGTACTCGAAACTTGAGAAACTTAAAGAAAAATGTTTGAACTTTATTGCCCTGTTTTCCAATTAAGTCTACGATTTTTTCGCACTGCGTACGAGCTGTCAAAGTTGGATATTTTTTGACATCAGGAACTTTTATTTTTATATGGGGGTGGGAGGGGATGGAATGGATTTGATATGTTGACTAGCATCAAATTGAAGTGAACATTTCAAAGTTTCTAAAACTCAAAGAATCATCCAAATTCAACCAAATGCAACCGAGTTATGACACTCTGAATTTTTGCCATTTTAGGTGCATTTTCAAATGCTGCCTTTTTTTCCTCGAGTTTATTTCAAGTATAAGAGATATTTGAACGTTATCGAGATTTGAACTTCAGACCTCGTGAAAGTAAGTCAACTGTGTCTATTCACTATGTCACCGGTTTATATACAAAAGGTCTCGGGTTCAGAGCCTAGTACCGGTTTAAAGTTTCACTAAAATTTATTTATAACAAAAATATAAAAATGATTGCGAGTTATCTGAAGGAGCATATCATGGTTTAGATGTTAATGTTAAAAGGTTGAAATAAAACTGCTTTTTGTTTAGTCTATACACGAGTTCGAACCCTGGACCTTAAGTCAAATGTCGACAGTTTTATGTACGCACTTAATAATTCTTCTAAATTTAGATTCAGTGTTTGTAAACATTTTTTTTATTAGATAAGTCCTGATAAAATCTAATGCATTTACTATAATTAGATATAAAATAATATCTTTTTTATGTCTGAAAAATAATAAATCAATTATCTAGTTTGTTACAAAAAATCACAATAACAAAAAACAAAAGAATAGGTAAATAGAATTCGATGTTTTACGTCTTTTTCCCAATCAGCAATCAGTAATTAACATACATAAAAAATGTGCAGTTCTATATGTGGATTGTATTATGTATATTGTTCCTTATCAATAAACTTTCAAATGCGTCATTACACTGACTACAATATTTTTATCTCAGTTGATAAAAATTTTTGTTTGGTTAACCTAGGAATTCCTATCTGTGAATACCATAATCTATTTAATTATTATCTGAGTGTGGTTTCAGAGCAATTGAAATGTTTATTTAATTAAAAAATATGATTGCACACTATTCTGCGATTGCAATATAAATTCGTTTAGGTATATTATTTATATTATTATTATAGTACAACCAAAACAATTTATTTTTTAACGCACAGTGCATGTTTATATTGTTAATTTTGTAATCTACAAAAGCTAAAGGTTTTGTTAAGTAGGATTTATGGTTGTAATTGGGGGGGAATATACATATTTAAAGAAAACTGATTTAGATTGATTAGCTTTTTCCTATGAAACTACAGTCCTACACAGTAAAAAATTGATTTGCGATTTGTTAATTTTGCGGTTTTTAAGTATTTTTATTTGTTATTGTGTTAAATTAACGATTTGAACAAATATGACAATTAGTTAAATTATTTAAATAGCTCCGTGGTAACGCTTCGGACTGTTGATCGTGAGATCCACAGTTCGAATCCCACTGCCGACTATTACCAATTTAAATTTACCCCTGTGATTCCCCCGCACTTCATACGAAAAATTTTTGTTAAAATTTTGTCAATTTTAACTATAAATTTTTTACTGCGTAGGAGAACTAAGGCCTCTGGTACTTGCTTTGCAATTCGTTCTGGTGCAGTCAGTTTCAATCTATGCGACGGCAAATTACTAAGTGTAACCAAAATCAATATTTTAAACTTGATATATTTTGGAAATATAACTCAATGTTTAATTGGAAAAAATATTAAGAAAACAAAGAAAGTAAAAAGTGAAATATCGTTTCCAAAATCCAACAACAAAAACTGAACGTTAAATTATAATTCAAAATATTAATAATAATAATATTTATTTAAAAGCAGCTTTGCTTATACATTACACATTTAATATAATACAAATTATAATATGATAATTACAATTTTAATAAATAAACAAACAAATAAGATGTTAGTAACAAAAATAAGTGAAAATGGAGTCACATTGTTTTATTGTTATAAACTCATTAACATTAATAATAAACACTAAACAGGTACATATGATATATGTTTATATACAAGTCCGATGTAAAGATAAGCTACATCTTTCATTTTTATTAATTCAATAACGGTTATAGCAAACGTATTCAGCAAGAAATAAGATAAAATATTGTATGAATTATTTTGGACTAGATTTATTTTCTTGTTTCCATTTGGCAATAGCTACTCAAGCTCTAGAGGCTTTCGTTACTATTGCCTGGCAACAAGTTTTCGAAAAATCTGTCAAATTATTGTCATATACAATATCCCAAGTGCATGTCAAATTATTGACAATTACATGCACGAGGGATATTCGAAGGACTATTTCCCGATTAAAATTTAGCCAAACGCTGTTTCTCGCATAAAAAATAATGCAAAATTTAAAAATTGCATTTAACAGTAAGTCAGAATCACATTGGTAATTTGCACTAATGCGAATTATCGATAATTTGCACTAGTGCAAAATTATCGTGTAATTCTACGTTGATTGCACGACATTCAGAAATGTCAAAATTTTGATTGGCCTAAATTTTATGAGGGAAATAGTCATAGATAATACCACACGTGTGTTAAGGTATTATCTCGGGTATTATCGAACATATGGTGTGCCACGAAACGTATTCTAAAGAGTAAATCAACATAATATATACTGATAATACTGAGACCAAATTATCTGTTTTCGTATTGAACAATTTATCATATTTATCCATTTATTCTCTATCTTGTCCTTATGTATTTGTTTTCCCAATTAATTTGAAGTAAATTAAATAAAATATTAGTATATAGTTCTGTGGTAATTTGGGACACAAGATTCTCAATTTAAATCCTATAATAAAGTTGCTGCTAATACCTTTATGCTTATGGTTTCCCCTTTACTAACATTATTGGGAACCGTCACATGACAACTGGGAACCACAATTCATCTTTAAAAATTTATTACCGAGATCTGTAAAAGCAGAGTACCACTCCCAAAAGCGATAAATGACGTGATGATGTACTATTTATTTATTTAATAGTAAAGAAAAAATGTTTATTTGAGTATTTTTACCCAAGTTTATTTATCCTACTCCTTAATACGAGTAGACTAATTGCACTTTCAGTCTTATCCAAATAGTAAATATCAAGATTAAGTGAAACTAAACTTCAGTCAGTTCACCTTCCAAAATTAGCTTCCTTTGTTTACATTGCCGTTTATACTGACTCACATTCAAGATATAAATCAGAGCATTCACACCACAAGCGACAATGCTTCAACTCGAATACTTAAAATGCGATGGACTGATTCATAGAAACATAACCCAAACACAAAAACATCAGTTTTATTATGTTTTCTTTGTTTCGACTTATCGTCCATTGTAATATTACCCAAATCCGTAATGTTATTATGAGTTACAGTGTGTAAATGTTCTGCACTGATTCCTAACCTATTTCTATTCTTTTCACTTCTAGAAATTTACTTCAATTATTTTAGTTGTTCCTGTAGTAATAATTTCTGATTTCTAAACACAGTCGGACACTATTTGTAATAATAACTTAACAGTATGAAACAAGTTTTTTTATGGTATGTAGGTGTAATATTTCTAAAGGGTGTTTGTTGGATCAGGAGTAGTAGGATAGCAGCTGTGAAATTGATCCCGTGTTATATCGGACATATTTGTGTGTGCGTTGTTGACATATCAAGCAATCCCGAGATGTTAGTTCTGAGAAGTGATTTCAAAACGTTTATTCTGTGTGATTGAGACGTTTCGATTTAACGCTAAGTTTATCAGCTTTATGTACGTAAATTGTTAATTATTGTTTATTGAATTGATTATATATACTTGTGTTGATTGAGAAATATTGTAAAGTGCAGGTCATAAAAACTAAAACATTAGTTCATCTTTGTCAATTTGGTTTTATTTGATATGTATTTTAGTAAAACGTTGACATTTAAGGTTATTGCAAAAACTTATTATAAAAAATATTCTGAAATAGTATATTCTTCAACAAGTAATGGAATGGCGCATATCCCACACTCGTAAACAAATTTTTTCCACACGTGGAATATGTACCATTCCATTACTTGTTGTAGAATATACTATTCTAGAACACTTCTTTGTAAACTATACATTCTACAACTAACAATTGTATTGGAATAATTTTGACGTACCAGAGTCGCATATTTGCGCGATATATGAAATATCTTGATTCAGTTACTGTGTTTACCTCTGTTTGTATTAATTTTATTTTTGGCCGATTGACATTAAAGATAACACTTCACGGACTGCTAACAGTCTGTACAGTGTCACTTTTATACCTAGGCTGTAAAAATATTATACATAACAAGCGCTCAACAAACGCATAGCACCCGTCAATAAATACATAGCAACCGTTCAACACATGCATGGCAACGTAATTTGACAGCAATAACTTTCAAAATATCTATATAAAATAATCACTAAATTAACATTAATCTTAAATCGGTAAAAAAATTATGTGTTCAACTCGGCATCAAACACAGATTTATAGCTTCGGCAGCATTCATTCGCTTCGCCTCGTCAATGAAACGGTAGCTTCTGCTGTAAATCTGGTATTTTGATGCCTAGTTTAACAAATAACTATTATTTGAGTTTGAGGTATTCAACAGTTTTATATTTGTATTTTTTGTATAATTTCCAAAATCTTGTTATATAAAGTAACATGTAACGGAATGGCATATACCCCACTAGCAAACCGTAGTCCTCGCCTTCGGCTCGGACTACGAACTTTTTGCTCGCGTGGAATATGTGCCATTCCATTACTTGTTGTAGAATATACTATTCACGGAAATACATGTTATGAGGTTTCTTAAAGTCGTACACTAATAATTTACAATGATGTCCGTGTAGATGAATTGATGGAGAGAAGATCGTAACTAAAAACCGGAAGTGGAAATTTACTTGATACATATAATAACAATAACAAATTTAATTTATTTGCGAAATAGTAAAGAAAAAACGACGATCGACTGGGATGATAAATAAAATTTTAAAAAATTTCTTCGGAATGCAGTCAATGATTTATTAAAGTTAAAAAAAAATATGCCCGAAATGTTGGATTTTTATCTTTAATAATTTGTTGATTGCATACCGAAGAAATTTTGTTAATTAAATTTATTTGAAATATAGAAATAATTACAAAAAATTAGTCAAAAATGAATTGATATTTCGTGAAATATTAATATTTAGAAAACCATATGGGCCTTATAGTATGCATATTTTAATTATGAACAACTTTTATTGTAAAGGGAATAGGTAAAAAAATAGCATTGAAACCTCTATACGGCACATTTCAATTCTACACCCAATATTATTTTTTCTGCAATAGAACAATTAAGTAAACTAACAAGAAAAATAAGTTTTGAATTACTCAATGTTTAATTCTTAAATTAGTAGACGTTACTTGGATTCTTCGTAATGGGTTTAGTTCTACATGCAATATTACCTATGTACGCAGAAAACTGTAATTATTGTAATCTAATTGTTAGATACTTAAGAATACAAGTTGTTATTTACTTAGTCTCGTGTTTTAGCGAATGGGTTTCCTGTGCTTTAAAAAACCTGACATGACTAAATAATGTTTGTAAGATAATTTAAGTTTAAGTACCTACTCAATAATATCTAACAACAACAAATTACAAATCAAGTTTCTCGAGATATAATTTTGCTAATAAGAAATTCATACGCAGTAGATATTTTGGAAGCTCTGGTCTAAGTAGATTACGCTATCGACTCCGATATCCCCTTGGATGAAATATCAAATGTCAATGTTTGGTTACTCATCCTTACTCTACCTTATTTGTAACAGATCAGTGATTTCAAACCTTTTTGTGTTCTGTGAACCTGTTATCCAATGATGTTATTTGTAGACCCTTTTGATCTAATAATTTCGGTTTTTTTTTTTACATACACATATCATCATGGTTTACCGTAAACACATTCAAGCAGCCATTAGTCTCCTCCAAACACCTATCCTAACATACCACTTTCGCCTCCTCCACATTCATACAAGCACGTCTGTTTCTCGCTTAAAAATTTGTGATTCATTCACGTAACAAACCATCAATCATACCTATTTGTATAATACTTTTATATCCATGCGATCGCTTAGCCTTAATCTCGCCCACATATACGAGAAAGTTGACTATGAAATGCAAGTGTAATAATTAAGTAACAATAACATTCATAAATATAAACTAGATTCAAAAATGAAACTTATACAAAATATAAATAATTAGACAAACAAAAAAAATAAAAATTGGATTTTTTGTCTGGTATGGAATTACTACACACATTCAACCAATAAACAATATCATTTATACATTCGTATCCTGGCACACCACTTACGGCTTCCACATGCTTAGTTCCAATCAATCAAACACGTCAATTTTTCGCACTCGAAATCAGTAATCCTTGCAACAAATTATCAACCTCTCTACTTATTTATCGGGAGTCTAGACAATCGCTCATCTGTTTCATCAACCTTGTATTCGACATCCGCTTGATTTCTACTGTTCTCGCAACATTCTTTTCAGTCTTATACTCGGTATAAACCAGAAATACCTATTTTCATAGCAGTTATACACAGTTTACGCTTCTTCATCCTAACGCAACATTAACTACTATACATATATGTAGAACAATGAGATCCTCAGTTAGAACCTCGCAATCAACAGTTGTCATTTTAACTTTAACCCTGTGGTTACCTCTCCACTAACATTTATGACTTGACGGCCAGTAACAAAACTTAACGCGCAAATACGTATCATTTACAGAGATCTGCGATAGCAGAGTGCCACAGCCAAAACGGGTAAAATGCATCATTACATTTTTCATAAATGAATTTCTAGATACATTTCCCTTTCGAGCTAAGGTATCCAGAGCATCAAAATACCTTACACCCTGCATACTCTCGCCTTTCAGTGTCTTGGCCAATACTTCCATCCAGGGCCGGATCAACCATTTCGGGGCCCGTAGGCAATACAATTCTCGGGGCCCCTTTACCCTTTTCTAACTTCCCAAAATACATTTTTTCTACCATTATATAATTATATTCATAATTACGCTATTTTTTATTACATTAAGGTATGCCATCACCCTAAACTAATACAAACCCTAAACAATACAAAATACAATATATGTTTAAATATCAACTCTTCTAACTTTTTTAGATACAAAATCATTTCCAAGATCTTAAAAATTGACCTTTTCCAATGTATAATTTTCAATCGCCATTATCCCAATGAATTTAAACAGTTCTGAGACATTGATGAACAAAGACAGTTTTTTATTAGTTTTAAATTCGAAAAGTTACGTTCACCCGTATGGCGTTAAGATCACCACGAACAAATTAAATATCATTCTATAATATGACAATGTAATATAAGAAAGCAATAACATTGTCATTGAGGATACAAATCTTCAAATTAAATTTTTCCTCGATGAAACATTTTCAAATTTTTATTTCTCGAAGCGCGGGGCCCCTAGCCGATGCGGGGCCCCTAGGCAGTCGCCTACACTGCCTTATGGATAATACGGCCCTGCTTCCATCCCTTTAGAAATGTACAAACTTATTGCCTTGTTCCACTATCAAATTATTAATCGAAACATTTCATTCAGCCATCAATCTTTATAGTATAAAGGAACGATATTTGTAAGAAACATATTGCGTATGAAATGGAAAAACTTACGCTCGCGCCACATAGCAGTGAGTGATTCCAGGAATACGCAACTACAATTTTCTGAATACACAAACACATTGATAGGTTCCACGAGCTTTGTTTTTGGTTGATTTAAGAGAAGTGTTTTAGCCACGGTTTGAAGCCTAATTCACAGCCCGAAATTCGGTGAACTTCGTTGAAATTCGTAAAGTTTGTCAAATGAAAATGTGTACTTGCGTGCATAGCTCTTAATATGGTACATACCGAATTTATAGTTGCAGAAAAGTTTGCAAGGTCCAAACCTTTTTTGCTAATTTGGGGTGCATTCTATTAATTGTCTAAAAAATATTTCGTTTGAATGAACTCATTTTGTTCTGTTGGCGCTAAGTAACCTCGACAATAACTAAAATGAATAAGAATTAAAAAATATATATTATAAATTGTAAATAGAAACCTCACACCACTAATAAACAGCTAATTAATTTTTAGAAATGATTGAATAATATTTAACTTAAATTTCACTACCACACAAATTCTGTTTTGTAGTTTTGTGAACGTTAAAATTATTTTCATGAAATTTCTGTACTACAAATTTCACCCAATTTCGGGTTCTGACTGCAACTTTAGGGCTGTACAAGGTTCCAAAATTATATTATAAAGAAATCGCATAGAAGTTACAGAGAAATATATTATGTACCACGTTTATATGAACTATTTTTTCATAAAGTAATTTTCGAACATTGTACAATGTTAAAAACACCAAAAACATAGCTGGTTGCACCAATCATTGTGGACAGAACTGTCACTTAAGTAACCTCCATTACAACAGGCTTCAATGTTGCCAACAGTGTGGAATTTGTTGTCAGTGAATGGTAGAATTAAAACTAATTAAACTAAAAATAGAACGACTTAAACTGCATCTTTAACTTTATAAAAACTTACTTTACAGAATATTTAATGCATACTTATTTATGGTAGCACTGCTTTTAAGCCAATAATAATTTTTTTTTCTCCTGTAGGTTGTCAACATAACATAGATAAATCATAAATTCCCTAACTGTATGGTACACCGTATATGGTTTGTAAAAAATGCTCATTTGCAGTAGTGCTTGCATAAAAAATGCAATAATTTTATTATTGTCCAATTTCTCTTGTACTTTTGAAACACCTGTAT
This sequence comes from Poecilus cupreus, assembly GCA_963942605.1. Taxonomy (NCBI): domain Eukaryota; kingdom Metazoa; phylum Arthropoda; class Insecta; order Coleoptera; family Carabidae; genus Poecilus; species Poecilus cupreus. The sequence continues at coordinate 2,691,525 of OZ012733.1, read as the reverse complement.
ATAAATTACGTTTCTTGAGTATTTCTACATTTACCTGTAATCAACATTAAATTTCGTCGCAGACTTTTTGAAAATAGATAAGACAACCTTGATAATTTTATTTACATTTATATATTATTCGAAGGACTAATAACTAATCTATTATCATGAATGTGATGTTCCCGAAAATGCCTACTTATAGTGTGTCAAGGATACCTAACATGTATAGGGGCACAAAAACATTTAATACGTTACAATATCTAAAGTAAATTTGTCATAACCAAAGTTGACATGTTAACGATAGTGTGTTATTGATTAGTTTTGTCGCCTGGCAACCATTAATACAAAATAAAAACGGTGTATTGACTGGGGATTTAGAGGTTTAGGGGTCGCATGTCGCTTATTAACTATTGAATAAATGCACTGGTTACCAAATCTGATATCGCACGATATTACCGTGTAATACGCGTGTGACTGTTTTCATTGTTTTTATATTATCGCGTTAATGAATATTTAAAGCGCAATGGATGTAATGCAATAATGCTAGCTGGACAGAATTGGCTTTACTACAAATTAAATTATTCATTTAGTTTGTAGCAAAACTGGAATTTATTTTGAATAATCCAATTATGTTTTTGGATTGAACTGGTGTGAGAGAATATGAGCCTAAAGCTCAGGTAGAGTTCAAATGTTAATGGAATATGTAAAGAATTATTAATAAACTAATAAAATAAAATTTTCTATGTATATACCTAAATATTTTTAATTTTTTAAAGTGTATATTTATTTGAAATCGGCACTAAAGTGCTCAAAAATCGTCATTAAAAGCTCAGAAATAGTCTAAAGTAACCCATTATACGACGATTTTCAGCAACCCAGTGTTGGCAACCGATAAATAATTACTGTACAAGTAGGATAATTTTGGCAGATATATTCACGTACTACAGTAAATGTGGACATAACATGAAACAAAATGTACAAGAAGAATTTACCAATTAAATCCGATGACGAAATTGAGGACAAAACATATAATTTTGAGTGTTATTTACGATAACTCTACTTCTCGAGGTTGGCAACACTGATTGTCAGTTTAAATTGACAACTGACAGATGTATAAACTTAACCTTTATTGTAATTTTTTTACAGTTTTTTCGAATTTTAGATTTCAAATAAAACTTAATATGTACCTCGGCACTGAAGTTCCTTTTTATCACTCACATGGTTTATTTTCCTCGGCCCTTACGGGCCTCGGCAACTAAATTGCATATTCGTGATAAAAAAAAAATTGAATTTCAGTGCCTTGATACGTAAATAACTATTTATATGTCCAACATACTTCTTCTTCCTTTATTACAATTATTGTCAAAATGAATTCAGTTTTTTTTTTTTTAGGATTATTTAATTTTCTTATACTACGTCAAAAGAACCAAAGGGCCTACTCAAATCAAACCAGTCCGAATGACAAATTAACTTTCAGTTCCTCTGCTTTGCTAAAGTTGCTGTAGTTAGCTATAGAAGTGATCACGCATTTGGAATATGGCTATTATGAGATTGGAGTTGTTTTGAATGCAAAATTTGGTGATTATTTTTTAAAAATATTTGTAAATATATTTTTTATAATCAGGTACATAAAAACATATAAATTTGTGCTTTGTACATAAAAACATATAAATTTTTTATTAATGAAAATTAGTGGTACCTATCACATACTTCATACATCATAAATTTATTGTTGTTTATAAAAATAAAACAGGAATTAAATTTATTTTCATGTTTTGCATTGCTCTGGTTGCAGATATTTTCTTCTGTATTATTTCTTAGGTAATTACTTTTTGGTGTTTTATTTATCATTCTCAAACTGTTAGGTACGTGTTTATTATAAATAGGTTAAATATAAATTTACGTAATTTTTAATTGACGCAAACGTTATATTCAAATGTCTACAGACATTTTCGTGTCACTATTACGAATATTTGAGTTATAATATATTAATAAATATACAAGTATCTCGCGTAATAAATTTTCTTTAAGTATCCCATTTATCATTTGAAAAATTTGGAGCTCGGTAAATGATATATTTTACGAGAGAAATACGGTTACAAGCCGTCAGGATAACACTCACTCAAGCTGTTGAAGAATTGGGATTACAGGGGTAAAATAAAATAGCGACATTATTGATTGTGAAAATCGAACTGAAGCTAGACAATCCTTTGCATAACCACTAAGCTATTTATTTACTTCTTGCAAAGCTGGATTTATAGTTTACATAGCATAACATAGCATAGCATAGTGAAAATATAAATAAACCCAAGTACGTAAGAGCATTTACAGTTCTCTTACATAACATAACATTGCATAGCATAACATAAGAAATGAGCAAATTTTATTTCTTATGCTATGTTATGTTTTCCGGTTATGTGCGGACACTATCGGAAACACTCGGATGCCTAGTGACGGTTCGCAGCTGTCATATTTATGTTTGATTTCAAATTTTAGGTTATATCACAAGGTATTGAATGACATTTGTTTATGTGTTTCTACACATTTATTATATTTTTTAGAAAGTGGACTAAGGGAAACTAAAATACACATAATAGTGCAGTAGCTACTTTTACAATATCATCATCCATTTTAAAACTAAAAGTACGATCTCGCAAAAGATCAAATTATAACCTGTATATGGACAAATCAATGTCAAAACAATATTAAAAATCGCACTTGAACACTGAACATTCTTTCAAACAATCTTCTTCTTTTTATTCTTTAAGAACATAGCAAAATTTTATACTATAAAACCTACAAAATTTTTTATGTTATGTAAACTATGAATCCAGCTTTACTCGTATTTTTTGTATTTACTGTATAAAATTAATTACATCCTACAGCAAATATGTTCGTTAAATTGGGAGTGTTTCATTAGGCTATCCACACTATTAACACTAACTACAAATTAGGGCGGAATTGAATGTAATATAATCTAAGCCCCGCTGCAGGCTAGACTGGCATTCCAGCTAAATGCATGACCTAATTTATTATTCGCTTACAAAACTAATTCGTTCTTACAGTCGTTAGTCATATGATACGACGTTTTTCGTTTTCTTTGAGGAGATCCTATCGATTTTCCTCGAACCCTTTAAGTGATTTCATTTCTCATTTTAAACTGCATTGATTCACTTGCTCCCTGCCTGCAATTTAATGTAGCAGCTTTATGCTTCCTAAAACAGTTTTATTTTACAAAGCTAGTTCAAGAGTCCTTTATTCATATCTGGATGTGACAGCTTTGCATGTTTGCACAGTTATAGAATCGTGTGTAAATCGACAAGAACATGAAACTTGATGTTTAAATTATTTTTCTACGTTCTTGTAAAAATACATACTGACTCATTTTTGCGGTCTAAGTAACTTGTAATAAAGTCAAAATAACACCAGTTCCGAGATATCGTAATTTGCATAAATAATTAATTCCGTATTTTATATTAAATGAATTGTATAAAAACAGTATAAAAAGTGGGAGAGTTAGTATTGTACTCATGGGATTGTAGCACGAGCTGTGCAATAAATTGGCACTTTTGACGGTAGTAGAATTTGCATTATAGGGAATATAGTTTAATTTTATTATTTTTTAGATATTTCCAAAAGTGCAAATACAAAAATATTTAAAAAGAAAACTGCATCTAACAAGTATAAATTTGATATTAAACTTTTATTCTTACAAGACTATAAAGTAAATTAAAAATTATTATTTTTTTTTGCCATTTGACACTTTTACTAACAATTTTTTACATGGCAACCGTTCTAAAAACACATAGCAATATAATTAATGACGATAACTTTCAAAATAGGTATCTATTAAAAATAATCACTAAATTAATATTAATTCTAAAATCGGCAAAAATGTATGTTTTATATGCGGCACCAAATACAGATTTACAGCTTCGGATGCATTCATTGTATTCAAAATGAAACGACAGCCTCTGCTGAAAATGCCTAGTTAGACAAATAGCTATTATAAAGAAAAAGTAAAAAATTAACGGACGAGTATTGAATTAAACTGTCGACTTCATTAAATGAAACATAAAATATGCAATTATTAATAAATTGCCATATTTGCACGTATTTTATCATATTTCGGCATTTCCTGGTTGCATAAATAGCTATTGTGTTTTCTTCTGATATTTTCTGTAACTGTTAAAGATTACAACAAAATGTATTGTTTCAATGTTTTCCTAGCACTCTCAATTTTAATTTTTCTTTATTAGTATCATTTTTCATTTGCTTCATACTTGTGCAAAAAAATAAACAGTTAATTAAGAATTTGTTCTCGTACGGTATAGTTTTCAATTGTAAATATTTTTCATATACAGGGTGTTTCAGGACTAGTGTAACAAACTTTAACAGCTTATTCCTGAGGTCATTTTGAGCCAAAAATGTCATATGAACATATGTCCTATTCCTTCTAGTTACCCAAATACAAGAGGTTGAAGTTCTACAAATAACACGAAATTTTCTAATTTTTGTAATCAAGGTACTTTCGGAAACCAAGAGTTTTATTGAAAAGTCATACATTATTTGTCTTAATTAATTTGATTTATTAATATTAACGAATACAATTTAGAGAACATAACACACAATGACACAATTAAATAGACAAATAAATAAATTCGAAACACAGAACATAACAACAACATGGGAAGGCTGGCGTCTGTTTGGGTATCTGTTTTGGTATTCTCTAGACGCGTAACGGGTATTACCATTACATAATCCATAAATAAAAATCATATCTGCATATTCAGCAGTACAATAACTATCCATTATGAAACAAAAATACAATTAAAAGTACAAGTTTTAATTTAGACAAATAAGGTATGACTTTTCAATAAAACTCTTGTTTTCCGAAAGTACCTGGATTACAAAAAATAGAAAATTTCGTGTTATTTATAGAATTTCAACCTCTTGTATTTTGGTAACTAGAAGGAATAGGACCTATATTCATATGACATTTTTGGCTCAAAATGACCTCAAGAATAAGCAGTTAAAGTTTGTTACACTAGTCCTGAAACACCCTGTATAATTGAGATTGTTTTGTATGACAAGTAAACTTCTAATTCCACTGTACGGAGACACATCCATCTATCCATCCGCACAGACGTCATTGAGAAATAGGCCAAAACAGACTAAGGGTATCTCAAAACATGTGAAAATCTCGCAATTGATTTCTGTATATTGCATATATTATTATACACCCGGTATGTATCGCCTAACTACATTCCATTAAAGGAAATAATACAAACCCATGAAATATATTCAACCAGTACTTAATCTCCTCCAGTCCCTATTCATCTCACTTTCGTCTCGTCCACATCAGCCAATTCCTCAATCACGGAATCATTCGATCATGCAACGAACCATTACCTATCACTTTATTCCTCTGACGCCCATACAATCATTCTCTGTCGTTCTAGGTCTCTGGTATCTCTTTTTAAATTTCAAACATGATCAGTATTATCTATAATACCTATATTAAATATCAAAGTTGATAGCAATAAGAGTTATATTTGCTGTGAAAGATAGAACACCTAACATGGTAATGTAGTACATAAGACTATAGTGTTTCACTTTTACATCAATTTGACTGTTTTAGAAATAGTCACGTAGAGTTTAAATGTCAAGTAAATATGCGACGCGTGCATTACCTACCGATAATGTACCATGCTTTCACATTTAAAAGGAAAAGTACAAATCGGATCTCATGCATGCAGCATGTAGCACACACTTTGATTATGTTGTAGCAGAATTTCAACAAAATGTCATACAGATATATAGATAGTATACCAAGTAATACATATTTGGAAATATAACATACCTAGTGTCGGTTGTTTTAGACGTGATAATATGGCATAGATTGTAATATGTGATATTAAAAAGGAAAAAATATACGTTGTTATGTAGAACTTCGGTTACACATTCTGTTTATCTAACTAACCTATATTAAAATGGATTTCAGGTTTTGTACGAGTTACGGCTTCGATTAAATTAAATTAAACAAAAGTTACTACCTACCTACTTTAGAAGACAACTGTATTAATCTTTCTGTTTTTCCAGAATTATGCATAGGTTAATGAATACGAGTATAAAAATATAATTAGTATATTAATATGTAACTATAGGAATAATTAATAAAAATTGGTGTTGAGATTTTCAAGGAAATACATGTTTTAGGTCCTCTTAAATTGGTTTGGATATACCAAAATATATGGGTCTGTATGTGTAATAGTTTACTCATGAAAACAGGTTACACACAAGTACATTAGATTATGGATGTCTCTTACACTTAAAATGTGACCGCCATATTGAATCCGCCATTTTGAATTTTAGAATTTTGACATTAAATTCGTAATCAGGGACCACAAAAACCCTATTATACACTTTTATGTGTGAATTTAGCGAACTTTTCCAAAAGGTGTCCGCCATATTGGAACCGCCATTTTGAATTTTACAATTTTGACATAAAATTCTTAACTAACGACCCCAAAAACCCTATTATACACTTTTATGACTGAATTTAGCGAAATTTTCCAAAGGGTGTCCGCCATATTGAATCCGCCATTTTGAATTTACAATACTGACATCAAAACTCATCCCTCTCGCACTTTCGGTCCATGCTGAATGTACGTTTCCATGTTTACTACCCCTGACGTAGGCCATAGGCCAAAGGTAGGCCATGTCAAAAAAAATAGAACGAAACTTTATAATTATTGTACAATTCATGAAAATGTGCTGAATTTAAAATAAAAAAATGGAAGTTTACTGGACATGATACACAGTCTGATGTTTTACCACGGAACTACTTACCCTATTAAAAAATGAAATTTTGTTTTTTATGTTCGACTGTTTAATAATCACTTGTTTATGATATTGTTTACCGGACATAAAGTGGCTCGTTATTGACTTGTCTTATAAAGTGAAAACAAAAAGGCCTATTATCAAAATAAATTTCATTAATTTATTAGGTAAGAATGGAGTAAACAGCTCCATGGTGACGTGTTGGACTGTGGATCGTGAGATCCTCAGTTCGAATCCCACTTCCGACAGTTGAGTATTTAAATTTACCCCTGTGGTTCCCCCTCCACTAACAACTTTGGGGGCTAAGACTTGACGGCTGGTAACCGCATTTCATACGCAAAAATATATCACTTACCGAAATCTGCATAAGCAGAGTGCCACACCCATACTGAGTAAAAGGCGTGATGATATATTTATTTATTAAATGGGAATACCACTATTAGTAATGTAATGATTTATTCCATAATAATTGGTCAGAATGATTGAGATGTGTAATGAAAACTTGCATTTTTTTTTCATAACAAATATAATAAACTATAAACAACTTGGTAACCAAACAAAAGCAAAAAAAAAAACACATTTTGAAACTATTAGTTTTTTCATTTCAACGTCATGTATCAGATTCTAAGCTAAAGAGAAATAATCTACAAGATGAACATTAAAATCTGTATGTAACACACCCATAATAGGGTTTTATTGGCACGTCTTTTCATGTGCCTCGCTTTGCTGCGCTCTCTCGACCTCTAAACTGTCTCGTCCCTAAATTATGTACTTGTTTCATAAATATCTATTATAATATTAATACCTATATTTATATTTCAATAATTATAGTTGCTATGAGAAAGAATCAAATTGCTGCAATATTTATATTTTGAAAATTAGCATTTTATTACCTCGTGTATAAATTGACAAATTTATTTTTATAGTGAATTCGTTATTAGTTTGTAATTTGTTTCAATCTTGTACATATCAATTGCTTTAAATAATGAGTTCTTAACGTCGCAGTTTAGACTGCGATGTAGAAAGTAGAATTGATGTTTTATAACATCCATAAATCGCAAAACATACAATAAGTACGAGTACTTTTTCATTATTTTTTATTATTTGTTCTTTCCTATGAAGCTATACATTGAAGAAAATTGTGTACTTAGATCAATTTTTCATCGTATTGTCTACTGTTCTGTATTCTATTTATAGCGTAAAATAAATTACTTTTATTAACTGTCAACCACAGAATCGTGAATAGATTTCAATTCAGAGAAAAAATAATCGATAGAGTGACAAGATAGCATTAATTTTCGAATGCGCTTTGTTGAAGTATTGGAGTAGGCCATGGGTCGGTCCCACATGCATCCTTGAACAGTTGAATGTCGAGCGCTTGGTTTGGTCTGAACCGGAAGGGGGTGGCCTGATGTTCGGCTGTTCCACGGCCCGCAACTGCATGAAAACTTGAAAACCGTGAACGTGAACGTGAACATTGAGAGCGCTGTGGATCGTGATATGAAATGAAAACAAAAGAACGTGCAGTGTTGTTGTCTGTTGAAAAATGAGTTCCATGAATGAGTGGGAAGATGATATGATGCTATGAATACCTAGTTCTAGGACGAGGTTATTATATTTTTTCTTCGCGGGATGCCGGGATGTAAGCTGATCGGGTTTCGTGGAAGGTTTATTTTTTGTTGTACCTAGACAGTTTTCCAGAAAACAAAAAAACTACTAGAAAATAATAATACCCGAATTCTTAAAATATGTCTACTTCTGAAAAATAATTTCAAGGGAAATGTATAATTTTAAAGAAATATGGCTTTAGTAATTCAAAAAAAGAATATCCTTTATCATATTTTTAGGGATATATTGGTAGTTAAATTTAAATAATTTTACCTACGTTAATTATTATTGCTAATATATTGCATTTGAAATATTTTTGCAAGTTACTCCACATTCGAAATTAATAAAATTTATTGTTTATGTCACGTCGGTTTTGAAATCATGACCAAAATCTATTCAGTTTTTCGAATTGACATGAAATTTTCTCTTTTCGAATACGCTACATTTTCTCGTTCGTAAGTTATTGAATATACGGACACACATTCATCATAGACGTCTTTATTTACAGGTATAAAAATCTGATGTGGGTATCACACGACTTTCTTATAAATATAAATCTAAATTTGATTGTTAAATATTGCACTCTACATACTATATTAGATATATTTCTCTTATTTGTTTGTTCTTGTAGCAATTATGATTATTCATAAATATCCTTAAACATAATTTAGTTATTCCCAAAACATTTCTTATGTTTAAGGGCGAATATTTCCATCTACGAATCAAGTATCAAATAAATTATTCGCCAAATAAATGAAATATGTCGCAACGTAATCATAGCTCAAATGATACATATTGTTCTAGCTGTCATTTTTTGATGCGTATTTTTTATTTATTAGACGAATAACGAAGATTATTTGTAGATGGAAATATCGGCCCTTTTAGTTTAATAGCTAACTTGATAAAATTTTAATTAAGGGGTAAATAGCTCCATGGTAACGCACCGGACTGTGGATTGTTAGACCCTCAGTTCGAATCCTACAGCCAACAGTTGCCATTTTAGATATACCCCTGTGGTTCCTCCTCGACTAACATCTTTGAGAACTATAATTTGAAGGCTGGTAACCGCACCTCATACTAAAAATAGTTATTTGTATCACAAGGTTGGAAACTGCTATTTTGAGAGTGCGAGTTTATTTTGATAGGACGAGCCGTAGGCGAGTCCTACAAATACGAGCACTCGCAAAATAGTTTCCAACCGAGGGATACACAAGATTTTTCGCGCCAACATTTATGTAAGATCCTAGCGGGATAAGATAGGTGTGGTTGCCCCCGGGGGTTTTTGCATTTCCATCATTTTATTCGTGTCAAACACCAAAAAATAAAAGATTCTGCACAGTTTTTAACCTAATAATACCCCTCTTTGCATTGTTATTGAAGAAATTCAGTTTTTTTTACTATGTTATCGATTATTATTTTTTTCTTGCAATTGAACAAGTTATTATAAGCATGTATAATTTTTTTTATTATTGTTTACACTTCGAGGAGTATGTATGATTTTTTTTTTAATTTTCCAAAGTTATTTCGGTAGTAAAAAATTTAATTATTTATAAAAAAATCTCAAAAAAAAGATTTTTTCATAACAAGTTGCTGTTTCACAGAGTTTTTATAGGATTTCTGGGTCCGACTACTCATCAAATATAGTCCATTATGTGACCTTTAAGATGCACTTTGGATCCTTAAATTATCTTTTTCCGTTTGGCTGACAACTTGATTTAACTGAAGCTACTTTTTGGAAATAGTTAAATTATTTTACTTTTAGTAAAAATCTACCTTTAATTTGGTACCAAACCTGACAGAATTTGATTAACTACTATATTGACGATTGTTTAAAATTTATTTTGAACATTTTAGTTTTCTCCCTAAGACATTTTACTTGATACCAATGCAGTTCAGGTTTTATATTACATTTGAAAAAACAATTGATATTCTTCCAAAACAAATTGTTGACATTTGACTTTAAGTCTCCTTCTTCAAAACATTTTATTTAAAATGATTTAGTCAATATTTATTACGTCGTTTTCCAAAATATTATTACATATAATTTAGGTTTTCTCGATACCGGAAGCAGGTTTTATATTCCAAATATTATTATTTATATTTTTGTTTTCCAAACAAATAGAATTTATTGTTTTGTGTATCAAGTGCAACTCCGCTTCCGGTTGCGCAATTGTTACTAAAATAAAATCAGTTCATCAATTCATAAATCTTGTAATTATAAAGTTTCGTTAAGCTGGATTTATAGTTTACATAACATAGCATAACAACAAATTTTGTAGGTTTTTTTGGGTTTCCATATTATCGAGAGATGGCGTTGATCACAATTCCCAAAAAGTACATGTCAAATTCATTTTGTATGATATCTTATGATGGCGAATGCTTGCATTTGTATAGTTAGTTTGCTTTTATTTGCAGCAGAACTGTTGCCATACACATTACAAATTTTCCTGTTTTTATAGGTTTTTTTTTGGAGAAAATTCAATCTTAGCCTATAATCTACAAATACAATGAACCTTTCATTTTTACATCTTATTTAAATAATACTGCTTAAATAAATATTATACTTACATTGAAAAACTCTGAAAATAACTACTATTGTTATAAATTAAATTGCTATATTTTTGCTGAATTTATTGTTTATACTCAAATGTAATGCTTCCTACTTAAACAATTATAGAGATATACCAAAAATAAATGAATATATTATATTCTATCATCCCAAAAGTACTACGTGCATGAATTCATGTAAACCATCTATCTAATAATACCAAACAATAGTATACAATATCTATATCAAAATAAACAAATGAATAGCTACATAACAAGTGGACGTGCATATTCACCACACCTCTCAACATACAATATGTCGGATATGAAACAAAAGCTAAAGGCTTTATCGATTGGTGATAATTATCTGGCGATCAGGAATATCATTATGAAGTGACGTCACTGCATAATAAACGATCGATGCATTACTCAAGAGTTTGTCATCAAAATTAAGCAGATTCTAATTGGTGAAGTGTGTCATGGGGTGTTGACTAACAAACATTAATCACGAAGAAAGCTGAGACTACCAATAAAAATTAGTTATGAGCATCATCTATGAACGATGAGATGTTAATTAGTCTTTTATTAAATTATATTTCTCTGTTCACGAAAAATTGAAATTATATTCACTGTATCTTTTTATAGGGTAAATAATTCTGTGTTTACGTGGATCGTCAGATCCTCAGATCGAATCCCCCAGCCGACAGTTTGATGCCATTTAATTTTATTTCTATTGTTCTTCCTCCACTGACATCTTTGAAGGCCAGAATTTGGCACCTGGTAACTTCATGTCGCTTACAAAAATATATCACTTAGAAAAACCTGCGAAAACAGAGTGCCCTGCACAAAATGGGTAAAAACCATGAGAAAATAGTATATTCTACAACAAGTAATGGAATGGCACATATTTCTCGCGAGCAAAAAGTTTGCGAGTGTGGGATATGCCATTTCGTTACATATTGTAGAGTGTAGACTATACTTTCTATAACAAGATTTTGGAAGTTATACACAAAATACAAATATAAAACTGTTAAAAACGTCAAATTCAAATAAATAAAATTAAAACAAACAGACGTAACCATAGTAATTGAATCAAGATACTTCATATATCGCGCTAATATGCGGCTCTGATTCGTCGAATTTATTCCATACGCGGCGTATGGAATGATAGTTATTCCAATACAATTTTTAGTTGAGGAATGCGTAGTTTCCAAAAAAGAGTGTTATAGAAAGATCTATTATATTTGAATAATCATAAAGAATTGATATAATTCAAAACAGCAAAAGCAACCAGGATGATACGGACACCTAATAAGTATGGACCAAAACAACCTGATTAGGAAAATTCTAGAATCAGAATACAACGATAAAAGGAGAAACCGAGGAAAACATGGGAAGTATGAATAGTAGAAATAGGAAACATAATAGGAAAAGTATAGAAGAAATGAAAAAGATTGCAAAAATAGTATAGAATGGAAGGAATGTATAAAAACTTTAAGCGAGAAATTTCTACACCCAACGGGGGTATAATGATAAAAAAGAAGAAAGAGAATAATAATAGGAGGTGAGGACGAATAACTATTAAAACATCTGTTCGAAATGTGTAAAATGTTAATCTGTGTCAAATGCAATAATTAAGTAATACATTTCAGATATACGGCCGATATTTCCATCTACGAATAAAGTACCGAATAAATCATAGCTCAAATGATACTTATTGTTCTAGCTGTCATTTTTTGATGCATATTTTTTTATTTATTCGACGGATAACTTATTCGGAAGTTTATTCGTAGATGGAAAGACCGACCCTTATATGAATAAGTACCAGATTTGTTTTTCATAGTGGAACCGAAACCAGTAGGTCACCGTTGGTTATAAGTTGAAGCTAACTAGGCTTAAACCCTAGAACATTATCTTATCTAGCAAGCGTTCTATCCACTTTACAAATAACTTCTCGTTTTTGCTCCGATTCCAGTTTTTATGCACTTTTATATTAGTTCACTTATTTATCCGGTGACCTGATTAAATCTTTGATGTTTGCCCTTAATCACAGCGCGTGGGGCTCACGCTTAACGCTAACAGACTGCACTCAGCGACAGGGGGAGTTTTTCCCACAGTTAGTAGAAAAAATTGGTCTGATAAGCCTCGCCACAAACAGCAAAAAATAAATTAAATTACAGCTTTATCGAATAAACTCGTCTGGGGCTACAAACAGTCAGTGTAACTTTCCCATGGAAGGATCTAATTGCTACAAGCTTGCCTGTGACTAACTCTCCCCTAATCTGTGAACCAGAGAATTTATTACTACGTATTTTATCTAGATAATGGGATATCTTTTTCTTAAACTATGTGAGAGAATGATTGATAGTATGAGCATTTTCAACTATACTATTAATTATCTATACTTTTGTTGCTAGCAGAACGGTGTTACTACCGTATCCAAATATGAGCAATAGGCGTTATAAAAATAAAACATATAAAGACAATTAAAAGTGTCAACTGTTTCATAAAATATAGTCTCCTAATAATAAGTTATTAATTCACAGAGATCGGCCAATCCAATCAATCGGTAACTACAGACGCGTTTCGTTGTTATTGGAACTCATCAGTGTAGTGTAATCGCTTATTGTTGCATGTAAAGCAGTGGCACCGATTGACTGGTTCAGCGAGATCTAAGATCCCAACAGATTGGTAAATGGAACTGAGAAGTAACTTTATACTTCCAGAACCATCTACCGTTCTTAAACTTAAACAGAAGTAAATGTTTTCAAAAAACGAAAACTGTCTATGAAGCATAAAAAATATAAAGACTATAAAAAGTGTCAACTGTTTCATAAAATAGGCGTTATGATATATTTATTTCAATTATCGAGAGATTTTCAGAAAACAGATTTATATTTATTTATTATAGTATAGTGTTGTATTATTTCCTGTGGAAATTTTGTAGAAGATTGTAATGATACAGTGACGTATTTTAGAGTTCTTTTCGTTCCATTTCTTGCCGTTAAATAAATAAATCTTAATTTGCTATTGAATTAACAAATATTATCCGTTTTTGTTTAATTTGACCGGGTTACAATTTTTCTAATAAATTTTGATTTAAATTTTATTGATATATCGTGGAATACGAATATTTAGGTAACCAAATGGACTTATTTTTAAATTATAAACAACTTTTGCTAGAAAGTATAAAAGTGTTACCAATATGAATGTTATTTACAAAAAATATATTACAAAAATTATAAATAAATTCCTAATTTGATTGTAAATCCTTATTTTAGTGATATACATAATTTAAATTATCTTACAATTATGTCTTATATTTTTCTTTTTCTTATTAAATCACAATTTGACAACTTATTAAAGATATTTAAGATTGTACCATTGGCAACACTGCTACACCGTCTTGTGTCTGATAACCTAACTTTCAACGTGTCAGTTTGTGAGTTGTGTTCTCAAAGTGTATTTTAGGTCCAAGCAAATCGTTTTTAGAAACATGTCGTGAAAAAAATGTTGTGTCTAACACGAGAGGAAAGCTCTTCTTCCACTCTCGTTCGAAATGCCTCACTCGCTGCGCTCATGAGGCAAACTTCGAACTCGAGCGGGAAAAAGAAGCGCTTTCCTCTCTAGTTTGACAAATAACTATTAATTATACAGAAACATACCATCTTATTTGTTTATTTCCTATTTATATTTGAGAAATTTAATTTTATTTCGTATATTCAATTTTTTGATATATTTCACAGTCAAAATGACATGACATTTAAAATTTTTAAGAGTTTCCATGGTGTACAAGGAATGCAAGATTTATGAAATGTAATTTCTTTATATTTTATTATCTCTAAATCTAATGAAAATTAATAAAATTAGTGTAATCAAAACACATGTAAAATTAAATATTTTACAACTTTCAAAATAACATAAGTTGTTGAAAAAGGACATTTGACCGTGTTTTTTACGAAAAACTGATAAGGGCTTCAAGTGAACTACTACTTCCGGTTGACCAATTTTAACCAAAACCTAATCAGCTCTTCATATAAATATAAGAAGCAAAAATTCCCAAAATTACATTTTTTGGTATTATAGTATTTGAGTTATGTGAGTCGAAAGAATCGGTACAGATCCAGACCATATTTCCTCTGAAAATTCAGTTGCTCAGTTTTAGTATTGTTCGCGACGAATTTAGCGTATTTCTATAAGCACATGTCTGAGTTGTGGAAACCTATAGAAAACATCTCTTTATAATATAAATATCGTGCTTTCGTGTAGTTATTTGAGGCATTTTACGAGCTCGTAATGCAAACATTGAACTCTAGTCGCCGAGGAGCGTAGGAGATTTAACCCCTGCTCTGCTTTCCGCAATCCGCCGAAATAAATCACACACAGGCTTCCATCATTCAGTCGTGCGCTGGTGCATCGAGCTCATGTACTTATAGATTGAAAGATATGTTTTTGTGCTTGGTTTTATGCGTTTAACTTTTGGATTTTTAAATCTAAATATTATTCCGCTTATCGAACATTATTTTATGTTTGCTTTTGTATGGGATGGTTATTTCTGTAGTGAAATTTATTATCTTTGATATGTGTTTTTATAAATTATTTTTTGAATAACTGTGATACCTGTAACATAAATAAATATTTAATAAACGTTTACTGAGAATCTAGAAGTAGTTTCATAGTGGTTATTGCTGATGACAACTTATACAACGTTCAAGACAGCACTGAGACCTAATTTGGAAGACAATAAGATCTTCAAGTTTAGTTGTATGAGGCAAACGAATAAACAATATCTAAATGGGTATAAAATGTCAATTTTGTTATTATTCTTTAGAAGTTCTTATTATCAGTTGATAACCGATTTTTACTTACATATTCTTTTGTATTTTGTTTTGTTTCTTTTAATAGTTATTTGTGTATCAAGTGCGGAAAGAGCATTGTTTGTTGCACGCGGCGAGAAATTGTTGATCGAGGCGAAGCCGAGATCAACAACTCGACAAGTGCACCGAACAAGCTCTATCCGACGAGATACACACAATATTTTTTCTACAATCGTTGAACAATGTCAAGCTGTAGAAAAAAATTAATTTTCAAAATTATCTTTGGTCACGCCTATAACAATTCAGTAAAATTGTAGTTACCTATGTCACCGTAATCATGACAACGTTTATGAACAAAATAAAAATTTTCAAAGAAATCATAATTCGACACATGGAGTACATTTGACATATGGAGTACATTTGACATAAAGTCTACGGAGTGAATACGTTTATGGTGATTAAGTTGAAGTGTATGTACGTATATGCCAACTGTATTTGCAATAGCAAGGTTATTATCAGAAAAATCCAATGCATCATTTACTTCTTTTACCTAATTTATTTTTGTTTTGTTTTTGTCGCGCTAGTGCGACAATATGTCACTTTGTCGCCCTAGAGCGACAATTTTGAACATTTCCTAACCAAAAATGGAATAACAATGTCGATATTGTGCAACGATTGTAGAAAAAACATCTTTTTCTCACTAATTATTAAATTGCTTACTTTGCTCACTCAAAATAGAATGTTTGTGGAAAAAATTTTATTTTACACTCGTGAGCATGCGTAAATACATACATAACATCACGTTATATTCCACTTAGTGGGGTAGCAGGAACCTTGAAAAACAGTCACACCACTTACGCCTCGTCTACAAAATTAGATTCATGCATGCTTGTCTATTCTTCACACTCGAAATCATTCGTTCACGCAACAAACCATCAATCATACCTAATCACTTATTCCTCGAACGCCCACACATTCGTTCTCCAACAATTTCATCTGCATATATTAGTTTCACCAGCCTTTCATTCGACATTCGCTCAACATGTCCAAACCACCTCAACTGACTCACTCCCACTTTCTTAACAACATTCTTCTCAATCTCACACTCATGATACACCAATGTATTCCGTATACGACCACTTCTCGTATACCCACATACTCCTCTCAAATATCTCATTTTCACAGCAGTTATACGTCGTTCATGCTCCTTCATCCACATCCAATATTCAAAACATCAATGTATGCATTAACACACCATTATTATCACTCAATCGAGCATCTCTAGAAACATTCACGTTTCGAGCAAATGTACCCAGAGCACCCAATACCTTGCACCCTGCAGACACTCGCCTTTCAATCTTCCGGTCAATACGTTCATCCCTCGAGAACATACTTCCCAAATATACAAATTCATTCAATTGTTCCAGTCTCACACCATTCACTGAAACATTACAATCAGCCACCAAATTATTCTACTCAAACACCAACACTTCACATTTATCGACATCCAGTTGGGGGCTAATGTATTTTTAAATGTACTAACCTTAAAAACTGTCCAGCTCTCAGTTATATTATTACTTATCATCAATTGTTTTACTGCACTGAAATCGTTCCAATATTTTAGATATGTAAATATAAATCATATCGTTTTCAAAATTGTGTGAAATATTGGATGAAAAATGTTTAGTACACGATACAATTTTTCTCGTATTGAATATCGTACGAGAAACAGTAGGTTTGTTCCAAGTGGTCATTTCTGACATGTTTGTGACAAATTTCAGTGCGCCTGCGAAAAATGTAAACAAGTTAAGTTTGAAACATGACTGGAACGGTGAATGGAATGAAGCGCATGTGCATGCTCATATTTTGTTTTGACAGCTAATCTTAAAATAAATATAAATAAAGAAATTCATTCATTTTTCGTCACAAAAAAAAAAGTTTCAAAGTTAACTTGTTTACATTTTTCGCAGGCGCACTGAAATTTGTCACAAACATGTCACAAACTTGTCAGAAATGACCACTTGAAACAAACCTAATATGATATATTGGATCGTGTATTACAGGCTTTACACACATGTGTACAAATATATGCAGATTATTAATAATAGCTATTAAAATTCTATATGCATTATTAGTTACCTACTAAATTACATATTATTTTACTTGATTATCAGTTTAAAAGCAAAGAATTATATTATTTATCTTTTAAACTAATTAATACGAATGAATGTTTTATAGTTATTTTTAATAATTGAAGAAGTAAATTAACTCTGTTACGCGTTGTTATTGTATCTGTAGTAAATAGTAAAGTGGAACACTAATGGATGCAATAACTCGTCAGTAACAAGCGAGACTCTCGTTGGGAGACTTGCCACCACGACTCTCATGTCCCAGTGATTTATGTTTGTCTGGGGACGCGAGACGTGCGACCAAATTTAATACGACAGCAAATTTGCTTACGTTAATTTTATTAACGTGCTGGTATGACTAGGAAATTCTGCCCTGACTTAATGGCATTTTAGATTGCTAGTCTACAGTCTAGTTACCACCGGCGAGCGTATAGCGTTGGGGTTGTTTTTGTACCGTGCATAGCAAATTAAATGGCTTGTTCTAATGGGTTTCTAACAACAGTTAAGAAGTAGATGAAGTTAGAACATAACAAACGTTTTCTTTTATATTTGTTACGTTAAATGGTGTGATAATACCCGAATGAGGTATGTGCGAATTTAATCTATTTATGAAGCAATAGTTATTTATTATACGTATGTCAGTGGTACCAACTGAAAACAGTGTTTCCGAAGCCCCACAGCTTATCCGAAGCCCCCACAGCTTATCTACTTTTATAATAAAACAATTTAAATTTCCGCGCCATATATTAGTTGTCAGTGGTACCAACTGAAAACAGTGTTTCCGAAGCCCCACAGCTTATAAAACTCGAAAGTAAAATTTGGGCACGAGACCGAAGGTTAAAATTTCAACAAACTGCAAATGTTGCAAATGAGAATTATGAAAATACATGAATTTGAAGTAAATAAGACTATGTCAATAAATATTAATATTAATGTAAATGTTATAGCTATTAACATACCTAATAATGTTATGAATATCATAACAGCCGCAAATGTCAGTTTGAAATCCGAGCTCGTACAGCGAGGATTTTTAATACACCTAAGGTCTGTTATGACTCATAACATTCGTGGTTTGTTCAATAGTTTACCGGTTTCAGAATATGAAGACGTGCAAGAATGCAACAAATAATTTTTGGCGACTAAATCTCAAAAAAGATTCGAATTTGTGTACCAAATATTCATGGATTGGAGATTACAAAAATACATAATAAATTTTTAACTATTTGAATATTGTTCATAATTTAGAAATAGTATTGAGTGCTCGTAGAAGAAATATAGTACATAACTCGAGATGTACCTAAGGCTATTTCGCCCTCGTGAAATTTCAAACTCGCCGCCACGCGGCTCGTATGTCAATTTTTTCACTCGTGGGTAATTTGCTTCTTACATCTCTTGTTATGTAATATACTATAATACAATGTAGAACACTTTATTTAACAAGAAAATTTTAACATAATTGGACACACGTAATTTTACTTGTATTTTTAAAATTATACTCGTTGTACACTTCAAATTCAGACAGAAATGAAATAAACAAACAAATCATTACGCCATTCATCCATTTTTGGTATGGCACTCTACTTTTGCAGACTTTCGGCCATTCAGCTGCAAGAACATCATCGCCGAATATCTAACTTATAATGATATTTTCTAAGGTGAATTAGAGTATAATTATTTGAAACCTTAGCTAATTTTATATTCTTGTATTTTGTTTTGAAGTCGTATAAAGCGTTTTGGTTAAGTTTTATTACTAATTAGAATATGATGTGGGTGAAAAAGTTATATTATTTTTTTCACGTTGCGTGTATTTTTTATTTCATGATGTGGCTTTGTGACCAATTTCAGCTCGGGTTTATCTTAATGATCAGGAATTAAGGAACTGTTGAACGATTCTGAATGGTGCTATTGACCCTTATTCGTTCCTCGAAATCAGTTTCTTGTTGCTGTAAGCTTCTTTGATCGCCCTTCAAACGCACAAAAACTGTCCTATTTAACCGATATCCCATCTCTACGATTTCCTGCCAAGATTGAGAGCTTCCATTAGAACTGGGCCACATTTACAGGCTTTTTCTGAACTAACAACTGGCTTATTATTATTGATTTATTGTGGGATTATAAGGGTTGATTAATATTAAAATTATGACTGTTCTAGAATAGGAAAGAAAAATAGATTAAGGTTAATAACGAGTAATTTAATAATAATAATTTTCTACTTTACGCATATTTAATTATTGGATAAAGATAATAATTTGTATGTATGTATGTATGTATATTAATGAATAAATATATCATCACTCCAATTACTAGGGCTGTTCGATATCTTGTTTTGAATATCGATGTTCGATGTTAGAAAAATCGGAGCATTTCGATGACTCACACTGTATATGAAAATTTTTTTTTGTAAAGCGGACTCAACTACTGAGGTTATATGCCGCCTCGGTTCCTTGTTTTCGGTGGTGTGACAACGGCACGCAGTGCTCGTTGGTATAGGTTATCGCAAAGCGGTCACCCATCCAACTACTAACCGCGGGCAGCCTTGCTTAACTTGCGTTATTGAGTGAAGCGGAATCAACGCTCTCTGCCAACTATGTTTCCAATGAATATATTTCTAAATTGAATTATTTTTTAAGAAAAAATCTGATATGGCCAGCACATAACCTCCCGCCCAATACTACTCTTTAAACGGTACAAAATAGTATTTGATGACACAGAAACATACCTTCTTATTTGTTTATTTTCTATTTATATTTGAGGAGTTTAATTTTCTTTCGTATATTTATTTAATTTTTGACATATATTTCACTAAGAAAACAGCTTCACAATCACAATGACATGTGTCACATTTCATAAAAAATTTAAAATTTTTAAATGTTTTCAAGGTGTACTAGGAATGCATTTGTGGAATCTAATTTCTTTATATTTTATTATTTCTAAATCTAATGAAAATTAATAAAATTAGTGTAATCAAAACACATGTAAAATTAAATATTCTTCAACTTTCAAAATAACATTTAATTTAATTTAACCGTGTTTTTCGCGAAAAACTATTAAGGGCTTCAAGTAAACTGCTACTTCCGGTTGACCAATATTATCCAAAATCTAATCTGCTTTTCATTTATATATAAGAAGCAAAAATACAAAAATACATACATACTTACATACAGACATCATCGCGAAAATAGTAAAATCGTATTGTAGAGATCCTAAAATGTGCTTATTCAATGAAAACTCACTACCCAATTTTTTGACTTAAAACAATACCTCTCTTACCTAGAGGTAGGCGGGAGATAAAAATGCTACGAAAATATGAAATTATTGTTCACATTATTTAATTTCTACTCTTACTATTATAATTATGATATTTACAATATATTCTCTTTCGGGAGGGGGTTGATTCCCCCTCCGATAGAAACACTGTTTCAAATATGTGCTAAGTGTAATTATGAGACTTTAAAAATTTAGATTTATATGAATAAAAACGTTGTCCACACCAGATTTTTTGTAGGTGTCTTTCCCTCGCCTCGCCACCTCTGAGTAATTTGGTAGAGTGCGCTAACTAACTGCGCCACGGTGGTCCCCCGGGGCCCCCATCTACACCAGTTTACCTAAATAAAATATCAGCAATTTTATGTTAGTCGCACAAGAATCGAAAAAATCACTACAGCCTATTTACAACAACATGCTGCTAATTCCAAACAAGCCAATTCCCAATGATCCAGCATGACGCATGAATCCCAGCACGTCATAGCTCAGATCGGGGTCATCACATCAGCGTGCACCTTGACGTCACCGTGTGCCACTGTACCCCATGTTGGCCTACATCCCTGCACCCTGCCTGGAGGCTGCGCACGGAGCCGCTGATGTGCGTATTGATCCGGGCTGCTGTACCGCAGCAGCGCTGGTCCAGCGAGTGCCTCTGGTTCCACTGGCTCCGGCTGATGACTCCGTGTCTAGTCGCGACGCACGGCGTGTTACACCCACTTGAGCCCACGTACGCTGGTGCTGGTGTTCGGTGGCGAAGCGATGGTGATGTCTGTGAGTGAGTGGTGAGCAGTGCAGTGGACTCGATGCTTTCTTGTACTGACAATATACTACAAATACGTTACGGTTTAATTACTGATTTTACGAATTCCGTTTGTGGGTAATAACAGCTGATATGAAATCGATTGGAAATGAATAGAAAACTTGTTTAGGCAGTCCTTACAGATGAGTAACGAATTACTATTCGTTCGATGCAGTTATGAATTCAAAACTTTTTTATATTTACACTTTTAGTCTTACTTAATAATTAGAGAAGCTACCATTTTCAAATTAAAAATAACTTTTGGATTAAGTTTTGTAATAGAACATTATAATGAGCATGTAATACAAACTTCATTCTGCCATTACATGCGAGTAGAATACTATACTTTATCCACAACATTTAGGCCTGGTTGCACCAACGTTAGTTAAATTTTAAACTTGGTTTAAATAAATAAAAGCAAATCGAAGTTATATGTTATATGGAGTAATTGACATTGATGTCAAAAATTATTTATTTAAACTAACGTTGGTGCAACCGGCCATTAGTCAAATATTTGTTTTGAAATTATAAGATAAGTAGAATTTTTGCTTTGTCAAATACAAAAATCTGTTTGTTTATCAACATAGACAAATTTAGTAACCATTACTAGACTACGTACTGTTGTAACAAAATTTTGAAGTGATTTGACATTTAGCAGAAAATCTAAAAACCAATTATTCAGCGACAATTTAATCTTAATAAGAAAATAAAAGTATGAAAAATGAGAAAATTAGTGTCTTGATTTTTATGTGGATAAAATTACTTAAAAGTCATTTTGATTTTACTCTTTTGACAGGTAAGATTTGTATTTGATATAACGAAAATTTATCGAATTGTCAATATTATTTCATTAGCAACAGTTACAAAGGTCATTAATTGATACACAATGGTTGAATTATGGGTATATTATTTGACAGTTGTGGATAAAATATTTTATGTACGACCGTGAATTAAATGTTAGTATTCCACTAAATTTGCGTGAGTTAAGAGCTTCATTAACGCACTCGTTTCCATGAAAGTACTATTTATTATAAATGTTGGTAATACAATCTTTATTATTCTTTAAATTAATTATTATATAATTAATTAATCATTTTTGAAGCTTGTTGATATATTTTCTAAATCACTCATTTTCACGGAATGCTTAAAAAAATTATGAAAGACAATTACATAATTGTTTAATGTCAAATTGTGGTTGATATGGATTAAAAACATTTTTACCGGAACTACTTGGATTAATTTTCTACTTGTCAAAAAAATGAAGAAAATTTTTTTACTTTGAGCTAGTGTAGATAAAATGTACAATACACGTGTGGTAATGCATTATTATTATACTTATGTGATTACACATGTGTTTCTTAATAATGCTCTTATCACACTTATATAGTAAATATTTATTATTTAAATATATGTTTCTGATTATTGTACATAATTTTTCTTTCTGATAAATAATAATTGGAAACGGATTTAAATAAAATAGTTTTACAAAACTTAATTCAAAAGTCTTTTATAATACTCGAATTCTGATAGTATTTTTAACTTCTACCATCGATATAACTTTGACATTTGATTAGGGTAACAAGACCTATAGTCTTTTATTATTAGTGTTGCTATTTCTTTATACCTTCTGTACTTTTACTTTTTTAATTTTCTCTGATTGTATTTTTTTAATTGCCGCACTGATAAAAGTTATTTTAACAGTAGCTAATTTTTTCTTCCAAATTATTCAGTTCTAACATTAATTAATACCCTATATGGCACATTTCTTGACA
Source organism: Poecilus cupreus (assembly GCA_963942605.1). Taxonomy (NCBI): domain Eukaryota; kingdom Metazoa; phylum Arthropoda; class Insecta; order Coleoptera; family Carabidae; genus Poecilus; species Poecilus cupreus. The sequence continues at coordinate 2,667,767 of OZ012733.1, read as the reverse complement.
ATTGAAATTTTAATTTCTTAATATTTTATTTATTTTGTGATTTGTCGGAAAAATTCTGATTTAGAAAAATTGTTGCTCGGTAGCATTTCGGCTCGTGATTTTGTCATTCAATTTAAAAATACCCTGGGGTATTTTTCTAAATTTTACCGCTGTAATATGTACGTGATTGGTTGAAAGTAACGAAATTGGACTAAATGATTGGTTTACTGGGCATGTAGAAAATAGTCGTAATTATTATTTGCGTATACTTTCTATTTTAACCAAAATATATTTGTTTGCGAATTTCTTTAAGGGCAATTTTATCAACTCGAACTTTTTATTTTTCCGGATAAATGTCTGTTGCTAACGAAACCTTGTTACCGAGCAATTTCACAAGAGAACAGTTTTAATAAAATCTCATCACTGCAGGTCAAGACGGAATTACAAAACACACTATACCAACATACTCCTAGTTACATTTGTATCACTATCTCTAGTGGTCTGGTGTTTAAGTAGTTTAATCTAGGCTGTAGCGCCTTTGTTGTTTGTTGTTATTTGATGTCAATACTATATTGCAGTAATCAGTAAATGATAGTAATGTTAAAAAAGTGAATTAGATGTGCAATTATGTATTAAGTACGAAGGTATTTCTTCTTTTGGCTCGTTCCATTTTAATTGCCATACATATTTTGTATCTCCTTTTTAATTACTCATTTACACTTATTTATATGGAGATATAGCGTTATCACATAACTCAATCGGTGAGTAGTGTGTGTGTGTCTTGGTTAATTTAACCCCTAATAAGCTAATTATAGCAACTTTTTTATAGTATTCTCTATTAATTTTTTAACAATTATAAATGAGGATAATGCAATATAAAGTTTGTAAACCGCAATAAATTTTAGATTTACAAATTTTTAACCCAACAAATTTTACCAAGCTTATCTTTAATCTTACCTACATTCTGTGGTTTGTATTATGATATAGTGTGTCGAAATTTCTGTGGATCACCATTGCTATCTTCTAAATGACTATGAGAGCTACAAATTACACTTTTGATGTACATTTGAAGGACCATTACAATTATAATTTTACTTTCTCAAAATTTCCCATAGCTCATTACATAATAGCAGGAAACTTATTCATTTTCAAATTATATCTAAACTGTTGTGTAGTAAGTAAAAAATTTGGTTCTGTTTTCAATTGTTTCATTAGGCATGCAGTTAATTATGTTGTTGTGCACATTTAAGAGATAAAACATAAACTTCTAATTTCTAAATTAAATGTAATGAAATGTAAATATTTTTTTCTATGATCAGTACTGAAAATTACACTTTCCGTACACTAACCAAAGCTCGAAAATTGTATATTTCGCATAGTCGTGTGGAATAGCGTGCGAAATTATTCCACACGCAAGTGTGACAAATTTACTAATAATATAATACCGTTTGATAGTATTATTACATTTATATATCATAAAATAATTCATAATTACTCAGAGTTTATATAAATCTTCGTTTTAAATATTAAGATTATAAAGAAAATACAATTTCAATTTTTTAATCAAATATGTCTTTAGTTTTATATAACAATCTATAGATTTATAGTTGGTAACACTGCGCACATCTGCGCTTGGGCCGCATACATGCTGTAATCATAAATGTCAAATAGTTTGAGTTTGAGATGTCATTTCTTGTTTCTAAAGTGTATTATTATTATTAAATCTTGACAAAAGTGTAATCGTAGAAGAAGTATAGTGTGCAACTCGTGCAGAATTACCTATTTCACGCTCGTGTGATTTCAGCACTCGACTTTGTTTCGTGATAAAACTCTTACAACTCGCGTGAAATAGATAACTTTCTGCACTTGTTGCACAATATACTATTTTATTCGAAATGTGAAAAACTTCCTATAATAGAATAAATGTCACACAATTGTTTTTGTCAAAACGGGTGCTACAAAATCCAGCATTACTCAACTCTTTTTACGTATTTTTTTTCTTGCAAAATTATCAAGTTATCTTTTTGCAAGTATGTCAAACATAAATCTACCAGTTTAGATAAATATCAAACTAAATTAAATTTCTGCCAATCTCGGTGCCTAGCACGCCAAAGGTCTTGGGTTCGAATCCCAATGAAGAGCATGGTTGTTTGTGTTGTTCATATAAATTCCGCTTCCCATTTTCGTAAAATAATAAAATAAATCCAATTTAATAAAAAAATGAAATAATAGTAAATAATGCACTATGGGAAAAAATAAAGTAAAAATACTTAAGGCTAGTTGCATTAAGCGTTGTTAATTTTATTGTTAGCTAACAATGTGTTATACTTAACAATAGCCATGAAGCTTGGCACTATATTTTAAACATTTTCTTATTTTAATTTATCGTTTACAGCTTAATACAATCCATTGTAAATCCAGGTAAACACTGATTTCTATATAACACTAGATTGGGCTTAAGTCTTTATGGTGCGTTCCAATTGAACTCCACCATGAGGGTCAAAATTAATGTTTTGTGACACTTCAATATTTAAAGATGATAGGTATGACATGAAGAGAGGTGGTGGCGAGTGCGGTATAGAGAGAGTGAAGTCAGAGCTTCAGATTGCGCATTTATATTATTAATATTTCATTAGAGTGATTTGAGTTTTCCGCTCAAAAGTGTTACAAAACATCAATTTCAACCGTTCAATTGGGAACGCTTTCATATGGCAGAATATATTCTATGCCCAATCTAATGGTATATAGAACTCAATGGAGATAAACAATAATAGGGCAATAATATTTGCAACAATATTAGTTTAATGCATGTTATTGAACTTGATTGAAAAAGTCAAATTTTTTTCATTGTGTTGTTTTTTTTTTCTTACTACAATTTAATTTGCAAGTAACAATTTGAATAACTGACAACGCTTTTTGCAACGCGCTTTTGACTAATAGAAGTGTATACCAATTTTTGTAAAGCAATTTTTCCAATAATTTAGAGATTATTTGAGAAAGAAATAATTTGATGACATGAGAATTCTTGGGAAAGTAATCAAACATATGTGATGCTCCTTTAAATGTGTCCCAAATATTATATTTATCAAAACTTTTAGCTCTCATAATTAGAAATAGTGGCCAATCGAAATTGCGACACATTATATATTTTCTATAATATATAAATATTCGTTTTAAAATTCCGGACACAATTGTGATAAGAAGCTACGCAGTTCTTATCTCACCACACATGTTTTCCTTATAACCACAAATTTAAACACTTTACCAGGAAATATTTCGTTAAAAACTCAGTGCTACACTACGAACAGTACTGTCATTGCATCCTTACACTCTTCGCTAACATGTGCACGGATCAATAAAGAAATAGTCTCACCCATCGTCGGTTGCGTATAAGAAAGTGAAGGCAAGATGTGAAGCATGAGACAGTAAGCGATCATCATCATCAGGAACCACAGAAACGTGTCGGGATGTGTCGTAGTGAATGCTAGTGACCGTCGGTGTAGTGTTGTTCTTGTCACGGCTGTCGAGCAGAGGTGCTGTGTGAATGTCCGTGACGGAGTGGATGTCGAGGTACGACACTTACCCCAGATACAGAGGGTCCAAGAAAAATGCCATGGGGTGGCACGCCAACCCTAGACCTGACCCGGTATGTTGGAAAGTGTAGTGGTTAATACAGTTAGGGTGAAGTCGACAGAGTTCAGACACTGATTAATTTTTGACGTTTCTTAAAACCAATGAAATGCTACATTGTGTGTCACGTGTCTGTGTTTCAACCAATCCTGTCAATGGGCGCGTTCAGTAGCACTCAGCAGCTGAGTTGCTATGTTGCTAAACTCAACTGAACGATTTGCTGAGATTATGATTACTGTCATCAGCTGAGTCAACAAATCAGCGCATTTACAACGCGCTGATTTGTGTCAGCAAGTAATGATTTCTATTGGAATAGTAAGGTTAAATGTCAAAAATGAAACTGAATAATAATTTACATGAATTTGGATGGTAATTTGTAATTATATAGTTTGTGTGCCAGCCATGCAACAGAAAACGTAATGTTTTATAATATGTGAATGAATATTTTCATATTTTACTTTGTTTCTATTTATATACTAGATCCACAATTTGCCAATATATATTTTACTGACAATGAAGTTGTGTCGGGAAATACTTGTATACTAATTGGTAAGTTTGTAGCAAGTTGTTTTTGAACCTTAGTACTTATCAAATTTATTTCATCTTGATAATTTGTTGATATTAATCACACTCCTGTAATCACGCAAGAAATGCAAGTCCTACATGTACAAAACGGCGTACAAGAAGATGTTACTTATATATTATTTACAGTCTTCTTTGATTTCGAATACTCAAACCAAAAATAAATATTGAAAATATAAAGTAATTTACCACGCTTACCACTGTATGTCTAATAATGATAGTTGACAGGTAAATTTTTCCATCATTAACTCAGCATGTCGTTCAGCAATACGCTAAAATGCTTACTTGCTATTGCTGAGTTGCTTACTCAGTTGTTAAATGCAACTGAACGCGCCCATTATTATACTAATTATTTTTTGACGTTTCTTTAAACCAATGAAATGCTTTATTGTATGTCATGTGTCTGCGTTTTAACTAATCATGTCATTATTATACTGATAATAATGCTCTTGTGATTATTCCCGGCAATAATCACTGTAGCTTTTTTGTTTTTGTTGACAGGATGTCAGATGTCAGCTAGTTATCAACACAAGTTAAAATGAGCAAAAAAGATAGATTTAGTGGAGTGCCTAATGATGAAATAAAAAAAATAATCTAATTAAATATAACTCGAGAGTTCGATATATTAGAAAATAATTCTCCAGTATCTTTCTCAAACTTGTCGCCATTTGGCAATAGCCACTCAAGCCCTACGCGCTTTCGTGGCTATTGCCTGGCAACAAGTTTTCGAAAGATCTGTCAAATTATTTTCAATTTATTCTCACTCTCTTGTTATATTATTACTGATTATTTTTTTGACGTTTCTTTAAACCAATGAAATGCTTTATTGTATGTCACATGTCTGCGTTTTAACCAATCCTGTCATTATTATACTGAGAATAATGCTCTTGTGATTATTCCCGGCAATATTCTCTGTAGCTTATTTTTTGTTGACAGATGTCAGATTGTTATCATCAACACAAGTAAAAATGAGCAAAAAAGATAGATTTAGTGACGTGCCTGATGATGAAATCAAAAAATAATCTAATTAAATATAACTCGAGAGTTCGATAATTTAGAAAATAATTCTCCAGTATCTTTCTCAAACTTGTCGCCATTTGGCAATAGCCACTCAAGCCCTACGGGCTTTCGTGGCTATTGCCTGGCAACAAGTTTTCGAAAGATCTGTCAAATTATTTTCAATTTATTCTTACTCTCTTGTTATATTATTACTGATTATTTTTTATGTTTCTTAAAACCAATGAAATGCATTCGGCTTCGTGTGCTAAAATTTTTCTCATGGGTAATTCCTCACGTTGCTCACTTGTAAAGTAAATAACTGTTAATTACAATAAAACATCAATAATTATAATTTTAATATTGAACATAAGCATTTTTATTATAAAGTAATATAAAATTCTAATGTAATGCAGTTTTATTAGGATTTGAGTTTCTTGAACTGTTGACACATGTCAAATTATTGAAATAAATTTAAACATTTGTTTTCATAAATTACTACCATACATCACCTTTGTTTGTTGGATATACGAGTAGAATGAGAAATTAATTTGAATAATTAAGAATGATTGTGAATAAAATAATATACATAGTTCGGTGGGAGTTGCATTACAGCCTTGCGCTATATCTGAGCCTCTCGGTCATATAATAAATAAGCCCTCTGCTGGAATGAAACCTAACATGTAATATACTATTACTTATTTCTCATCTTTAGAGTGCATACTTGTAGTACGTACTGAACTATTTAAGAGTTAATTCTGTATACGAATTTGGCCAAGTTAAGAGTTTAGAACCCCACAATAAATAATTTTGAAGTGGTGGATTTCATACAATGGGCCTCATTTTACATAAATATTCCGGAACTGGTATTCTGCTTCCAAGGCTATTCAGGAAAGTGTGCAGAGTGTAATGATGTCCTTCGTTGAGGCTCTTTATTCTCTTCCAGTCATACGCAGCCAACCGTCTCGTTATCTCCAACAACCACAGCCAGGCATTTATGTCCGTTTAAAGCAAGGAACCCAACCTACAGCGGAATAGAGAATGACGAATAATGAGAACAAAGTTAAACTCGAAAACTTTATCGCTTTAATAATAAGGAAATGATACTTCAACATAAAGATATGTTTTGTTCTACCCTCTTTAATAATACAAGTTAGAGCTTTAAGGAGAATTATCTTCATTCTACAGGATTTATAATTAACTATGAGAATTTGTAGAAGGTCTTAAAGTTCGTAAACTTCTAAGCCAGGTTAATTCTAACCGACATGATGGATTTATAATAATTTATAAGATAATTGCTTTTACGTGTACATTTTTACTTGCTTATACGCGGATTTATGTCTTGAGGTCTCTTGACTCCGTTTTGGCGTTTATCTCAATCACCTCTCAGTTCGAATCCCACAGCTGACAGTTGCCAATTTAAATTTACCCCTATGGTTCCCCCTCCACTAACATCTTTGGGGGCTATGATTTGACGATATATCACCTACCGAGATCTGCGTAAGCAAAGTGTCACATCCATAATGGGTAAAAGGCGCGATGATATATTTATTTTATTTTTTTCCAAATCGAAAAATAAAAAAAAATTATCAGATACATGACTGTCAAAAACTGAGTTATTTTTGGTTCTATTTACAAAACCGGAAGTTGAAGTTTACTGGACATAAAATACAATAAAATCAATTTATTTTGAATATGGCTTAAGCACTATTTAAGTATTAGTATCGGTGTCTAATTTGGAGAAAAACAAAATTATATAATATTCAATAATGTATATTAAAAATGACATTTAATAAATATTAATTAAACCGATAGATTTAGGTATCAAATTTAAAACCTTGGAGAAAAGACGAACTGAAATATCAAATATTAATTGTAAACGATCGTCAATTATTTTATACAATAGTCAATTCAATCCTGTTGACTGTCGAGTTCATATGAAAGGTCTCGCAGATGAAAGATGATTTAAAATGTAAAAAAAAAATTTTCAGGCATCGTCAGTTGTTTTTATTTAGAGTTTAGTATCAAAATGAAACTTTCTGAAGAGTAATAGCTATAAACATTCCTAGTGATGTTATGAGTATCATAACAGCCGCAGATGTCCGAGCTCGTACAGCGAGGATTTTAAGATATCTGAGGCCTGTTATGACTCATAACATTCGTAGTTTGTTCAATAGTTTACCAGTTTCAGATTATGAAGACGTTAATGTCATCAATAAATTTTTTTTATATTTTATGAATAACATTTGTCATAATTTTAGAAGGTGATCAAGTAAGTCTGTTTGTTTTTATTTAACACCATGGTTACACTTGTTTTGTATCGTATTTAGAAATAATTTTTTTTTACTTGAACGTCAAATGTGTTCTTTATGGCTTGATAAAAAGTGGATTTTGGCGCTGCTGAATTGCCTGAAAATATTTGGAACGCAGCAGGTGAAGCTCTGAAACAGCTTAATTCCATGTGTATTAATAAATAGCGTTATATTATCATTGTGTTTTATTTTCATTTTCTTGACTGTTTTGACAGGTCAGTATGGTAATATTACCGTACAGCATAGAGTTGTAACATCCTTACCCTGATGTCTACTTTTGTGTCTGTAAACATACCTTTAATCTCCTGAAACCGGTAAAATATGTTATCAGGTTATTTACCCATTTTTGGACGTGGAACGCTACTTATTGTAAATCACTGTGTATGATATATTTTGTACATAATTTTTTATATTCTATGAATTTTTTCAGTGTCATCTGCGGGCATTTTCAATTAAATAATCATAAATGTTATAAGAACAAACAAATAACAGAAATGTTTATTCTATAGGTTAATATGTGTTTTGTGTAATTATTAAACAATAAAATTTAGATTTATGTGTTTAAAATTTTAATGTGGCAATTACACCAATTTTTTTTTTATTTGCTTTCAATTTTGAGAAATTATGAATTATATATTTAATAACAATTTTAATATTATACCTATGAGAACAAACAAATAACTAAAACCTCTATTCTATATATCAAATATGTGTCAAGTGCAATTATTAACCGTTAAATTCAACTTTACGTTTGCAGACCACATCAATTTTTGTTGTTATATAAGTTCATTTTGTGAACCTATTCGATTTCAGAACAACGAAATTCTCGTTAAATTGTGATGATGGTAAAATCGCGGCAAATTGACCCAATTTATGTTCGATCATATAATAGCGTATCAGGAGATAAAATCTGCAAACAACCAATTTCCTAAATTCCGCCGCCAACAGATCCCTGGTGCTTGGGGCGTCCTATATACAGAGAAAATTGGGACTGAGCCACAAAAACTCGCACGTAAATCTATTTATTATGTGGACCTACAAACTCGTCACATTCAAGTGAGAAAGAAATAAAGTCTAATTTGAAACCTGACACACATGCAAGATTTTAACTGTATTATAAATAAATAAAGGGGCGTATTCTGTAACCCGCCTGTAATAGTATATTGTACAACGAGCATGGAATGATACTCTTTTCGTACGAGTATGAAAGTTTGTAACATTCGCCTTCGACTCATACTGCAATTCATACGAGTATGTAATGGACATTTCATGCGAGTTGTACACTATACTTTTTCTACGACCACGATATATTTCCTAATTCATTTAATATTAATAAAAAAATTGTCTCGCTTTTATCATTCCAATATTTGACAATTCTAAATAAGTATCCTAGCAATGGCACATGTACTTAAATGAGCTGACCTGCATTGAAATACTCACAAAACAAATTAATTTTGCACGATGCTTGCAATGTACCTCATATCCCTAGCAACAACAAGCATACAATGAGTAGCTTTCGAAGTGGTCGTAGAAAAAAAATTTGAACCAACTATGGGGCCTATTCTGTAAATAATCTGTTAATTTTTAACGGCTTGTTATAGCTATTAACATTTCTAGCGATGTTATGATTCATAACATACGTGGTTTGTTCAATAGTTTACCGTTTTCAGAATATGAGGACGTTAATGTCATTGATAAATAGTATTTTTTATTCTTTTAAGAATACCATCTGTCATAATTTTAGAAGGTGGTCAAGTAAGTCTGTTTGTTTTTATTTAACACCATGGTTACTCTTGTTTTGTATCATATTTATAAACACAGCAGATGAAGCTCTGAACAGCTTAATTCCGTGTGTATTAATAAATAGCGTTGTATTATCATCGTGTTTAATTTTCATTTTCTTGACTGTTTTGATAGGTTAGTATGGTAATATTACCGTACAGAATAGAGTTATGACATACTTACCCTGCCTACTTTTGTGCATGTAAACATAGGTTTAATATCCTGAAACCGGTAAAAAATTTATTATAATTTGTCTTATCTGTTGTGTATTTAATGCTTCTGGTTTTTGGCAGAATAAATATTAAACAAACTGAAAAACAAATAATTTCTAATCTTGTAAGCAGATACTGTGAATTAAATATTGATATTTCCTGTGATAAATGACTATTTTTCATATCGTATCATTTGTTGCACATAGCTGGTTATTTATCTTAAAATATAATGTTCTTCATGAATTATAATGAAGTGTAATTCATGTTTACTATTCTATGCGACACACTCCTAAATATAAATAAAATAATTACCTACCGGTAATTTGCAATATACTGACTTTGCAAACATTAGTAAATACATTGCGAAACGCCTGGACAAGTGAAGTATGCATTGCAAAAGTTAAAAGCTAAACTGTGTAACATTAGTAATAGCAACTGTTTTGTAACTTACATTTCACTGTGTCGTCATTAATAAATATTAATTACCTGCCATTTAATAAGCATTACTAGATAATGCATACGGAAAAGTTTACATATTTACGTCATATGTTTATAGAACAATAATGTTAAGTTTCATTTATAAACATTAATGCAACTTATAGTTTAATTACATCCGTGTGGTTCTAGGGAAATTAATGATGTCAAGGTAATGAACTAATTTTACATTTGTGTACTACATAATATTGGTAAAAGATATTCAAATTAAATTAGTGACATTTGCAGTGTACACGAGTATAACACAAATATATTTCTAAATTTTATTGCAACTATGAATATGTAAATTCCAGTATTATTATTATTATTATTATTATAGAGAATAGATGTATCAGTTATTTGTTTGTTCTCATGTTTACTACGATTATTCAAATATATGTAGACGCAGACAACATTGAAGAAATTCAAGGGAGCTCAAAAATCAAAATATATCAGAAAATTTTTCCATTTTGTACCAAATAGAGCAGAATTCTAAAAAACTATTATACAAAACAATTAACTATCGCTCATAATTATTTTTTTATGTTAGTTCAAAGAACTCGTATGAAAAACAATTGACGATCATACAAAATAATTTTTTGATATTTAAGTGTCCTCCCTGAAGTTAAACAATATAAAAATGGTCAAAACGGATTCCAGGGCCCTTAAATCATGTAAAATCTCATCTAGGATTTTTTAAATCTTTTTATACTTAGAAGAAACCCCGCGGTTTTGTTAATGAATCGCCTGAAAAATAGTTTCCTTTTATATCCAATTAGAGATAGGTCAAGGACAGAAATTAAAAGATACGGGAAAATTCCCAAGAAAACCCCAGAAATTTCTTTCGGGAAATTTCTCAAGGAATTTTCTTTCCACTCTTTATTAAAATTATTTTTTCACGATCAGCCAATTCATAGCAACGGGAGATTTGTGTACTTTCTCTTCCGTCATGAGAAAAAGTGCTTAAATAATGTAAAAATGAACAAAATTAAACAAATCAAAAGTAACTATCATAAATTATATTACAATTCAAATTTGAAATACATAAACAATATCAAAAATATTGGGGCCGTGAAAAAAATAGTGTATACGCCGCCGGAGAGAAGTCAATTTTCCAAAAAAAATCCGGGGAAAAACTTAACTTTTTTCCCCACAAATAGTAGCTGTAGGAATTTCCGGGAATTTTCCGAGAAAAAAACGAATTCCCGACTTTAAAAGCCTTTACTTCGTATTTTACCACAAGTACAAGTTTAGAGACAATTCCTAAATATAAATAAATGTTATATGAAGTAGCAGAAATTCTTAAATAAATTCAACCAATTAGTAAACTCCTTCAACTTTGCTATTTTAAAATATTACTTTCACCTCCTCCACATTCACAATTCGATTCACACAAACACGTCCATTAATCCCACTTGAAATCGAACTCCTTAAAAAGAGCCACGCAATCGCTCACCATCAATCCCACTCACATATATTTGATTCATCAGCTTTTCATTCAGTATTATTTAAATCACTGTTCTACAAATAAATATAATTAATTATTATAATAGAAGACAAATTAAATCAGGGAAATGATTTTCTTATTAATAATTACAAGTAAAAACTTCTTCCTGAATGTATTATTATTATCCGATCCCGAGAGGTTAGTGCACGAACGACAGAAAGCAGCCAATCAGATTTCTTGTTTCCTGCACACGCAAATCCCGGGGTAGATGAAGCAGAGAATTATATTCATTATGCAAACATAATTTATGATCAAAATTGTTTTGTGCTTTATGGAAAATAGAATCTGTGATAACATAAATGGATGAAGTTTTCAAAAATGTGTAAACTGTAGTTAATTTATTAGAATTTATGGTGAAATGTGGATATGAATATTATAATGTATCCAAGATTATAAAAGTTTTCTTTTTGTTGTTGCTAAAAGGTGTTCCTATCATTTTATTGTCTGATATCTCCCCAAACAGATTTAGCCGTTACTATTGTAACCAAAGCAGAATTATAGAGATTCTTGTGCGACCATAACTATATTTGGAGTATAATTAACTGAGTGATATTGAGATATTTTATCGTCATATACAATTTTTACTCTGTAGATTGGAATCTAATTTAGCTTGCTTACACATATTACGGCGGAATCAAAAAAAAATACTGGACAATTCATTGTTATCTTATTATTTATCATAGCAAATTTAATACAATTGGCAGAACCCGGCTATCTTCAGATAAATTCCATTAAAAATGAGTACTGTGATTATAGTTTGTCGAGCACAATTTGTGTAGGTTTAGGGTTTGTTTATGAAATGTGCAAGCGAAGCGAGCTTACCTACAGATAAATTCCACATAAACAAAATTTATTGTTTTAGTACCGCTTTAAAATATTTTTGTTCTAATTGTTAAATATTAAGTACAGCGTACAGGTAAATAATTGAGCAAATTCTCTATAAAGTTGCTACCGTAACAACTTGCCAATTGTGAAAAAAATTAACCGTTTTTTGACAGCTAATGTTATATTCCCCATTAAAAAAGAATTTTTGATGCGATTTTGTCACCATTAGCAAGTTAGTTGCTACGTAACAACGTTAGAGAATAGGGGCGATTGTCTTTTGCAAATGACATTTTTGATTGGAATCCGTGTTCCGCCAATAATAATAAAATCATTAGCTTATTTTCTGATTTCATCATCGAGCATGCCACTAAATCTATCTGTTTGGCTCATTTTTTACTTGTGTTAATAATAACTATCTGACATCTGACATTTGTCAACAAAAACAAAAAAGCTACAGAGATTATTCCGGGGAATAATTACTAGAGTTTTATTATCAGTATAATAATGACAGGATTAGTTAAAACGCAGACCCGTGATCTGTTAAGAAACGTCAAAAAATTACCAGTAAAATAATAACAGGATTTGTTAAAACGCAGACACGTGACATACAACGACTCATTTCAATGATTTTAAGAAACGTCAAAAAATAATATAATTAAATATAACTCGAGAGTTCGATAAATTAGAAAATAATTCTCCAGTATCTTTCTCAAAGTTGTTGCAATTTGACAATATCCACTCAAGCCCTACGGGTTTTCATGGCTATTGCCTGGCAACAAGTTTTCGAAAGATCTGTCAAATTATTACTGATAATAAATTAGCAATAAAATAGCAACAAATTGTTTCGTGGTGCTTAATTCTGCTGTAGATTCGAACTCCAACAGAACAGGTGCCGCACCTCATAACACACAACACATCTAATTGAAGTTTGTAATCATAATCGGGATAGTAGTTCGTATTTTTCGAGATCGAGAACTGAGTACAACTTATGACTTGTCATTACTAATTTTGTTCTCTTTATTGCAGAGCCCAGCCTCCCACCACAAAGACGTCCTCTCCAAGTACTCCTCCGTGAAGCCCCCATCATCCAAACACCCTCTGAAGGTGTCCTCCGGGTCTCGTCCAGCGCTCACTTCCACCAAGCCTGGTCTGACCCACGCGGAGCTGCCGCTGCTGGAGTCCAGCAAGTCGTCTTCTAGACTCAACCTCGCTGCTGCTGGTGCTGGTGGAGGCAAGACCGTCAACACTCCGGTCACGCCCTCCTCGGACACCTTCCCCAGCATTAATAACAATGTGAGGAGCACTGGGGGTAGTGTCAGCAGTGTTAGTAGGACCCAAGGGAATAATGTTAATAATAATACGGAGGACTGTGAGAGAGAACGAGATGAGATGCTGCCTATTACTCCTGCAGGTAATATCATTATTCTCTATCTATTGTCTATGTCACAACAACACGATTCTGTTTCTGTTCGATGTATGATGAAGCGTATTTTATGCGATGAAAAGTGTATGACAGGGTGTCACACTGGTACAGCAAAAATCATATGAAAATTGTGTTGTACTAATAACTTCACATTACGAGGTTTATTATTAAGGTCAAACATACGCGTCGAAGAACGAATCATTTATTTTTTTTAAAAACAGCAATTTCTGTATTCTTCATTTATTTTCATGTTCTTTATGGTCCAACAACCTCCATCCGTCAAAATTTCATGGATTTTTTACAGTGACTTGTACATTACAATATCAGATGAAGTACATATTTTCGTTGGATTCGTTCACTCCCATGAATTTTGTTTTACAAATTCAAGTTTGAATCAATTATTTCTTACAATTATTCTTATCGAAAGACAAAACAATTATCACAGTGAGGTCTTTGAACATTCTAGTATTTATATATGTGGATGAAAAAGGATAGCTAAAACATTAAACTATAATAAAATATTCGTTGAAGTCTAGTTTCAGAATTTTGATACTGTATTTCTCATTCCCATGAACGACTTCAGTAATAAAAATAATTTGTATATTTATGAATATGATCATCTATAATATACTAAGTTTATTTTCAATTTGAATTTACAGTTTTTTGGGAATCAAATAAAAATATACTAAAAAACACACTTTTTAGTATATTTTTATTTGTTTCTCAAAAACTGTAAATTCAAATGAAAAATTATCTTAGTATATTATAGACGATCATATTTATAAATATAAAAATTATTTGCATTACTCTAGTCGTTCATGAGAATGTGTCATATATTTTACTACTTTGAAAATTATGTTCATGTAGGCATAATTTGTAAACAAAATTAGCTTTTTAAAATTTATTAAAAAACTTTGGACGTTTATCTACAAATGTACGTATAAAACATATGTTTCATTTTTTATAATAATGATATATTGTTTCAAAAAAGTCATGTTCATGTTGAGCTATCTTCAGCCCGTATGGTTGACCTTAAATAACGAGACTGATGCTAGTACAGACGAACTACACATGCGGCAAAATCGTATGACTGACTGACTACTATGTAACGTGAAGCCTTCTCTTTCGATTGCCCCCCGTCCCATGTCTGTAGACGTATTCACCTGACCGTGGCCTTCGTTTGTATAAAATCTAATTTTTTGTTTTTCCGAAAAAATGTGTTTTAATTAATCCACGAATTATTGTTAAATTTCGGCTACTGGAACTTATCTTTTATTAAAAGAAATATGTGGCAATGAATGTTTATCTCATTCGTGGGTATTTGAGTGGTTTAAAGCATTTCCAAAATGGCTGAGAGGACGTTGAAGATGACTCACAGCCATTTCTCGCCAAAAACAGATAAAAATATTGAAACAAATCAGTAAACTGATCCTGTTTCACCGTTACTTAACTATTTATGCGATTGCTGAAACTGTAGGAATTGACAAAGGATGCATAAAGAAAATTTTTCATGAGAATTTCAGCATTCAAAAAGAATGGTACTGAAAACTCTCACAAATGAACAAAATGAAACTCGTTTGAAGCTCATTCCTAGTGTTAGACCATTCGCCTTATTCGCCAAAACTGGCACAATGTGACTTATATCTGTTCCCCTAGGTCAAATCTGCATTAAAAAAAAAAAAAAATTCAGACCGCTGAAGCTGTGAAAAAAAAAACCGACACGTATCATGAACGAGCTTCCAGATGAAGACTTTCAACACTGTTTTAAACAATGGAAAATTCGCGCGTAGATTTCATTATAGAGGTATCTGAACTAGTAATATGACAAAGCCAAATACTATCTGATAGTATTTTATAAAGTACGAGTAGCAAACTACAGAACGCTAATAGCAAATTATGCGATGGCTTCTAAATATACATAATAGAAAAATAGTGGAATTCCTTCGTTATAATATCAACATTAGGAAACTTAAATATTTTCTAAATTCTGCTTATAAGTAAGTATATGATGCAAAACTGAAACTATCACTTCATTAAATACTAAAATATGTAATCCGAGCTGAATTAGCCAGCATAGTATTCAATTCTTGCACACCTGGACAGCTTAAACTGTTTAATAATTAAAATACAAATTTAAAGTTCTATATAACATAGTAACGAGTATTCGTTGGCAAACGTCAGAGTTAAAGTTAAAAGTTTCACCGTATATCAAATTTATTTAAAGAGGGATATGTAACTGGCATGTTAAAAATATAGCCAACTGATTTTTAATTGCTTTTACCATCACACATAGTAAACCAAAAATGTTAGGTATGAAATTGATTCATTGTTTTTTTTTTTTAATCAGTCTTCT
The DNA here is from genome assembly GCA_963942605.1 of Poecilus cupreus. Classification (NCBI taxonomy): domain Eukaryota; kingdom Metazoa; phylum Arthropoda; class Insecta; order Coleoptera; family Carabidae; genus Poecilus; species Poecilus cupreus. Next base: position 2,651,692 of record OZ012733.1, on the reverse strand, counting down.
TCATTCATTTTGGGCCGACTATGAGATTCGGAGTAAGAATATCATGATCCGTAATTCAGTGCATTATTATTATTATTAGAAAAATAACACGAATTTCGATATTTCGTTTAATTTTTTATCACAAATGGTTGCATTAAAAAATTATATACATCGTGTACATAGAAAATGGATTATGACACAATATTTTATGTTAGGATATTGATAAAATAATATTACAATCAGACCTTCAAAAGTTTTAAAAGCTTTTGACTGAAAAGCACTTGCCAAGCGAAAGTTAATATGTTTCCAATACGGTATCACTAGAACTAACATATACATACATACATAACGTCACGCTATGTCCCACTTAGTGGGGTAGTACGAACCCAGAAACACAGTCAACCAACAATCAATCTCCTGCAAACATTCCTATCCTGGCACACCATTTTGCCTTGTCCACATTCATAGTGCGATTCATACATGCTCGTTTATTCTTCTCACTCGGAATCATTCGTTCACGCAACAAATCATCAATAATACCCAACCAATTATTCCTCGGACGCCCACATATATAGTTTCACCAACCTTTCATTCGACATTCGCTCAACATGTCCAAACCTCCTCAACTGACTCACTCCCACTTTCTTAACAATATTCTTCTCAATCTCACACTCATCATACACCAATGAATTCCGTATACGATCGCGTCTCGTATACCCACACAAACCTCTCAAATATCTCATTTCTACAGCAGTTATACGTCGTTCATGCTTCTTCATCCACACCCAACATTCAAAACCAAACATCAATGTAGGCACTAACACACCATTATAAACACTCAATCGAGCATCTCTAGATACATTCACGTTTCGAGCAAATGTACCCAGAGCACCCAATACCTTGCACCCTGCAGACACTCGCCTTTCAATCTCCCGGTCAATACGTCCATCCCTGGAGAACATACTACCCAAATATACAAATTCATTCGCTTGTTCCATTCTCACACCATTCCCTGAAACATTACAATCAATCACCAAATCATTCTTCTCAAACACCAACACTTTACATTTATCGACATTCAATAGCAGATTTAAATCTTTCCCAACTTCATTTATGCTCACAATATAATAACATGTAAATACTACATTAAACAGAATTTTTTTTTTTATTAAATTTGAAACATGTAGACATACAGAAAAGTGCAGTTAGATTTACAAATAAAACAATAAAATTTTACTAATCATGTGCGCGAAAACAAATCATTTCAGTTGTGTGAAAAAACAGTTGGTCGGAAACATTTATTTATAGAACATAAATCTTAGGAGTTTGTCAATTAATCTTGGATAATTTTTTGGGGAAAATTCGTCCTTGAGGGTTGACAGTGAGACGGAGACAAATGAATAGTACGAAATCAGTTGTCAAGAACCAATTTTCTAAAACGATTTCTCAGGGCCAGATTGTCAAGGGTAATTTTTCATGTATAAATATCATCTATAAAAGAATTCTAATTTTTGCCACTTACACTTGTAAATTAGAATTTAAATTGACTCTTTAAATGGACCGGAAACGACGCAATAAAATTGTATCGTAATTTAAACAGCACTTTTTATTAGGCAGAGCTAATAAATAATTCCGTTTCAACGTTTCAAGTTCACTTTCATTATGCTCTGTTCGTCCGTGTAACTGTTACTTTCTTATCTACCGTAATAGGATTCTTCAGGTTAAATACTTTCAAGGAAAAGTTTGGAGACTAATCTTATTTGCAGACTTATAATTTCAGGACCTTAATCTAATAAAGATGATTCAATTTGGAAACAGAATTATTTCGCTAATTTTATTATTTAATTTAGAATTACAAAATAAGAAAATCTATCTTCTAAGACATTATAGTATAATAGAATTTACCTGGGACCAATTTTCGGTTCAATATTAAGAATGCATCTTATTGTTAAATTTCTATTCAAATATCTATCCTTCAATCCAATTTTCAAAAGGTAATAGTCCGAGCCTAAATTGACAGTTTAGAATTTTACATGACATTTTTATTAATGAAAAATATTGCGTGCATTACACGATGAAGTTTGTCTTTTCAAATGACTTTAAAAGTTTTCTCTCTCTTACAATGACGTAAGTTTAAGAGAGATATTATTCTACTTATAACGAAAAACATTAATATAGGGTACTTTTTTCTTAAAAGTGTTCAAGTGTTTGATTCACATAATTCTTAAAATGACATAATAGAATAAAGAACAAATTGAAATCTTGGTGGATGTTTACAATTAAATAATTTTTAAAAACTTTGAGAATTTCCGGTAAAATATTTATAATTTGTTATCTTGTTATGTTGCGCTGTGTTTAGAATTTGTTTATCTGTCTGTTTAATTGTCTAATAACACTTTAATGTCTTGTATTTTGATCATTAGAAGAAAAAGTATCCATGAACATATATGGAGTTTTTGTGCTCAAAATTACTTCAGGAATAAGAAACTGTTTAAGTTTGTTACACTAGTCGACTAGTCTTGCCCATCCTATGTAAAGGAGTTATTGCGACAAGTTTTGAGTTTATTTAGGGCCGGTATTTTAGTGCGGGATTAAAATTTCTATTACATATCGTTTAACTTGTAACCGCCTCTGTAAAGTCACAGTTCATTCCCAGACTTTATAATAACTGCTTGTGCTGTCGAAAAACGTTATAGTTATTTATGTATCAAGGCACTCAAGATTCAATCACGAATATGGAATTTAGTTGCCGAGGCCCGTAGGGCCGAAGAAAATAAACCATGTGAGTGATAAAAAGGAACTTCAGTGCCGAGGTACATATTAAATTTTATTTGAAATCTAAAATTTGAAAAAAAAAAACCGTGAAAAAATATTATATAGGTTAAGTTCATACACCTATCGGTTGTCAATTGAAACGGACAGTCAGTGTTGCCAACCTCAAACAGTGAAGTTATCATAAATAGCAATCAAAATTATGCTGTTTGTCCTCAATTTCGTCATCGGAATTAATTAGTCAAAATTATCCTACTTGTAAAAGAATTATTTTACGGTTGCCAGCACTTCGTTGCTCAAAATCGGCATAAAATGGGTTACTTTAGTGACGATTTCTCAGCTTTTAATGACGATTTTTGAGCACTTGAGTGCTGATTTCAAATAAAAATTATTTTTTTCATTTACCACTTAACTGAAATACGTCTAGCCATTAAAAAAAATGTTTATCTAAAATTTTTTTGTTTAACCTTGTACTGAAATATCGGGACTTAGGTGGCTATTTTCATGAAGACGCTTCTGTGTGTGGGACAATTATTTTTATATTATTTTCAAATGTAATATTTATAATTAGAATGTTAAAGTTAGGTACGGCTCGAACTGATTAAATTTTCGAAGTAATCCTCCTACCAGAAGTAATAATTTATTTGAAGGCCTATTATATTCTTCATACATACCTTAGTGTTTTCTTACATACAAGAAGATTTATATAACAGGACATTAACTACAATTTTAATTTGAAACTTTCTCTGTATTTCGTAGATTTAAAAATTATTCCGATCATAAATCTTTGCTTACATTTAATGATCTATGATATTTAAAAAAATGTCTTAGAATGCCTGGTCATAAGAATTAATTAGATTGAAATATAAACAATGGCCGGAGGTTCTGTATTGGCCAAATCAAATTTTTCTTAGGTTAATTATAACATTCATATTTTAACCCTTTAGGTCCTAGTGGTTCCAACGTGGAACCTCGTAGAAATTAAATTCTTTTTCGCGTACTAGATAGCGAGCGTTGGAACCACCGATCCTGTTAAGACTTGTAGTGGCTGGGTATGACCAGAAAAAAATTCGTCTTTATAAATTAAATTTTGTGCGTATTTTTGTCATTATGTGTCTGTAGCTCAGCGAGGGTAGTATGCTCTTTTGTTATTGCATTTCTTATTATTCAACATAATCATAAAATTGGCATTGTAAGACATGTCAGGTGGGATTATGTCTTACCAATTCGAAGAACTGTTTTGAAGACTTCCATAAAATATAAGTATATTTAAGTACTAGTGGTACCTCTAAGGAACCATCATTTTTTGTATGTTTGAGGTAAAATAAAATATTTTTTCACAATAATTGTCATTTTAATAGTTTATCTAATAACGAAACAATATATAAAAATATATTTTTCAAAAAAAAAAAATTAATCCGGACTTAAAGGGTTAAAACATTACGAATATATAATAATCTCATTTGTCAGTCATGTATTAAAAATTATAAATACGATTAAATTCATCTCTTATAAAAATACATTATTAAAAGTTTAATATTTAATACCTTCTAGATTTATCTATTTTATGAATGATGGTATTTTTATTTATTTTTCATAAAATGTAACGTTCAATGAATAAAGTTTCCGTTGATATTTTTTAAAGATATGTTGATAATCCTAAACAAACATAAATCGTGAATAGATAGTTAATATCGAATATATTATAATTTACCTTTGTTTAGTGTTTGAATTGCTTTTAATTCAATTCATTGACATAATTTAATCAGATTCTAATCTTTTCGTGTAAACATTGAAAAGTTATCGATTCTTCGAACGCTAATTTGAATTTTAACCTTTAATCCATTTAAACAACTTGTAATGAAAACAAAGGCCAAAGGTTACTGATCAATTACAAAGTTTCGATAAATACAAATTAACAACTATTTTATAAGTAGATTGCTTTGCGATCGCTTCTCTTAAAATGTTAGCGAACTTGTGAATTGTGATTCTTTGACGAAATATCAAAAGTTAGGGCACGGGGACTTTCTACACGAGTTGCTATAAGGGCGTGACATTTATAGTTTGAAAGGTCAAAGTAATTTGTTTCATATCGCGGGCTATAGAGTTGAGCGTCAAATAAATTATTTTTATTATTAGAATAAATTATAAAGTTTGAGACAATTATTATTTTTCATGCATAAATCGTATTATTAGTATTAAATATACTATGCATTCGTAGAACATACAATGAAGGAAAATCCAATATAGTAAATGTATATTGTATTTATATTATTTGGGTCATGTTTAATATCCATAGAGAACTTTCGCCCTTAATCGTTGTCTACGACCTAAATCTCACGCTGCATTACCTACGCTTGCATACCGAACCTACGCGATTAGTACTATCAATCTATGTATTTTTTTTCTGTGCTTGTAACATGAAAAAAGTAAATAAATTACTACTATTGGTTTCACAATTATAACTTAGTGTAAAGTTAAACAAAATGAGCACAGAACTCGGGATATAATGTTTGTTTCCTAATTAGTTCATAGAAAAAAATTTACAATAAAAGTTTCAGGGAATTCACTGTTAAACTTTTTTTAAGAGCGATATAAGGATCATGAAAATATTTTACAAAAATACAAATACTGACGACTATTTCAATGACATCTAGAATTATGAATAGATTTATTTCCGTATGTTCAACCCACGGTGTAATAAGAGAGGTGTGTCGACTTTCCAATATGATGATTTCTTGTGTCGTTAGTTATTCACTTTTCCGTGCGATGCGCTGGTGTCGTTACAGGGTAAAATAGCGACGAACAGCTTGTCACAATGAAGTGTCAATTTAAAGCTACCTAAAATTAGTACGACTGTAGTTGAGACCAAAAAACACTATTACATAAAAATTGATGGAGGTTAGAATGATCATTATGACATTTACAGTTCGGAATGTAATATAAATACATACTCACAACTGACACAAAGTATAACCTTTCATAATTTATCCGGAACATGTTTAATCCATTTTTCAAGTTCTTTATGATTAGACAGAGCTTTGAAAATCGAAATGTAATCACTTGTGTCACTTGAACAATTCGCAATAAAACACTTTCTCCCCATGATGGTTTAAAGGTGTGTTAAATATGTGATATGAATCAGCCAGTGGCCGCCATTTTACCCGCGATGCGGCGATCGCAGCGCCTGTGGGGAATAATGTACTAACGACTTACGATTGGCTCGGTTCGACGGATTGTTAAAGAGTCGACGCACCTCTCTTCTTACACCGTGGTTCAACCTTACGAACGAAACTTCAAAATTAAAAGTTTTACGACAATGCGCACAACTGAGTTTATTTTTGCGATTTTGGTCATAATTACAAAACCGGAAGTGGAGGTTTACATAGAACAATAAATTCTATTTATTTCGAATCTGAAATCATTATGCGAAATAAGTTTGGCAATATTATTTTGAATAAAAAATGGTGTTTGTTTTCTATCGAAGATGTCGGTTAGTAATAATATATTTTTACGCTTAAAGCGCAGTAACCTGCCGTTAAATTAAGCCATTATATCAGTCCCCACCTTAAATATGAAAAAGGAACCACAGGGTTGAAGTTAATAGATCAATATTTACCTTATTGTATTTGAAAATAAATTGAATTTAAAAAAGATACATACATACACATACATGTATCCAACAGGATAGACAAATGACTTGAATTCAATGAGAACTAAATTCTACAATACACTGCAAAACCAATTTCGAGGAGATATAGATAACTTATTTTGAGTAGTTTGTTTAGAAATTTAAACAGTATAGTAATCCTAAATTTCATTATTTTGTTACAAATCTTAGGAGACAGCCTTTAACATCCAAATCAGTACATAACCACTCGCAAATATTAATTTTTAAAATATATAAAAAAAGTTTGTCGTCGTGCTTCAATAAAAAACTTCGCGCTGTAAAACTAAACTTACCGCACGTATAATGTAAATAACTATTGATAAATCTGTCAGTAAAAAGTTTCAGTAATAATATAACAAGAGAGTGAGAATAAATTGAAAATAATTTGACAGATCTTTCGAAAACTTATTGCCAGGCAATAGCCACGAAAGCCCGTAGGGCTTGAGTGGCTATTGTCAAATGGCGACAAGTTTGAGAAAGATACTGGAGAATTATTTTCTAATTTTTCGAACTGTCGAGTTATATTTAATTAGATTATTTTTTTATTTCATTATCAGGCACAGCACTAAATCTATCTTTTTTGCTCATTTTTACTTGTGTTGTTGATATCTATTTGACATTTGACATCTGTCAACAAAAACAAAAAAGCTACAGAGAATATTGCCGGAAATAATTACAAGAGCATTATTCTCAGTATAATAAGGACAGGATTGGTTAAAACGCAGACACGTGATATACAATAAAGCATTTCATTGGTTTAAAGAAACGTCAAAAAATAATCATGTGAATTTGATTTGTGATTTGATTAACATAATTTAGGCTTATAAGTTATTAACTTACGCAATTTTAAATATTTTTTTGCAATATGAAAATAGTATTGTATTTCTTAAGTAACATAAAAAAGTCACCAGCCTATGTATCGTTAAAATATATGGGATAACTCTGATATTGAATTACTATTATTTGTTTCATACATCTACCTACATTAATCAAAACAAGTAATGCAGTTGACAAATTCACAAAAATATTTTGTACATTACATACATTTGCAAACAAAGCGACATAAACATTGTCTTGTTTTTCAAACAGTAATTGTTAACATTAGCGCAATCGATCAAAGCAGAACTTCAATATATTCATTATTACCTTAATTTGTTTTGGTCATAATTCATAGAACTCCAGTACGACCCCAACTGTAATTACAATAATAATTTACATGTAATATTCATAGCCTGATACACTTAGACCAGTACTGCTATAAATTACATCTTCGTACTTTATATACAAAACATTCAAACTAAAATTTATATACACAAATGTAACATATTTTAAACATCCCAGAATATAAATACATCCAAACTCACCTACATTCCTGCTGCTCCATCAAACAAAAACCAACTTCACTGTATATTTATGTGCCCCCAACCTTCCCGCGGTGATAGATTGCTACATGATGTGTTTATTTTTGATTGCAGAAGCGTTGAAACTCTACGGCAACAAACTCACCGATTTCGAGCGAGCAGAAATAGAGAAGTATCCAGAAATCTGGTACCTTGGACTCGACGCTTGTAAGATTCATGGCGAGACCAGCGGATCGCAAAACGGGGGCTATGATGACGACAATGGAAGTTATAATAAAGTAAGTTACTTGTTTGTTTTTTTATGTAAAAGATTGAGTTTATAGAACGAACTAGTTTTTAGTAATGTTGGTTCGTGAAGTTACTTGCTCAGTGTACTCATTCGACTTTTATGTTGAAAGCTAAAAGCATTTAATATAATCCTGAAAAGTGAGCGAGTGATAGAATGCCAATGAGGTTCTAGGTTGAAACATTATTTTTCTTTGAACGTACATAATAGAGACACTCGATTTTAAGAAAACTGTTTAATAAAATCTTTCAGTGGATATTCCAAAGATTTTTATTCACTTTTTACTTTCAATACAGGATGAGTTTTTCAAGCAATCAATCAATTTTGCTGCCTATCTAAGAACTTTAGAGAAAAAATCAATGTATGTACACACTTAAGGCCTGTGTCCACGGTGATAGAAATTGGTCCGAGATTTCGGATATAGTTCTCGAATCAAAAACTCGGATCGTGGACACTACCTACTTAGACGAAAAAATCAAATAGAAAACTATGATGAAAAAACGCTTCTGTCCGATTTTTTCATACTAGTTGTTAACTTCATATACTTCTGCACAACTGTAGCTATACTCTATGTTTTGACATGTTTAAATGTAATTATACAGGGAGTGTAATAAAGCGCCTTCATAAAGCAATGCATGTATTCGGCCTTTTTTAGAGAATAAACGGAGAAACTTGACAACGCCCTGAAATTAAAACAAAATTCCTATATCCGTATAGGTGAATAAAATAAAATTCAAAATATATAAAAATATATAGGATGTTCCATTTAAAAAAAAGCAAACAATTCTCGTCAAGCCATTACGTAACAGCCTGTATATGTGATTATAATTTTACGTTATGCTCTTTATGGGGTAAATAGCTCCGTGGTAACGTGTCGGACTGTGGATCGTGAGATCCTCAGTTCGAATCCCACTGCCGACAGTTACATATTTAAATTTACCCCTGTGGTTCCCCCTCCACTAACATCTTTGGGGGCTATGATTTGACGACTGCTAACCGCACTTCCTACGAAAAAATATATCACTTACCGAGATCTGCGTAAGTAGAGTGCCACACCCGTAATGGGTAAAAGGCGTGATGATATATTTATTTTATTTATTTATTTGTTATGCTCTTTTAGTAGTCGAATAAATTTTGTTAATAACTTTATGCTGTATTTCTAACGATACGGGAGATATCGAAGACTCAACCTGTAGATGTTACCAAATTAAAATTTTGACGTTTAATGTTTGTAAAGCTGAGAAATGTTCAATCAAAGCTGAAAATTAGTATTTTCAATAAGTTTCTGAAACACGAAATACAGTCTTTATTAATTTATCATGTAAATAAAATTAATTTACTTAGGTCAGAATAATTTCTTGAGTTTATTAGTTATTAGTTTGTAATATTGGTAGAATTGACTGAAGCTAACTTCATAAATTCGACTAACCTGACATCTGTAATCTTACAAGTTAACTATTTATGATATAGAACTATATCCGAGATCTCGGACCGATTTCTATCACCGTGGACACAGGAAATTTATTCAACAAAGAGGAGGACATAATTGTTTGGTTGCAGGGGAATCAAAGTTACATTTTCTTAAATGAAAAGAGGAACTTATTTGAGTTTTAAAGACCTCTACAATGACGTCAAAGTATGATGGAGCATATCTATCCAATTCTAAATTATTTGTACTTTTCTTATTATTGAGCTGTCAGATTGCCGAAGTGTCAAAATAGTTGGCAACTAATTTGAAGGTTTTTTGTTTCACTTTGATTTCATAAGTATATTTTAAATACATACAATAGTATATTGAACAACTTGTGTTACAATGACCTTTTTTGTAATACGAGTATAGTTTGCGTAAACGAGCCGCAGGAAAAACCATGGTAAACTCCTAATAGTATATTACGTACCGTGAACTGTAAATGGTAGTTTTTAGGTCGAGAATGTAGTTTGGGATGTCGAGACCCGTAGGGTCGAGATTTCCTAAACATTCGATACCTAAAAAATCACTTACAGTTCGAGGTTAGGAAGATATTTTTTGCAATACCTGCGTAAATATAAGAAAAGGAAAAATAGGTATCAAAATTAACAGCTGTCAGATTGGGGTTAAAAATAAAATTTGAATGATATATATTTACTTACCATCCACCATGAACGGTAAGTTTCACTGACCATCCACCGTGAACGGTAAGTAAATAATGTAACCATGAAAACCAATTGTGCAATAAAAGTTCCACTTACTGTGTTTAAATTTTGTTATTAATGGGTAACTTACAGTACAGGTATTGCAAAAATTATATTTTAATTAATTCGGCAGTGCTCTGAATGCAGATTTAAGTGAAAAACAATAAGTTAATAACATGCACAAGAATTTTTTTATGCCTTTAACGAAATACCATTTCATTACGTGTAACACTATTCACTATGTAAACATTAAAAATTATTCTGGAAAATGAGTGAATATCGTGATGTATTTTGCTGGGTATGATTTAAATATAAAAATTCAGTATTTGCGTGTTTACGAGTTGCATTTTACAGTGAATTAAATATTGAATATAAAATTATAATTCGAATGTTATCTGGTCACGCAATTGAGTTTGGGATTGTGGATTGTGTCGTCGCAGCTTTATTCCTTTTGGGCTACTTTGCTTCCTTGTTTGTGTTGCTCTTCTACGCTCGGTCGCACCGGTACAACCAAAACATGCCTGGTGAAGGGGTGTCCAATCGCAAAGTTTTAAATAGATGACATTATCAATTCAACTTAACAAGAAATATGATACATATACATACATACATTCGAAATCCGAATTTGCCTTGTTTTAATAATTACATTTGATACATGTTTGACAGTTATTTGTTTGCTTTTCTAGCAATAATTATGAATTTTACCTCCCGCCACATTCTGTAATGGAGGTATAGGAATCATGCTAAAAATTTGGTAGTGAGTTTTCAGTGGATGAGCACATTTTAAGGTCCCTAGAATAAGATTTTAATAGTTTCGTGATGATGTCTGTGTGTGTCTGTCTGTCAGTCTGTGTGGATCTCTGGATTTACGGTTTCTCAAAAACTTTTAAACTGAAAATTTTCATTTTTTGTATATATCAATTGCATACTTTTCGGAACAGCTGATTAGTTTTTGGTGATAATCCAATAACCGGAAGTGGTAGTTTACTTGAAGCCCTATCAAGTTATTTTCAAATATCTTAGTAAATTATGGTTTAATGAAAATATTGTTATTAGAATAATATTTCAAATGTTATGATTTACAATTATTGATGGAAATATTTTCCTCTTACTGTCACAATTTACGAATTATAACTCAGGGGTCTTAAAACACTCGCTACGCTCGTATTTTAATTGACCTATTCGTGACTAAAGACTAGCTTTATGTATTTGTATCGTTATAACTATTATCTACGATAGTATGTAAAATTTATCTGTTAGTTTCAAGTTTGTAAAACGGTTGTTTAGTAACACGATCCCATTAGCCACGGGTTGCCGAGCAACGAGTGATTAAAAGTTTTAAATGCGCCAAATTTTCAAAAAAAATTTATCTTGGCAAACTTTTCATTTAATATTGTGATCCTACTTCTTAAATAAAAATAAATTTTTTTTTAATATTTATTAGGGTTTTTCATTATATCGTAGATAAAATATTGTACGATATATATACGTAAAGCGTCTTAAGTCACTCAGGGGTCTTAAAACACTCGCTACGCTCGTGTTTTATTTGTTCCATTCGTGACTAAAAACTAGCTTTACGTACTTGTATCACAAATAACTATTATAATATGAAGCTGATTAAGTGATTATTTAATTAATATAGGTATTAATATGTATTTTTTAAATATTTTTTGTATTTAATATATCTTTGTGAACTGTTACCTATGCATGTTTTATTTTCTATAAAATCATCCTGTAATTGGAACTATATATTCTGTGGGAATGGTTTCATAATAATAATAAATAATATTTTGGTAAAATAAGAGTGCTTTGGATAAGCGATTGAAAAATAAACAAATCAATAAAAGCACATAACAATTAACAAGAAGCAATGAAATTATTTTAGTCAAAATAATATATTTTATCCAAGACCTCTCAATAAATGCTCTATAACTATGGCGATTTTAAACAAGCAAAGTAACAGATTATCCACTAGTGGGTATAACTTTGAGCAAAGCCACTAGTGAGTATTTTTTTATTTATAACAATAATAATAACACACAACACCTTAGTAACTACTTTGATTGACATTTTAATTTAAAAATTTAAAGCATATGTCACTGTCAAATAATATTTCTTTGTTATTATTAAATTTTTCATTTATTAAGAGGTGTTGGATAAAACGTTATACTTCACACGTGGGCAAAGTGGAATTACCTACTCGATAAAATTATCACACTCAGCCTTCGGCTTCGTGTGCTAAAATTTCTCTCGTAGGTAATTTCTTACTTTGCCCACTTGTAAAGTAAATAACTATAATCGTTTTCTTCAGCCAGAATATTATCTAAATTTATAGAATTTAGACTGCGGTTTTACTGATTTAATTTTCCATGTTCTTATGAACACTCTGCATATCACATTTCACATCTAATGCAAAATGTAGGTCAAAATTAGTGCACAAAATTTAATTACAAATATAAACAACAAAAAATTAATGCACTGCACTATAGTGCAGACGCATAAATAAACATTAGCATCATGCTGTTAGGGTGAAAGCATTAACTTTACTAACAGTACTAATAATAACAAGGGGCGAACACTACCGTCTTGTTAATGATGTATCTCTATGCACCATGATGTACCATTGCCCATTTATTTCATACCAATTTACCTCGTTGTTAGCCGTGCCCTGATATTGATACATAATGGAAAATGTTGTGAATTTATACCATACCGTCGTGAGTCGCGCAACGCAAAGTCAATATTGTAAATGGGGTGGAATTACGGGAAATATGAGCAATTTGAAGTTATGTGTAGCATTTTTTCATGATTATTATTACTGTGCTATGAGTATTATGTCAGGTATAAAAGTTTTATAAACCGTAGGAAAATGACATTTTGAAATGAACCGGAAAATATAATCTTGATGTATGCGTTCACCCACAAGGAATGGAAGTTATGACGTATGGAAACGAATGGAGTTATCTCATAAATTTATAGATGTAATTTTAGGATCAGGATAAAAGGAGTAGAAAGATCGATCAGAAAAGAACTCGAAAGTGTGTCGTTCATATTATTGCTTATAGATACTATCGTAATATAATATTTGTTTTTATATCTTTCTTATTACTTAGAGACTGTTTTTTTTAATATTTGAATTTTTACTTTCTTACATTTACTATAAAGAAGTAAAGAAATAATGAAAAAACGGATGGATGTGTGCCCGTCACGTACACTCATAAAAATATTCTTGTTTCAAGAAAACTTTCAGTTTATTCACATTTAGTAGTTATGAGCAATAATAAATAAATTAACAATTTTAGCAACATATAGTAACCTATGAATACATTTATGGGATTTACTACTGATGAGGCAACTTTTATTTACTTTAATATAAGTCGTAGCTTTTCGAGTTGCCGAAATCACATTTGTACTGCATATGTGCGTTTATACAATAACTTAGGGATTCTGAAACTCAACGTTAATTAACTATGAGCGTTAACGTTAAATAACGCCATAAATTGAATTTTGACATTCTGAAATCGAACGTTATTTAACGTTCACGCCGCTAGCAGGCGTTAGTTAACGCATCGAGACTTGCAGCGTGAACTAGTAGCAGTCAACGTTAAAGAGAAGTGACATATGTCATATCCAGCTAAATAAATTTACTTGCATTATCAAAATTATAAAAAAGTAAGTTTTAAATGCATATTATAGCTAGATATATTATTATATAATTCAACAAATACGTAATACTTTCAAATATTAAATGATATTTAAACCCTAACCTAACAAATGTTTTTTTAGTGTCTTGTAAAAAAACTCCGCGAACCACTCAACAACAGTACGAGAAAATGCTAGATTTTATGCAGAATAATAGAAATTTTGCGTTAGGAAAATTGTGTGGTGAGTCTAAAGAAGCTATGAGAGGAAAGTGGAGTGAATTATCTGACATATTAAATTGTGAAATTGGGCCAAAGAGGGAATCGACAAAATGGCAGAAGGTATTTGTATATAAATTTTGTAAATAAATATTTACTTTTCTTCTAGATTCTGCAAATATTATTGTTTTTTTAAATCAATAAAACAAATTTATAACAGAATTTTTGAATCATTCATTTTTATTTCGCTATCCTAGTGTATCTATCATTTTTATTCCTTCTATAATCACAATTCCATCATTCAAGCTCTTTAAGAGCTCCCAGAAAATTAATCTTAGTATTGAAATTTATGAGTGCATCTGGAAATTGCAGTTTTTTATATTACAGTAATGATGTTTACTGTTAACTACATATTCAATGTGGATTTTTTATATTTTCTTTTTATAATATTTAGGCATGGAATGACTGGAAACATAATACAAAGACTAAAGCCTCAAAAATTAGACAGTCATTAATAAAAACCGGTGGTGGAACGGATTTTATTGGAAAACTTTCCGATTTGGAAGAAAAACTATTAGAGTTTCTAGGAAACAGTTTATTGGATGGTGATGGTGAAACACCTGAAGCTTTTACTGTAATGTATTAGTTCTTTTTGTTTGCATGGTTTTATTTTGTATTTAGATTTCAGATGAGAATCCTGTCGATCGCATTAATTTTGATATAGAAAATGCAGAAATAATATTTGACAATTCAGAGTTATCCTCCAACATTCCAAGATCCCCTTCTCCTCCTCCTGAAGCCCCAGTACCAGTACCAAATGAAGAACCACTTAAAAAGAAAATAAAAAGAAATAGCATTGAAGACACTGTACAATTACAAACAAATATATTATTAAATATTGACAAAACACTTAAGAACATAAATGATAACATAAGTTTGCAAAACAATTTTTTAGAAAGAATTGCGATTGCATTAGAAAATAAGAATAAATAATCTAGAATTTAATAAATATTGTAGTAATTTAAAAATTTGTTTTAAAATTAATTTTTATGTAAAATGCCTAATTAATTGATTTCGCAATACAGCTCCTTGCGCATTATCATTTTCCACTACTGCTATATCGTCTGCATCTTCATTTCTTTCACCATCTTCATTATTTTGTATGATAATGTTATTTTGCATAGCTATGTTATGCAACACACTGCAGACATTTATTATACATCCTGCCATTCTTGGGGAATATCTTAACACTCTTTCCTTTAATATACATCTAAATTTCATTTTTAATAATCCGATTGTTCTCTCTATACAGTTTCTAGTACTGGCATGGCTGCGGTTATACCGTTCCTGCGGTGAATTTTGTGCGGCACCCAGTATGGGAGTCATTAGCCATGGCTCAAGTGGGTAGCCGGAATCACCTTTAAATAATTTATATTTTATTTAAAATAAAAGAAAAATATTTATGTTTATTTTGTAACTATGTACCAAGAAGCCACGAACTTCTTTCGCCTTCAATGTAGCAATTTTCTAAATAATTTCGTACGCCGCTATTTCTCCATATATAGGAGTCATGTGAACTTCCAGCATGTCTGGCATTTACGCTCAATATTTTTAAATCAGCGTCACATATCTAATAATTAAGAACGGTTATCGAAATTATTAATATTTTTCTACTCCTGTATTAATATATCCCCAATATTTTAATTTTTTCAATGAATTATAGTACCCAAAATTCACGATAGTGAATTATGTTTCATAATTAACTCTTCTCGACCTATCACAGAGTCAGAAAACCATAATTCACGGTTATTTTAAAGACGTGATGTGAATCACAAATCATTTTTATGTTGACGTTATTCAACGTGTGTTTTGAACGAATTTCGATCATTTTCAAAAGTGATTTCCGAATTTACAGGAGTAGAAAAAGTATGGTATTATATTCGGGATTATGGTCATTATTTACTCGGATGATTTGCCTCACTCGCTTACGGTTCGTGACGCAAATTTAATCTTCGTAAATAATGACTATCATAATTCCACATAATAATATACTATTAAGTACCAGTTGCACGTTTTTTGAATAATAATATCCTTTCCTGTTCATATAATTGTGTGCTTCGTTTGTAGGTTTTAAGATAGCCACATGAGTTCCATCCACACAACCAATGCAGCCAGGAAAATTAAACTTGTTCATAAATCTTTAAAGAGTAAAGTTTCATTTTATATATTTAATTACATATTCAATATTATATGTAGAACTTACTTTTGCTTTATTCTGGTTTTCTGCATCTGTGTGTTTGGAAATTTTATCCAAATTGGCATTAATTCACGTTCCATCACTTGTGCAACTTCTTTTATAGATCTACTAACTGTAGATTGGCTAACACTTAAATTAAAATCTTGCCCTACACAACGCTGGTAGCTCCCAACAGCAAAAAATCTTAAGGCGATTAAAATTTTTAACTCAGGTGTTATGCCAGCAATTGTAACTGGGCTTACTAAATGCCTTCGTAGGTTATTAATTATAATAAAAACTATATTTTGCGGAAATCTGAATAATTCTATAAAACGTCTTTCAGGTATATTTAAAATATTTAAATGTTGTCGAATACTTTTTCGAATATTAATAAAATGCCTTTTCTTGTCTTCCTCCTGAGCCAAAACTATTATTGCAGCATTCATATTTCTTAAAAATGTAATAAGAAGTATTAAAATAAAAAGTTATTAAATATTATTATTATTAAAGTATTACTTACAATTTATTAATTTCGCCCGTTTCTATGTAATATAATTTCTGCAGTTTATAAAAATATCTATTTTTAAACATAAATTTAGAATTTACGTGACAATAGAAGTGTTTTGCGATTGTTTTTATTTATTAAAACGTCAAAATGTAGAAACATGTACTGAACGAAGTTTTAACGCCAACGTTATTTAACGCTAGAGTTATTTAACGTTGCATATTAACGCCAAAGTTTCAGAATACCATCTTAACTCTTGAACGTAAAGTTACGAACGTTAAAAAACGTTAATCGTTATTTAACGCTGAATTTCAGAATCCCACTATAATTCTAAATTGAAAGTGCGCTGAAAATTCTGCATCCAACTTTACACAGATGTAAAGTGGAAACTATAGTTTGAATATATCATAAACAAATTTCATCTAACGAGATTTACAGTTGCAGAATTAAAAGTGTCTGAATTTTATAAAATACTTTAGGTGCTATACACGAAGCTACATTAGAGTCTGTATTAACTAAATTACTGTTTAGCCACTAAAATAGAATAATATTGGAATGACAACTGGGTTACCAGTCTTTGTTGTACCGTCCGCTTAGAGAGTTGATAAGAAATTAACATTCAATAATTTTGAAATAAAATGCTTAATAAAAATAGTTATTTAAGTATTATGGATGTGAATTTAAAGGAATTTTCAAATAATTGAACAATACACTATTAGCAACCTTTCTATAGATAAGTGATAGACAAAGAAGGGTGGCCCTACGACATCTAAATATTATCTGTCTCAGGCTAGTTTTTCGCTTTTATAAAAGCTTAAAATTTCAGTGATATTATCTAACATAATGTAACAAGGCGAACAATCAGAATACGATTTATTGTTTTACTGTCAAAACGATTTTAAAATATCAAGTTTCAAACTGCGTTTATACTTAAATGCATCGCAAATCGTCTTGGCAGAAGTTCTAGAGTTAAATTTATTGCCATACATGTGTGAGTAACTTTGTTAGATTTTTAGTTTTCATAAATAGTCAGTTGAGATTATCGCAGCAAATATTCTGAAATATCTGCTTGAAAAGCCATCTGGGGTTGGCAGATTTACAGATAGACCTGGTCGAATCCTAGATTAGGTTTTTAGTTTTTATGCAATTTTTGTGTTGGCTCTGCGAGAGGTTCCCTGTCCCGCACCTAACCGCTTACGGGGTAGATGAGTGTATTTGGCTAATACGAAGCAAGACAGTTGGTTTTTAAGATTTGAAATAAGCAGACTCTTAACGTCTGCAGTGCTCTACAAATTGTGGAATTTTATGCAATTATTGTTTGTAAAATGTTTTGGTAACTGCAACTATTCAACTCAACATATTCGTACGTTGTTGTCATTTGTAATATTTGTATTAATTTGTGTCATTCTGCTTAATTCATCTTTATCATTTTTTACCTTTTTATTAAATATCATTTCTTATGATCTTAGAAAAGTGTTGTGATTGTGGACCCTTGATTTTCAGCTTCTTAGCCCCATGTGCTACAATAATTTGTAACAGAACTTGGTACCAAGAGATAACTGACATACGAAATGGTTTTACTTGATTAAATGAATAACCAAGGGTAGCGTAGTCGCTGGCCACCACGGAATATTTTAACTGGATTCCGAAGCGTATTTAGAAAAAGACTTCTGATCAAATGGCGGGAAATATATACGCAGGCGGGAATTAAACACGTATTCAACAATAAAAAATTATATAATATTTAATAACGAACAAGCAAAATAAGTCATATAAATCAAATACTTTTACGAGCTGAATAATTCGACGCTAAATAATCCAAAGTATCGCTTACTCACTAACTTTTACAATAACTTTCAAAGATCGAAAGTGATATAACATTCGCAATAATTCAAATCTACTTACATGAACAAAATAAACTTCACAAAAACTATGCATACAATCGAGAGGAGCTCTAAAACTGTGTAGTAATTCTTTCAACATTTCACAAGAAAAACCAAAATGCAAGTGACTGCTCACTGCCAAAGGTTCATAATTTATTACTTTAGGGATGGGATAGTGGCACTCAAAATAACTCTAACTGGGCACTACTCTCGCATAAGACACTGGTTAAATATTTCCTACAACATATTGAATTACTTAGTTTGAAATCTCTTAATATCATTTGCAATCTTTAATCGTAATAAATGCAAAAACCGTTTATTACAAATTTATATAACAGTTCCTATTTAGAAAATCGCAAAAACAATCCACTGAATGGATGCTCCATTGTTATATAATTACTTGATGTGTGTACAACTACATGTCCTTCTTTATCTCATTCTAGGTCCTCCACGACCATATCGCCTACCGCTATGAGATCCTCGAAGTGATCGGCAAGGGCTCCTTCGGTCAGGTGATCCGCGCCCTGGATCACAAGACTGGTGCACACGTAGCCATCAAGGTGATCCGTAACAAGAAGCGATTCCACCACCAGGCGCTGGTCGAGGTGCGCATCCTGGACCATCTGCGAAGACGTGACAAAGACGCCGCTCACAATGTCATACACATGCTAGAGTACTTCTACTTCCGGAATCATCTGTGTATTAGCTTCGAACTTATGAGGTGAGCCTTGAGGGAAAATAATACATCTAGAAATCCTGAATCATTAAATATTTTAAGAGCGATAATTTAACTCCAATATAAAGTAAGCTATAAAGACAAAACAATTTTATTTGACAGCGGATAAATAGGAAGGTAACTTTTTGAAAGTGATAAAACGTTATTTACCTTTCTCCTAGCAACCAGATCAAAATACTAACTACATTAATGTCAACCCGTGACTAATGAGATCATGTTACTAAACAACCGTTTTACAAACTTAAAACTAACAACTAAACATCAATTTTACACACTATCGTAGATAAATTTTTTTCGTGAATTAAAATGGAAAATTACAAATTATATACTCATGAACAAAATTATCGAATATTTAATTATGATAAATCAAGGAATAAAATTTGCAGTTTCTGATGTTAGTAATACGAACTACGAAGTAGGTATTACTCAGAAACTGCAAATTTTATTTTGTGAACTAAAACCATCCTTAGAACAAAATTTTTGGCGGTATCTATTAACAAATTTTAAAACATAATCTTTTTCTCACTTTTTATTTAAACATCTTTTTCTCACTAGTGATTAAATTGTTTACTTTGCTCACTCTTTTGAGTAAACAAACTACATGAAAATTAAATGATTGTGGAAAAATCTATTTTATTTTACATGCATTGTTTTATTATTTTAATTAAACTTATTTGTGCAAAATATAAGGAAGTATACAAATTATGGAAAAATCGATGACTTGATATTGACTGATATACATGTTTTGAGGATTCTCTACTGTACACAAAACAATAAATAGAATTTAATTGGAACATGAAATTAGTTGCGAAAACTAGTTTCAAATAAAAAATATTAGTATTTAATATAAAAATTATTATTATTATTTGTTTTGTCGTCTCTGCGTCAAACAATTTTTTTTGGCAAATGACATTTAATACACTTTTATTAAATCCTATCAAGTTTGGTATTAAAATAAAGGTCTCAAGTAAGAAAGTTAAATTAAATTTTCAAATGCAATATTTCTGTCTACAACTTTCAGTTAAAATATTTTTATATAAAATCAATAAAATAATTAGGAAATGAAAATTTGTCGATGAAACTAATTACCCATGTTAAAAATCTCTTTCGTGTTTCTTTGCACTGTCTGTATAGGTCGACAAACCGATATGTGCTCCCGACAGGAATACGCATTATCTCGCCCAAGTACATGACGAATGGTGCCAATGTTCACATGCACATTTTTTTTTATATACGAAGATAGTAAGATAGTAAGATAGTAACTTCTCTGGTCATATGCTGCCACATGAGTGACATTCAATTGTACATTACGAATCAATAGTTCATTATTTTAAGACGAGAAATAATATTCGAGCTCATTTTAACATTACGAATATGTTTGTTTCAATTTCGGAATATGAAAGTGAATTTGTTTACTTCTACGTATTGTTATAATTTGAAAAAGGTTGTATTTATGTAAGAACATTTCTAACTCAGATACTAACGGCCTCCGAAGTCACTTATAAAGAGACACATATCTGTTTGTCGACCTATTTGTATTTGAATTGGTAAGAAAGATACTAATATTATTTTCTTGATTTTCAGCCTAAACCTATACGAACTGATAAAGAAGAATAACTACCAAGGATTTAGCTTAAGTTTAATAAGAAGATTTGCCAATTCGTTGTTGAAATGCTTGCGACTTCTACAAAAAGAAAATATCATTCATTGTGACTTAAAACCCGTAAGTATAATTTGATTGTTTATATTTATATAATTTACAAATTAATGGAAACTTTGGCTTGACTTAATTTTAATTATATTTTCGCAAAGTTATCAGAAGCTTCGTAGACATCAATAAATTGATTTTTAATGACATACATTACTCATTAATGACCGCTGAATACGCAATATATAAATACCAACGATTAATCTTGCTTTTCATAAAGTTAGTAATTATATTTAGTAATTAATGTACCCATAATTACACCACGATTCGAAATAAATCGAGAATCGATAACACTGTGATACTATTCTGTTTCTAATGCAGTCAAACGACAGTTTTGTTATGTGAAAGAAGAAAAACACGTAATTTAATAGAAAATTTCATCACGCAACTGAAAATAACTAACAGGGAATTTTGCTTTACGACTACAAGTCACGACAGGGAGTTACAAGTACACGCGCAAGCGTACTCGCACGCGTGTTTTGAATTTATTTTGTCATTAAAACTTGTCTTGTTCGGTAATTATTTTTGATATAGGTTAAAAGTACAAGATCATAATTTTCAACCGATGCGGAAAAGAATTATTTGTCGTAAAGTGACTTTATGACGTTGTAAATTTTCTGTGGATACTTGGAAAATGGTTTATGCTAGCCGGAACTCTAAAACATTCGAATTAGTTCCTGCTTTGTTTGTTCAAGAAAAGAAATTATATTATTCCGCTTAACTATTTTGTAGATTTTACAGTTAAATATAAACTTTATTTCAATAGTTAAGCCGGATTTATGCGGGCAAGTACATTTACATTTAATTTAATTTTTATTCTCATTTATACTTTTTAAATGTATGAATTCATGCAACAAGATAAATGAAAATGAACGCATGCGCACAAAAACAGGCAAATGGCAAAGGTAATAAATGTCAAATATGGGCATGGAATATAATTTAGGGTTATTTTACAAGTGACGATATTCAATAACATTGATGGCGAAGACGAAGTTATTTATTTGTTTTTGAATGCATTACTATAATAAACACCACATAACCTTACTAAAAACCAAATACAATCAGCTGATCGTTCTCGACTACTCGTAAACGCATGCGTCATTCATAATTCTCATTTAAAGTTAAAAGTTGACCAACTTATAAATTGAATTAAAATGAAAGATAATTGAAAATGAAAATGAGAATGTTGCATGAATGGGTGCATTAGGTTATATGCATTTAAGTGTTAATTGAAAATTAAATTAAATGTAAATGACTGCATAAATCCGGCTTAATTAGTTTTAGTAAAGTAAATGATTGTAAACGAAATCAGCGATTATGCTATTTTCTGTGGACAAATACATTTCATTATTGAACCTAATCTTGAGCATTATTTCACATTAATATAGTTTGATATCAAAATATGACGCAGCAGCTGAAGTTCAACATCTACCTGAAACTGTAGATCACACTTCATTTGTACAGTCAAGCTTATCACATGTTTTAGACATAAAATTAATGTATTCAATTTTAATTTGTTTCGTGGAACCCTACTAACTTGTCAAATCTCAATTGAAGTTACTTAACTGAATAGGCTATTCCACCATAAAATTATAAATTTCTTCCTCAAATACATACGGGATGTTTTGTTTTTGATAACGTAGGACATGTGCGCGTCTGTTTGAGCAAATGGGATTCAAGTATTAGCTCCTACTCCGCCTTAACTATTCGGGCGAGTCGGATGTGTGCTCGGGTGATTTTCTTGTCTTTGCGTGTTTGCTGTTTGATATGCAGCACTCACTGTAAAACTGTACGATACTAGCTCCACCTAACCTAACCTAACATCGAGAATCTAAAAATATTTTTGTAAAATGAAAAAAAAAGTGATATAAATTAAGGGTATTCATTTATTTTATTTCTCTGATAATGAAATTGAATATTATAATTAAAATATATATTATTTTGTAATTTTCTCAACATTTTTTTCAAAAGTCTGTGAACTACCGTTTGTTTATTTCTGGAATACCACATTACCTACGTCATCAAGATATTTTAAGATACAGACCTTAATATCTCGCTAATTCGGACTTTCACTTTTCACATATGGTCTTATATTTTATGACAATAATTTTATTTTTATGTACCTACTTCAAGAAACAAAACAAAAAATAGAATGAAATAGCACATTAGATTTGAAAGGGTCTAAAACGTATATAAATCTATTTGAAATAATAATATTTTTTCTCTCCCAGGAAAACGTGCTCCTCAAGCAACGCGGCAGCAGCTCCATCAAAGTAATCGACTTCGGCAGCTCATGCTACACCACCCAGCGCGTGTACACATACATCCAGTCCAGATTCTATAGATCACCCGAGGTAATCCTGGGCTTGACGTATGGTACCGCCATAGACATGTGGTCCCTGGGTTGTATCCTCGCCGAGCTGTACAGTGGATATCCGCTTTTCCCTGGAGAGAACGAGGTCGAACAGCTGGCCTGTCTCATGGAGGTGTTGGGAAGTCCGCCCGATGAGGTTATCATGGCTGCCACCAGGAGGAGACTGTTCTTTGGTGAGTGAGAAGAATTGTTTTTTGCATGTAGGGTAGAATTAAAAACGATTCAGGCCTGTTTCACCTCTGTTACTTAAAAATGTACCTTAGCTTACATTGGAAATATAAAATGGAAACCAATTATCAAATCAACGACCAATTATTCTGCATTTGTTTAAGGACAACCATACGCGTCGAAAGAACGAATCCTTTAATTTAAAAAAAAAAAAACAGCAAATTCTGTATTCATAATTTATTTTCATGTTCTTTATGGGCCAACAACCTCCATCCGTCAAAATTTCATGGACTTTTTACAGTGACTTGTACATTGCAAGGTCAGATGAAGTACATATTTTCGTTGGATTCGTTCAATCCCATGAATTTTGTTTTGCAAATTGAAATTTAAATAAATTATTTCTTACAATTATTCTTATCGAAAAACAAAACAATTATTACAGTAAGGTCTTTGAACATTCTAGTATTTATATATGTGGATGAAATGGATAACTGAAACATTAAACTATAAAAAAAATATTCGTTGAAGTCTAGTTGGTAAAAAATTCAGAACTTTGATACTGTGTCTCTCATTCCCATGAACGACTACAGTAATGAAAATAATTCGTAGATTTGTAAATATGATCATTTATAACATATAAGGTTTATTATCAATTTGAATTTACAGTTTTTGAGAAACAAAAAAAATATACTAAAAAACACACTTTTTGGTATGTTTTTATTTGTTTCTCAAAAACTGTAAATTCAAATGAAAAATAATCTTAGTATGTTATAGACGATCATATTTATAAATATACAAATTATTTGCATTACTGTAGTCGTTCATGGGAATTTGTGGCATATATTTTACTACTTTGATAATTATGTTCATGTATAATTTGTAAACAAAATTAGCTTTTTAAAATTTATTACTAAAATTTGGACTTTTATCTACAAATGTATAAAACATTATATATTTTATTTATTATAATAGTGACATATTGTTTCAAAAAAGTCATGTTCATCTTGCGCTATCTTCAGCCCGTATGGTTGACCTTAATTGTGGGTATTGACGCTTTGATCGACGATTTTAAATGTTTTCAATTGAAGAATTGGGAAACATTTAAAATCGTCTATCAAAGTGTCAATATCCACAATTAAGCAAATGCAGAAAAATTGTACGAACTTTTTAGCATAGAAAATACTGGTTCTTAATTAAGATTTTAAAGCTGTTACCCGCCCCATCCACAGAGGGCAGGAGGGATCTACCGTTACATCATTAAATAGCCCTTCGAAAAATACTAAATAAGTGTTTTTCTGTTTTTTATTCATTTGATTTCTTTTCAATTTTTGCGATTATAGCGTCATCTATCGCGAATTGAAAATTTCTTTTTCGGACAAATCATACGTACTTTTCGACGTAGAATCCAAATGTGTGATAAAAAATGGGAGTTTCTATTTAAGAAATTTAGTACTGGCTAATATCCTCCTCCGAGTTATTAAAGTTTCGATTCGGCAAATATTTCTGTACAATGCGTATTTTCCGAAATATTCAAAATTGCAGATTAAATGAAACACCCGGTATAATGTGCTGATTTTGACTCAGATATTAAAATATACATAATACATAATAAAAAATGCACAATGTGTTTTTCGTTTTGATATTTTGATGAGCTTAATATAAAAAAGCAGAAAACGACGGTTTAACTGACTTTTAATTTCTATCCAAATCTGTATGTGGGACTTCCCATGTCGCGTAACTCGATAATCAGTTTAATAAGTAACAATACATATAATCAAAGCTGCTTTAGATTCAAATGGCAGAAGATGTGAATAGAACAACTACGTAGTGCAGATTAATTTAATGTCTACATTTTTTTTATTCTTGTAGATTCAAAAGGAAATCCACGGTGCATTACGAACAGCAAGGGTCGAAAACGGAAGCCAGGATCCAAAAATCTAGCGATCGTTCTTCGCTGCAACGACACATCCTTCGTTAACTTCATCGCCAGATGTTTAGAGTGAGTATTAAAATACAAATGATTTAGGTGGAAGTAGATACAGTTTTAGTGAACATTTCTAAAATATTTCCAAAGAGTTACTCAGCGCTCAATTAATATAATATATATTTCCATGAAACTATTACTTTTAGCATTGCAGTGGGTTTGGCCATACACTTATTTCAGAATTATTGTAGCTATTTAGGGTTTAAATAAAACAAGAAAAAAAAACAACACAAAGATAAGTAAAATATTGAATCAATCCAGCTACAAACTTTTTACTCGCGTGGAATATATGCCATTCCATTACTTGTTGTAGAATATACTATTCTTGTACATATGTGTTTTTATCACACATGCTCATTAAAATGATCTCTAAATGTATAAAAATCTCATTTTGTCAGTTATGTCACTAACATGGTTTTGCGGAATTGGTAACGATACACAGACAACCCATCATTTTGTGAATCATTTTGTAAACCGCATCCGTAACAATTTGATTATTTTTCTTCAGATGGAACCCCAAGAAACGCATGACACCCGACGAGGCTCTCCGCCACGACTGGCTCCAATCCAGTCACAAAAACGACCTCCGCCACTCCCACTCCGAGATCACCGTCAACCACCACCCATCACACCACTCGCACCATCCTCCTTCAGCTACCACCGACAACTTCTCCAGCGTGTTCCGACTCTCACACCCTCACCAGCACCAACACCACGCTGGCTCCAAGCCACTCATCACCACCACCACGGTGAAGAGCACCAAGTCCCGGCTGCATGACTCCACCTCCGTGGACTCGAATCTCAATGACTCGGGGACGTTCCTCCCGCCAATACTGTAGTCATAATGTCGAGGGTAACATAGAGAGTAGTCTACGACCAAATGTTAGGTAGATGTTAGTTAGGGTAGGTTTTGTTTCTAAGGTTTTGTAGGGGGGTAATAGTGATACATAATAGCACCGTAACTAATTTTCAACTGTCAAACATTCATACATAATAAATTATATAAAAGTACTTCAGTTAAATCAGATTCGAGCAACAAATTTAATTATTATAATAACAAAATATTATGTTGAATAATGTAAAAATATTGAAATAAACTGAAGATTGAATAAAAATTTTGATAGAAAGTTTAAATATTTTTTGACATTCAAAATTATAAAATTCTCGTATTTAGAGTTGTCTCAAATAATTGTTTTATTTACTACAATTTTTTGAATTTCAAAATTCTCTTATTACCTCTTTCAAAAATAAACACTGGCTTGTGTATTAGAGTTACCTGGTTTGAATTCCACAGACTGCCAATTCATTTTCATCACATATTAATCAACCCTGTGGTTTATCCTCCACTAACTCCCGTGTGTCCGTAATATGACGGCTAGTAACCACACTTTACAATTAAAATAGAAGCCACCTAAGATTTTAGAAATACAAAGCTGCCTCACTCAAAAGTAGACAATATAATCAATTTATTATTAATAATATTTAAAGAGGTACTAAGAGTAAATGGTTTTAAATTATTCTGTAAAAAAACTATTTGTATCACTATTAGATCCAATAATGAGTAATACTAGATTTATTAGAAAAATAATCTTTTTAACATTATGACCTAAAATGATTCTGCATAATAATAATAATTAATATTTATGTTTAAACTAAGACTTATTTAAGTTTAACGCATTTATCTCGCATTCTTTCATAATATGTGATATTTATTCTGTCATTTTTTTTTTAGTGTTAGATATTTAAATTTAATCATTTTTAATGTAGTGCAAATAAAAATAAAATAGAACAATTTACGCTGAAAAATACAAATAATCATGAAAGTGATCGATTTTCATAATTGAAAATGTACTTTTCAGTATAATATTATTATTTATGATTATTAATTCACGTTTGACATAGAAAAAATTTTGTTAATATTTATTATTATTTTTTTAGTTTTATGTTTAAAACTATTAAAAGTATTTAAATGTGACGTAAAAATTTCAATTTGAATTTTTTACAATTTTGAACCAAAAGCGTAAAAAGTTTTCGATGATAGCATAGAAAGAAAATTGTTCAATTTAATATAATGAAATGTCATTTATATTTCATTTCCAAACTAATAAAAAATAAACAATATTTTAAAGTAAACAGTTATAATTTATTTTATTTTTAAACTAATTACTTGCTTAATTATTACTAAATGATCCTGACTTAAAAGGCAGGCCTAACTAAACAATAACATAAAAAGTTAAAATTGAACATTTCTTTAGTTAAACATTTGTCTAATGTGATAATCGTAATGTTAGAACATTTCCCATAGTTTCTGGGAAACTAGGAAAATTTAGAAGGGTATTAAAATTACGAAAAGCCCAATTTTATAAAGAAAATTTGACCAGAAATACTTGAATTTCTATGAGAATTGAACCAAAAATTTTAATGCCCTTTTATTTTCTACTTTTAGAGTCGTGTTAGAGTAATCTTAAAATTTTCTCACTGAATATGAAATCTAAGCACGTTTTTATGAAAAATCATCAAAATCGTCATCATGTGCTTTTATACATCATTGATATTCATATCATAATAAATTAAGCTGGAATCTCCGCGAATTTTCAGAAATTATTAGTGGGAAAAAAATTTTATTGGAAAACCCAAAATCGAATTTGATTACAACAATAATTTTTATATTAGATGGGTTCGTAGTATTTTTTTGGTGTTCATGTAGATTAGTATCTTGATCAATCTGTTTTTATTTCAAAGTTTTTACCTAATCTCGTCTAAGATAATATCTTACTCCCCAAGGAATTACCAATTAGAAACTTAGACAGTAATATATTTTTAAATAAAACTTGTCTCCTAAAATGTATGCGTAAGGTTTAAAAAATAATTATTTGTTTTGTACTACTTTAATGCACATCAAAATAATGTTGATACAATCCAAAAAATAAGTATGCAATATTATTTTAATGCTTTTATGTAATAATTAGTGAGTTTGTTCGTACAGTGAAATATGTGATTAATTCTCAAGAATTATAAATCATCGGTACGGCATATAATAAAAGTTTCAAATTAATTTTGTAGCTAATGTATACTTCTAAATCTAAATCAAATATTTACTGAGATGTGTACAAAAATTATTACTTTTGATTGATGGATTGATACCAAAATCTAAACAGCTCATCCCTCGTGAACATATAAATTCTAAAATTTCCAAATGGTATTGTTATTAAATTTTTGGTCATTGTGTACACACAGACGTCACTATGAAATTAATGTTCTATGAATCTTGAAACATGCATATCTGTTGAAAACTCACTATCGAAATTTTAGGCTTGTCATAATACCAACCTTACATATACCTATGTGCTGGAGCTGAAGGTACAAACTGAAATCACATTTTGTTGCAGCAAATTAAATTCAAAATCTATGAAATACAAAATTGTCATTCATTTCTATCTGTAACTTAAAAAGATTATCTCTTTTTAAACTAAGCGCTTATGAGACTATCTTCACACTGTTATTAACTTCCATATAGACAATGGCTAGTACACACGAGTTCTGTTTTGTGGGTGTTTTATGCTCGATTTTAGCACTGTACAATATTCTAAAACTATTGTACTGTAACTTCTTTTTCAAGCATTTTTTATAAAATAATTTTGGAACATTGTTCTGCGCTAAAACCACCGATAAAACATTGCTCTTAAAACACTTAAAACATAGCTCGTGGTGCCAGAGCCAATGTTTAGTAGGTATTTTGACGCGACGAAAAAATGTTTTATTCGAGAACTATCTTAAAATATTTATCAATCTTGTATTAAAGTAAATCAGTAACTATATAGAAAATTAATTATATTAAAAACTAATTTATTTTTTCCCTAAATTGTGAAGTTGAAAGATGGTTGCAATATTATTTTACAAATAGAAGTTTACGAGTTCAGTAATATTATATCATGGACAGATGTGTGTGGATAAAATTCTTTACTCAAATCCTGTTCACTACAATTTACATCCTACATATATATCTTTGTTATTCATTAATTTTTCAGGTTTATTGTGAAACTGAAAGTTTCTGAAAACGCTCAGCGTGATTCCGGTGTAGAAGTATTAATAAATACATAACGTGTGTTGATATTAATAATTATTAATAATAATCGAATATGTTGTGTAGAAAAGAGACTTTATAGCGAAATAAATATAATTATTTACTTTTCATTTTTGCCTCTCTCTTCTTTTTTAATATAATTTAATATAATTATTGTTTATGTACTGATGAACGAAATATATAATAAAATAAGAACATTATTCAAAATGTAGATGAAAGGAAATAAGAAATGTATTCATGAATTATTTAACATAGATTAACAATATTTAAATTACTATTGCGGATAAATTAATATTTATTTTGAAATTTTTCGAAAGAACATTGAAATATTTTGAGATAAATGTAACTTGTTATCTTTACAAGAATAATTTGAATAATGTTGATAACATGTATTAACTGTAAAATCAAATATACCTACCTATATATTTTTCAACGAATACTTGAAACATTAGTTATTTTTATAAATATATAAATTAATCGTATGTATAATTATTTTTTTCCAGTAAAATAGATTCACAATGATTTATATTATTATATTTATGTTTATATAATAAAGACTGATAAACATAATGTAACCGTGTGTGATTTTATATTTGGTCTTTATTTTGATTTTTACTTTTGAATCACATTTTTATCAAATATTTCTTATCAACTGATAATCAAAGATCACAGTTACTATCTTCTTATCGTAATCTTTGATCATTGATCAAGAGAGATTATTGTTTACGACATATAATAATTTATTGCAAAATATTTACTTAGTAGCTATTGTATTTAAATGAACTCGTGTGCCTTATTTTTGCAAACGATTGGAAATGTACGGAAAAATACAAGTGTTGCTGAATCTAGTTTTTATCTGTGCGATATCTATTGTAAGATTCTGCACAAATAATCACATAGTACAAGTATATAAATAGTTACAAGAATAACAAACCCTTTTCATATCTTGTAGTTCATTCACAATTTAATATCTTAAGAAGTACAGATTCAGACTAATCAAAATGCGGTAAGTTCGGAAATATTGGTTTATATTCTAACCTCAATATTTCGACCATAAGTATCACTATTTCACTATATAATAATTTAAAGAAAAATAACGCTAAATTCATCCTCGAAATAGATAAGAATACAAGTGTTAGTTCTTAAATTACAATGTAAACTAGTGTTCGAAACAAACAATTATGACGTAATAATAGTATATTATGATACAAGTGTATAAGTAAGCTTTTAAAGCACGTACGACGAGTTTAATAGCACGACGCGAAGCGGAGTGCATTTAACGTCGCTAGTGCTTTAAAAGCACTTATACACGTGTGTCATACGCTATTTTTTATTATACCTGCATCATACTCTGGAAAAAACTGGAAAGCAACATTTTGATTTTGTTACATTTCATAATTTTGCGCGTGTGACATTTGACGAATATCGTTTACATGGAGACTGGTTAGCATTTATTGTTTACGTTTACAGTTTTGACTGATATTAACAGTAAATATTTTTGTTGTTGCTTAGCAATCTTTAAAGCACGGCGTGTTTTAATCTTGCGTTTACGAATGCTGTAGCGTGTTTTAAACACGGATTATGATGCAGGTATAATAAAAAATTTGTTACATCAGAACTCACACTCGGAATGAACTATTCTAAGAGTTACGACTTAGGTTAAATAAAACTTTTGGTGCATATTTCAGAGAACATATGTCTTCTGACATTTTCAAAAATTGTTATCAATTACACGAAAAAAAAAAATGTTCCCTGAGTCTGTTTACATCCAGCAACATGTTCCGCAAATTGTTCCTAAACTAGTTGCGCAACGAGTTGCCGAATGTGAAACTAAAGTTGCTGGCAACATTTGTGATGTTACTGTACGACTGGTGATTTTGCGGTATCGGTGGGATACCGGTGCCAGCGTCGTGGTTTAGGTATTAAATTTCAAGGTCCTAGCGCCAACATCAGAGTCTACTCTAGGCCACAAGGCGGATGTGGAAGCTAGTAGCGGACGACGTCGTCGCCGTGGCTTATGTTTGCTACCGTGGAGGTTGCGAGTACAAGCTCTAGCGGTGCCACGCTAAGCCAAACCGTTGGTATGACCCGGAAACTTTTGAGGATGCTAATGCCAGCTCAGCAGGTCGCACTACTGCACAAATAATGACGCGGCGAAGGTACAACCTGAAGGGCTCTAACGGGCGGGGACGGACGGTGACGATGTCTTGCACAGTAGGTTTACTTGCCGAGGATGCTAAAAGCCAGCTCCACGAGTCGCACTATTTTACAAGAACAGGGTAGCCTGAAGGGCTCTAACCGACGGGAATGGACGATGACGGTCTCTTTCAAACTGGATTTACTCGCCGAGGATGCTAATAGTCAGCTCCACGAGTCGCACTATTTTACAAGAACAGGGTAGGCTGAAGGGCTCTAATCGACGGAAACGGACGGTGACGGTGTCTTGCAAACTGGGTTTACTCGCCGAGGATGGTAATAGTCAGCTCCACGAGTCGCACTACTTTGAAAGAACAGGGTAGCCTGAAGGGCTCTAACGGACGGGAATGGAAGGTGACGGTGTCTTGCAAACTAGGCTTACTCGCCGAGCAAAAGCTAAAGCAAAGCTTCTTATCTGGATTATCACTCGCTGCAAATATCGCGGATGGTTTACAGACACCTCACAAGAGGTGAATTATACAATTACTCTAAAAAATTTACAAGCCTAACAACCTCTGTGATGTTCAAAAAAGATAAAGTAGCTTCGTCACAATTTAAATAAAACTTACATATGTACCTATTACTGTATTCTAGATAAAGAGTCATTTACAAAAAGAAAACTACATGAAATGTCCATTTGATTCTTGGATAAATCGAGCACTGATCAATGGTATGTTGATGAATTCGGCTTTAAAGGTATTAATATATGTGTATGTTTTTATATCAGAGTATAATTCCTACTAAAAATGATTAGCCATCTCTCTTAGGTAGGGGTCTAACCTATTTGTTAATAAGACAAATAAATTCAGTAGATACAAAAACGACCTAAACACTTTAAAAATAAATTAAACACAAAAAATGTTAAGTGTAATTACTAAACAATAAAGATACACAATAGTGATTAAAACAAAACCAATGAACAAAAAATAAAACAATTAAGATTAAAGATGTAATTAACCTCTATCTATTTTTTATACCTAGCTCCAAGCTCTTATTACTTATATCTACTTACGATATGTATTCCCAAGATGTCAGTCTCGCTGCACGTCGTCGTCACGTTGCAAAAGATGCTGCACGACCTTGAAGTGATCTAATCTTAATATAATACAAAATAGTTGTAAATAAATTGAAGTTTGAAGTATGCACTGGGTAAAAGTCTATATATTTACTTATATTTTATCAATAATTAATTATATAACTCATTGCAAACATCACAGGTTCATGTAAACAACAATGTTTGAACTTGCATTTGACGTAAAGTGGTAACTGTTTGACGTCTATAAAGAAAATTTAAGTGAAAAAGTTTATCCGGTTAGTGTAAAGTCTACTTTAACAAAAAAAGTAGGTTTAGGACACTAAATATATATATATTTAACAGAAAAAAGTAATAATGATAATGATTAGTGGAAATTTTAGATAGTGTACATATGTTTAAAAACCAAATTTGTATGTATTTTGTATTATATTTAAAATGAACGTGAGTAGAGTTTTCTAAATTAAATATAAAAATATAATCTCGTCATTTCCTCATGTTGAATTTGGCAGTCTGCTTCCGCAGTGAGTAACAAGTAAAATAATATTGTACAAGTAGAATAATTTTGACAGATATATGACATACTGTAGTAAATTTATACGTCAAATTAAACAATATGTGCAAGAAGAATTAACTAATTAATTCGATGAAGAAATTGAGGACAAAACACATACATTTGAGTGTCATTTACGATAACTTCAATGTTCAAGGTTGATACCACTGAGTGTCAGTTCCAATTGACAACTTGAGCTATATAATAATTCTTTTACAATTTTTTCTAATTTTAGATTTCAAATTTAATATGTACCGCGGCACTGAAGTTCCTTTTTATCACTCACATGGTTTATTTTCCTCGGACCTAAGGGCTTCGGCAAATAAATTTCATATTCGTGATAAAAAGTTAAACTTCAGTGCCTTAATACATAAATAACTATTATACAGGATGAGTCATCGAAATGCCCGTCTTCGATATCTCCCTTGTCGTTAGAAATACGGCATATATTTATTAACAAAATTTATTCGACTACTAAAGGAGCATAACGTAAAATTATTTTCACATATACAGGGTGTAACGTAACGGCTAGACGAGAATTGTTTGTCTTTTTTTAAATGGAACACCCTATATATTTTTATATATTTTGACTTGTATTTTATTCACCTATACGGACATATGAATTTTGTTTTAGTTTTCCGCGGCGTTGTCAAGTTTTTCCGTTTTTTCTCTAAAAAAGGCCGAATACACGCATTGCTTTGTGAAGACGTACTGAAGTTATTTTAATAGTAAAATTTAAGAATTTTTTTTTCTGCGCAACTGTAACTATACTCTATGTTTTGACATACTTTCAATTAAATGTAATTATACAGGGTGTTCAATAAAGCGAATCAAACTTACTCCACTTCAAATGAGTATAACTCGCCATTTTCAAATGGAACATCCTATATTTTATTATTCTGTTGTATGCCATTTTGTATTACCTTCATTTGTTATTAAGGGTATCCTATGTCTAAAAACCAATAATTTCGGAGATTTTTGCCATTTTTCACTAAATTAATTTATTGAATTAAAATTAAATCTAGTATACCATGGAAATTATTTCCAATATAATTGCCATTCTTATGCAAACATATTTGCAGACAGTTTTTAAATGAGTAATTTACTCTTCGCAGTATATTTGCGTTGACAGTTTCAAAAGAGTTACGAATTCGCTCCATCATATCTTCTCGTGTAGTTGGTGCTGTCTGATAAACCGATAAACAAGAAATAATGTAAGTTTGCAAGATCCGAAAATCTTGCGGGCCAATTACTTGGACCACCTTGTCTAATCCATCTTTTAAGAAATTCTTCATTTAAATAATGCCTAACCTGAAGACTGTTGTGAGCTGGTGCACCATCGTGTTGAAACCACAATCTCCGGATAATATTGAGAGGTAAATTTTCTAAATCGTTTAGAGAATCAGTTTGTAAAAATTAACAATAATTTTGTCCGTTAATACTCGTATTATTATCAAAAAAGTATGATGCAAATCCGTAACTGATTTGGAATTGTCGACGCAAGCGAAGAGTAAATTACTCATTTATAAACCGTCTGCAAATATGTTTCCGTAAGAATTGCGGTTATATTGGAAGTATTTTGTAAATTAAAACAAAACAATAAATTTAAAAAAAAAACCATATCCATGGTATAGGTACTAGATTTAATTTTTAATTGAATAAATTAATTTAGTGAAAAATGGTAAAAATCTCCGGAATTATTGGTTTTAGGCATAGGATACCCTTAATAATAATTGAAGATAATACAAAATGGCACATAACAGAATAATAAAATATAGGGTGTTCCATTTGAAAATTGGGAGTTATAATCATTTGAAGTAGAGTAAGTTTGATTTGCTTTATTGAACACCCTGTATAATTACATTTAAAAGAAAGTATGTCAAAACTTAGAGTAAAGTTACAGTTGCGCAGAAAAAAAATTCTTAAATTTTACTATTAAAATAACTTCAGTACGCCTTCACAAAGCAATGCGTGTATTCGGCCTTTTTTAGAGAAAAAACGAAAAAACTTGACAACGCCGCGGAAAACTGAAACAAAATTCATATGTTCGTATAGGTGAATAAAATACAATTCAAAATATATAAAAATATATAGGGTGTTTCTTTTAAAAAAAGACAAACAATTCTCGTCTA
Organism: Poecilus cupreus; assembly: GCA_963942605.1. NCBI lineage: Eukaryota > Metazoa > Arthropoda > Insecta > Coleoptera > Carabidae > Poecilus > Poecilus cupreus. Next base: position 2,616,000 of record OZ012733.1, on the reverse strand, counting down.
GTCGTTAAGTTACACCCTGTATATGTGAAAATAATTTTACGTTATGCTCCTTTAGTAGTCGAATAAATTTTGTTAGTAAATATATGCCGTATTTCTAACGACAAGGGAGATATCGAAGACGGGCATTTCGATGACTCATCCTGTATATTAATACCGCAGGGTATTATGTTGATGTTATATATAACGCAAATACACAAAGTTTTAATTTGAATTTCTTCAACTGATATCTGAATTTAGAGAACAACGAAAACAAAATCCCAAATATGCCGATTTCTATGTGAAAATCAGCCAGAAGGCATTTTATACTTGAATACACTTTCCTTGAAATATGAATTATATACATTGTTATAAATCTTTGTTTATATCAAACCTATTTCCTCTAAATATTTTTCAGTTCTGCATACATAACATATTTGTTATTGTTTTGAATTTTTTATTGCTATTTTAAAAATAAATATTACTAAATATTATTTGTTTGATTCATTTAACCCACAATGAATTGTACAAATATATTTGATCAGAGCAGAATATACAGTGTGTCCCATTTAAGGACGCCGTCTAATACAGTCCAATCGTAATTCCATTCGTTTGATTGAATGAATTATTACAACAAATGCACTTTTGTTTATTGATTTTAGGAAACGCATATCCATGGTTTGCACTTATATTCAATTTTTTTTTCAACAGGAATTGCATTATTTATAATAATAAATAATGCAGAAAAACAAAAAAATGGGTTCAAAGTATGTGTAAACTGTGAAGAAAAATATTTTATAATGAATAATGAAAATTTTTATAAACGAACGGAATTAGAATCTTGCTGTTTTATAATGTAAATTTAGTGCAGCGTTTTGTCAGAGCGCGATCTGCAGCTCTGTTTTCGCTCTCTCTGTACCGCGCTCGCTACCACCCCTCTTCAGGTCACACGTATACTAGCGCTAGTCGCAACCTTTATCTAACATTTTTTAATATTGCTCTCCGAAGAGAGTTTGGCGCCTCTCCTGGCGATTGTAGCGACGCGTAGCGGATTAGTTTGTCAAGCCCAATTCGACGGCGCCCTTTATACGAGTGCACTGGGATCTTGAGAACCGAGGTTGTTTAAATTAGACGAAAGTTGCCATTTTAGTAGGACAGTTTGAACATGTATAGCTTTTCTAATTGAATGCATAGGTCACTAGATAATAGCTAAAATGTTAATTTAGCGATTTTCTTTTTTTTTTGTTGATAACTTTGTTATATGACATAATACGAGTTTTTGGTTTGCACTTTCTGATGACACTTTTTAATGGTGAATTTGCAGAAGTACCCAAATTTTTTATATCTCAATATTTGCGAGTTACTGGCATCAACATTTATTTTTCATATGGTGGTTATAATAATCCATGACAATTTTGAATATAGATTTTTTTGCTTTACAACGATAAATATTTTTTTAATTAATAGAAAAATTAACGAAATTTGTTATTTATAATAAAATTGAATTTAAAATATCATAGGGTGTTATGAAAGAACAACAATTTCAGACAAATCAAAAATAATATACGAAAAATTTGCCACAAATATTCTATTAAAAGGCTATTTCGTTCCAAACACTCCTGCGCCTTTCATTTTGTTTTTTCCTATAATTTATTTAACATTCTTGCACTAATCTGATTCAGAATTCTTACTGTGGCATTTCGTAGTACATTTTCATTCTATTGTTCCCGAATAAAGAATTTATTTTCTAAATAACCCTATTAAAAAATCTAATTGTGTTGAATCCCTATCCATTGTCCTCCAAATCCAACATTTGCTTATTGTACCATAACCTGTGAATTGTGAGCAGAAGCTCTCCGCTTTGCCGAAACCACATATTTTGTATTTGACGAAGTGGAAATGTATCTAAATTATCTGCACTATCATTTCGTTACATATTTAAATATGTAGGGCCATTTAAAATTTCGTTAACGATGGTTGGGCTAATTAGTGGAATTCTTAGTATACCACACCATACATTGAAATTAAATTTAACTCAATGGCGATTCTATTATTTATTATTAAATGTTTCGATAACAGCCTACGATTCACTTTTTTTTTCAATTTTACTATAAATAACAAATGTCGTTAATTTTTCTATTAATTTTAAAAAATTATTATTACTGTTTTATATTGCTGTAAAGGAAAAAATAGTTATTTATGTATCAATATGGAATTTATTTGCCGAGGCCCGTAGGGCCGAGGAAAATATACCATGTGGAACTTCAGTGCCGCGGTACATATTAAATTTTATTTGAAATCAAAAATTAGAAATCTGATGTGTCCAGCACATAACCTCCCGCCCAATACTACTCTTAAACGGTACAAAATAGTATTTGATGATACAGAAACATACCTTCTTATTTGTTTATTTTCTATTTATATTTGAGAATTTTAATTTTCTTTCGTATATTTATTTAATTTTTTGACATATATTTCACTAAGAAAACAGCTTCACAATCACAATGACATGTGTCACATTTCGTAAAAAATTTAAAATTTTCCATGGTGTACTAGGAATGCAAGATTTTAATATATTATATTTTATTATCTCTAAATCTAATGAAAATTATTAAAATTAGTGTAATCAAAACAAATGTAGAATTAAATATTCTTCAACTTTCAAAATAACATAAATTGTTGAAAAAGGAAATTTAACCGTGTTTTTCACGAAAAACTGTTAAGGGCTTCAAGTAAACTACTACTTCCGGTCGACCAATTTTATCCAAAATCTAATCAGCTCTTCATTTAAATATAAGAAGCAATAATTCAAAAAATTGTATTTTTTGTTATTATAGTATTTGAGTTATGCGAGACGAAAAAATTGCCACAGACTACACACACACACACACACACTTACATACATACATACATACAGACATCATCGCGAAAATAGTAAAATCGTATTGTAGGGACCCTAAAACGTGCTTATTCATTGAAAACTCACTACCCAATTTTCTGACCAAAAACAATACCTCCCTTACCTAGAGGTAGGCGGGAGGTAAAAAGCAAAAAATTATTATATAGGTTAAGTTTTTTCACCTGTCAGTTGTCAATTGATAGGGACACTCAGTGTTGCAAACCTCGAACAGTGAAGTTAACGTAAATAACACTCAAAATTATGTGTTTTGTTCTCAATTTCGTCATCGGAATTAATTAGTTAATTCTTCTTGCACATTTTGTTTCATGTGACGTATAAATTTACTATAGTACGTCAATATATCTAAAAAAATTATCCTACTGGGTTTTTCAAAATATACGACGTTATAATGGGTTACTTTAGTGACGATTCTTGAGCTTTTAATGACAATTTCTAAGTACTTTAGTGCCGATTTCAAATAAAAATCTTTATTCAAAATTGTCGTAAATTACTATGACTTCCATGTGAAAAATAAAAGTTGATACCAGTAACACGTAAATGTTTAGATACCAAAAATTGTTGAGTATTTCCCAAATTCACCAATAAAAAGTACGTATTATATCATATAACAAAGCAAAAAAATCAAATTGTTTATTTACATTATATCCAATCTATGCATTCAATTGGAAAAACAAATACATGTTCAAACTACCCTACTAATGAGGCAACTTTCGTTTATTTTAACCAACCTCATATCTCTTACGATTCTCGAAATGCATTCTTACCTTAAATGGGACAACTGTATAAATAATACCAAGATATCTACTGAAAATTGAAATTGCAGAGCTTAGCTCAGTATGTACTTATATGTCCAGATATAGCTAAAAGTTATAATAATATTGAATAATTTATATTTATCTTTAAACAAACCATAATAAGCAACTTATGTGACCAATATTTACTATTTTGCAAAACAATTTCCTAAAACAGCAACACGTGAATAAAGGTGGTTTTCTTCTTCCAGTTATTGTTAATTACACGTTGTTATGGCAACAAGGACTACTGTTTAAATCTTTAAACATGTTTTGTTTCCAGTTTAATCAGTGACCATGAATAGTATGTCCATGTGACTACATTAGTCACAGCACATTAAAGAATTTATATACACTTCAATTTAGTTCAAAAGTACAATATACTCATATACAGTTTTTTTTTGTTTTGTTTAATACTTGATTTGAAATGAATCACTGTTTATAATAACAACCTTTGTTTCTTGAAACGCTTCTATATATATTTTATCACTTTATTGTTTAATTTGATAAAGCACCTGTCAACAATATTTTATTTTAAGTATGGTCATTCGAAGTAATAAGATGACTACTTCACAAAACAAAATAAATCAATTTGGCTTGGAATTTTCTTAATAAGGAATCTATAATTTTTCAGCTATTAGCAGTGAAGCAATATTTTAAATTTTTTGAAGATGCTTCAAGTTCTTTATCTCATTTCACCAGAGAAAATAGCGTTGGGTAAGATAAGGCGATGATTATCCTTACATCTAATCGATTCAGACCAAGAATAGATTAGAAAAACTTAAACCTATATTTTATTATTTACTAATTACAATTAATAGTTATTTGTATACCAAGGCCGCGAAATCACTCTTTCGCGTACCGAGAGAAAAATATCGCCGAGGCTGCTAGCGGCCGAGGCAGGACAATCTCGAGGGCAATAAAGAATTTCTCGGACAAGGTGTACACATTTTTTTTGTGCAACTGTAAAAAAATATTAATTACAAATTTGAAACATTTTAGGTTTGTTCCAAGTGGTCATTTCGGACATGTTTGTGAGATGTTTGTGACAAATTTCACTGCGCCTGCGAAAAATGTAAACAAGTTAAGTTTGAAACATAAGCTTCATTTTCTTTTTTGTAGCGAAAAATGTATGAATTTCTTTATGTATATGTATATTTAAGGTTAGCTGTCAAAACAAAAAATGAGTATGCACATGCGATTCACTCCATTCGCCGTTCCAGTCTATGTTTCAAACTTAACTTGTTTACATTTAACATAGGCGCAGTGAAATTTGTCACAAACATGTCCGAAATGACCACTTGGAACAAACCTAATGACATTTGATAAACAAAACAATTAGTTCTGAAAAAATACTGACTATTCTCAAGTGTCAAAATGATTGTTTTGTATCTTATTTCGCGTCCGTTACCATTAACAACGGCCGCGAAATAGATTAATAGTTATTTACTTTACAAGTGGGCAAAGTAAGGAATTACCCACGAGAGAAATTTTTAGCACACGAAGCCGAAGGCTGAGTGTGATAATTTTATCAAGTGGGTAATTCCACTTTGCCCACGTGTGAAGTATAACATTTTATCCAACACCTCTTAATAAATGAAAAATTAATTAAAGAAATATTATTTGACAGTGACATATGCTTTAAATTTTTAAATTAAAATGTCAATCAAAGAAGTTACCAAGGTGTTGTGTGTTATTAATATTGTTATAAATAAAAAAATACTCACTAGTGGCTTTCCTCAAAATTATACCCACTAGTGGATAATCTGTTACTTTGCTTGTTTAAAATCGCCATAGTTATAGAGCATTTATTGAGAGGTGTTGGATAAAAACAATTATTTAATATAACTAGTTTTTAATTTGAACATGCATGATATAAATATTAAGTTAGAAAATGGTATTGTTTTAGAATATGATGTGGCCACCACATAACTTCCCAAAAATTATAATTTCAAAACTGTGCAAGATATAGAAAAAAGTTATAAATAAAAATTGTAGCCAATGCTATTCTACATCTTTTTTATTATGACAAAATTTACTGTAATTCAATTATTTACTGAGATATACCCAAAAAACCTAACAAGTCTTCAAGTAAACTACCACTTCCGGTTTATAGATTGCTACCAAAATCTTATCAGCTTGTAACCTCAACATTCAAATTTTAGATATGAAATTTCAAAATGATATCTGTATTAAATTTTGAGTTATCGTGGACGAAAAAACGCCACACAGACTAACACACACACAAACACACACAGACAGACAGACGTCATCGTGAAAATAGTAAAAACGTAATCTGGGATCCCCAAAACGTGCTTATCCGATGAAATCTCACTACCGAAAATTTTGAAATTAATTCCAAAAATTATGTTTGTGTCATCTCGATTTTTGAATATGAGCCATAAGAAAAATTTCCCTGGCACTGGTTACACAGTAAAAATATCTACCTTTCTTATTTGAAACATTTTTCTGAAGATGCGATAGGTTAGGAATTGTTTAAAAAAGAAAAAAATCAAGGAAAATTGATAACTGGGCATTATTTCATGAAAACAAAAACTTTGTTAAATTTGATTACTAGTGGTTCAAATAAAGTCTAATTTAACCGAAGTCTTAGCTCTTATATTTCTCGAGATGATATTTTTATAAGACATAATAATTATATTAAAAACAATTGTTAAATGGAAAACAGTACAATTCTTCATTAATCAACAAAGTAAGTTTTTAAAGAATTGGAAAATAAATTAAATGATTAACTATTATTATCCTTGATAATTAAGTTTGTTTCTTGTGTTGGATGAATAAACAAAAAATAGTAAAAACTACTCTACACTACAATTAAAATCAATTTTACATTTACACTTAAATTGATAATAGTAATTATAATGTATCATCCCCATTTTGATGTGTAATATATGGCGTGATGTCTATGTCTACGTAAACAGGACACACATAAGGAACTAACTTTTGAGTTGTAAAAAGATAAAAAAAACATGTCGCGTTTTTATAATTAATATAAGTAATAATTAATTATTTAATTAACTAGATAATCCTTACAACATAACACGTTCAGCATAATATAATTGCTCTTTTATCTATTGGGATGACCCTTTGAACTATATTCTTTGCAGATAAAAAAAGTTAACTTAAAAGTATTCGATAAAATTAGAACTATAATACTTTACTTGTAATTTGTGATAAGTAAATAAATATGTATATGTATAAGTATAAAATTAAATTTAAATATATTTTACAAGTCCTATTGGGATCTGACATGTAGCGATATGCCATCTAGCGGATTTTTTTCGAACACAAAGTATGGTGAAAATGACGTTAGAAATACATTATGTCAAATGGGAATAACGATTTTTGAGATAAAAAATTACCAGTTAAACACCGCGAAAACGCGAAAACTAAGAAGTAAAAGGGTGTAATAATAGGTCCATTATTTTTTGAAGCTGGACAAACGTTTTATTTATAAAGTAAACCAATTTGGAGTGCGAAAAAACCTTGGAAAAAAACTAACAAAAGTAAATAACATGAATGCGTTTACAATAAATAATATGCTCGGTATATTTTGTACCAGACGGTTATCTACATCTAAGTAAGTAAAATTGTAGGTTATAATACGAATTTGCTCCGAAATCTTTTCACATTGTATTTAACTAAGTTCATAAATTAAATTAAATCTGTATTCAAAGTTAATGTTCCTTATATTTGTTCATTTTTAGTTAGCTGTTTATATAGTTGATTTAGATCAAGAAACGTACAACTAACCTATTAACAGTGCAACAACGTAGCAATGCAGTTTTTGCATTTTTCACCTAAAACCATCCATGCAGGAACAAACGACACTCATCACTTGTTCATCTCCTGCTAATTTCCTATTAATTTGATGGGGATCACCTCGTAAATTCGACGTTGACATATAGAAAGCCACTACACCCACAGCCACTGCCACTTTTATTTTATTATTTTTCTCGCATTTAATTAATTGTCAAGAATATAAAATGCGTTCAGCTTCTTTAAAATTTAGTTTGCAGGATCTGTTGCAGCGCATTCGCAAATATTATTAATTGTGAGACTCATTTTTTATATTTTATACACAAACAATTTAAATGTCACATTCGAATTTTCACCCTAATTGACGCCATCTTGGATAGGCCACGCCCCCATGTCAGATCCCAATAAATGAGTAAAATACTAGTAACTCGAGTAAAACATTTGTGACTCTAATAAACAAATAATGATACATTAAATTTATATTTTTCCTTTATTTTTAGCATCAAAGTTCTTGAAGAAGAAGAAATACGTGTAAATTTCTTAAAGGAAAATTACAAGTACCTAGTTGCGAATTGAAGATACAATAATCATCGCATAATAATAAAATATTTTTTCAAGATGTCAAAGAAAACAATAATCAGTAATTTTAAGATAGTAGATTAAAAAGATTTTAACCTTAACACATTGAAACCTATTAATATTTCGTAAAACTTTGGAATTTCAAACAATTATGATATCAATGCATTTATCATTGTTTTCAATAGCATTTTTAAAATTATTTTTGAATTGTAATTCAATGTGACTCAATATTAATTTCTAGAATTATGCAACATTAACTTTTGATCATAGTGATTATAATTTATAATTATGGGTATTCATTAATTTCATATTTTAATAGTTATATAGAAAATGGATAATTTATAATTATGGGATTAATTTCATTTCATATTTTAATAGTTCAGAAATGCATAATTTATTTTTTATTTAAATAAATAAAAGTTAATTGATTTTTTTTTTAAACATTTAAATGGAATATCATTCAAATTAAAAGATGGTTTTATTATGTCAATATAATCATATCTATGTATATGATATTTTATTATGCAATAAATAAGTAGATTTAATGTCCAATGCACATGTTAAGCGCTTGCCCAACTTTAATTGCAGTATTTATTTCTTGAATATTTTCAAACTTCTATAAGTAAAATAGCGCACCTTGACCCTAAATTTTACTATATTTCATTCATTCATTCATTCATTCATTCGAAATAAGATTTAATTTCTTCATCCAAATTTATAATACATGTTATATACCTATTCCGTTTAATTAGCATTTTATTATTCTTATAATTGAAACTTTATATGCTTGCAGCAAGTAAATATTTAATAGTTGAAAAACTTGCCACCGATTATATTGGCCTTAAGCAGTGTTGTGACTGATCTAGATCTAATTGTAAGATCTTTGATTTGATCTAGATCGTTTTATGTTTCCTGATCTTGATCTTGATTAAGATAAGAATAAGATAGATCTTAAAAAAGATCAGATATTTTTCTGTACTCTGTAAGTTTTAAGCCAGTGTTCCCAACGCAGATTTGATAAATTCAAATTTTTTATATACGTAACTTGAACTTATAATTTTGTGTTCTATTTTCATAAATAGAATTAAAAATTTTGTGAAAAAAAATTACTGATATTTTTTATAACCTAAAAAAAAAGATCTCTTATTCTTGATCTGATCTAAAAAAATAGACCTGATCATAAAAATTGATGATCATGATCTGATCTAGAACATATTAAATGTGGAGATCTTGATCTTGATCTAGATCATTTTTAAAATGATGTTACAAGTGAAAAAAAAAATTAGGTACCTATATGACAAACGGTTGATCGATTTATTTATTAAATAACTGTACTAATAATAACTTATAATATAATATTTATTTATATGAACACAAAATACGAATTCAGACTACTTGAAATAAGCCCTCAAAAAATTATAAGGGAATCGCACAACTACACTTATTCCAAGCAAAAAGAAGAAGAGGAGATCATCTATCACTTAATCGTTAACTGCTCACTGAACAGCCCTTATTTAATTAATTTACTTAATTTTACAAAAAGAAACTTTGCTTTGACATTATACATATATGCCGTAAATAATTTGATATTATGCAATAAAAGCATTACAGATTGTAGTTCGTTTTATTATGTATCTCGTATATACAGAGTGTTCATTTTAAGTGGTACACTATTGCTATTTCCAGAACTATAAGAGATACGAGGTCGGTTAAATTAGCAAACAATTTTTATATTATAAGACAAATAAAATGAGCAAAACAAGAATTTTTTTAGATCAGTGGTTCTCAAAATGCGGGGCGCAACTTTCTTATTTTAAATGGCAACCTACTTTTTTTATTTGCTTATTCGATTCAGTATTTTTTTCTGAATTCAATGATGTTCACATGTAATGACCAAATAATACAAAATATTTGAGAAAAATGCAAAATTAAAAATATATCTTTTTATTTAAATTTGCATATACAAAGTTTGCCATGGAAAAAAACAAATAAATCAAAAAATTTTAATATTAGTTTTTTTTAAGTGTACCTCTATATTTCTGTATTGTAACAACTAAATTAATAATTATTCTCATTATTACAGTTTTTTCCACTATTTTTGCATTTGGTTTATTTGTTTTCTTCCATGGCAAACTTTGTATATGCATATTTAAATAAAAATGATACATTTTTAATTTTGCATTTTTCTCAAATATTTTGTAATATTTGGTCATTACATGAGCATATCATTGAATTCAGAAAAAAATACTGAATCGAATAAGCAAATAAAAAAAATAGGTTACCATTTAAAATAAGAAAGTTGCACCCCGCATTTTGAGAACCACTGGTCAAAAAAAATTCTTGTTTCGCTCATTTTAATTGTCTTATAATATAGAAATTGTTTGCTAATTTAACCGACCTTGTAGCTCTTATAGTTCTCGAAATAGCAATAGTGTACCACTTAAAATGAACACCCTGTATATTTTTCTTATTTTCAACCTCCTTATATGTTTATGTGAATTACAACAAATACTATACTACTACTAAACTTATTTATTATTGTCATTATCCTATAAACGCAAATATGATTTCAGACTGAAAGGTACCTACAATTCATTTTTTCGACCATTAAATTTTTAGTACAAATTGTCATTTTATATTGAAAAAATTTACTAATCTTACACAGCTAAATTTATCTTGCAAGGTGCAATAATTTAGGTATAATTTCCTCGTAATTATTTTTTTTTGTATTAAATTTTGAGCAAATTTGAATCTTAAACTTTTCCAAAACAAAAAGGGTTAAACAAGTACTTCTGATTACGGAAGTATATTAGATCATGGATATATCTCGTGCACTTAAAATGTGTCCGCCATATTGGATCCGCCATTTTAAATATTACAATTTTGACATCAAATTTATAATCAGCGACCCCAAGTACTTTATTATTCATTTTTATGACTGAATTTAATGAACTGTTGCAAAATGTGTCCGCCATATTGAATCCGCCTTTTTGAATTTTACAATTTTGACATCAAATTCATAAACAGCGACCGCAAAACTCATCATTTTCGCACTTCCGGTTTACGCTAAACGTACATACCTTTCCATGGTTAAAACCCGCTTGCATTTCATTACACGCTGAATGTGTCACATTTTAGGCCAGCGGTAAGACAAATCCATGTCAATATGTAACAAAGTGCCCTTTTTAATTTATTCTGTTTTATGTTTTAAAATTCTTTGTATTTATGGTGCAATTCTTTTACTTTTTGTCGTAGAACTTCACCTTCCAACTACAATTTGTTTAGAATTAAACATACAGTGTGTAATAGATATTATTAAAGCCTAAGTATCAATATTTCATAATAATAGATCCCTTTTCATGAATATACAACTGGTTTGGAGTAAACAGTATTTAAATGTAGCAAAATTTTAAGAATGATTATCCAAAATTGGAAAATGGTTTTTATTAAATAAAATATGCATAATTGATATGAAGGTGTTCTCTACAGTCTACACACACATAAATTTTCATCAAAGTTAATCACGTATAGGGTATCTTAACTTTATAAATACATAACCTATGTTTTTTTTTACAAATCTGCGAATCAATTATACTTTTATGGTAATGGTTATTTAATTAGAAATCATTGACTCCTTGGTTATAAAAATATACATAGTACATAACAAATTACAGTTGATTTAAAAAAAAATGTTTTGAATATTCACGTTGTGTTTCCTGTCTTGATGTTTTGGTGCGTTTTATTTACCTTACAGTTTCACTTTAAATTGTATAAATATGATTTTAATCAAATCTTTAATTGGGGATATCATAAATAATTTTGATACTTGGTTTCTAAAAAATATTATATAACATTAGGCAAAAAGTGTCCTAAATTTTCTTACTGAAATGTGTCAATTTGTGTCAGTGAAAATACGAACCCGTTGTTAAATTTAACAATTATACTTCCCCACATAAAAACAACTTAATGATCCAAGTTCCAAGAAAATTTTCAGTTTTCCTTTTCTTGCATTCTTTGAAGAAAATTTTATTTCTTTCAAAATAATTAGGTTCAATTAAAAAAATTAATTTTGAATGTAAATTTAATTTATCTTCTTTTTTCTGTATTGAACGAAAATGAATATATTTTAAATTTTATTTTTAAAAATAATGAAAATTAGTCGTTTTAAATTCAAACAAAACGTTTTTATTTAAAACGATATCATTTTGAATTAAAACTACTTCTATTTAAACTATTTCGTCTTCAAAACTAAATTAATTTTCATACAAGAATATTTATTAAACCTACAAAAGTTTTCAATGGAAATCAAATTGGATTAGCACTATTCAAATCAATTTTTTCTTCATTTAAGAGGAATCTGTTTGTCCCAAGAAAACATTTTTATCAGCTTGTAACGTACCATTGAACCAAACCTCCAAATCTAATAATTAAAAATTTACTAGATATTGCTGAAAATCATCTTTCCTTTGAAGTTTGAACATCTTCATTTTTAACTTTTTTTAAATCACCAAATTTCACAAAACACTTTACGAATAATTTTTGAAGGGTTCACAAACAACGTTCCACTTTCCACTATTACTAATACCGATAAGACAGCTATGTGTAGGTCCGAGTGACCGGGAACTTTGAACCCGGTCCGCGCGACCAGATAATGCACCAGCTCGCCTATATCTATAAGTCCAGGGCCTGCTGAGATACCACACATTGTGCCCAGAGCTTAGTGACTCTACGTTAGTGACATAGGACTTCGATAGGTACTAACATATCTTAAGGTAAGTCACACAAATTATTTACTTTGCATTGTTATTAAGAAATAATTATATGATATTAAATGACTTTTAGTTTTTGCATTTTTTGGCAGAATTGTTAATTCACAAAAATAATTTAGAATATTTATTTAAATAATTTATGATAACTAAACGTCATTATACTTATGGATACAATTTTTGTGCAATTTCAGATCTATAGTATATATTTTTTTTGCATAAACAATGAAAGTTAAAAGAGTTAAACATAATCTAATTTTTTTCTGCATGACAATAATAATTCGTAGGCGAATGTCAAAATAAATTTTAATCGAACATATTATAAGTAATATTAATATGTAAAAAGTACTTGTATTATAGCATATTTTTTCACTTGTTTCATAGTTCATGAAGAAAGTATTAAATTCATTGTTAGTACAACTAAAAATAATGATATTTGCAAAAAGCTTTCATTGAATTTTGTATAATTATCCAATGTTGCATTACAAAAACATTGTCCGAATAAATAATTAAATTTGAACAATGCATAAAAGTTTTTAGAAATACCTTATAGAATAATTAATTGATAACACAGTGTAATATATTTTATTTGGTAATGTTTTATGAACATAAGCATTAGTAAATATTTTGATTTTATAATACAAATAGGAAAATGTCCTTTAATCTTTAAACCTGGCACTTTGCACATTCAGTAATTGATTAAGTATTTATTCATTAAAATATGCAAGAATACAAACATTTTAATTTTTTTTTTTTAATATTAAAAATAAAAAGTAGAAAATTTATTTCAATTTTACTTGATAACTTGACTTGAATTATGTATGTGCTAAGCAAAGCAATTACATAATTCAAGTCAAGTTATACTTAAATTTGAAACTAATTTTCTACCTTCAATACCTTTACGATTTAACAAATATGTTTATTATTAAAAAAAAAAATTATTGCCCAATATTGTAATGTAATAATAATAATAATTTGATTAAAATATTTTATAAAATATGTCATTACCAACACAGATTATTAAGTTCAAAGTCAAAAACAATATCAAAATTATTAACATGACCAATTTGTAAATTGTAATCTTTAGACTTTATCCATGAATGTTCAAAGAATTAGCTGATGAAAATAATACCGTTTATCTACTACCTCACGATAAATATTATCATTGAAAATATTCTATTGTTTCGCATACTAGTGAATCATTTGTAATGAGAGATGTCTTGACTATCTTATAAACAGATATAGTGAGTTACTAACCAACAACACTTGTGTAATCAGACACTGACTTAGAACTGATAATGTAGGTTTTAGAATAGGGTTATCGTATTTTAGTAGTTTGAGGGTCAGTCTGAAAATAAGATCCGTTATTGAACTTGTTAATTTGAAACTATATTTTAAAATTGCTTCCTTTATCATCTGATAAATAAAATAAATTTACATAGTACAATTCAAAAAGTTTGGTGTGGGCAACAAAAGACTTCCTAATTCATATTAATTATGATGTTTAATAATTGCACTTGACACATATTTGATAAACAGAATAAATGTTGTAGTTATTGTTTTATTTTAAGCGTCTAAGAAAATCGCAATTAATATTTTTATTCCAGATATTAATGCTAACATATTTAATTTGAAATAGACATTTGACATAAATTGTATTTATGTATTTTCATCCATCTATCCATCCAAACACACAGATAGCACTGAAAAATTGGGCAAAACGAATTCAAGGGACCTCAAAACATATTTTACTTGTTACTCATTTGTAAACACCATTTGCCCAAAGCCTCTATTGCTTTTGAAAATGAATCTTTACAAATTACTAATTGACAGCTGCACTGTAAAATTTTCACAAGTTAGTAAACAAGGTAAACAATGCATTTTGCCACAGTAATGCTTACAAGGCTTATGCAAAATCATTTATAGTTATTTACAATACAAGTAAGGTAAAACAGTTTTTACTGCTTGCGTGTATTGTACAACATTTTACTTGTTACTCATTTGTAAATCAAAATAAAAATGATCGGCTCGCCGGTCATTTCCTACACTCAGCAGTGAAAACTGTTTTACCTTGCTTGTAATGTAAATAACTATTTCCGCGAAATTAAATAGAATATTTTCAATTAATTATTATAACTTGAATACTAGATTGATATTTTTTTACATACCAAATTAAGCTATCGTTTAAAATTTAGACATAAACAATATTTAATCCAATTTGAATTTGAGCTGGACATAAGTCTGTTTTAAATTTAGACTTGAATTAAGTTTACCTTATATTTTGGACAAAAAAATGCAAATTTTTGTCGAACTTAAAATTAGGCCAGACTTAAGACAGGTTAAAATATATGGAAGTATAGAAAAACGATTTAAATTCATATAAGTTTACAGTGGGTTTCCTTTAAAATAACCAGCGCTTTTTTGGGTGAACTAATGACTTTAGAGAAAAACGTTATATACAAAAAATGATCAGGAGAAAGGACCCTATTTAATAGAAATAAGAAATAGAAAATTAAACCAGTGGTTCTCAAACAATAGAATCAAATAATATTTTTTAAATAATAACCTATATAAATTTTTAGTCCATTAGATAGAGAATTTTTTTCTGATTTCAACGATATAAATATGATATGAGGATGTATAACAATTATTTTGAGAAAAATGGTATTAACAATCAGAAATAATTTTACAACATTGAAGTAGGCTATGCGACAAACAAATGCAAATAAATGATACAGGTGACAGATAGTTTTGTTACTTTTTAATAGTGTTTGTTTTTGTAATTTTTTAATTACTTATTAATAAATAATGGCTTTGCAGTTGCACGCATTAACAAATTTGGATGAAATTTAAATTCAACAATACAAAGATTTTCACGGCTTTATCCCAAAAAAGTGCAACCTACTCGTGAATTATTCAGAACAATTTTATTTTAGATATAAGAAGGTTGCGACTTAGGCAATAAGCGTATTAATAGTTGTTTTTTGCATAGCCAATTTTAATATTGTCAAATTATTTCTGATCATATTTATATCGTTGAAATCAGAAAAAATTCTCCATCTAATGGACTAAAAATTTATATAGGTTACTATCAAAAGAAATAAAATTTTATTCTATCGTTTTAGAACCACTGATTTGATTTTCTGGTTATTATTTTTATTAAATAGGGCCCTTTTTTCTGGTTATTTTTTGTTTATAACATTTTTCTCTAAAGTCATTAATTCGCCCAAAAAAGCGCAGGTTGATTTAAAGGAAACTCCCTGTATATAATGGCGTTCAAATATTGAAAAAATGGCGTACAAATGTTTTTTGTTCAGTTTTTTGCAATAGACTTTGCACTAAATGAAACATGAGGTGATAAAATATTAAGATTCCTATAATTATGGCAGAGTAAGCTAAAAGTATTGATTGATTTGCGTATTTTTCCGCATTTTCATAAACAAACAGTAATTATAATAATTATACTTTGATAATTATAAGCGTAAACATGTTCTTATTGCTGATCACTGATCAATAATTATTTATTCCCAGTTTGAGAATGTTACTTTATCGCGGTTTAATGTTAACCATGTAATTTTCACTCAACCAACAACATTTTTTGCATGCTAAAAATTTACATGGATTTTTCAGTTAAAGTATTTGTTCCTTTACCTTCAATCTAAATTTTATGCAGTTTTTTCTAAAATACTTGATTATTTAAATATATTGTTAACAAAGCAATTTCAAACAGAAAAGTATTACATTGTGCAAATAGAAAACCCTGCAATTAGATTTCACTTTGTAATTTAATTAAATAAATATTTATAAATAAAACTCTTGGAACTCAGCCAATATTTTATACAAATACTACCTCGAACGGTTTCGATGCCACATACGTCTTCTTCAGGAGGTTATATTAACAGAAACTAAGACAAAACATGTTAAAAATGTGAATAAATAAATAAATATGAACAATAAAACATAGATGAATATCTTCGTCTATGTTTTGTTGTTTCTATTATCAAGTCAAAAAATAGTCCTTATTATTAAATAAATATTGTTAGAAACAACTATGATTTGTTACTACAGAGTATTGGATATTTTATTTGTACAATTAAGAAGATACATTTTCATCAAGTATCTAGTACAACAAGTTTCATATTTAATAGATTTTAGATAAAATACATTGATATATTTATTTTCTTCCGTTCTAGATGGCTCAACCCCCATTCGTACTAAACACCAGTGCCCCCTCGGCCGAATCTTTGGCCCTGGCCGCGACTGAGCTCCGTGAAACCCCCGAGAACGTGCAGAAAGGCTTAGCAGAGCTTAAAGAACTCCTGAAGAAGGACGAGACCATCCACTTCCGTGACGATGACGAGTTCCTCATGATCTTCCTTCGACCATGCAAGTTCTATGCCGAAAGCGCTTACGAATTGGTGAGTCAATAAAAAAAAATGCAATACTTTCCAGATTTTATATTTTGAATGAACGCCAAATCAAAGTAATAAATAAATGAATAATGAGAAACAGTACGATTTTTTCCCTTAATCACTTACTGGCAGATTCACGAAAAGAATTCACGCTAATTACATTTTTTTGAAACTCTGTAACTTTATTTCTAAATTAATTAAATTAACAAAATGTGTCAAATTTTATGTTAACCTATCTTAACTACAACCTTAGTTAACATAAATATGTTTTAAGGATGGTAACTGAAGTTACGAGTAATAATAAAAATAGGATTAGCGCTAATTCTTTTTGTGAATTTGCTTGTTAAAGATTTTGTTATTAAAACAAATCAAAAATCATCCGTAAATACCCTTGTAAGCATTTTGTTTTAAGATGAGCCATGCAATATGAGATTGGCATAGCAATTTTTTTTTTCTTCTTACTTGTCAAATAAATGACCAAAATTAATAAATAAAAATAGTTTCAAATGAATAAATCAGCATGTTAAAAGATATAGAATACCAGTAAAGGTAAAGAACATGTAAGTATCTTGCTTCTGCAACTAATTATCCGGCTAAATATGCCTTCAAAATGTTCAAAATTTGCATATAAAAGCTAGCTTCAATTTAATCGCGATTAAACAGCATGGTGCTGTTTAATCACTTATCTAAAATGTACAACAATGGGAAATGAGACATTCTGATTGGTCACATTTGTAATGAGTGAAATAATCTGTAGTTATACAACAAGAGGTTCGAAAATAATCGAATATACAGTTGACAACTGTATATTCAGGTGATTTGCGAAGCTCGAGTTGTATACAGGGTGTTCATTTTAAGTGGTACACTATTGCTATTTCGAGAACTATAAGAGCTACGAGGTCGGTTAAATTAGCAAACAATTTCTATATTATAAGACAATTAAAATGAGCGAAACAAGAATTTTTTTAGACCAGTGGTTCTCAAAATGCGGGATGCAACTTCCTTATTTTAAATAGCAACCTACTTTTTTTATTTGCTTATTCGATTCAGTATTTTTTTCTGAATTCAATGATATTCACATGTAATGACCAAATAATACAAAATATTTGAGAAAAATGCAAAATTAAAAATGTATCATTTTTATTTAAATATGCATATACAAAGTTTGCCATGGGAAAAAAAACAAATAAATCAAATGCAGAAATAATTGAAAAAACTGTAATTATGAGAATAATTATTAATTTAGTTCTCGAAATAGCAATAGTGTACCACTTAAAATGAACATCCTGTATATTAAGACTATACAACGAATTAACCAATTTTATTTATTTATTTGTGTCAATAATATTTCTTGTTTGTTTATATTCATGGATTATATGATTACATATTATTCAATTGTTTGCGCCCGAAACACAACTTATGCAGCGTAACTATGATAAATTGAGCTATATGAATGGTCTATTTTTCTATGAGTTGTATAGTCAGTAGTATATGAACAATGTCTCAAACATTACACTAGTTTCAGTACCAGTAGTAAATGCAGGTTGTTTCTTTGACTGGTCTATCTGCAAAGACCATATCTCGTTAACTAAATGTTTTATTTTGGGATCTCAATTTTATATTTCTTTATGTTTATGTACGTACATTTGCCCATTTAACTCAAAAGCTCCCTGTACGAACTACACTTCCTTTCCTTTTGTTATAAATAAACATAAATATGACAATAGAATATAAACGATCTGCACATATTTTATTGAAGACTAAATATTGTATGTCTATAGAAACAAAGTTTATTATTATTTATATAAACTACTTTCCTGTTATTCTTATTATGTTGCTATTAGTCATCAAAGTATAAGAAGTATATGAAAACATTATTTATTACACGTATGTACACCAACATTTCTCACTTTTCGAATGACATAATATTTTGAAAGCTTGCGTGTTTGAAAGACGTTTCAATAAAAAAATGAATTGAGCAAAACTGCTTAATATAAATAACTAATAATGAGAGGTTGTTCGTAATGGAACGATTTGCTTACAAGGATGCAAAGTTCTTATGCAGCAGGGCAGGAAAAGAGTGTTTTCATGTTTCATGTAATACAGAAACACGGCAAGAATCACTGATTATAATAATGAGTGCTTCATTTGTTATGTCAACGCCAACAATCATAATCAACATGTCAATCGCGAGCATTGTTACGTAAACATTATCTTTCTTATTATACCAAAGTTCATGTTTATCAATTATTAGAATTACTTTGCGGTTCTAGGAATTTATACTTTGCTTTTATTGATAAGAGATTTTAAATTGTTTTACTTTATTTCTAATTATTGTTATTAATGCAAGCATAAGTGTCATTGCGGTTGTCTAAACTAAAACTAAAACTAGATCAAAATAGATTTTTGTCAAAGATATTTTTTAGGATCTACTGGAAGAATCAAATACATTGTTGGATAAAAAAAGAAATACGTTATTTTTATCGTCTAGTCTAAATTTTTTATGCCCGGTTGCACCAACGTTAGTTAAATTTTAAACTTGGTTTAAATAAATAAAAGCGAATCTAATTTTTGACATCAATGTCAATTACTCCATATGACATATAACTTCAATTTGCTTTTATTTATTTAAGGGCCGGTATTTCCAATAACAGATAAACTGTAGAATAAATTATCAATGGAATAAACAAAAAATATCACATCAAACGATGACAGCTAGAATAATAATCATCATTTAAGCTATGATTTTGATGCGATATTTTTTGTTTATTCTATTGATAACTTTATTCTCTAAGTAACTAAGTTTGGAAATACCGGCCCTAAACCAAGTTTAAAATTTAACTAACGTTTGTGCAACCGGGCATAAAAGTTTCATTTTTTATTTAGTAATTAAAATATTATTCCTTGATTAATACACTTTCATTTTATTGTTTTTAATCTTTTCATAATTAACCGTTTTATTAAAATTTAACAATTGTAACAAAATCAATCCAATTTTTTCTCCAGCGGTGTATTACTAGTAATTATAATTTGTTTGTTAAAATTCTATTCATTAATAAACAGTCACTAGTTAAATATTTGATTAATTAATATTAGAACGATAAATGTAATTTTGTCCTTGTTTTAAAAATATAGATCACAACGATTTTTATTTTCATTTAATTTTTATATGGTACAAAATATAAATCAGTCTACATCTACATCTTTTAAAATATAACAATATTTACCAAAAATCATTTATTTACCGAGACATGTACTGAAAATGTTATTATTATTTCATGTAAACTACCACTTTCAGTTTATAGTTTATGGATTATTCAACTCGTAACTTGAACATCTAAATTCTTAATATGAAATTTGTAAGAGATCCGTCATTAAATTAGAGTTATCATAAACGAAAAATCGTCATAGACATATCATCGTAAAAATAGTGAAGTCGTATTTCATCTGTTAAAAATGTACTATTGAAATTTTTGACCCACCCAATATCTTCCTTACACATATGGGCGTAATGAAAAAACCTGATATGATGGTGTTTGAGTACCTGTATATTAAAATATAGATAATTAAGAAATTCAACAAATGAATCTTAATGTTTCAGATGAAACGCATTGCCGAATTCAAAGTGAAGAACGCCGATATTCTGACCAACCTGATGCCCGAGGACGAACGCGAGTCCTTTACCAAGCACAATATCGTCAACGTCCTCACCGAGAGGGACTCCAAAGGAAGACGTGTTCTCGTTGTCAACACTGGAGGTACGGAATTATAAATACTTACAAGCCTAGAAAAATAAATAGATTTCATACAAATATACATAACATCAAGCTATGTCTCACAAAGTGGGGTAGCAAGAATACTGAAACATATTCCTTCAAACATTCCTATCCTGGCACTTTACTTTCACATCGTTCACATTCATACAAGCACGTCTATTTTTTATACTCAGAATCATTCGTTTATGCAATAAACCATTAATTATACCTAATCATTTATTCTTTATACGCCCACAAAATCGTTCGCCCTCAGTCTCATCCAAATATATTAATTCCACCAAACCTATATTCGACATTCTTTCAAGATGACTAAACTACCTCAATTGATTCCTCCTCCTCCATTCTTAACAACATTCTTCTCAATCTCACATTTACCGTACAACAATTCATTTCGGACAATCTTTCGAAAAAATGCTATAGCTAAACACGCAAACTCATTCACTTGCTCCAATCTCACAACATTCCCTAAAATATTACACTCTATCATCACATCACTCTTCTCACTTTATATTTATCGACACTCTACGAATATAGCAGATTAAAACCCTACTCTATTTCATTTATGCTCACATTCGATATTCTCAATTGCTACTTATAGGCCAATTCTGAGCAATGGGCCCATAAACCAATTTAAAAAAAAATTTTATGAAACTTTATTATCATATATGACGATCAGTGAAAACCCGATGTGAAAATTCCGTATATTACCGGAGATATGATTTTTTAAAGTGTGTGTGACGTCACGGGTACTGCTCCAGTAGCACTAAAACAACGATTTTTCATGATAGTAGATATTACATATTTTTTAATGTAAAATTAATATTTACATATTGTAAGTCTTTATTTACAACAATTAAACTTAATATAAATAAAGATAAAATTCCTTTAGCAACTTTAGAGTATTTTACTTGATATTCGAGTAAATAACATACGAAAGTTTGAGAACAGTGGCGCTGGTAGTAATGTAACATAACCTCAGCACACAATTTTAATCAATAGTTTTTCAACATAGCTTAATAAAACAGTGAAATTATAAAACAATTAATAGAAGCCCAACAAATATAATCTTAAAACCAACAAACAAAATAAATGAAATGACATTTCGTAGTTCCATTTTAGCAAATAGCATCAATGCAATACCCGTGACGTCAAAATATGTTCAATTCGTTATATCGCTTTACTCCAGAATATTTAAAACAAAAAAAAATACTTTATTACTAATAACTCCATAAGTGCTATACGATTTTGATATAAATTTGTCATATTTCGTTTATAGTTTATGCGCCCATTTTGTAAAGTCTGTAAGAGAATCTGTAAAATCAGTAAATGCTTACAGGTCAAATGGCAATTCTGACAGCATCTGTTACTTACAGAAAATCGTAAATATGTTACAGATATCTGTAAAAGTTATGGTGAAGTTTGAGGTGCCTGTAAGCTTTTACGGTCACTGTAGAATGCAAAAATTCATCATTATCTTATAAATAATATTGTCACTACTATTATTTATTCCCTCTAGAGACTTTTAAGTATTAAATCAGTTAAAAATTTATAATCTAGGTGATATTATTTATTGGATTACTTAGCGAAGTTTAACAATAATTATCCAACAACGCGTATTCCTTTTGAGGTATTTTGATACAGACATTTTTCCTTACCAATTTATAAAAAATATCAATTTTACTTTAAGGGTTTTCATAACTTTATATTTTGTGTGTTGTATTTCTTTCCAAAATCCAGTTGGTTCAAACTGTTGGATATGTTTGTCAGTCGTCTGTGAATAGTATTAAAAAATATTAGTAGTATTTTAGCGTCTCCAGAACTGACAATGATCATCCATTTTCGTTTTGTAATATATGTTTTCAGAACCTAAATTTTAATTCCATATATTCAAACAATAAATAATTTAATTTCGACTTGAGTTAATATATAAGTATTTTCAGTATTTACTTCATTTTAAATGGATGTATAAGTGTAAATAATTAAATATTTTATTTTATCTGTCACATATCACTTACAGATAACCAAAATATTATTGTCAAGTTAGACGAATGTCGTAAAATAATCGTCTCGTGACCGTAAAGTTGATCTGTAAGTTGTCTTCTTACAGGTACCTGTCGAGAATTGCCAAAACTGTAAATCTGTAAAGTTGTTAGTTACGGACGTATCGTAGGTAACAGATTTACGAATTTACGATCTTACAGATAAAATGTTCAGAATTGACCCATTAGTTTAAAGCAGGCACTATACATCCACCAATATGTACACCATCCATTCCATTAATTGCCTTTCGTAAAAGCACGTCCTTACAAATTAAATGATCACAAATTACCATTCTTACCGTATTTAAGTAAATCTCACATAGTTTCTCGAAGAACAGTGTCACATGCTTTATTTAAATTAATTAAAAGCCACAAAACACCATTTTGTGCTATCAAACGACTTTTTAAAAATCATACGAAGAGAAAACAATTCAGTCAAACACCTCTCGCACAAAAAATAACTTTTTGCATATCACTCACAACCTTATCTGTATAAACATAAATAATATATAATAATAAATCTTCCTCAGCTCTGTGGGACCCGTCCAAAGTAAGCACCGACAGCATCTTCCGTATGTTCTACCTGATCCACGAGGCCGCCCTCTTGGAACCCGAGTCTCAGATCAACGGTGTCGTAGTCATCATGGACTTCGACGGCTTGGGTATGAAGCAAGTCAAGTCCTTCTCGCCCAGCTTCAGCTTCCGTCTTCTCTCCTTCATCCAGGACGCCATGCCACTGCGTCTTAAGGAAGTGCACATGGTCAAGCAGCCATTCGTCTTCAATATGGTGTGGCAGATCTTCAAACCCTTCATCAGGGAGAAGCTTGGCAAGAGGGTAAGGAGATTCAATCAATGATTAACCTAATTAATTGATAATATATTTACATAATTAATTCCAAGTAATTTCATTTGGTGTAATTCAATTCCTAATAATTTCTTATCCGGAATTCCGGTTTTGTAATTATGACCTGAATTCTTCGTCTTCGTATTATATTTGCTTTGTTGAACAATATACCAATTTGAATTTTAATAACGACTGCGTTTGCACGTATAAGCAAAAATGTACTTTACCTTGACTTTGACTTTGAAACGGCGACTTTTGACACTGTGTAAAAACTAGCGACTAACTACTTTTCTTCCTAAAGTCAAGTATAAAATAAATCAGACTTGACTCGCGTAAGTGACTTTAAAATATTCGTGTAATCGCATATCGATTTTACTTTGCCATCAATGACAATTAATTCCCTCGAAATTTGAAATATTTCTGCCGTCGTTTCCTCAATTTATATATTATAGGTACCTGTGATTGTTATAGATATTTACATTACAAGCAAGGTAAAACAGTTTTTACTGCTGAATGGAGGAAATGACCGGCGAGCCGATTAGGCTTATTAGGATTATTAATTATCTTGCGTGTATTGTACAACATTTTACTTGTTATTCATTTGTAAAACAAAATAAAATTAGAGCCAAGTCCTCTCAGTTGCACACAACTGTTCTGTCAAAAATTATTTGAAATGATTTCTCATAAGCCTTGTAAGCATTACTGTGGCAACGTGCATTGTTTACCTTGTTTACTAACTTGTAAAAATTTTACAATGTAGCAGTCAAATAGTAACTTGTAAAGATTCATTTTCAAAGGTAATAGAGGGCTTGGGTAAGTTATGTTTACAAGTGAGTAACAAGTAAAATAAATTATTTATCTGATCTGATCTGAGCTAAGGACAAGTCAATAATGTAAAGTAAAGTAGATTTGTTCTAAATGTGTAAACATACTAGTAATTTTACTTTCTAAAGGTCGCTTTTTCAAAGAGAAGTCAAAGTAACTTTTTGACGTACGTGTAAACGTTTTCTATGTATATTTTACAAACATGAGACAATAATCTCTAACAAAAACAAAACTAGCAATCATTGACCTGTCTCTGGCTTCGATATGAAGTTGCTGCGTATTATAACAATTTTTTATACATATAAATACTATTACTATGGAATAGGGGACAAAGAAAATTATGTATATGTTTTAAAAATATATACCTAAATTTACAATAAGCAACGTGCATTAAAAAATGGGTAAATGATAATATATTTTCCCCTTTCAGAAAGCTTCAGTTTGATACCAAACTCGAAGGAATACTAATAATTATTTTAGAGCTCCTCTACTCTATGAAACCTTTAATTTGACAACAAATTCAATTCACTACTTTAGAAAACAATTGACGATCGTTTATAAATAATTTTTGTTATTTGCATTTAACTCTCCTCCTTTAGTCCATTAATTTGATACCAAACTCGATAGGCTATAATCAGTATTTTTAAATGTCATTTTCTGAAATATTTATAATGTACAATTAGTTTTCGCAATTGCAAATTAACATTTTATAGTTAAATCTTATTTCGCAGCAGATTTTATGTTCGTAATACATTGAATTTGTTATTTTGTGTGTCATATTAGCTATTCATTTCTTTGTGGATTTGTGCGAAAATCTTGCAATCGATTTTGTCATGATTGCTATAATTCCGTATATTACGTATAAGGAAGTAGCTAAAATATAGAGCTTGCAAGTATCAAGAAACCTAATATAAATTACAGACTTCCTGTTCAATTATTGAAAAGTACTTTCTGTTGTCCAGAGTATCAAATAAATAATAACCTATTTCGCATTTGCAGATCCATTTCCACGGTAGCAAGATGGCCTCTCTCCACAAGTTCATGGACCCAGCGTTGCTTCCCGCCAACTACGACGGTAAGCTGCCCGCCATCAACTACACCGGCGCCCAATGGTTCCCTTGCATCAAGGAATACGAAGAGCACTTCAGGCAGATGAACACCTACGGTGCTGTCAAGAAGTAAACACATACGTAGAGATTCAATAGCAGTATAGCAGTGTTACAGTGACTTATCGAGATATAATAGTAAAGATATAAAAGTACGCCTTCCCCCATCTTTAACAACAGATACATTGACTGTTAACTTTTATTCAGATCAACTGTTAACAAATCTTCAATTTATAGTTGGAATAGCAAGAATTATTCGACGATTATTGTACCTGAATAGAAGCCATGTAGAAATCAGCTACTTTAATGAAACTAAATAAAGTAGTAGAAAAGTTAGGGCAAGAGATAAGTAATCAAAACCAATATAAATGCCAAAGACCTCCATGGGAAATATCTCGGTACGCCACTGCTGTCGGTGCCTTGTTATTAAATATTAGGATTTTCAAATTACCAATTTTAACTTAAATTAATTTTTATTACTTAGTTATAGTTATGTAGTGTATAAATTTATAAAATTTAATTTTGTAATTCCAGAATTACAATTTGATATTTGACTGTTTATTTGTACAATGATACATTCCAAATTGTTTGTTGTATTATTGTAAGAAATATTTTTATTTTTAGTAGTTATTTGTTATGCAGCTCAAATTTACAAATGTTTGTTTATGATAAATTTTTATCAGAATATTAATAAATTTTATATAGACACATTTATGCCTTTCATTATTTATTTTTAGTAATCATCATGCGATTGGTTATTTAACTAATCTACTCTTCAAATATAAGAACTTTGACGTGGCCACCACCTAAACTTCCGCCTAAACAACTATAGAATGAAAAAGTTTCAAATATTATTTGTATAAAAAATATTCAATAAATAGTATATTATGATACAAGTGTATAAGTAAGCTTTTAAAGCACGTACGACGAGTTTAAGAGCACGACGCGAAGCGGAGTGCTTTTAACGTCGCTAGTGCTTTAAAAGCACTTATACACGTGTGTCATACGCTATTTTTTATTATACCTGCATCATACTCTAGAAAAAACTGGAAAGCAACATTATGATTTTGATTCATTTCATAATTTTGCGCGTGTGACGTTTGACGTACATCGTTTACATGGAGACTGGTTAGCATTTGTTGTTTACATTTACAGTTTTGACAAATATTAATAGTAAATATTTTTGTTGTTGCTTAGTAACCTTTAAAGCACGGCGTGTTTTAATCTTGCGCTTATGAACGCTGTAGCGTGTTTTAAACACGGATTATGATGCAGGTATAATAAAAAATAAATTATTTACTGAGATATATTTGGAAAACTTTGCAAGCCTGAAATAATTTCTAGTTCCATTCTAAATAGAATTATAAAATGAATTTAGATCATTATCAGAAAAATATACAATTTTCTTGTTATAACTCACTATTAAATTTAATGAAATTGTTACAATTTACTCCATCTAAATTTTTCATGCTATACCGCTACACTCCACAAAGGTGACATAAGTAAATGACTGAGTATTGAGTGTATTTTTTTCATCTCATGACTAATAAAATTCAAAATTCGTTTTTTCTTTTTATGTCAAGGATACGCACAAATAAAAATGTGCTTTTTACTTTCTTATACAAAGTATAAGGAAGTATTGGAATCATGAAAAAAATCGTTGACGAGATTTTTGCGGAAATACAGATTTTGACGTCCACTGAATCCGTTAAGAACAATTTCTCAATGATGTCTGTGTGTGAGGATGGATGGATGTCCGTGTACGCAATATCTTATGAACGAGACAAGATATGTAAACGGAACTTAGAATTTATAAGTTTCATGAAAATATGAAGATCTGAGTTGATTTTGAATGAAATTGAAAAACCGGAAGAGGAAGTTTACAAAACACACCAGACAATAGAATCAGCTGTGAAAAAAGTTTCAAATGAAAGATGTTGGCAAGATATTAATAAATATTTTAATTAACATCATAGCTGAGAACACAAAATTAAAGGTATAATTTCTACATGTCAAATAATTGTCACAATAGTTATACGCAAGGAACAAGTCATACGTGTTCAGTTGGTTTTATTTGTATAAGAAAGTAGTGTGGTGCCCACACCAGATTTTTTAGTATGATTATTGGTGCTAAGTAAAATAAATCAATATTTCCTTACCATTGACAATACTAACAAAAATTAGAGTGAGTATTAATATTAAATATTATTAATTTAAAGCAAGAAATATTAGAATTTCTGTTTTAAGAATTTCATACTACAAGTCTATAAACATAATTTCTGTGTTCTGTTTCAATTCAAGCAGTACTGATGTAACAGTTGCCTACATTTGATGCAGCTGGAGCCACTGCTAATCAACTTTGTTCATGATCAATACTATAATTATATAATGTAAGAATAAAATAAGGTAATTACTAAAAATAAAAGTTTTTTGTTAATGCTCTGTACATTTATTCAAAAATAACCAAAATTACTGAACCTAATTATTCGTCTGGTAAATAAAAGACCAACATACAAAAGTAAATAGAAACAGTAACTAAGTAAAAACAAATTCAGATTTATAAAAGAGAGGAAGCCATGTCTCCATCTTATTTACTATATTCTTCCGCTTATGCCGGGCGTAGAATTGAAATGTGGAATATAGGGATTTCAATGCTATTTTTTCCTCTCGCCTACCTCTAGGTAAGGGAACTATTGTTTTTGGTAAAAAAATTGTATAGTGAGTTTTACTATTTTCGCCATGCTGTCTGTATGTCTGTGTGTGTAGTCTGTGGCAATTTTTCGTCTCGCATATCTCAAATACTAAATACCAAAAAATACAATTTTGTGAATTTTTGCATCTTATATTAAAATGGAGAGCTGATTAGATTTTGGATAAAATTGGTCAACCGGAGGTAGCAGTTTCCTTAACAGTTTTTCGTGAAAAACACAGTTAAATTTCCTTTTTCAACAATTTATGTTATTTTGAAAGTTGTAGAAATTTTAATTTTACATGTGTTTTGATTGCATTAATTTTATTAATTTTCATTAGATTAGAGATAATAAAATATAAAGAAATTAGATTTCACAAATCTTGCATTCCTTGTACACCATGGAAACACAATTTTCAATTTTTTACGAAATGTGACACATGTCATTTTGATTGTGAAGCTGTTTTTAGGGCCGGTTTTTCAATATATATTTATTATATTTATCCTACAATAGGTACTTAAGTAGTTTATTCCCGTCAGGTGCTATATTTTATAATTTTTATTAACGTATTTATTTATATACGCTTAATTTTTGAATTTAATGAAGTAAAAAAAAATATCCTTATGGATGTCAGTAAACGAAAGAGAACAAATAATTTGCCAATACAAAACTGACACTGAGGTTTTTGAAACGCAATAAAAAATTTTCTGAACTACTGCTTGCTCAATACCGTAGTGCTAATTGAATAAAAACTGTTAAACTATTATTTCTGAAACAGAATATTTACGTTTGGCTTTTCTGTTTAATACTCATTGTACGTTAATTTATCCATTAGTGGGGTGTACTAATATATCATGCAATTCTTTTATAAAATTTTCGACGGTCCTCATGAATAAGCTAAAATTTGTGAAGAAATCTAATTCGTCATATACATTCAAAAAAATTTGGTCTGTTTTACTATCTTCGGCCGTCTTATTCGGTCTTCATCACTACTAAAACACGTTAATAATGTCGTAATCATATTCCATTTATACATTTTTATGGTATGCACGAAAATACCTTCTGACAATGACAGATGACAAATTATATTTCAAATTAACTACGACTTCATAGTGAACCATACCTCAAAGCTGTAGTAAAAGTTAACTACAGGTTAAGCTGTAACTGCAGATAGAAAAATGCAAATTTTACATAATCAATTAAATATCCATAGTTACTGGTACTACTAAACAAAACCTTAACCAGCGATAGCAAAACTAAGGCAATAGAATATATGAGTATTCTCATCCGCCATTTTGGGTCCAAGTGTCATAAATAATAGTTATTTGTATCACAAGGTTGGAAACTGCTATTTTGAGAGTGCGAGTTTATTTTGATAGGACGAGCCGTAGGCGAGTCCTACAAATACGAGCACTCGCAAAATAGTTTCCAACCGAGGGATACACAAGATTTTTCGCGCCAACATTTGTGTAAATTTAATAAATAAATTTAATTTATTACTCATTTTCTTCATGGCAGGGATTTTTTTTATGTTGCAAACTTCACAATATTTGAATGTCAATTATGTTTATTTTCCAATATCATAACCAAAAATATCTACATATTTTTATTTGGATTTTACACTGCAAATTCAATTATAATTACTTACAAATATGTTTAAAATCCATAAATATTCTGTTTTCTTGTATTGCAAATACTCAGTTGTAGATATATTGCTATAATATTTTTATGTCAATGTAATACTTTGACATTTCTAGCGTCAGAAGTTAGTTAAAATTAGTGAAGTGATGCCAACATATAACCATAAAAAGTTAGCAATTTTTTTCGAACTAGTACGACAAAAACATGATTTCCGACCGCTTTAGAGATATGTAATTGTATTAATGTCGGACGGCGGCGCGAAAAACAAATTATTGGAATCCAGTTACTTTAATTCTTTTCTGTCAAATTTGAAGTTGATATTGATTAATAATTGTGATATATCATTCTCTTAATTATTATATTTCATATCTAACAGGTAAGTGTACAGAATACTTTCTAATATATTACCGTATGATTTGTGTAGTTGGATTTTACAGAATTTCAAGAAATATGTTTTCAAATTTGACAGATACAAATTTTAAATGTTTTTTTTTAGGTAACTGGATTCCAATAACTTGTTTTATTTATGACATCTGGACCCAAAATGGCGGACGAGAATACCTACATTCTTCTAGAGCTCTAGCAAAACCAGCCCTTACTGAAATATATGTCAAAAAATTAAATAAATATACAAAATAAAATTAAATATCTCAAATATAAATAGAAAATAAACAAATAAGAAGGCATGTTCCTGTATTATCCAATACTATTTTGTATCGTTTATAAGTAGTATTGGGCGGGAGGTTATGTGCTGGCCACATCAGATTTTTTTATATTGCTGTAAATATTTACCTATTCACTTTACAGAAAAATTAACCCTCCTCCTCCCCCTTTAATTTAAAAAACAGTCACTGCCATATGTTCATTTTCACAATGGTTCCCACAAAATACATTACAAAATAGTTAACAAAAATTTCTATTATTTATTTTATAATCAATCTTAATAGCTTAGTACTTTAAATGCTTTAGTGACTCGAAAGACTAAACCGAATTTCGAATTAAACCTTTAGATGTCGCTGTGTTTATTATTCAATAGCGCTGAAACAATTACTACGTTACCAACTCTCTTTTTTTGTCAATAGAAAATAGACTTGAACAGACTTCATGTTATTTTAATAACATACACCATGAAAAACATGCACAAATTGTTGACGATATTTTCCAAATAAACTACTCAAAAATGAATAGGGATATTAAAAAAAAAACAATTTTATTAAAATTACACTACATATATATTTATATATATGAATGAATACTTCAAAATTAATGTCTTTTAAACCAAAATTTGCCACTTTTGTTTCGCATATACAGTTTAGAATCGAATATTTCAATATCATCAACATGCTGCCAGTTTACATTAGTTATAAAAAAGCATTGCCGACGAGTTGCTTAAAAATTTCGCTCTTATAAGTAAAAGAAAAATGCAGAGGAACCATCTTTCACAAGAAAACCGTGCTTTGGTGTTGCATATGCATCAGCAAGGTGATCGGCAAGCGGACATAGCCGCGTACTTCATTACTTCCCAAAGTGTTATTTCTCGGTTAATTTGTCGACATAGAGAAACAGGCACAACATCCAGAAGGCCTGGAAGTGGATCCAGCCGTGTCACAACACCACGACAAGACCGTCATCTCGTGATACAGGCGAAAAGACAGCCTTTTGATACTGCGCGACAGCTGCAACAAGACCTACATAACGTCATAGGAGTCTTGATAAGTGACCAAACCGTCCGAAATCGGTTGTTTGAGGTAGGTTTAACATCATACCGACCGTTACGATCACCAGCGAGATCTTCTGCTCACCGGCGACAAAGATTACTTTGGGCTAATGAAAGACTCGCTAAAGCTATTTCTTGGGAACGCGTACTTTTCACGGATGAATCCAGATATTGCATCCATAATGACAGTCGACGTCAGAGAGTGTACAGGAGTGCAGGAAACATGACATTATCACAGTATGTCCAGCCAGTAGTCCCATTTGGAGGAGGAGGTTTAATGATGTGGGCTGGTATATCTCTAGGCTGGCGTACCGACCTCCACGTATTCAATGGTAGGGTTACTGGGCAACGTTATAGAGACGAAATTGTCTATGAGTACGTAGCACATAGTCGAGATTTCTTTGGGCCTGAAAATTTTATATTTTTGGATGATAATGCTCGTCCACACCGAGCGCAAATAGTGTTGGATGCCATAGAACAACTCCAAATTCATCACCTTCCCCTTCCACCAGTGTCACCAGACCTAAACCCAATTGAACATGTTTGGGATATGCTTCAAAGGCAATTTAACACACATATTCCACACCCTACAACCCTAAGACAGCTTGCGGAACTATTGCCCACACTGTGGGATGAGATACCCCAACAACACATTGACAACTGCATTTTAAGCATGCCAGAGAGGTGTCAAGCTGTTGTAAATGCGCGGGGTAATACTACCCGATATTAAAAAAAAGATATTCGGTGATTAAGATACGGTAGTGCTGGCGCGTGAGAACTTGAATTCCTTTATTTTCATTTAAATTGGATTTAACGTTTTGAATTTTTTGTTTTTGTTAGAAAAATTGTTTCTTTTTATAGGTTTAATTATATAATCAAAAAATAAATAGTATTTTTAGATTTTGTAAACTTTTTTTTCAATATCCCTATTCACTTTTGAGTAGTTTAAAATATTTTTCTGCTCACTTTTATTTAAAATTTAGAGGCCTCCTGAAAGGTCCTAATCTTCAACATTTTTAGCAATCCGGCACTGCCCTTAAAATTTTATAACATAGAACAAATGTTGAATATAATACTCCTAGTAATTTATTGTTTCGTCTGTAATAATTATTGTGAACTATTATTGTGAATTGTTCAAAACAAACTTAGTTCTTTGCATTATCATGAAACATATAATTATGAAGTTTTGTTATACACATCTTTTCTCGTTCGTGAGTTGTTGAATAAACGGACAGATATTCATCATCAAGAAAATGGTCAAAACGGGATTAGAGGACTTCAATACAATATAATATATTTTCATACTCGTATACTATGTACGTACAGGAAAATGGAAATGAGTATATTACTATAAATATAATATTAGATGCACAAGGAACAAAGCGTTGTTTACTACATTAATGTTAAAAGTTAACAATGGCTAAGATGGCTGGCACCACATTTTGTTAATTTAAATTCACAATGTATAATTTGTGGCTGGCTTATACTAGGTTCAGGTAATTTACAAATCCACTGCTGTGAGGCAATGGCATCGAATGACTGGACAGGCAAGATCCCAATAGATTGGTAAATGGAACAAAGAGGTAACTTAATACATCCAGAACCATCTACCGATTTTATACTTCAACAGAAGTAAATGTTTTAAAAAGAGAAAACTATCTATGAAACAAATATTACTCGAATGGGCTTCCAATATTAAAATACGCTAACTATCGGCAGAATTTTGAACTACGAATCGCGGTACATTGTGTTTTTGACGTTTATTCTGAGTTTTTATTTATTTAAAGAATTTGAACTTATTTGTTATTTTTTCTAAATTTATATCAACAGTAGTGACTATAGAAGAATTTCAATGGAAGTATTACATTTATCTATGACGATTTATTTAAATAAGTACTACATTTAATTTGTAGATTAGAGGTTAAGATGGAGTTTTCTCTAAAAAAAACCTGTTAAAAACAGAAAAATTTGCATTGTTTATGGCTCCAGTTCTTCTGCTAATAAAAGTCGAACAGTTTAATTTCATTCATTCTCAAAAAAAGGTGAAAGACTAGTTTGTGTGAAGAATAAATGGGGTGTCACAATGATGTGTGACAGTGTGACAAATTAAAGGCATGGAAAAGAGCATTGAATATTGCGATGATATTGTTGATGTACTTCCACATAATATTATGTGGCCACTATTTATTATTTGCTGGGCTTCTACCATGCTTCTAGAAGATAAAGAGCAACGTGCGAACTTACATATACTATCTAAATCTAAGCAAATAAATGAATCCATATTACTATTTAAACTAAAAGCAAGGAGCACCAGGAGATTCCACTCCCATGTAAAAAAATGGTACCGTCGTTGCTATGGTAATTATAATTGCGGCCACAACCGTTAGATGGCACCACATGTAATATTTATACATATTTTTAAAATATTTTTAATTATTTTATTCAAGACAATAAAAATCAAAGTCACATATGTCAAAAATAAAATATATTTTGAAAGAATTAAGAAATAAATACAACGTACAAATATCGAATGTATATTCGCTGATCCATTTGCATAATTCATTTTATATCAGTGAATTTAACAATATCATTCTATCCACTATTCATCTAACATTGATATTTTCCATCATACACCCAGACCATGCTAACTTCGCAGAGAAAGGCATATATTTCTTGCCGCATCTTTGAAAAATATTGAAAATATAATTAATAATTATATTCTATCTGATTGTGCATTGGAAATAGCGACAAATTTACCTATGGTCAAATTTAGTTTGTCTAGAATTCCATCACGCAATAATGCTCTATGAACCTTTCAATTTATTATTTAAAGGAAAATGTTTGATGGAAAATGAGATCTTCGTTTCGTACTTAATACATTAATGAAATTCGTATATATGTACTTCCCAGTTGATGGAAATCCACTGAAAATTAATATTCAATGATAATTACATAAATATCAATATTTATGTAATTTAAGTACTCACAATATCGTACCATTGTACATCAATGAAATATTACTTCACACAACGATAAAATTGTAATTTTAAGAAATTTTCAATATAAACTTGTGTTTTTGGAAAAATTGTGACAGATGTGACAGATTTTGATAATTGTTTTAAATAAATCGTAGCCTACGTTAATATTCTATAAGCAAATATAAGTGCGGCCAGATCCGGCAGATGGCTCGCGCAACGCGAACCTAATTTTCCTATGCAAGTGAAATCTCCTGGTGCTCCTTGACTAAAAGTAAAATAAAACTACTGAAAACAACAACAAATAACTACAAATATATTAATATTAAATACTACTAGAAAATATATACAACTACAAACTAATATCAACAAAGAAAAATGATAACCTATCAAACAAAATAATGCTACAGTTAATAACTACCTACTTACCTACAATAAAAAACTACAAAACAACTAATAGCTAATGTAAATATAACTATAGTCAATAATTAATAATAAGAAAATCTAAACAAATCTACCAAATACACTAATAAAACATAAATTACCACAACTAGAGCACGCATTCGCCATAGAAGACCATACAAAATGAATCTGACATGTACCGCTAGAGATTTGTGATCAGCACCATCTCTTGATAGTTTGGAAGCCCAATAAAAATTGGCAATGTTCTATAAAATTCAGTCTCTGAAAAATAACTAAGTGTCACAGAGACACGCCAGTCCAATCAATCGGTGACTCGGTTCGTTCTCATTGGAACTTATCAGCGTAGTGTAACCCGTTCTGATTCGTCGAAATTATTCCATACGTAGCGTATAGAATGATAGTTGTTCTAATACAGTTTTTAGTTGTAGAATATGTAGTTTCCAAAACAGTGTTATAGGAAATTGTTTTTCTTTGTGGCTTACTTTATATTGAAGTTAAATTATCAACGGCAATTTGTTTTCTAGTGGTGGTTTTATTTTTTAGTAACCATGTGGACATAAATTTGTATGCAATAAAAGAATAATTCAAATAGTCAAAACATTTATGATAATAATACATTAGAAATATTTTTTTTAACTAACATTGTTCAACTAACTTAAAGTATTTCCAATTTTTAATAAAATTTAATTTGCTACTTTTTTTTTGTTATTGAGTTATTTCCAAAAGTTTAATAATGAAAAGGAATTGTTTTGGCCTCCCTTAGCTACACTTTCAAGCTTTTCCATACGTTATGAAACATCCTGTATGTCAATCATCCTCCTCTGCCATAATTTAAGTACCACACCTAAAGATATATAAATTTCAAGACGATGTATTTATTTTATTTTTTCTTGTTAAATATTTGCCTACATTTGCTGGCGCACATAAAATTCAGCAGAAATATTAAAGCCAATATTTTACAAGACGCATGTACTTACATATTAACATGTATCTTTTCGAATAAGTGTTTATTATTTATGATTAAATAATTGCACAACACCCGCAGATTTGCGGTGAAGTTTCTCTTGAATTCACAGTAACAGTGACGAGCGGTTTGAGACAAAGAAATGAGAATTCTACAGCATACGTGGTTACATCAAGCATCAGGCAACGCAGATGAAGAACAGTATTTCGACACAGTGAATTTTTTGTCGAGTCAACGTGACTCCTTGTTTATGTGTTTATGTTTATAATTGGTTGCAATAGAATGACATTAAATGCAAATGGCAGCTTAATTAAATCTCCAGTGACATGATACAGGTACCTTTATTATTCAACATATTATTTTCGATCAACAAAACGCAAAAATACATTACGTACCTAGAATTGCGAAAGCCGCACCCAAAATGGTGTGACGTGGTAGTATACAGACTGGTCCATTGGTCTGTATTTTTTATTTTACGAGATTATTTTAAATATAACTGATAATATTTTCAAACAAAGTATATTTTACATAGAAATACCGATGTATCTGCAGTATAAGTTTTTCTACCGCGTGTTCAATTTCCGCGCAATGATATGCAACTATTTTAAAGAGAAATAAAGAAGCTTTAGAATTTGTAAAAATATATAGGGTGTTCCATTTAAAAATATAAAGTTGCATATCATTGCGCGAAAATGGAACACGCGGTAAGAAAACACATGCTGCAGAATTGCAGATACGTTGGCATATTAATGTAAAATGAGTTTTGTTTGACAAATTTTTCGGTAATATTTAAAATAATAGAATAAAATAAAAAATACAGACCGATGGACCACTCTATATATTTATATATTTGTAACCTTATCAAAGTAATATTTATAAATAATATTATCAAACTACACTAATATTAAAAATATTGCAAGAAAATCTGGTGTGGGCACCACACTACTTTCTAATTCAATTGAAACCAACTGAACACGTATGATTTGTTACTTGCGTATGACATTATTTTGAAACTTATTTGATATATAGATGTTAAACCAGTTTAATTTTTTGTTCTAATAATAACTATGAATTTATTTTAAAATAAGTATTGATTAATATCTAGTCGTCAAAACTTTTTAACTAATAATACAAATATTGCTTTTATAATATTTCTTCACAATTATTTAACACGTTTCACACATAGATGTTAAAAATGTTTTAAATTTTGTTGCCATTGTAACTAAGATTATTGAAATATATTCTTAAGTATATAATTTGTTTTCTCAAAATTAGAAGCTTGTACAAGAAAAGTACAAATAACATTTTATATAATAATAATAATAATAATTTCTTTTATTGGCAAAGTTCAGCTTATAGCTGTTCTAACACTTAACCTTTACATAAAACATAATACAAACGAAATGAAAATAAACATTTACAGATTCTATAAAATTAAGCGATTTTTGTACATATATAGATAACAAATATTTCGGATAGTGCTTACTGAATTTTGTTTAATACATAATTTTTAAGTTGACAGGAAAAAGTAGTGGTATTACATAGTTTGATATTAGGAGGAATTGTGTTATATATAGTGGGGCAATTATAACTAAATGAGCGGTTAAATAGTGCGGTATTGTGAGCAGGAACATGTAACTTTGATTTATCTCTGAGACTAATATTGTGTAGATTATGTCTGAATTTGATTTTTTTGAACAAGTATGATGGAGTTTCAGTTTGTAATGTGCGATGTATTAGACATGCAAAGTGATGAAATCTGCGGTCTTGCATATTGAGCCACCCAATTTCACCCAAATGAGGTGTGATGTGATCCCTGCGCTTCAGACCAAGTATGAACCGTACACTACAGTTTTGTACTTTCTGTATTCGTCCAATATCAGCAGCTTTCAGGCAAGGACCGTAAACAGTGTCGCAGTAATTGAATACAGAAAGTACAAGACTGTCAACTAAAATCATTTTATGTTTCTTGCTAAGAATAAATCTATTCATGAAGAGATTTTTCAATGCAAGGTAAGCTCTTCTAATTAAACCAGTAACATACTCGGTGAAACGGAGTTCAGCATCCATCAACAGTCCTAGGTTTTTATATGTTTGACTCAAAGGTAATTTAACATTGTTTATATACAGGTTAATTTTGTCATTGGCTATGAAATCTTCTCTAACTGTTTTTTTGCCGAACAACATTACATTAGATTTATTTTCATTTATAATTAAGCAGTTTTTACGAGCGTAATTAGAGATGGAAGCCAAATCATTATTCACGGAGAGCAGAGCATTTCTGAGATCAGATTCGCGAAACGGCAGGTAAAGTTGAGTATCATCTGCATAAACGTGAATTTTACTCATAGCAACAACATCGGGCAGATCAAAAGTATATAAGGTGAACAACAAAGGCCCACATATAGAACCCTGCGGTACACCCCGTAGAACAGTTGTTGCGCTAGAGGTGTTGTTATCCACTAGTACACTTTGCTTACGATCACTGAAATAACTAGAAAAGAATTTAATACTAATCTGATTGAATCCAATGTACTTTAATTTAGCTAACAGTAATTTATGATTAAGGGTATCAAATGCCTTACTAAAGTCTAGAAGTACAAGAAGAACCATTTGTTTGTTGTCAACATAATTTATTATGTCATCAGTTATGTGTTGGAGTGCTGTTGATGTACTGTATCCTTTCCTAAAACCAGACTGGATTTCAGGAAGTATATTATTAGCCATCAAATAATTATATACTTGACTGTGGACCACTTTCTCCAAAATTTTTGATAAGGTGGGTAAAATACTTATAGGTCTCAAATCATTAACTGTCTCAGGGTTCTTACATTTAGCTATAGGCAGTATATAAGCTTCTTTCCAAATGTCAGGTACAACTGACTCAGTTATACAAAAATTTATAATATGAGTTATTTGAGGTAATAATTCTTCAAAAATTAACTGCAACATTTTTAAATTAATTCCATCGGCACCCATTGAGTTGGACTGCAGTTGTTTAAAGACATTCAATATCGTACTTTCAGAGACAGTAGTTAAGGAAAAAGAAATATTATTAAAACTGTTATTATTAAAAAGTGTAATGTATTATCATCCGGTTCAATAGCAGCGGCCAAATTAGCAAAATGATTATTGATTACATTTAAATCTGAAATATTGTTGGGTAGATTATTTTTTGATTTCATGTTGATATTAAATTCCTGTAAAACTTTCCACATATTAGATTTTTTATTATTTTTAAGCTTAAATTCTATATATGCCTTCTTCTCACTTCTAATAGAATTTGTAACTAAATTTCTCAAGGATTTATAATAATTCCAGTGAGCAATTGATTTCGTTCTTCTAAACCTAGCAAGAGCACTGTTACGTATCTTAATCATAATTTTAATCACGTCAGTGATCCAAGGCATAGGACGCTTCCTGGTAACAATTTGAATCTGTGGCACAAATGAGTCAAACAGAGATAGTACACAGTTATTGAATAATTCTAATTTTCTATTTATGTCAGAGCATTGATAAAAGTGTTGCCAGTTGATGTTGTTAAGAGATGAGTAAAATTCATCATAGTTTGCATTTTTATAATCTCTCACACACACAATTTTTGGCTGGGGAGTTATCCGCTCCAAATTAACATTACAAGATATTAGTTTATGATCAGAGATAGCATGCATGTCTACTACAGTGCTATTTTTACAGAATTCAGTATCAGATGTGAGAATGACATCAATTAATGTCTCAGAATAATGAGTGACCCTAGTCGGTTCAGATATGATTTGACACAAACCAAATTCATCACAGAGCGATGCGAATGATCTAACAGCATTATTTGCACCATTTAACAAGTTTATATTTATATCACCGACGCAAATTATTTGATCAACAGTGGGAAAAATACTACCTAAAGAAGATTCCAGTATATCAATAAACTCATTTATATTACCACTAGGTGGTCTATATACAACACCAAATGCAATTTTCATTGAATTAATTTTCATAGTAATCCACAATTGCTCCACATTACTATTGTTGCAATTAATATCATTTTCACAAGAAACATAATATTTTAACAAGGTTGTTCTGATATAAATTGCAACACCTCCTCCACGACTTTGCCTGTCATTTCTAAATATAGTGTAATCAGGGATACTTACTAAATCATTACTATCCGCTGAGTTTAGCCAAGTTTCACTTATAGCGAAAATATCATACATATCATTCAGTAAGTAGTCCCTTATATCACATAGATGGCAGCATAAAGATCTAATATTTAGATGCCCTATTCTGAACATAACCAATATTAAACACAAAAGAAAATTAACAAATTAGGTTATAAGCAAAATATAAATTATAATAAAGCCTACCCTGACTTTTATCAATCTTTACACGGATTGAGTGCGTGCACAAAAAAACAAAGAAAAACATGCAGAAACTTAATTCAGCTAATTAAACAAATATAAACATTAATAATTTTGAACCAAAACCATATGTTTTAAAATTTAATGTCATTGACCTCTTTCATTGTACTGACTTTATAAATTGTCTCTTGAATTTTGACATAAATGAGACCATCACGAGTCCAAGTGCATTTCAAACCGAAGCGCTTTTTAGCCGCATTCAACACCTCGAGTCTAGAGCGAGTTAGATCTTCACGGATCACTATACCAGTACCTTTTAATTTACTTTTACTACTATAAACGCGCGCACGGTCATTATATCGCACAAATTTTATGATTAAAGGACGGCACTTATCTTTCTGGGGACGTCCCAGCCGATGGCACCTATCAATGGATGAGCGGTCCAGAGTGATTTGTAGCTTATCTGCACATATCTTCTGTAGCACAGCATCCGGTGATTCGTTGATTGCCTCCGGTACGCCAAATACACGGAGACAGTTTCTTCGGCTGTATTGCTGGAGCGTTTCTACCTCCGTCGACAACTCTTCTATCCTTTTGTCTCTCTCCTTCAGTTGGTCATGAAGAAGATGTACTTCTTTGGTCAGTGCCTTGAATTTTTCTGTCAAAACTTTTTCGACTTTCATGCTGACCGCATCCACGATTTTTTTAATAAACACTTCGTTACCAATCGCATCAGAGATAGATTGATTTACAATGGAGAGCACTTCGTCTTTTTGGATTTGGTAGCGGGTCGACATTTTAATTTAATCGCAGCGTTGAACTTTTTATGTAAAGAGAGAGATAACTTAGCAGCACGCACAGGTAATCACGTCTACACTCTATCAAGGTACATATCCGAATGTTCCAAATATTTTTGCTAACATCTTTCATTTGAAAATTTTTCTCACAGCTGATTTTATTTTTGAAAAAAAATCTGGTGTGGGCACCACACTACTTTCTTATACAAACAAAACCATGTGTACACGTATGACTTGTTCCTTGGGTATGCCTTTATTTTGACAATTATTTGATATGTGATATATAGATGTTAAACAGGTTTCATTTTTTGTTCTCATTGTAACTATGAATTTATTTTAAAATAGAAATCAATTAATATCTAGTCTTCAAACTTTTGTAACTAATAATACAAATATTACTTTTATAATATTTCACAAATCACATAGATATATTTTTGACACTTCACAATTATTTGATATGATT
This sequence comes from Poecilus cupreus, assembly GCA_963942605.1. NCBI lineage: Eukaryota > Metazoa > Arthropoda > Insecta > Coleoptera > Carabidae > Poecilus > Poecilus cupreus. The sequence goes on along the minus strand of OZ012733.1, from coordinate 2,574,161 downwards.
GACACATAGATATTAAAAATGTTTTAGTTTTCTTCCCATTGTAACTAAGATTATTGAAATATATTCTTAAATATATAATTTAGTCCTTCTCGAAATTAGAAGCATGTACAAGAAAAGTGCAAATAACATTTTATATTCCAAATATTTATTCTAACATCTTTCATTTGAAACTTTTTCTCTCAGCTGATTCTGTTTTTGAAGAAATGGAATTTATTTTTTGTGTCCAGTAAACTTCCTCTTCCGGTTTTTCAATTTCATTCAAAATCAACTCAGCTCTTCATTTTTTCACGAAACTTACAAATTCCAATTTTCAATTACATGTCTTGTCTCGTTCATGAGATATTGCCCACACGGACATCCATCCATCCATTCACCCATCCTCATACACAGGCATCATTGAGAAATTGGTCTTAACGGATTCAGTGGACGTCAAAATATGTATTTCCGCAAAAATCTCGTCAGCGATTTTTTTCGTGATTCCAATACTTCCTTATACTTTGTATAAGAAAGTAAAAACCTCAATAAAATTAAATCGAAAATTGATTTGACTCCGGATTAATGTTTAACTAATAGATTGCTTAATTAGTTGTACAATATGTGTGGCAGATTTTTTGTTTTAGGTTGTGTAAACAAGTAAACAACATGAACAAGTAAAAATTGTTATCTACCTACTTGTTATTCTCAACGAAGATTATTTCGAAACGTCAAATACTAATAATAAAAAAAAAATACAGAACTTTTTCTGACAAAGATAGATAAAACATCTAACAATTGTGTGTTGCATTCCAATTTCAAGGTTAATGGAATAAAATTAGTATTTTAATAAAAAAACAAACTAATTTTATCCTTATGCACAGGAATAGAAAGCCTGTATGGATTAATGTGTATGTCCCGGATCTAGGGGGGGGGGTCAGTTTCTAAAAATCATACACTGACTATCGCTATTTACGGACATAAGATTTAAGAAGTCTATTATCTACACTGGTAGTATACCGGGTGTAAAATTGAAATGTGGAATATAGGGATTTCAATGCTATTTTTTTCATATTGCTCTAAATATTTACCTATTCACTTTACAGCAAAAGTATAAATACAAAAGTTGTTATATAAATATTAGTATTTCACGATATATCAATCAAATAAATTAATCAAATAAATTAATATTTATTAGGAAAATAATAACAGAGCCATGGGAAATTAAACAAAAACGAAAAATATTTGACATTTTATTAAAAAAGTTTAATGCCCAGTTGCACCGCCCTTCCTTAAAATTAAACTTTACTAAGCATTACTTATTACTAAGGAATCCTTGTCTGGTAACTTAACATTAGAAAGCCCAGAATGTCTGTGACTAAGAACATTTTAAATTATTATAAACAGTCATTTTAATCTTTCCGCGCATCCTAATGTTAACGAAATTTTCATTCTATAATATTAGAATCTAGTAAGTTTAATAATAACTATTATCAAGAAGATTTGTTTATTGTTTGTGACATTTCAAACATTCGGGAAATTCATTCATTTATTGAGCAGGATTAAGTAAGTTAATAAATTTATAATAATATTATTTAGTGATATTAGCAATCACAGAAACACGATTCTAGTATTCTAGTATTTTTTGGTTAAACGAAATCTTTCAAAAAATTGTCCATCCGACAAATTATGAAAATGATCAGTTCGTTCATATATTATTCTCGGACGATTATTTATAAATCGAATATCTTCCATATCATCATCGTCGTAATCAATATCATTATCATAATAATTTAACATTCTTCCTCACTACAAATGCAAATATTTGACAGTTCCTTTATTAAGTAGACGTTAAGTGGCCAACGTCGGACACTTAATTTAAGGATTCCTTAAGTCAATTTAAGTGCTGAAATTTGGCTGGTGCAACGAAATTTTTATATTTAAGAATTACTTAGAATTTTAAGGAACTCTTAACGTTTAAGTGAGAGTGGTGCAACTGGGCATAAGGGTTATTTATTTATTTAACAGAAATAAGTGGAAAGAAATGAACTCTCAAATTCGCCATTATAGATATCTATCATTACAATATCCAGAAAATTTCTATAGAAAATAATACAACACTGTAATAAATTAATCAAAATTTGTTTTGAAATGTCAAATATTTTACGTTTTTGTTTAATTTTCCATGGTTATAATATGTATTTAAATTTTTCTAATAAATATTAATTTTAATCCGATTGATATATCGTGAAATACGAACATTTAGGTAATTAACTAGGCCTTATTACATAAATTTTTAAATTCTAAATAATAATTGTATTTTAACTTTTGCTGTAAAGTGAATTGGTAAAAATTTACAGCAATATCAAATAAATAGCATTTAAATAACATTTCAGTTCTACATCCGGTACATTCTATATTAATGTCGCATATAAGAAAAAGTCATTTCATTAGAAAATAGGTAATAATAATAAATCATCACGTCATTTACTCATTTTTCGGTGTGGCGCTCTGCTCAAAGCAGATCTCGGTATTATAATATATTTTTTAGTACACGCTTTCCAAAATAGTTACTTTGCGAACTATTTACACGCCGCAAAATGCCGTTTTAGCGAACTAGTCCTTTAAAGGTCACCTAGTAACGGATTTAGTTTATTTATTCATTCATATTACGCCTTCATTTACTACAGTTACGTCGTTTTCCATCATCCAATTTCTAAAAATTTCATATTCTTTTTCATATTGTTTGCGTGACTTTGCTCGAAGCAAATTTAATTCGATCTCCCTCGCTCTTTCCCTAATTCTTGCTGGAATGTTGGACATTTTCAAAGGTACACGTCTGCTAAGGTTTACATTTGTATATTTTTTGGACATGCTGTTGTTCATAAACAAATGGGTTTCCATGCTTACACCATCGCCTACCTACTACAAAATATGTACATAATTGTTTTAGTATTTACTTGCAATAATTTCTTACGTACCTACTGTATTCATTTGGACAGCTTGAACTAAAAAATATTGTATGTAACACATACGCAAATTGAGTTTTAGCGGACTCATCTGATATTACGGCCTCGGCGCCTCGCCCGTAAACATCGGTTCCTCCGCTAAAACTCTATTTTGCGTACTTGTTACATAAATTACTTTTTGCGCGTGTAGTGAGGTTACCAGCCGTGAAATAATGGCCTCCAAGGATGGTAGTGACGGTCACGAAAGTTTTCTTCTAATATTTTTTTTCTCGTGAGTTTTTTTAAATCTTAAACTCAAAAGTTGGAGAGGCACCAATCTCAAGTTCTTGCCCCGGTTAGGAAAAATCGTAGAACCAAGGCTGGTGGAGGAAAGTTTCATGGTGTGAGTTGATTTATGTTTAGATCACAATTGCGAAACTGGAAAAGAATATTGAGAAGCACTTTAATTTTAAATAGGTATATATGTTACCGGCCAAACCCGATTTCAGGATAAACTAGTTTGGCCTAGGCTAAACTAATTCTTCCTACATGCAATAGGATAAACTGGTATAGCCTAGGCTAAACTAGTTCGTCCTAAACACGATAGGATAAACCAGTTTAGCCTAGGCCAAACTAGTTTATCCTGACAGAAATACACACACTCTTAGGATAAACTGGTATGGCCCAGTATAAAATAAATTAGCCTAATCGAAAATATTGAGCCAACATGTCAGGACTTGTACATGCGGAAATTCCCAAGTCGCGCCCCGTGTGCCCCGCGCCGTTACTCACTTCACATTTTGCATCTAGTTGCCAGCCGTGCGGCCGTGCGTTTAGTTAATTATTGCAGTTTAAAGTTAGAAGTTTACGTATTAAGTTACATTACAAAGTTTTTTTTTTATTATGGATGAACCTACGTCAGGTCGACGAGCAGATCAAAAACAATGGAGGGAAAAGTTTTTGGCGGAAATTTTACAAAGTGAAAATAAAAAGTCTTCTCATTTTAATGTGTTATCATATGATTGTTTGTGTTACCAATAATACAAAAGTTATAGCGACGAATCATTATCGTTTTAATAAATATGATTGACTTAATGAAATAGTATTTTATTCAATTTATCTATTTATTTTGTCTTTCTAGGTATTCTATAATGTTTATACTAGGCCATACCAGTTTATCCTAAGAGTGTGTATTTCTGTCAGGATAAACTAGTTTGGCCTAGGCTAAACTGGTTTATCCTATAGTGCTAAGGACGAACTAGTTTAGCCTAGGCTATACCAGTTTATCCTATTGCATGTAGGAAGAATTAGTTTAGCCTAGGCCAAACTAGTTTATCCTGAAATCGGGTTTGGCCGGTAACATATATATATTTTATTTGTTTTGGCTAAGTATAAAACTTTAACATTTGGTTATAAAAATGTATGCAATAAAGAAAAGATTTATTCATAATTATAACGATATTTTGTGAAATTTTAATCGTAGAGTTACTTGATGCAAATTTTATAGCGTTCTATTTGCCTTAACAGATTGATTAATTGTACAAACGTAAAATTCTCAAGGATTTTGTATATACTAATTATAATATAATTCTTTGTTTCGTTAGTAATTCTGCTCATGTTCAGGGTAAAAATAGAAATAATGAATTAAATATGAATTTTACCTGCGTATTTTCAAATATTTGCTCTTTGCATACAAATTTACTATATTATAGATTCGTAAACCAAGTATGGGAGATATATAATCGAACTATACTTTTTTCATTGGACATAAGAAATATAATGAGAAAGAAAAACTGTGTGAAATGAATCTAACTTTATTAAAATAGTACCTACAAAGACTTAAAATAAAATTTATAATGTTTAACTATTTATAGAGTTCCATGGTAAACAAAACATAAAGCTTTAAATAATTACCAATTTGATTAAATTATTTATCAATAATCATAAATACTTTTACCATTTCAGAAGAAAATCAATGAATAAAATAGTATTTTGCGGAAAATTCGTTAAGAATAGATATTTGCGATATAAGTGGGATAATAGCATAATTAAGTTACGCATGTGTAATCATATAAGTATATTAATAATACATTATCACACGTGTAGTGTACAATATTTTATCCAACACCTCTCGATAAATGCTCTATAACTATGGCGATTTTAAACAAGCAGAGTAACAGATTATCCACTAGCAGGGCCGGTTTTCCCATAAGGCCGATAGGGCGACTGCCCCAGGCCTCCGATTTTAAGCGGCCTCTAAAAATTTGATGGATATTATATAAAACGAAATATTTTCATTTGTATTCCGCGTTAAATAATTTCATTTTGAATGTATAATTTAAATTCGCGCCACTTAATTATGTATTTTCACAACGGCAACGTCACTAAGTTAGCGGAATGTACGTATCGACAACATCATTTACTTTTACCGATAAATTGATACTAACTTTATACCGTTTGTTAAAAATCGTTTTGGTAATAATACGGACTGTTTCAACTGTTTCAGTGGTGAAATCTAGCGGAGAGGTGAAGAGTTTATATAGAAATAAAAATAATTACAGTTAGGTATAGGTACTTTCTAGAAACAGGTATGAGAAAAGAAAATTTGAAGGAGGAGCCGCAAAATAAGAAGGAAAAAATTAAGGATTCTTGTAGCAAGATTGAAAAATATTTTGAATCAAAAAATGCAAATCAAAATTTAGATCAGGAAGTGTGTAGTAGCCACACGCCTGTATCAAATATTAACGCTGTGGATAATGAGTTAAAAATAATTGAAAATACCTAACAAAAAGATGTTACTGAAAATCAAACAAAATATACCTATAGAAAACGATTGGCCACAAGTAATAACAGATTCCTTTATAACAACTATTTTGGTGAATAAACCAAAAATTTAATATTAGAAAATAATATAAAAAAAACATATGGAGAAAGGAGCTATCTCCTATTGTGGTTTAAAACAATTATTTTATATTTGTGTAAAGCAATTTTAGTTTTGTTTTGAAATATAACTACATATTTATATCTATATTATAAATTTATTTTGATATTAAACTTTTATTTAAAAAAAAATTAGATATTATATTTCGGCCTCCAGTTTTTTTCCGCCTTAGGCCTCTAAATATATAAAATCGGCTCTGTCCACTAGTGGGTATAATTTTGAGGAAAGCCACTAGTGAGTATTTTTTATTTATAACAATAATAATAACACACAACACCTTGGTAACTACTTCGATTGACATTTTTATTTAAAAATTTAAAGCATATGTCACTGTCAAATAATATTTCTTTAATAAATTTTTCATTTATTAAGAGGTGTTGGATAAAACGTTATACTTCACACGTGGGCAAAGTGGAATTACCCACTCGATAAAATTATCACACTCAGCCTTCGGCTTCGTGTGCTAAAATATCTCTCGTGGGTAATTCCTTACTTTGCCCACTTGTAAAGTAAATAACTATTATCTATATCCGTCCCAAGTTAAAAAAATTAAAATAATTTGACTTTATTTTTTTGACGAAGAAGCAGAAAATGAATCGAAGTAGTTGATGTAAAAATGTTTTTAATCCATGACTACAAAAATTTGATACTAAACGATTTTGTAGTTTTCACCTCCCACCATATCCTGTATGGGAGGTACAGGAATCATGCTAAAAATTGGGTAGTGAGTTTTCCGTGGATAAGCACGTTTTAGGGTCCCTAGAATACGATTTTAATAGTTTCGCGATGATGTCTGTGTGTGTCTGTCACTCTGTCAGTTTCTCAGTCTGTGTGGATCTCTGGAGTTACAGTTTCTCAAGATCTATGAATGTGAAAATTGTATCTCCTTTAGAAGAGCTGATTAGTTTTTGGTGATAATCCAATAACCGGAAGTGGAAGTTCACTTGAAGCCCTATCAAGTTATTTTAAAATATCTCAGTAAATTATGGTTTAATTAAAATTTTGTTATTAGAATAATATTTCAAATATTATTATCTACTGTTGTTGTTTGAAACATTTTTCTCTAACTGTCACCATTTACGAAATACAACACGTGAAAGAAAAATTATATCTTAATATTTTCGTTTAACAAAACAACGGTTGAAAAATGTAATTTGTTGACAGGTGTCATAAATTTTTGAAGGGATGAACGTTTCTTGATAGTGGTAGTCCGTGTTCCTGCATTGTTCGTTAAGAAATCTATGGCGGGAGGTATTGTGGTGCCTACAACAGATATTTTTTATAAAGTATTGAAGCATTTTGTGGAAATGAATGATTTATATAGTATTTTGTCTCTGTCGTATATAGAATAATAAGCTTAAATATTATATAATGATACAAGTATATAAGTAAGCTTTTAAAGCACGTACGACGAGTTTAAGAGCACGACGCGAAGCGGAGTGCTTTTAACGTCGCTAGTGCTTTAAAAGCACTTAGACACGTGTGTCATACGCTATTTTTTATTATACCTGCATCATACTCTAGAAAAAACTGGAAAGAACATTTTGATTTTGATTCATTTCATAATTTTGCGCGTGTGACGTTTGACCTATATCGTTTACATGGAGACTGGTTAGCATTTATTGTTTACGTTTACAGTTTGGACAGATATTAATAGTAAATATTTTTGTTGTTGCTTAGTAACCTTTAAAGCACGGCGTGTTTTAATCTTGCGTTTATGAACGCTGTAGCCTGTTTTAAACAACGGATTATGATGCAGGTATATAAAAAAGTTATTAATTAATTAAATATTAATTAATTTAAATAATTGTCAAGATTGTATTATCAACATTTCTAATACTAAATAGTATGTTAATGAAAACGAGTGCGGTAATGAAGCTCTTAACACACGCAAAATGAATGGGATAAGTGACATTAACTCACGGGCGTAGATAAATTGATTTATTTAGTGCATTGTATCAGGACCGCTCTATCCAGCACGTTTATGAAACAGAATATGTTATTTCTCTTTGTAAGAAGTGTAGAGTAATATACTAAAATGATAAATAAAATGAAGAAAATGGAATGAACGATAGTAAACTAAAAGATACTTTTATGCGTAGCAGTAACTTCAAATAAAAATGTACGTTAGATTGCTGTAGGTACATAACTGTTGATATGTATATAATTACATATTATAATGACTAAAAGTTAAGTTTTATTAAATGCTAAATGTTGCTCCTTGGGCAAATGTATACTGATAATAAATTTAAATAAGTCAATAATCATTAAAACTTTATGAGAACTTCAAACTCAAACAATACGACTGATTGAATCATAGATTTAATAATATATGGATGGAGCGTTGCCTATGCTTTTACACAGCAATCTGTAACCAACGAAAGAGAGAGATAATTATATCTAAAAATACGCAGTGGAAAAAGTACAACACATTCATTCCACCTGTCACGTGGTATGAATATGCTGTGTTTTGGATGAAAAAGTACATGTACTTTTAACAATAGTTCTAATAATTCATTTTTGTCAAATAAAAACATCATTAACTGCAGACGAAGCACCCCAAAAACAGATCCCATACCGAAGAAGTGGCTCCGCTTTAGCATGATAAAACATAATTAGTTGTTGTTCAGGGAGAATGTTATTTAAATGCCTATCCACAAATTCGTGTATTTTCTATAGGTTAAAAGTTTTTTAGATTTATAACTAATATCTATTTCTAGCTTAATTCCACTTTTTTCGGAAAACTGTAATAAATAAGTTTATCGAACACCTCTCAATAAATGCTATATTACTACGGCGATTTTAAACAAGCAAAGTAACCGATTATCCACTAGTGGGTATAATTTTGAGGAAAGCCACTAGTGAGTATTTTTTTATTTATAACATTAGTAGTAACACACAACACCTTGGTAACTACTTCGATTGACATTTTAATTTAAAAATTTAAAGCATATGTCACTGTCAAATAATATTTCTTTAATACATTTTTCATTTATTAAGAAGTGTTGGATAAAACGTTATACTTCACACGTGGGCAAAGTGGAATTACCCACTCGATAAAATTATCACACTCAGCCTTCGGCTTCGTGAGCTAAGATTTCTCTCGTGGGTAATTCCTTACTTTGCCCACTTGTAAAGTAAATAACTATTATAAACAGCGTTGTAACCTAAAAGGGACATATTTACCTGTCAAATTAAACACGATCTTTTGTAGCCCGTTTTGTACAATTATATACGGGATATTACCATATTTGATATATTTAAATATGACATAGATAATTGAAAAAATTATAAATTAGAGAAAGAAGCTCGTATAAAAGTCTATCAAAACAGTATTCTACTCACACGTCAAACGTCAAACCAAGTTCTTGTCATCTTGTTCCCTATGCGTGATTGTCATCTCTCTATTTCTATCGCGCTGCATTCCTTACAGACAATCTTTGTCTATACTCCTTCTATACATTTTTATTAGTTTTATGCTTTGAATTGTGTGATTTGTTTTCCATGGCATTCTGTATTACAAATTTTATTTTATATCTCGTGATATATAATATGTATGTAGTATTATAGCAATACATTTAAGGTCATTTGATGTAGTTTTCGTTTTTATTTTTTTTTTATTTTAAGGGTGACGACTGACTCAATTGATCATAGGCGTTTTACATGTTAAATAATACTTATGTTAAAATTAGAAGAGATTTAATATCTGCATCTAAATCAAATTTGGTTTTACTTGTTTAATAAAGGCTAAAAAGACGTTAAAAATATCAACAATTCAATTTTTATAATGAGTAACTTTGGAAATAGAAGTGAATTCTAGCAAATATTATTATTACATTATTCATAATCAGGTATGCAAATAATGTCTATAACAAAATTCAATTATAATTAACTAGTCTAGATTATATGCTCAAATTTGCCTTTATTAAGTTTAGAAAATAAAATTTGTTTACTAACTCAGATGCAAATATTACTCTTCAGTTTTTATTTGAAGCATTTTTCTTTATAATGTTTGGGGAAGCAGGAAATTATAGAAGTATTATGTAACAAAACTCCTATGACTAGTCAGTCACCACCTGCATATAACAATTAAATGTAAAAAAAAATAATTAAAAATAATTGAGGTGAAAATTAATTAAACAGCACTTAGCATTCCCAATATTTATGGCCTCAAAAGGTTTCTCTTTGTTGAAATATCGAATAAATATTACAATATTTACTGACGAAATTTTGACACACTGGTCATAACCATAAATGAATTATTTCTACATCACACATTTACATTTGCAAAAATTACTAAATCACTATTACCATTTAAAATTTACGTTTTCAATTATTCAGTTCTCGAATAATCGACATTTCATGCCTTCATGAATGTTACATAAAATATTATTCAATACTCTGTATTGGTCCTTAATTATAAAAATAATTAATAATCAAAGGAAGTAGATTTGAACAAAAGAAAATGACAATCACCTAAGTAAATTTGAATAGACACGATTAGAAAAGCAAATGTCATAGACTTATGAATAATATTTTTAATAATTTTACATACCAAATTCAAACAAGATTAATTATTTATTCCCCTTCTTCTTCTTCTTTAACGATTGGGCAATTGTTCCGATTATTGTGTGTTTGGAATAATCGGTATTCTATCATTATTGTTTTGATAATCACGGAAGTAAATTTGAAAAGGCACGATTAGAATAGCAAAAGTCAAACATATGAATAATATTTTACGCATCAAATTCACACACGAATAATTACACGGTTCAACACAATTTTGTGACTCGACTCTATTTATGTTTAACTGGTTCATTTTGATTTAAAATGAAAGTTATAATGTCCTTGATTTGTTTTTATGATCAGGATTTTGATTTTTACGATTATAGGCTTTGCCCGTATTTTTTTTTTTTTTTTGCCCTAATCCCAGCGAACACAGTTATTTCGCGAGTACGTTGTATATACAGGGTGTTTCAGGACTAGTGTAACAAACTTTAACAGCTTATTCCTGAGGTCGTTTTGAGCCAAAAATGTCATATGAACATATCTCCCCTATTCCTTCTAGTTACCAAAATACAAGAGGTTGAAGTTCTACAAATAACACGAAAGTTTCTAATTTTTGTAATCAAGGTACTTTCGGAAAACAAGAGTTTTATTGAAAAGTCATACCTTATTTGTCTTAGGGCCGATATTTCCATCTGCGAATAAAGTTCCGAAAAAATTATTTGCCGAATAACTGAAAAATGTCGCATCGAAATCATAGCTCAAATGATACGTATTGTTATAGCTGTCATTTTTTGATGCGTATTTTTTTATTTATTCGTCGAATAACTTATTCGGAAGTTTATTCGTAGATGGAAATATCGGCCCTTAATTAATTTTATTTATTAATATTAACGAATACAATTTAGAGAACAAAACACACAATGACACAATTAAATAGACAAATAAATAAATTCTAAACACAGAACACAACAACATGGGAAGGTTAGCGTCTGTTTGGGTATCTGTCTTGGTATTATCTAGACGCGTAACGGGTATTACCATTACATAATCCATAAATAAAAATCATATCTGCATATTCAGCAGTACTATAACCTTCCATTATGAAACAAAAATACAATCAAAAGTACAACAATTTTTAATTAAAACAAATAAGGTATGACTTTTCAATAAAACTTGTTTTTCGAAAGTACCTTGATTACAAAAATTAGAAAATTTCGTGTTATTTATAGAACTTCAACCTCTTGAATTTTGGTAACTAGAAGGAATAAGACCTATATTCATATGGCATTTTTGGCTCAAAATTACCTCAAGAATAAGTTGTTAAAGTTTGTTACACGAGTCCTGAAACACCCTGTATGTCGTAGGCATTTAGAATAATCCGGCATTTAACCAAATGCCAGCAATTAGATGAATTTTACTTCATTTTTCTATTTGACTGGCGAAATCAGGCAATTAGACGAAAAATCGCACATTTCTCCATTTGTCGGGCGCGGTTTAGGCATTTAGAAGAATCATTCATAATATTATAAACAATTTTATTAACAAATTTCACTTATTTGTTACAACAAGGTGCCGATAAATGGCATCGTGAATTTCATAAAATACCTGCTTTGAAGCAGGCACATCGTTTTGTTTGGCATTGTTTTTTTGCAGCTTTGCAATTACATTTTTCTACAATCGTTGCACAATATCGATATTGTTATTCCATTTTTAGTTAGGAAATGTTCAAAATTGTCGCTCTAGGGCGACAAAGTGACATATTGTCGCACTACTGCGACAAAATTAAACAAAAATAAATTAGATAAAAGTAAATGATGCATTGGATTTTTCTGGTAATAAACCTTGCTATTGCAAATACAGTTGGCATATACGTACATACACTTCAACTTAATCACTATAAACTTATTCACTCTGTAGACTTTATGTCAAATGTACTCCATATGTCAAATGTACTCCATATGTCAAATGTACTCCATGTGTCAAATTATGATTTCTTTGAAAAATTTTCTTTTGTTTATAAACGTTGTCATGATTACGGTGACATGGGTAACTACAATTTTACTGAATTGTTATAGGCGTGACCAAAGATAATTTTGAAAATGAATTTTTTTTTACAGCTTGACATTGTTCAACGATTGTAGAAAAAATATTGTGTGTATCTCGTCGGATAGAGCTTGTTCGGCGCACTTGTCGAGTTGTTGATCTCGGCTTCGCCTCGATCAACAATTTCTCGCCCCGTGCAACAAACAATGCTCTATCCGCACTTGATACACAAATAACTATTTTTTAGAAACCATAGCAAAGAAAATATAATATGTTAGTGTCAGTTGTATCTGTCAAATATGAAGCTACAGTATTTCTGTCATGTTAAGTTCATAAAATGAGTGCAAAACAGAGAGGTAAACTTATTTGTACCATGAAAAATTGTAGGAACTTTTATAGTGCAGGTGAAATAATATTTTTAGATTTTATCCCCTTTGCAACCGACAGTTATTCAAATTTACCGCCGTATACCGCAGCTGCCAATATGGCCGCTCGGCTCAAGGTCATCGGTCGATACGACATAAAAATCAAAGCGAGTGTCGCTTCTGTATGAATCCTTATACTGTGGTAATTAGTTATACATGAATTTAGAAGCGAAAGTTATAGATCCTCTCGAATTAAATGGCCGCACATAAAAATTCAGTTGACTGAGAATATCAGACACAATAAAAGTATTAACAATTTTATAAATAAAAAATTATTTGTTCTTTACGATGTGATTTTAAAAATTCCGTATTAAAAAAAGACAACAATAAATCATAGCCACAGTTTGGACATATTGAATTAATGCGAAAGTAGCAATGCTTTTAAAACTTTTTCTGTACAGCTTCAAGTGTGATATTATTGGGCTTCCAAACTATCAAGAGATGGCGCTGATCACAAATCTCTAACGGTACATGTCATATTCATTTTGTATGGTCTTCTATGGCGAATACGTGCTCTAGTTGTGGTAATTTGTGTGTTATTAGTGTATTTGGTAGATTTGTTTAGATTTTATTATTATTAATTATTGACTATAGTTATATTTACATTAGCCATTAGTTGTTTTGTAGTTTTTTATTGTAGGTAAGTAGTTATTAACTGTAGCATTATTTTGTTTAAGATAGGTTATCATTTTTCTTTGTTGATATTAGTTTGTAGTTGTATATATTTTCTAGTAGTATTTAATATAAATATTTTTTTCTACAATCGTTGCACAATATCGACATTGTTATTCCATTTTTAGTTAGGAAATGTTCAAAATTGTCGCTCTAGGGCGACAAAGTGACATATTGTCGCACTAGTGCGACAAAAATAAAACAAAAATAAATTAGATAAAAGTAAATGATGCATTGGATTTTTCTTGTAATAACCTTGCTATTGCAAATACAGTTGACATATACTTACATACACTTCAACTTAATCACCATAAACGTATTCACTCTGTAGACTTTATGTCAAATGTACTCCATATGTCAAATGTACTCCATGTGTCAAATTATGATTTCTTTGAAAATTTTTATTTTGTTCATAAACGTTGTCATGATTACGGTGACATGGGTAACTACAATTTTACTGAATTGTTATAGGAGTGACCAAAGAAAATTTTGAAAATTAATTTTTTTCTACAGCTTGACATTGGTCAACGATTGTAGAAAAAATATTGTGTGTATCTCGTCGGATAGAGCTTGTTCGGTGCACTTGTCGAGTTGTTGATCTCGGCTTCGCCTCGATCAACAATTTCTCGCCGCGTGCAACAAACAATGCTCTATCCGCACTTGATACACAAATAACTATTGTAGTTATTTGTTGTTGTTTTCAGTAGTTTTATTTTACTTTTAGTTTAAATAGTAGTATGGATTCATTTATTTGCTTAGATTTAGATAGTATATATATATATATATATATATATATATATATATATATATATATATATATATATAAGTTCGCACGTTGCTCTTTATCTTCTAGAAGCATGGTAGAAAGCCAGCAAATAATAAATAGTGGCCACATAATATTATGTGGAAGTACATATACAATATCATCGCAATTTTCAATGCTCTTTTCCATGCCTTTAATTTGTCATACTGTCACACATCATTGTGACACCCCATTTATTCTTCACACAAACTAGTCTTTCACCTTTTTTGAAAATGAATGAAATCGAACTGTTCGACTTTTATTAGCAGAAGAACTGCAGCCATAAACAACGCAAATTTTTCTGTTTTTAACAGGTTTTTTTAGAGAAAACTCCATCTTAACCTCTAATCTACAAATTAAATGTAGTACTTATTTAAATAATACGTCATAGATAAATGTAATACTTCCATTGAAATTCTTCTATAGTCACTACTGTTGATATAAATTTAGAAAAAGTAACAAATAAGTTCAAATTCTTTAAATAAATAAAAACTCGGAATAAACGTCAAAAACACAATGTACCGCGAGACGTAGCTCAGAAATCTGCCGCTAGTTAGCGTATTTTAATATTGGAAACCCAATAACAATTATAAAAATCTGTTGTGGGTCACAATACCTCCCGCCATAGATTTCTTATCAAATAATGCAGGGACATGGACCCCCACTATCAAGAAACGCTTATCCCTTCAAAAAATTATGACACATGTCAAAAAATGACAATTTTCAACCGTTGCTTTGTTTTTTCATAAAAGAGGTAAAATAAAATAAATAAATATGTCATCACGCCTTATATCCATCATGGGTGTGGCACTCTGCTTACGCAGATCTCAGTAAGTGATATATTTTTGTGTATGAAGTGCGGTTTCCAGCCGTCATATCATAGCCCCCAAAAATGTTAGTGGAGGGGTAACCACAGGGGTAAATTTAAATTGGCAACTGTCAGCTGTGGGATTCAAACTGAGGATCTCACGATCCACTGTCCGACGCGTTACCACGGAGCTATTTACCCCACAAAGTAATAACATAGGAAGAGACAAAACCCAATGTATTAAAATCGAAGTGTTGACAGCAGCGCACCACAAGTAGATGGAAGAACTATAATGACAGGTAGCGATTTCATTGGTATTTTGTACATTCAAAATTAAAAACATTCATTGAAATAAAAGTTAGAAGAGATATGTATATTTTATTGAAAATATATTTTTTCGCATTTTGTTTAGTAATGGACTATATTGCTAAACACAAAATCGTAGAGTAAAGTGGTACTTTACTGCATAGCAATCATTATTGCATAGCAACGGATTTTACATAAATAAATAGGTACTCATAGTATGAAAATTATTTATTTTTACTTAAAGTATAAAAGTATTATCAGGGGCAACATTTAGAAACTTCGTAACATTTTCCATTGTCAAAATTTTTGAATTTTTGGGTTCATATTTATCATTTTGACGCTTCAAAAAGGCAACTAATTTCTTACATTGGGAAATATCCACATTTTCATGCATTTATAAGGTACTTTTGATCATGGAGTACATGGACCACAAGCTTTAAAGCCTTTAAATTTTTTGCCTAAATAAAAAATTTATTAAAAAATCGATTTTACATTAGTTTTATAATTTACCTTTTCAAAAAAATAAGCCAACATTACATTTTCGTTGGCTTCTGTTACATTTTTGTTTGTTCTCCATTCACAAAATTTATTATAATATTTGTTATATC
The DNA here is from genome assembly GCA_963942605.1 of Poecilus cupreus. Lineage (NCBI taxonomy): Eukaryota > Metazoa > Arthropoda > Insecta > Coleoptera > Carabidae > Poecilus > Poecilus cupreus. The sequence continues at coordinate 2,558,126 of OZ012733.1, read as the reverse complement.
GTTCTTTTGACTTATATGGAAGTAAACTTGAGGACGCTTCTTTTGCTGCATTTAAAATGTCATCTCCAATTTTAAAATTATTGCTATTATCTTGGTTTTCCATTTTAAAGAAATAAATTTTTAGGAATTAGGAGTGACACATTGAATATATTTATTTTTGTATTTAATGCGATATTGTTGTTGCTAAGACAAGCCGTCTACTTTTTATTTACATTTAACAATTTATAATTTTTTAAGGACATCTACTTTATTTTTCAAACATTTATTCAAAATGCGAAAAAATAGTGTACACAACCAGTGTAATATAATATTACATAATAAATATATATCTATTATGTACACAAACAAAAAATATATTGGACAATATGATTGAATGCTATTTGCTGTTCACATATGGGTGATTCCGGGTGACGATTATTTAAATAAGATGCCTACATGTAGATGATGTAGAGGACGTAAAAACTTTGCTGATTTGCAGATTTGTTATCAAACTTGACGTGTTGTTTGAAAAAATATGGTTTTGTTTGATTTTAAATTGGTTTAATAGTTCCTGAAATCCATTATATTATAAAACAGGTTAGCAGATTTAAACGAAAATATCAAAATATAATTTTTTTAACGTGTTGTAATTCGTAAATGGTGACAGTAAGAGGAAAATGTTTCAAACAATAATTGTAGATAATAATATTTGAAACATTGTTCTGATAACAAAATTTTCATTAAATAATAATTTACTGACATATTTTCAAATAACTTTACAGGGCTTCAAGTAAACTACCACTTCCTGTTATTGGATTATCACCAAAAACTAATCAGCTCTTCCAAAGGAGATACAATTGATATATACAAAATATTAAAATTTTCAGTTTAGTAGTTTTTGAGAAACCGTAACTCCAGAGATCCACACAGTCTGACAGGTTGACAGACTAACAGACAGACAGACTGTCACACACACACAGACATCATCGCGAAACTATTGAAATCGTATTCTATTGACCCTACAACGTGCTCATCCACTGAAAACTCACTACACAATTTTCAGCATGATTCCTATACCTCCCTTACCGGATGTGGCGGGAAGTAAAAATAAAATAAAAGTAGACTATAATGCGTGGACTAATTTAGATGTTTTAGATTTTACATCCTTTAAATAGATATTGTAGCACGGCGGGCTGAGACTGAAGTTAAGGTTTACAAAATAAAACACAACACTTTAAAAATGATAAAAAATTATATTAATTGAAATTGTGAAACGGTGAATTTAACAATTTTAGAAACAAATACAAATATTAAAAACGACGACAACGTATGAATATGCTTAAAGGTGTTATGAGTGGGTTTCTTAATTAAACTATTGAGACTTCTTCTGAATAATGACTTTATTTATTTTATATAATAATTGACTAACTTGTTATGACAACGAATAACATAACTACCAATTCATAGCCTACATACATATTATTATAACATCTCCCTTTCAATAATTAAAAACATATAAATTTACAAACAATGATTACATTATTAACATGTGTAAATTTTATAATCAACAATTTATTTTTTATTTCTTTAAATAATGTAATCTATCTGGCGGTTTAACAATTCGCCCTGATTTTGTTTTAATCAACTTAGAATTATTTACATTTTCGTCAGGTACCATATGAGACTGATTAATTTTATTTTCTTTATTATTATTATTGCAATTTGGTCTGATATGATATCTGTTACACCTATATTGATCACCATTCGGTGTTTTAACTATATATGACCTAGGTTCAGGTCCTACTTGAATCACTTCACCCTCAATCCATTCTGCTTGTGGATTTTTTTTAAATATAATATTTTTCCCTGGGCAAAGGGTTTCAAGAGGTCTAGCTCCTCTGTCATAATATTTTGCCATTCTCTGTTTATTACATTCTACTATTTCTTTATATTTTTCAATGTCAATAAGCTTCGGATTTAAGCATTTAGTAGGCATAGGAATTTTTGTTCGTAATTTCCTTGACATTAATAATTCAGCTGGGGAGTTTAGCTCATTTTTAGACATAGATCTGTATTGTAATAAAGCTATATATGGATCTGAATTGGAATCTATTGATTTTAGAAGTAGTTTTTTAAGTGTGCCTACAGTTCTTTCAACAAGTCCATTAGATTTAGGATAGTATGGACTAGAAACCAAATGTTCAATATCCCAACTAAATAAAAAGTTTTTGAAGTCTTTTGAATTAAAAGGCGGACCTTCGTCAGACATTAATTGACATGGTATGCCATGACGAGCAAACATAGATTTTAATTTATTTATTACTAACTGACTGGAGAAACCTTTATCTAGCAATGCTATTTCTACATATTTCGAGAAATAATCAACGCATACTAAATATTTTTTACCCCGTAAATCCATAAAATCTATGCCTACTTTTGACCATGGTACTAATTCAGTGTCATGTGGTTTAAGAGGTTCTTTAACATTATTACTTTTATATTTTATACATGATTCACAATTTGAAATAATATTAGTAATATCGTTGTACATGTTTGGCCAATAAATAAATCCCTTTACAGAATCTATACAACGTTTTATTCCAAAGTGTCCTTCATGAATAAGATTAAGAATTTCTTTTCGTAAAATAGTGGGAATAATTAAACTTTGTCCTTTAAATAGCAAACCATCTATTACGTGTATTTCATCATTAAATGTAAAATATGGCCTTGCTTCTACATCTACTAAACTTTTGTTTTTGGGCCATCCCTTGTAAAAATATTCTGACAATTTCATTAATGTAGAATCTTTAGAAGTAGCTTCTACTATAGACTTTAATCGATGTTCAGATATAGCAAGATTTGATTTTAATAAGTTAATATGTAAATCTAAATTTTGATCAATTTCATGCAATACTGTTTCAATCAAGGGGGCACGAGACAAAGTATCTGCAATATACATTTCTTTACCACTTTTATATGTTACTTTCAAATCATAAATTTGTAATTTTAGTAACAGTCTTTGTAAACGTTGTGGAACTTTGTAAAGTGGTTTATCGAATAGGACTACAAGTGGTTTACAATCCGTTTCAACAATAACTCTTTGCCCATATATATATTGATGAAATCGGGTACACCCAAATGTAATAGCAAGAAGCTCTTTTTCAATTTGAGCATAATTACGTTGACTATCAGTTAAAGTAGCTGATGCATATGCAACAGGTTTCGATTCCTGAAGCATTACAGCACCCATGGCATACTGAGACGCGTCACATGACAAAACAAGTTGTTTTGTTTGATCATAATAAGTTAAAACTGGTGAGTTTATTATTAAATTTTTTAATTTATTAAATTCTGCATCATGAACTTCATGCCAGTACCATTCTGAATTTTTCTTCAATAATGATCTTAAATTGAATGATTCATTTGATAAATCTTTAATAAAAGGTGATAAATACGTTATCATACCAAGAAATCTTTGTAGTGACGATTTATCTGTCGGTTTTGGCATATCAATTATAGCTTTAACTTTAGCCATATCTGGTGAGATGCCTTCGCTATTGAATTTATGACCTAAATAAATGACTTCATCACGACACAATTTTGATTTAGATTCATTGAATCGGAGACCTATTTTTCTAGCTCTTTCAAAAACTTTACGTAATGTGGCATCATGTTCTTGTTTTGTAGGTGCATAAATCAAAAAATCATCTAAATAAATTATTAAATTAGGAATGTCTTTAAAATTTTCTACCATAGCAGCATGAAATAATTCTGGCGCTGACTTTATACCAAACGGCAATCTTTTAAAACGCCATCGACCAAATGGACAAATGAATGTACATAACTTAGATGACTCTTCATCTAAAGGCAACATCCAAAACCCAGAATTAGCATCTAAGGTAGAAAAATATTTTGATGAAACTAAATTTGCTTTAACAGTTTCAATTGTCGGAAAAGGATAATGACATCTTTTGACAGCTTTATTTAAATTTCTTGGATCTAAACACAATCGAATAGCACCTGACTTTTTCTTTGCTATGACTATTGAACTAATCCAAGATGTTGGTTCTGTAACTTTTGTAATTACTCCCAAATTTTCCATTCTTGCTAATTCATTTTTAAGATCATCATACAATTTAAATGGTACTCTTCTGACTGATTCAATGACTGGCTCAACATTTTTATCAATTGAGATATGAACTTTTGTTTTTAGACAACCTAGCCCTTTAAATACATCAGAATATTCTTTTAGAAAGATTTTGGACTCTACGTGAAAACTAGAACTAATTTCAGCAGGTTCTTTGACAGATACATGATTGACTTTTTGAATTAAATTTAGACTGATACATGTTGTCAATTCTAATATTGTACGACATTCAATATCAAGTAATTGAAATTTTATAAAGTGACAAAAATTATTATAAATACATTTTAATGTAACTTCACCTTTGACTTTGAGATCTTCACCACTAAATGTGAAAATATTGACTGGAGACTTATTGACATTGACATTTTTACAATTATTTAAATTTACAAATGTTTTATATGACATAACATTAGCTTGAGCACCAGTATCAAGTTGACACATTAGTTTATTACCATTAACATTAAGTAGGATGTCCCATGTTAATGAATTAATTGCTAAATTTTTATTATTAACATATAAAGAATCAATAGAAAACTGATAGCTGTCAATACTGTCAGCACTGTCACTTTTGTTTTCATTACAGTCTTGATTATTTATCTGTTTGACAAATCTGTTTTTATTTGATAGACAACATTTTGCAAAATGCCCTGTCTTACCGCAGTAATAACATTTACTGTTTTCAGCTGGACATTTGTAACGATGTATCTGACCACAGCGGCGGCAGGACTGGCGTGCGCTGACTTCTTGATTTTTGTATAAACCTTTGGACTTGTGACTGGAACCTGGAGACTGGAACTGATTTCTGGCAGACTGCTCATTCTTCTTGAATGTTGTTGCTTTCTTGTGGATGGCTCCCACAAACGACGCTTGCTGTTCAACTCCTTTTCTTGCAGCAACAACTGACTTTATTAATTCTAACGCCACGTCCAACTTTATAGCTCCTGCGCTCAGCAATTTTTCTTTGACATATGCGTATTCTTCAATTAAACCGCATATCATGACATCTTTAACTATATCTTCTCTTAGCGTAGCTAAATCACATGACATGCTAAGATTTTTAAGAGCTACGACATAATCTTCAATTGATTCGCCATGTTTTTGCTTCCTTGAAAAGAAATTATGTCTTTCAATGGCTATATTTTTAATAGGAGTGAAAGCATCATTGAAGTATTGGACTAATTCTTCAAATTTCACTGTGTCCAAATCGAAGGTTGAAGCATAAAATAATGGCATAACTTGGTCACCCATGTAGTGTAATAACATTGCTACTTTTCTGGCATCATCTTCTTTGTCCATTGATGTTGCTCGTAATAAAATATTGAATCGTGTATACCAATTTTTCCACTGATCAGCCAAATTAGGCACATTCACATTAAATGGTGGTAATGACTGCATTGCGGGACAATTTCTTGTACGAGTTAATTCTGACTTTACAGTTTTAGTTTCTGTTTCAGGTATCTTTATCGTAAAAGAAACACACACCTGACACCATGTTATGAGTGGGTTTCTTAATTAAACTATTGAGACTTCTTCTGAATAATGACTTTATTTATTTTATATAATAATTGACTAACTTGTTATGACAACGAATAACATAACTACCAATTCATAGCCTACATACATATTATTATAACAAAAGGTTACAATTACCAAAACATATTTAGCAAAACAAAATTACTCAAATTCTACATCTTGTAGAGTACAACAGACGTGAGAACACGTCCGCTCTGTTCAACAACCAAAATCTAACTCTGTATCTTGTGCTAGCCAAACTACCCATCTACCCCACAAGCGGGTACGCGGGGCAGGGAAGGAAACGTTTCCCACAGAACTAGCACAAGAATTCCTTAAAAACTAAAACCTAACCTAGGGTTACCAGGATCTGTAAATCTGTCAACCCCAGATGGCGTCTCAAGCCGATATTTCAGAATATTTGCCGCGATAAACTCAAATGACTATTTATGATAACTAAATTCTAACACACATGTGTAGCAATAAATTAACCTCAAGAAAATAAGAACTCCTGTCAAGGCGATTTTTGATGCGTTCAAGTCCCAAACGCAGTTTGAAACTTGATATTTTAAAATCGCTTTGATGGTAAAAACAATAAATCGTATTCTGAATGTTCGCTTTGTTACAATATTTTATATTTTCTTAGAACAATAGGAGAAGTAAAGAAAGATTAAATTCTAAATTAATCTGAACATATTGTATCCAGGATTGCTATTTTTATATTAGGTTTGTTCCAAGTGGTAATTTCTGACATGTTTGTGACAAATTTCAGTGCGCCTGCGAAAAATGTAAACAAGTTAACTGTGAAACATTTCTTTTTTGTGGCGAAAATGTATGAATTTCTTTATTTATATTTATATTTAAGGTTAGCTGTCAAAACAAAATATGAGCATGCACATGCGCTTCATTCCATTCGCCGTTCCAGTCTATGTTTCAAACTTAACTTGTTTACACTTTTCGCAGGCGCACTGAAATTTGTCACAAACATGTCACAAACTTGTCAGAAATGACCACTTGGAACAAACCTAATGATTGAACCCGGACAATATTTTCAAATTACATTTTCCTTAAGTATACCTACTTTCTCACACAAACGTACACATCTACAAATGAGTGGGACGCACGGCACGACATGAAAGTTCCCATACAACATCGATCGATGTGAGTCAGTCGGTAACATTGCTGCTGTAGGCATCTTCCTTATCGGCGCGCTCTGCACATCGAGCTGTTGATATACCAGACCTAGGGCACGGCCACAACAATACTTGTCGTTACAGGTGTAGATGCACACCGTTGTGCTAGAGCGGTTAGTTTATATTTTGATGGTGCGGTGACAACAACGTAGAGAACTGATATTAGGCTGTGAAATTTGTACACTTTGTGTTTTAAATTTAGTGAACGCTAAATTAAGGTGAGTACTTGAATTTTATATGCAATAATTTGCAACATATATTATGAGATATTCAATGACAGGTGCAACAAATTGAAGAAAGTTGTTGTAATACTTAAATTATTATTTATTACTAATGACATTGTACATATACGGAAGACAGAAATATATATGCATTTCCTACATAATCGTTATTTAGTAATAGTTACAATTAAATAACTAAATAACTAATTTTGTAGTTTCTTTCGTAATTAATTCATAAACTACATTCGGAAAATGATTACTTGTATTATTTATAAGTTAGACATTATTTAAAAAGTGGCAACAAAATTTGCTTAAATCATTTAGCGAATTTTGGAGATTTTGACTAACTTGAGAGCATTATAAAAAAATATTCTATATTTTAATTCTACGTTCTGTACATTTATTTTCCTGAATTACTGGAACTCCCTAATAAATATTGTAATTATTTTCTTACATGTCCCATAATTGGGTACTGGTTTTATTCTTCTTTGCATTATATTATAACATAATTTAAAATAGAAATATTAAATGTTCTAAGAAGTTAAAAATTATATCTATGCCCAAAAATGGGCGCTTTATACCGGGTGGAACATCATACCTGTGTACATAGGCAATTAACATGAAAATACAGTTTTTCCGTGCGCATTGCTCCCCAAATTATTTTAGGCAAAAATGCTTCAAATACATGTTGTAGAGCATAAAATTCTGCATCTAAATCAATAAACAGAACTACTTTTACTTGCTTTCTAACGACAGAAATTAAATATGAAAACATACAAAATTACGATGAAAATAGCACATAGCCATGGAATTGAAACAAAAATTAATAAATGCTTCTCGTTTTTCTGTCAATTTGATATTTTACCCGTCAAATTAATCATTCATCTGTCAAATGTCAAGCATTTATTTATTTTTGTTTCAATTCCATGGCTATTTGATATTTTCATCGTTATTTTCCATGTTTTCATATTTAATTTCTGTGGTTACAAAACAAGTAAAAGTAGTTCTGTTTATTGATTTAGATGCAGAATTTTATGCTCTACAACATGTATTTGAAGCATTTTTGCCTAAAATAATTTGGGGAGCAATGCGCACGGAAAAACTGTTTTTTCATGTTAATCGCCTATGTACACAGGTATGATGCTGCACCCGGTATACTAAAGCTATTTTTTAAATTAAATAAATTTAATATAGGAATATTCCTTTTACAATAATTATTGAAATAGTACTGTATATTTGTGAAAAAAATACTGAACAAAAAATGTGTTGCTTTACGAAAATTTTGTGACAAATTAAAAATGACTTTTAATGCATATTGAAATCAGTTAGTACGTCAATAGACTATTGTTATTTTCAAAGAATAGTTTTGTGATCGAATAGAGAGATAATGATTTTATGCAAACAGTAATATAAGTAATAATTATATTTTTATATTCTTATTAATATTCCTACAATAAAATTTTTTTTTTATTATTTAACTAAGAATGATTAGCGAGTGAGTAACTTGTGGGTGATTTCCTGTTCTTCAGTTGTCAAATGCCCTCTTGAGTCCAAATTGTAATTTGCAGATTACTTATGGTTGTTTTATACGGGATTTAATTTACAAATTTAGATTTTAAATTAACATTTTAGATTTTACATTCCTGGTTCAGGCTGAGTTTCTTAAATTAAAAATCTGCCAATCAGGATTAGACTACATTAACTTGTCAACCTGGTTCTGTGTGTGATGTTCATCAAACAAAGATACTAGATTTATATCATATTTACACTCTCTGCATCCAAGGTATAACAATATTTTATGATTACAAATAAATCATTTTATCCACAACTGTAAAATAATATTCCCATAATTCAACCGTTATTTATCAATTAATGACCCTTGTTACTATTGCTAATGAAATAATATTGTCAGTTCGATGAAATAATATTACTCATTCGTTATGTCAAATTCAAATTTTATCTGTCAAAAGAGGTAAAATCAAAATGAGTTTTAAGTAATTTTTTGCACACAAAAAGCCAGAGACACTAGTTTTCTCATTTTTCATACTTTATTTTCTTTTTAAGCTTAAACTGCAGCTGAATAATTGGTTTTAAGATTTTCTGGTAAATGTCAAATCACTCCAAAATTTTGTTACAACAGTACGTAGCCTAGCGATGGTTGCTACAATTTGTCTATTTTGATAAACAAACAATTTTTGTATTTGTCTACTAATCTTATAATTTCAAAACAAATATTTGACGAAATGTTGTGGATAAAGTATAGTATTTTTCTCGCTTGTAATAGCTGTTACTCATTCGAATGAGTAATAGCATGCATTACATGCTCATGGAATAATATACTATTAATTGACAATTTAGACACATCTTACTATTGTCACAGTTGAATTTTACCTGTTGTTTTGATTGATTCCATATTAAAATTTAGATTTAGATTTTGATATAGTGATATTTTAAATGTAAATTTCTAAATTTTAAAATTTATAAATCCAGCATAAAGTATTTTATATTTTTTATAATTAGTATTTTATATTTTTGAAAATAAATTTTTAAATCCAAATTAATTATAAAACAGAAATTAGTTACCTAAATTTTTTTATTAAATAAAACATCTATAATTAATATAAGAGCATATAAAAATTGAAAAATTGTTATTCAAATATTCGTTAGTAATTCGTTAATTACTCTTAGTTCTAATCTTAATGTAAGCATTTTAACTCAAGAATCCGACTATCTTAATCATTTTGAAGATAATTTTTGGCAATTTTTATCGCATAACCAATCTCCAAATTGTTATTCCGTCTCAATAGATTTTTTTTACACTTGACCTTAATAAATAAAATAAAAATTATTTTTATCTATAAAACACTATCTGCAATGATTCGTATATGAATTATCTGATACTTGGATATTTGATTAATTTTATGAGTTAATTAAAATTTATACGCGATACTATACTTATTGGATTAGACAAAAAATATTACTTAAAAATATAATAATTAATTTATTATCTGACAACAATACATATCAGTAAATTGTCTTAAGTGAATCTTACAAGATAATAGCAACACGCACTTTAGCATCTTCATAATTAGCAACACAATTATTTTTATGAAGCAGGTTTCTATCATTCTAATTATATTATTAATAATAATTTTAATTTTTCTACACTCGATAGCTAGATATTCCAGATCTTGAAAAGAAAAAGATTTCTTTGTCTCAAACACTTTCGAATTGTATAATAATTAATGGTGTTACTTAGGATCAGATTTCTAGATCGATATCTGATTAAATTATTGTTCTAATAGTTTGATACTTGGTCACATATGGTCTCGATTTTTAATCAAATCTAAGCATATATTTTCAAACTGATTTCCAAGCAGTGTAGCATAGGAACTGGTAGTAAAATGACAGTTCTCATATTGTGCATAATAGTTATTTACTTTACAAGTGAGCAAAGTAATGAATTACCCACGAGAGAAATTTTAGCTCACGAAGCCGAAAGATGAGTGTGATAATTTTATCGAGTGGGTAATTCCACTTTGCCCACGTGTGAAGTATAACTCTTTATCCAAAATCTTTTAATAATAAAAAAAATTTGAAATAATTATTATTTGACAGGGACATATGCTTTAAATTTTTTAAATTAAAATGTCAATCGAAGTAGTTACCAAGGTTTTGTTTGTTATAATTATTGTTATAATAATAAAAAAAATACTCATTAGTGGCTTTTCTCAAAATTATACCCACTAGTGGGTAATCTGTTACTTTCCTTGTTATAGGTAATCGCCATAGTTATAGAGCCTTTATTGAGAGGTGTTGGATAAAAAAAAAGGTTACCTAAAATATTCTACAATGAACCCAACTTGATAATTTTCACAATGATGTCTGTATGGATAGATGGACAGATGTGCGTTCTGTATCCGTACGAAAAAAGACAATTGTGCGTTTTATAACTATTTAAAGAACTGAGTTGAGTTTTACATAATTGTATAGCCGAAACTAGCACTTTACTTGACAATAAAAGCAATAAACTTTATTTATTTCGCATATGGAACAAGTTGCGAAAAAAGTTTCAAATGAAAGATATTAATAATTTGGACTATAAAATGTTACTTGCATTTTATTCGTATCTGTTTCCGATTTTCAAAATGATGGAATTGATTAAACCTTATCGAGTTAGTTATTAAATTAAGGTGTTCAGAAAGAAGGCTCTGGCTTAAATTTTGGAAATGTATTTTTGGGGATCGTCAACTTTTCTGTTTAAATGAAATTTAAATCCAATCAAGTTTGATTTCAGGTTTAAGGTCTCAAGGAGGTTATTTAAACTATTTGAATGATCGTCATTAATATGTTTACAGTAGTAAATCTTCTTGAATTTGGTATCAAATTTAAAGTTTCATAGAGTAGTTTTAAACTAATATAATGCCCAGTTGCACCACTCTCACTTAAACGTTAAGAGATCCTTCAAATTTTAAGTAATCCTTAAATATAAAATATTTCAATGCACCAGCCAAATTTCAGCACTTAAATTGACTTAAGGAATCCTTAAATTAAGTATCCGACATTGGCCACTTAACGTCTACTTAACAAAAGAACTGTCAAGTATTTGTATTTGTGGTGAGGAAGAATGTTAAATTCTTATGATATTGATTACGACGCTGACGATATGGATGATTTGGAAGATATTCAATTTTTAAATAATGGTCCGAGAATAATATAAGAACGAACTGATCATTTTAATAATTTGTCGGATGGACAATTTTTTGTATGATTTCTTTTAACAAAAAATACTACATATCTGTGATTGCTAAGATCACTAAATAATATTATTACAAATTTATTAACTTTTGGTAATCCTTCTCGATAAATTAATAAATTTCCTGAACGTTTGAAATGTCACAAACAATAAAAAATCTTCTTGACAGTTCGTATTAAACTTACTAGATTCAGCATTAGAAAATGAAAATTTCGTTAACATTAGAATGCCCGGACAAGTCAAAATGACCGTTTATAAAATTTAAAATGTTCTTAGCCACAGACTTTCTGGATATTCCAATGTTAAGTTAACAAAGATTCTTCTTCGTTTTTGAAATTCAGTTTTAGATCTCTAGTTTTAGATACAGAATGTAGAACCAAGCAATGACTAGCTAAGAAATGCCTAAATTCAACGTGAGCAACAAACAACAGGATTCCTTATTAAAAAGTAATGTTTAGTAAAGTTTAATTTTAAGAAAGGGCGGTGCAACTAGGCTTAAAAATTATTATTCTGCAAAATTTAATTGTTTTGTAGTATTACGTAGAATTTTATAGAGTTTGGTATCAAATTTAGGCTTTTTGAAGGATGTAAATAATGTTTGGTAAAATATTTATTAATGAAACATCTATGTTCTTTATGTTAAACATAATTATTAAGTTATCAAATTCTGATTTATATGTATCTATAGAAATATCATGTAGTGACCACACTGGTTTAATTTAATTTTAATTTAATTTTCAATAAATATCAGAAATAGTTTTTAATCTGTATTACTAATTCAATGTACAAATAAGAACTGACGCAAGGTTTATAGTGACTATCTAGCAAAAGAGTGAAATCTTCCTTAGATTACATTCATATCTACCAGCCTGGAATTCCTGTAAAAATATACAAATTTAAAAGGCGATTTGAAATCTTTAAAAATGTCCTTGAATTTTTATACAATACTTGGAGAAACTACTGTAAAGAATTTAAAAGTGCAGTTTAATTTTGTGCCTCTACTTTAATTCTAATGAACTTTATAGACAAGAAGGAAAAGTATGATGAATTGTTTAACTTTGTTAACATGTTATTAATTATGACACACGGAAATTAGTCAGTTGAACGTGATTTTCCAGTCAACAAAAATGATCTAATAAAACATTTCTAAACGAAATATGTAATATAATACAATAATATAAGCTGTATGTTGGTATTTGTGCCTTTGAAGTTTTTAAAACACATTGAAATTTTGACAACTAATGATAGCTTTACAAATAAATACAACTACATAACATACTAATCTTTGAATACAATTATACTATTTATTTATACAGGATGGTCCATCGGTCTGTATCTTTTATTTTATGCGATTATTATAAATATTACCGAAATTTTTTTCAGACAAAGTTTATTTTACATTAAAATGTCCGTGTATCTGCAGTATAAGTTTTTCTACCGGGTGTTCCATTTTCTCGGAATGATATGCAACTTAATTTTTTTAAATGGAACAACCTATATATTTTTTTGCGAAATTTGGAAGACCTTTCATTTCTCTTTAAAACCGTTCTTATTCATTGTAGTTCTAAAATAATCAGTACAGAAACTATTCACGTTTTTATTATTTAATAATCGTACGCAGAAAGAATGCCATGAATGTGTTTAAATAATCAGATTAGTTGCCGCCAGATCTTTAATAATTATTGTTTGATTTTTTATCCAGTTATCAGATTTTTGTTAAAGATTATTTAGTTTGTTGAATTGACCAATTCGAACATTTTTTATAAATTTATTTATTGTTTTAATTTCATATGGCACACTTTCCGTGTGTGATTTTTCATTAATAAAAACAAGAATAATTCCTGTACTGATCATTTTAGGACTATAATGAAAAAGAACTGTTTTAAAGTTAAACAAATGTTCTTTAAAAATTTTCAAAATATATAGGGGGTTCCATTTAAAAATATAAAGTTGCATATCATTGCGCGAAAATGGAACACCCGGTAGGAAAACACATGCTGCAGATACGTTGGAATTTTAATGTAAAATAAGTTTTGTTTGAAAATTTTTTCGCTAATATTTAATATAATAGCACAAAATAAAAAATACAGACCGATGGACCCATCTGTATATGGATTCTTGCTGTTTGCTCCTAATTTCCTCGCCCATTCTTCTTGGCATACTGTATTATTTAATATTTCGACCACATATTTTTTGTTTTCACTTTATGCAACATTGTATTTTCTTGTCTTCCGTAAATTCTGCATTTGCTACTTTATCATCATATAACGTCATAGATTAACTTTTTTCTAGTTTATTTATCGAATTAAAACCTGTAATATTTTTACTGTCTATACATAGTAACAGCTTGTATAGGAATCGTGAAAAAAAATCAATGTTGAGAGTTTAATCCGGATAGCATGTGCATTGATTTCAATCACTCAGGTATGTAAGTGTCCACAACATATGAGGTTAATATGTATATTATAATTTAATCTTTTTATTACTTCCCTGGTTTATGTAGAAAATAAAATAACTGTTTTTGAGTAATAAAGTGTAAAACATCTACATTAGTGAACGAATTATAGTTTACTTTTACTTTTACGTACATGGTATAAGGAAGTAAAGAAACAAGAAAATAAAAATCAATTACGAGATTTTCACTGAAATTCATCTGTATAGACCATTCTCATAATGAAGTCTGTATGAATGGAATCATATGTATTCGTATATTCATTATTGAAAGCTAATTTTGATTATAATTGTACATTATAGAAATTCTTGCGAAATAAAAGTATAAAATGGGGGATGTTAACAATAATATTAATTACAAATTTTTTGTATTTGCTTCCAGTTATGAGAAAAACTAAACTGTATTTGAAAAAATATATTTATTAGTTATTTACGATACAAGTACGTAAAGTTAGTCTTTGGTCACGAATGGGTCGAATAAAACACGAGCGTAGCGAGTGTTTTAAGACCCCTGGTAACCCCGAACCCGAATACAAAAGTCAAAAGAAGCCAACAAATCGAAGAGGCCATGTAATGAAACCCCCTCGTCTAGTTTACCGTTTATGAAATATTTCATTCCCATTGTTAGGAAATACAGAAAAAGTATCCAACATTTCTAAATTTGAATACAAAGGCATAGAAATTTGACTCAGTATTAATAAAGTAGGTACAAATGTCAAGAAAACAAGTAACTTCTTGATTATTTATGCTTCAAACGTTTTAAGTAAACGGCAAATTTACTAAGACATAACTAAAATCACTTGTATTTCGAAAAGATTATTTATGATCCTATTGTATATCCCTTAAATATTTAATAGTATATTACAGAAATAATTTCATAAGGCAATCTATTAGAGTGCGTACCTACACGTTAACTTCAAGCCACCAAGCCTATCAATTTATTAGGTTTGATGGCTTGAAGTTAACAAGTACGCATTCTAACGCACGAGTCCAAGTTTTCCAGTAGACGAGCGCGATAACAGACCTTATGAAACTAATTTTTTTATACAATTTTTTTATTGAAGTAATAATCTGACTTTTTTAAAATATAACTTGGTATTTTTTTAAGAGTTGTGCTGGTAGCGCTTCTCACTAGGAGTTAAAATTTTGAATTGTTTGATAATTAAAATTTATTCTTTTAATGCTAATTCCAATCACCTAGAACCTAAATCCTAGACAAATAAAAAAAGTTCATAAAGAGTAATATTTCTGTACCAATAACTTTCCATTATGAACATATAGGAATATCATTAATTTGTCAGTTCTGAATGTATTCATTATTTTAAAATAAATAAGGCCAAAAACAGTGCGTTATATTTCTATTTAACGACGTGTTTTCAGTCATATATATAAGAACATAGAAATAAAATAACCTGATTATTTTATGAAAATGGTAAACGAACTAACTACTAATGGTCATATTCCGCTTAATGAGTGAATTACTGTAATTTTATGTGAACAAAAATTATGCTCTTCAGTGAAAATCGAACCTACGACCTCTGACTTGCTAGGTTATGGTGACAGCAACTACGCCACCGAAATCGGCAATTTAACATCTTTTAGTAATGAATATGTTAATAGATATTTATATATCAAGTGAAATAATAGTACATTATTTAATGAGCATGTAATGTGTGCTATTACTCATGGGAATGAAGTTTGCATCACGAGCGAAAGCGAGTGATGTAAATCAGTCGAATGAGTAATAGCCATTACATGCGAGTAGAATACTATACTTATCCATAATATTTCATAAAATATATGTCAGAAATTATAAGATAAGTAGAATTTTTGCTTTGACAAATACAAAAAATTGTTTGTTTATCAACATAGACAAATTGTAGCAACCATCGCTAGGCTACGTACTGTGGTAGCAAAATTTTGAAGTGATTTGACATTTAGAAGAAAATCTAAAAACCAATTATTCAGCTACAGTTTAAGCTTAAAAAGAAAATAAAAGTATGAAAAATAATAATAAAAAAAAATAGTGCCTTTGGTTTTCTATGTGGATAAAATTATTTAAAAGTCATTTTGATTTTACTCTTTTGACAAGTAAGATTTGAATTTGACATAACGAATGAATAATATTAATTCATCGAACTGTCAATATTATTTCATTAGCAACAGTAACAAAGGTCATTATTGATAAACAACGGTTGAATTATGGGTATATTATTTGACAGTTGTGGATAATAGTTATTTGTTTAACTAGGCATCAAAATATCAGATTTACAGCAGAGGCTGCCGAAGCTATAAATCATGCATTCAGCAACTTGGTATATAAACTACTATTAATTCACTAGTGAATAAACAGTTATTTACAGTTGTTGTTATGGAGATAATAATGACAGTTTAAAAGTGAAATTGAATAAAAATAATATAAAATTAACTTTATTCATAATTTTTGTACTTGTTAAATCAAGTTAATAAGTAAATTCAATATTCACAATTAAAATTTTTTATATTTATGCTTAATTATTGATTTGAACAAATATAATTCAGTGTGTCAACTTCAACGAGACGGGGCTCGTACACTCTTCCCGCACTAATAACGAAGGGAAAGACCATCGAAGTTTCTTACACTGTAATGTAATTACTGCCAGTAAATATTTACCTATAATAATAGCTTTCGAACCACTGTAATTACGGAATATTTGCGGATATTTTCATAGAGATTGGAAGTACAATGACTATGACTTGTTACTTTCGTTTTATTCTCTAGGAAGTGAAACAAGAAATAATGGCATTTCTCAACCAATTAGTTCCTACCGTAATACTCATTTAATACCAGTAAAAAGCGTTTTTAAAACTGAATTTCATTAAAAATGAAACATTTATTATAATTTATAACCGTGCAAAAGATTCATTTCTGAAATAAATTTAATCGTTAATGACTATTTATTGAAATATATGTATAAATAAATATTACGTTACATATAATGCGAAATTTATTTATAAATTCTTCATAGTTGTGGAACGAATTTAACGAATTTTTGTTTTCCAAGAAATATTTTATTGCATATAATGTTTGTAGGTGCGTATATTATTTGAACTGAGGTTAAACAAAGGATAGGATGTTCCCACATTTTTTCGTATTGCATTATTTATACCGTATGACCCAGATAAATGTTGTTATAGGCGTTTATCATGGAAAAACCATTTTTTTTGTGAATGTAAATTGTATGTCTAACAACTCTGCTTTTAAGGGCGCCGTCGAATTGGGCTTGACAAACTAATCCGATACGCGTCACTACAATCGCCAGGAGAGGCGCCAAACTGTCTTCAGATAGAAATATTTAAAAATTTTAGATAAAAGGTGTGGCTAGCGCTAGTATACGTATGACCTGAAGAGAGGTGGTGGCGAGCGCGGTACAGAGAGAGCGAAGACAGAGCTTCAGATCGTGCTGCGGTAAAAAGCAGCACTAAATTTACATTATAAAACGGCAATATTCTAATTCCGTTCGTTTACAACAATTACTTATTGTATTCAATTTTTCTTTTCATTATTCATTATCAAATATTTTTCTTCATAGTTTGCACATACTCATTTTTTTGTTTTTCTGCATTATTTATTTTTATAAACAATGCAATTATTGTTGAATAAAAATTGAATATAAGGTGCAAACCAAAGATATGCATTTCCTAAAATCAACAAACAAAAGTGCATTTGTTTATAAGAATTCCTTCAATCAAACGAATTGAATTACGATTGGACTGTATTAGACGGCGACCTTGACTTACATATACAGGGTGTTAATTTTAAGTGGTACACTATTACCATATCGAGAACTATAAGAGCTACGAGGTCGGTTAAATTAGCAAACAATTTCTATATTATAAGACAATTAAAATGAGCGAAACAAGAATTTTTTTAGACCAGTGGTTCTCCAAATGCGGGGTGCAACTTTCTTATTTTAAATGGCAACCTATTTTTTTTTATTTGTTTATTCGATCCAGTATTTTTTTCTGAATTCAATGATATTCACATGTTATGACCGAATAATACAAAATATTTCAGAAAAATGCAAAATTATATATGTATCATTTTTATTTAAATATGCATATACAAAGTTTGCCATGGAAGAAAACAAATAAATCAAATGCAGAAATAATTGAAAAAAACTGTAATTATGAGAATAATTATTAATTTTGATGTTACAATACAGAAATACAGAGGTACACTTCAAAAAACTAATATTAAAAATTGTTTGATTTATTTGTACACCCTGTATACATACATACCTAATCTCACGCTATATCCCACTTAGTGGGGTAGCACGAACCCAGAAACATAGTCAACCAACAATCAATCTCCTCCAAACATTCCTATCCTGACACACCACTTTCGCCTCGTCCACATTCATAGTGCGATTCATACATTCATTAATTACTCGTATATTGCACAAAATGCCACATCTATCCGTACATCTTATTTGATACAGATTACTCTATTTTATTAATGTTATTTAAATAAAATTAACAAACATATTTACTATTTTTTACTGTTTTATACAAAGTATAAGGAAGTATTGCATAATGAAAAAAATCGCTGACGAGATTTTTCGAAAATATTTTGACGTCCACTGAATCCGTTAATATCAATTTCTCAATGATGTCTGTGTATAAGAATGGATGTCTGTGTGCGCATTATTTCATGAACAAGATTGGATATATTAACGAAATTTAGAATTTATATGTTTCATGAAAATACGCAACAAATAATAGTAGTGTCAAAAATATGTGTCATTTGTTCAATGTTTGTATTATTGGTTAGAAAGTTTTAAAGATTAGATATTAATTAATATTTAAAAATAAAATCATAGTTATAATGAAAACACAAAATTAAACAGGTTTAACATCTATATGTCAAATTATTGTCAGAATAAAGTCATAAGCAAGGAACAAGTCATATACAGGGTGCATCTGAGAAAACGGACTCGCCCTTAACTTTTTTATTATAAAGAATAGAAAAATTTTCTTCACGTAGAAGTTTTATTATATTAAATATACTCT
Organism: Poecilus cupreus; assembly: GCA_963942605.1. Classification (NCBI taxonomy): domain Eukaryota; kingdom Metazoa; phylum Arthropoda; class Insecta; order Coleoptera; family Carabidae; genus Poecilus; species Poecilus cupreus. The sequence goes on along the minus strand of OZ012733.1, from coordinate 2,538,815 downwards.
GTGATCACAGCTACAGTTTTTTTTTTATAAATTCCGGTTTACATGATACGACTATCAGCTTTTATTTTTCAAATGGGGACCTAAAATTGTTTTACTAAAATAAAAACCGTCATTTTTTTCTCTTTTCAACGATGTACTACTTGTCATAAATTAATATGAAAAAATTAGAGATAAATAAGATAATTGAGAAATAAACGAAATTATTTTTATTCAAATGTTCTAGGTGGCTATGCGAAATTGAACAAAATGTAACAAAGTAAAACAACTTAAAATAATGACAATAAAGCAGATGTTTATTTGTTACGTGTTTTATGTGCTTTGTAATAGTATATTACATAACGAGAGATGTAAGTAGCATTTTACGCACGAGTGAAAAAATTGACACACGAGCCGCGTAGCGGCGAGTTTGTAATTTCACGAGGGCGTAATTGCTTTACATCTCGAGTTTTGTACTATACTTTTTCTACGACCTCTCAATACTATTTCTAAATTAAAAACAATATTCAAATAGTTAGAATTTTATAATGCTTTTTTGTTTTCTCTAATCCATGAATTTTTGTTACACAAATTCGTATCGTTGTCCAGATTGTCACCAAAAGATTATTTGTTGCACTTTTAGCTTTAGCTTGTATCTCCAGTGGTGTTCCAATTGAAATATCACTGTCGCTTGACATTTCTTACTTAAAATCTTAATAAATATAAGTAAAGGATAATAATATTTAGTAGTATATATTTACCTCACAATAAATCACAGATTATAAACTATAGATGCAGATGGGAGACTATAAAATATTACCAGTTTACATGTAATAATCACGCACATAACCTAAATGTCAAACAAGCTTTGTTTGTGTTTATAAAAATAAACGACAATAGGCTCTTCAACCATTTTTTTTTTTATTTTATTGTTCGAAAAGAGACGTTAGTATATGAATATTTTTCGTATTTTCATCAATATTGTAATATAATTAAGCCAGTAATTAATTACTAAAGATTCTATATTGAACCGTGTGACGACATAGTGACGAATAACAGAACAGCGCCACCCGCGCCTCCCGTGTAGAATTGCAGAACTATTCAATGTAACTTTTGAAGAAGTTGATACATGACAGCTGTACGTTGTGAATTGTTTGGAATATGATTAATAATTTTGAATCCTTGTTGCTGTTGTTTTCACACTTGGCACAAAGCAATAGTTTATAACCATAATTTAAAGATTTCAACAGATAACCTCAGTAACACAACTGACAGCTGACTGACAGATCACAACACTCAACGCCAAGATTATGCGCGCGCAATCTCTATCTGTCATTCGTCGTTAAGACGTCACATTTGAATTTGACGGACTTTTAATAATTGATTACAGGCGTAATATTTATTTTTAAAATAAATTGTTATATTTTTTGACATTGTTTTCAAGCGTATTATTGAAAATTTGTTCCCAATATGCTAAATTTGAATGTGGTTGAAGAGCCTATTATTGAGCGTAGGGATACATGACGAAACATAGTCCCCTCTACATATTTTATTGAAATATTTATTGGTGTCATAATTTATAATAAACCTAGAAAATATGAATTTAATTATAAAATTTTATCATAACATTTAAATCTAAGATTTGATGCATCAAATTTTAATTATATTGGTAATGTGACAGTCAGTAATGCCAACTAAAATTTCATTATCAAGTGTTACGTAATGAACATTACGTAACACTTGAATGAACATTACGTAACAACGCACTTACATTGATTGTAGTTTGTTCTGTAATGACATACTTTCAGTAGTGGTCGTAGAAAAAATAATTTATGAATCATTTTATCTGTGTTATTTATCTGGAATTTTTTCATATTATTTATGACAAGTAATACATCGCGCATCGCTGGAAAGAGAAAAAAATGGCGGTTTTTATTTTAATACAACAGTTTTAATTTCCCATTTGAAAAATTAAAGTTGATAGTCGTATTATGTAAACCTGTCTTTATAAAAAAATCTGTAGCTGTCATCAATAGTATATTTAATATAATAAAACTTTTATATGGAGTAAATTTTTCTATTACTTATAATAAAAAAGTTAAGGAGAGTCCGTTTTCCCGGGTACACCCTGTATATTCATTTAGTTTTATATGTATAAGAAATATAACTATGAATCTAATTATTTATTAACATAAATGTTATATCTATTTAAATAGGTAAATGTAATGTAAGCATATAAAATTCTTAATAAATTTGTCATTACTGCATATACAGGGTGTCCCAGATTTAAACGGCCTAACTTAAAATTAAGAATAAACACCTAAAAATAGGGAGACAAGTTCATTTGAGCAAATGTCCGTAAATGCTTTATTCCAGAGATATTCATGTTTTTCTTATTGAGTAGCGCTACTTTAAAAAATCAACTTCCTAACGAAATATCCTGTATTATCTTATTGAGGTGAGACATAATAATTAAATTAAATTAATAATAAATTGGTTATTACTTAATTTTAATACAAAATTTAGTTTGCTTGCACTGATGTCAAGGAAGAAATGAGAAACTATCAATGAATAAAAGAAATTTTTGTAAGGTGCCATAAAAGAAAAAGTCTATGAAGAACCGATAAATAATTTAGACTCACTACGTAGAAAAATTATTCAAATTTGCGAAACCATATCTCCCGAGCAATGTCACGCAGCAACCAATGCAGTGGCAGATCGTTGTCTTGCCTGTTTACGTGCTGCAGGAGAACAGTTTGAACAAATATTATTTTAAAAAAATAGTTTATGAAGCTATGTTATTACTTTATTATTGTAAACAATAATTTTCTTTAAGTTCGTTGATAGTTTCTCATTTTTTCCCAGACATCAGTGCAAGCAAACTAAATTTTGTATTCAAATTAGGTAATAAACATTTTATTATTACTTTAATATGTAACATCTCAATACGATAATACTGGATATTTCATTATGAAGTTGAATTTTTAAAGTAGCGCTACTCAGTAAGAAAAACATGAATATCTCTGGAATAAAGCATTTACGGACATTTGCTCAAATGAACCTTATTTTTAGATGTTTAATCTATGGATTAAGTTAGGCCGTTTAAATCTGGGACAACCTGTATATGATGTCCTTTCATTCCTGAGTGGAACATAAGGCTTCTACAAAAGCTATCCATCTTGTTCTATTTGCCGCAAGAAATTTAATTTCGGACTATGTTTTTCCCGCTTCCTCAAGCGGGATTTATAATGAAGTAAAGTAAGAAGTAAAGCAATAAACTTCGGTGGGCTTTATAATGAAGTATCCGTGGCTGCTTGCAGCCAATCACAGTGCTAGTGCGAGTTGCTTCTTCAGCTGTTTGAATTTGGCGTTTGTACTGTATAGAGAGCACTTACTAATCGAATGTAGGACAGAATCGGTTTTAAGTGGAATGCTAAAGTTGAGGATGGTAACAATAATGTACCCTTGATTACAGGCGTAATATTTATTTTTTAAATAAATTGTTGTATTTTTTGACATTTATTTCAAGCGTATTATTGAAAATTTGTTCCAAATATGCTAAATTTTAAGATGGTTGAAGAGCCTATTATTTGTGGCCAGAAAATTTTAAGAAATTTTCTTAGACAACGATTTACAAATACTTGCAGTTTCGCTACATTTACTTTAGTTATATTCCAGTTCTCGCAGCCTTATATTAGTATGATTATTTTTTGACGTTTCTTAAAACCAATGAAATGCTTTATTGTATGTCACGTGTCTGCGTTTTAACCAATCCTGTCCTTATTATACTGAGAATAATGCTCTTGTGATTATTCCCGGCAATTTTCTCTGTAGCTTTTTTGTTTTTGTTGACAGATGTCAAATGTCAGATAGTTATCATCGACACAAGTAAAAAAGAGCAAAAAAGATAGATTTAGTGCTGTGCCTGATAATGAAATCAAAAAATAATCTAATTATATATAACTCGAGAGTTCGATAAATTAGAAAATAATTCTCCAGTATCTTTCTCAAACTTGTCGCCATTTGGCAATAGCCACTCAAGCCCTACGGGCTTTCGTGGCTATTGCCTGGCAACAAGTTTTCGAAAGATCTGTCAAATTATTTTCAATTTATTCTCACTCTCTTGTTATATTATTACTGAAAATAACATTCGTTCGGAATATTCGTAACTTTGTGTGGAGTATTTTTTTTATGAGTTAATTTTTGTCTGTTATTTCTGTCGTATTACTTAATAAAAGCATTGTACTCTATGTGAACTGTTGATTTGAAATGAGTTTATCTGAGTGCGGTGTGTCATTCTATTATATTTACACCGGACATACAACAACATTATCTTGTTGTGGTATCGCTACACACTCATTCATTTCCTTTGTTTCTTCTCTCAACAGCTCTCCACAATGGTCAACGCAGTGTCTAAATCTCCGGACGGTGTTCCTTATCTGCAGCTCGGCGACTACAAGCTGCAGCTGGAGATTGAGGATCTGCAGGACGAGTTTTTGGAACGTGCGAGACAAGAGATAAGAGAGACGCCCGAAGTGCGACAAGAAGCTATTCTAGCACTACGCGAGCTGCTTGAGAGTGAGTAGATCAATAATTCTATTTGAAATCGGTACTAAAGTACGTTATTAAAGTTCTGAAATCGTAACTAAAGTAACCCATTATACAACGATTTTGAACAACGCAGTGTCGGCAACCGTAAAATAATTATTGTACAAGTAGGATAATTTTGACATATGTATGACGTATTTTAGTAAATTTATACGTAAAATGAAACAATGTGTGCAAGAAGAAGTAACTAATTAATTCCGATGAAGAAATTGACATTAAAACACATAATTTTGAGTGTTATTTACGATAACTTCAATGTTCGAGGTTGGCAATACTGACTGTCAGTTCCAATTGACAACTGATAGATGTATAAACTTAATCTATTAGTTATTTATGTATCAAGGCACTGAAGTTTAACTTTTTATTGACAAAAACTGTAAAAAATTATGATATAGATTAGCAAATTAAAAAATAATTATTTATGTACCTTCTCAATGACGTCATAATTAAAAATTGGACCAATCAGACATTTTGTGCCGTAAAATATACGAAAGTTTTTATTTTTATCATCTGCTTTGCTTAAATCAAAAAAATTTTCTTTTGCTGAGAAACAATGTATTATTTTCATCGATTTGTTTCCTAAAATAAAGTGTTTTTTCTTCAAACGTCATAAAAGTACGTTGTTATGTATTTGTATTCAACAAATAGAAGTTCAATATTGTCGCCGCCGGCGTAAAAGTGTATCCTTGGCAACACATTTACGCCGGCGGCGGACAAAGTAAAATATTATGAAAAATAGTTAGGTTGTAATTCAATAATTTGACAGTTAAAAATGAAACAAATAAACAAAAATAATAAAACAGCATATTCTACGGCAACTTGAAATGCTAGATAAGACAGAATATTTTTTGAAGTTTTGAGCATTTTATAATATTTATAATTTTATTTTCTATGCTTGAAGAAAAAATAGCATGTGTTATTCGGAGTAAATGTGTCTTTGGGTGCTTCGCATGTAATTGTTCGACTCGCTTCGCTCGTCGTTCAAACTTACATGCTCAGCACCCAAAGTATCACATTTACTCCTAATGACACAATATACTATTATTTGAAATCAGCACTTGAGTGCTCAAAAGTCGTCATTAAAAGCTCAGAAATCGTCAATAAAGTAACCCATTATACGACGATTTTGAGCAACTCAGTGTTGGCAACCGTTAAATAATTATTGTACAATTAGGATAATTTTGGCAGATATATTAACGTACTAGAGTAAATTTGGACGTAACATGAAACAAAATTTGCAAGAATTAATTCCGATGACGAAATTGAGGACAAAACAAATAATTTTGAGTGTTATTTATGATAACTTCACTTCTCGAGGTTGGCAACACTGACTGTCAGTTGTCAATTGAAACTGACACTCAGTATTAATGTTTTTTCTAATTTTCGATTTCACATGGTTTATTTTCCTCGGCCCACGGGCCTCGGCAAATAAATTCCATATTCGTGATAAAAAGTTACACTTCAGTGCCTTGATATATAAATAACTGTTATTTGAAATAGGCACTAAAAACGCCTAACTCGTCATTAATAGCTCTCAAATCGGCACTAAAATAATCCATACCTACTACGATTTAGAGCAACGCAGTGACAACCGTATGGTAACTATTATACAAGTAGGACAATTTCAACAAGTGTAGTATGTACGATTGTAAATTTGTACGTAAAATGAAACAATATGTGCAAGAATAACAAACTAATTAATTCCAATGAAGAAATTGGGAACAAAACACATAATTTTGAGTGATCTTTACGTTAAATTCAATGTCCAAGGTTGGCAACACTGAGTACAAGATCCAATGTTTGATTAACTGTCAACTGACAGATATACCTACAAATTTATCCTATGAAATAATTTTTAATTTTATATTTAATATAAACTTTAATATGTACTGCGGTATTGGAGTTCCTTTTTATCACTCATGTGGATTATAAATTCCATATTCGTGATAAAATGTAAAACTTCAGTACCTTAATATATATGAATAACTATTGTTACAGTTTGTTTATTTGAAAATGCGATATGTGTACTAAGACGGAATATATCTCGTTTATTAAAAGTAAACATTTTATTTGGAAAACTCAATTATTGAAAAATAATTATCTAATCAACAACTAAACGCATATTTATTGTTAAATATTTGCAGATATTGAAAGAGGTCAACGTTGTGTGCCTGTATTTTGGTAATATGTTCAAGTGTGTTATAATCTGGATTTATTTTTAGAAACTCGAGTAGTTAACGCCTTCGTAAACGTCTGTAAAATAAACCAAACACTACACGTAATTTACAACTATATTCTTGGAAAAAAATTAGAAAATCTAGAAGTTTGATTTAGCGTTTGTTTATTCAGCATTAAATGTTTGGTATTGTCAGCACACTTCTTCCTTATAGATGACAGTTTAATTAAATTTTAATTTGAATGTTTCATAATTACACTTGACAAATGTTTGACAAATACCTGGTGTAGAATTGAAGTGTGGAGTATAGGGATTATTTTAATGTTACTTTTATTAATATTGCCATTATTTTTTTCCTATTCATTTTATAACAGCAAAAATGTAAATACAAAAATTGTTCAGAATTAAAAAATGCATGCAATGGTAACCCAAATATTAGTATTTCACTATATATAAATTTGATAAAATCAATATTTCTTAGGAAAATTGTGACCCGGCCAATGGCAAATTTAAGAAAAACGAAAAATATTTGACATTTCAGAAAACAGATTTATATTTATTTATTAGAGTGTTCTATTACTTTATGTAGAAAATTTCTTACGAAATTGTTATGATATAATGGCGAATTTGAGAGTTTATTTCTTTCTATTAAATGAATAAATAACCATAAAACTGTTTTATGCAATGTCAAAAATTTTTCGTTTTTATTTAATTTTTTATGGTCGTGCTACAATTTTCCTAATAAATATTGATTTTAATTTAAATGATATATATTGCAATCACTATATTCCACATTTTAATTCTACACCTTGTATGTTGAATAAATGATTCAATTATTTTTTTGCTGTCATATATGCTATGATAATTGAAATAATAGTTATTTGTTTAACTAGGCATCAAAATACTAGATTTACAGCACAGGCTGCCGAGGCAATGAATGCTGCCGAAACTTCGGGCTCGAGTGGTAAAAAGAAGCGCTTTCCTCTCTACTTTGACAAATAATTATTTTCCGTGAAAATTTCGTCTTTGCTTTGCACATACTGTGAATGGAAACTTAAGAAATTACTGCAAAATCATGTTTTTAACACGTTCAGAGCCAGTCCATTTACTCCTCTTACCTCAAAAGCCAACACTTGAAAGCATCCAAAAGTTGGATTTTATTACCATTTATTTTATTTCACAACTATGATAGTTGATCTAGTATCATCATGTTATCTAACATGTTAAAAGTTGAAATGGTCTAGATGGCTGATACATTCTGAAATTTTATTTCCATAATTTACAATTTTCAGTTTAATATTACCTATTTGTAGGTAAGCAATAACAATGCGATAATGTATTACACAATTTAATACATTTTATTGAACTTATACAGGTTTGAAATATGAAAAATTGATATTTATTACAATATGTTGTGTTTTATTTCAATTTAATTTTTTCTGTAATTAAATATGTGATTATATAAAAATGCTTAAAGCTGCGGACATAAGACTCTGAAGTATATTTTATTTGATAGTTTATTACAGGTATTATGGTATAAGAAGATAAATTATTAACAATATAATTTTTATCAAATAATTTATAATTATCTATTTAGATTTTAGATATTAGCGAACGATCTTCTCAATATTATTGTTGTTTGTTACGAGGTAGAATAAATATATACTGATACCTACGGATACGATTTATTTGGAAAAAGATATCTGATTAATCACAAATTACAACGTAATCATTGGCTATAAATTAATAATAGATTTTAGACAAAAGATAAAATTCTGCTTCAGTAATGTGACTTGAAAGTATTAATTTAAATTACATACCTTTTTCAGTAACAGTAATTAATTAGTAGTGTCGTAGTGAGTAAAACAGTAATTGCAGTATGTATCACGAAGCTCATTAACTTAACAGTACACTTTATGATATGTTTGAAGCTAGATAATTAAGTTAAGTGAACCAAGTACCATATAACAACAAATGTAACTTCTTCTTAAATTATTATTTTTGTAATATGGTATGTATTAGAGCTATACTAAGTACAATTCACTTGTTTCAAATATTTTAATTGTTAAAATATAACTTTGTTTATTTCTGGAAAAATAATTCATAAACACATGTTCCGGTGGACATGTTGACATGTTGAATATTATTAGAAATGGATAAGGTTGTAGATCATTAAAATCAACAAAATAATATTCTACTTTATACTATAATATTTGTTATTATTGGTTCCATTAAAAAACATTTTATGTGTCATATCTCAACACAAAATATATATTTTTCTACGCCACTGGTTAGATAGCAAAAATATGTACCTTTTTTATTTGAAACTTTAAAATTATTTAAAACGAAAAATAAAAATAATACGTTTTCTTGTTCATAATTAAGCGAAGTATGCATTTTTCCAGGTAAATAAAATATCATTCAATTGATATCCTTATTGTTTTAACTTTTATCTAATTTAACCGAATTCGTAGATCTTACAGCTCTCGATACCCATCCTAATGGTGAGTCTCTAAATTGAAACGGATTGAATACTTGAGGGGCTGAGTTCCAAAAATCGCTTTATCCAAGATAAGTGATTTTGAGTAATTCGCAAAAAACCTATTACTGCTATACTATATAAGCAGGACTGTAATTGCATACTACAATACAAAGAAAATAGTGTTCTTATTACAACATGAAAAGGAAAAATAAAAACATGGAGCGATTTTGGATATATAAGATAAATAAAATTGGATAAGTCTAGTTTTGTTGCAAAACAATGAATGAGAATAGTTTTGGAAATAAACATAGTGGATATGGAAATAAACATAGTGGATAAGGAAATATATGGAACCAAATTCAAAATGATTTACTAATACAACAATTTAATTTTTTTAAATTTTTATATACATGATGGAAATATGAAATATCAAAAATAATAGAGTACTTAGATTTAAAAAAAAAATATTCAATACCTCAGACTTCGTTTATGATTACCCTGACGTTTCTTTGGCAAAGACATTGGCTTATATCTAAAACTACAATAAACACAATTTTGGTAAATAGATTTTGGTAACTACAGCTTTTAATTAAGGTTAGAATATTAATATTGAACAATATGCTGATTAAACTCAAACAGATGAATATTTTGAAATTAAAAATCACTTTCGGATAAGGTCAATTTTGAAACAAAACTATGTGAAAACACAGCATGTGAAACTGGGACAAGGCACGTTTTGGTCACAATAATAAATTTAAGGATTTTGCGAGTTATGCTACCAAAGAGGGTATGGATAAGATATGTTTTGGAAACAAATCTACTTTTGCACAGTCAAAATATCGGGTTTGTAGCTAATTTTGACGCAAACTAATTTCGGAAACGAAGCAGTAGTACATACTGAACAATATAGAATATTTAACTCATTTTTTTTTTTGGATATGTATAAGGCAAGTTTTGGAACTCAGACTCTCACTTGCTTTTTGGTTGTACTAAAGCGACTAGAGCTGCATTTAGAACTTCCCAGTTATCAATTATCATTTATATACCTACTCATTAGGTATGCCTTTGTTATCTTATTTTCCCTTATATGTATATATTAATACCGGTCAAGGACGATTCTCTTCATCTTATATTTCTAGTAATGGTCATAGACTTAATTTAATTTTGCGAATTCATTATTATTTCAAGTAAATCTGAAATACGGAAACCGTAGAGATTAGAGATTTTCGGAATTAAATATTTTCCAATCCTACCCTGAGCGCCAACAGGTAGAATCTCTTGCTGTGTGCGGCTCACCGCAGGCTTAATAAGTTAAAGCCATAACGAAATATCTTTGAATTAAGTATATAATTGCCATTTATAGAATTGTAGTAGTAGGAAAACATCTAAGAAATGAACTCATACTGTTTTTACAACCTATTATGGAGGGTTAGGCTTCATTGTGGCCAGGACTCATAAATTTATCGCGTCACTTTCAGGGTATGTATGGGCCGCATTAAAAAAAAATCGTACTGAAATTTTGTATAAATTTTGTAAATTGGAAATATATAATAAATAAGACAGAAAACAAAATTAATAAAAAAAAAAACAATACATTATAATAAAATAGAGATTCAGTACAGAATACATAGTAAATTGTAGTCAAATAAAGAAAAAGAAATACATATAACAAGAAAACAACATATTAAAATAATAGTAATTTACGTAACAAGACCTGAAAGTGATACTTTACTTGAAGACACTTTCAGGTCATGTTGGGTACAATATTTTTTTCGCGAACCTGAACAAAAGAAATAATAATTCTTACACCTTATTGCAATATTTGACACATGAATAAAAAATTAATAAATAAAGAACTGATCACTATGGAAATATTGCTTTCCGATCCCATGTAGTCAATTTTCCGAGCTATCTCGGTAAACAAGGAATTTCCGGTCTAAAAAGCGATCAGAAACAGCTCATTTTCTGGGCGATCATGAAAAATATATTTTTTGTATGTACATCAATTGAAAATTTTCAATTAACTGTTTGTATGTAAAAGTTACGTTTGCATTTATTGTAATTCATATAATATTTTAATTTCTTCATTTTACAAATTGATGTTAGAAAGAGCATATTAAAAACGCATTATTATTTGAATATAGATCTAAAAGTATTTTCGATTTACAAATTGATGTTATAAGTTAAATCGCTTTCTTATATTAATACAGTTTTAAATTTGCATAATTAGGAAATATCTTGAGCACAAATTTTTGGTACGGTCCAGGACAGAAAAATCTACCTGGGCCCAGCAAGTTCCATAAAACTATAACGGGCAATTATAATGAGAATCATAGATCTCGTAAACTGTTTTAGGATATTAAAACTGACGATTTAAATTTCCACGCAGTGGAAGTAATATTTATTGAATGTTTAATTAACAAATTTGAAAAAAAAATGTAATGAATATTGATTAAACCCTATTGAGTTTGGTATCACAGTAAAAGTCTCTAAGAGAATATTTAACTTTATTAAATGTCAATAATGAATTTTATCTACCACCGTTACTAAAAGTGGCTCTTTTAACTGTTGATTATGAAATTAAATGTCACTTTCTGGCACTAGTGTTGAAAGTAACATAACAACGTGATAAAAGTGATTTAATTGTTACTTATAACACGTTGATAACGATTTGTATCAATGTATCAACAAATATAACCTTACATGTCAAAATATTATTCGACATATTTTAGTATTTACTAATACACCAGGACGATCGTAGATAAAATTTTGTATGATATACGTTTTTAAAGTGATTTATCTCGTTCGTGGGGTTGTTTCACTCGGCTTCGCCTCGTTTCACAAACTTCTCCACTTAGTCATCAAATGTCACTTGTGACACTTATATCATAAATAACTATTTTATATTCATTAATTATTTTATTATGCAAATAAATTGAAACCTACCTATGTTAAATTAAATTTAATTCTTGTGATTCGCGATCCAATCCGTTAATCTATAAATAATTTTGTAATATATCTCTGTCTTTATATATAATTGAGAACTATTAATTTAATATAATCTTATACAAGGTTTCGTGAATATATTTTGAGGTTACATTTAATTTTCATTATCATTATCAGGTATACTATACCTATTCAATTGACGTAAACATGCAGTGCGCAACTATAGTCGCCTATCTTTTCTTGAACAGTTATTCATGGTTTATTCTTGATTATTTATTTACTTCATTTTGTTATTAACTCAGTTGACACACAAACACGCTTCAACAGGTACAGTAATAGTTGATAAGGAAAATAGTAAAACTAACGGTAAGTATCTTATAATATTTTCAAAAGACGTGCTTGCAAATAAATTGCAAAGTAATTATGATAGAGACAATGACAAAATTATTAAATCATTTAAAAATAATTAAGTGTCTATTTTTGGCTGAAAGAGATTTTGAATAACTGTTTACATTTTAAATATTAATGGTTTTAGAAAATACAATTTCGAATTGGTATTAATATTTTTAGAAAATAAGTAAAAGTTTCTAAATAATTTTTGCGAATTAGTTAATTTATACTCATTAGCAATGCAAATACAAATTTTGGAGATATTTTTACCATAATTTCAGATACTAGTTTTCAAATCAAAGCCCCCAAAGATCTCTCTGTTTGTAGCTCTTCTGCAAATTCAAATGCTAAGTTAAAGAAGTATGTAGTGTAGAATTTTTATAATCCTTAAACGGGAATCTATAGAATATGAAGTAACAAACTGCCATACAGTAGACGTTTTGTTCACGTTCGAGTTAGACTTCATAAACAATATTATTTTGCGTTTAATGAATGTAATTAGTGCAAATGAACATTGATTAAATTCAATGCAGGGTCAAGGATTAATTAATTGTAATTTATGTATGTGTGCCAGAGGTGTACTCAGTGTACTTATACCATTATATTTAAAGTAACATGTAAAAAATACATATAATTTTAAAAACTGGATATGTCGCTCATAGATAGTGCAGAAAAGCATTTTAATTAGTAAAAGAAATAATGCATGTAGAGTGTCTTTTGAAATACAATGAAATTGATGGTCGATTAGTCATGTGCAGTAATTTTTAACACAAAATTTTATTAAACTTTCTTATATTTCATGGTTAGATATTTAAATACTTGAAGCGGAACATAGATTGCTTAATTGTACAGTAGAGGAATTAGAAATACGAATGTTATTCTTGTTAAGGTGCAACACAGTTAATTTTCAGTAATAATATAATAAGAGAGTGAGAATAAATTGAAAATAATTTGACAGATCTTTCGAAAACTTGTTGCCAGGCCATAGGCACGAAAACTCGTAGGCAACAAATTTGAGAAAGATACTGGAGAATTATTTTCTAATTTATCGAACTCTCGAGTTATATTTAATTAGATTATTTTTTTATTTCATTATCAGGCACAGCACTGAATCTATCTTTCTTGCTCATTTTTACTTGTGTTGATGATAACTATCTGACATTTGACATCTGTCAACAAAAACAAAAAAGCTACGGAGAATATTCCCGGGAATAATCAAAAGATCATTATTTTCAGTATAATAATGACAGGATTGGTTAAAACGCAGACACGTGACATACAATAAAGTATTTCATTGGTTTAAAGAAACTTCAAAAAATAACCAGAACAACAAAAATATTTTTCTATAACACTGTTTTGGAAACTAGCCATTCCACAACTAAAAATTGTTATGGAATCACTAACATTCCATGCGCTGCGTATGGAATATTTTCGACGAATTAGAGGCGCATATTAGCGCGATATATGAAGTATCTTGATTCAGTTACTATGGTTACGTCTGTTTGTTTTAATTTGATTTATTTGAGTTTGACGTTTACAACAGTTTTAAATTTGTATTTTTTGTATATTTCCAAAATCATGTTATAGAAAGTATAGTCTGCAACGTGTAACGGAATGGCATATCCCACACTCGCAAACCGTAGCCCTCGCCTTCGGCTCGGACTACAAACTTTTTGCTCGCGTGGAATTACTTGTTGTAGAATATACTATTTTTTATTTAGCGGTCTCAACTGCTGAGATTATATGCTGCCTTGGAACCTCGTTTTAGGTGGTGTGACAACGGCACACAGTGTTCGCTGGAAAGGGTTTTCGCTAAGCGGTCACCCATCTAATTTCTAACCGCGAGCAGCCTTGCTTAACTTGCGTTATTAAGTAGCTTTAATGCTATCTGCCAAGCCGTTGCCTATCAAATATATAATACATCTAATGTAATGTCGATTGCAATCAAAAAGTGAGATTCACAAATAGAGATTACAATAGTTCCAAATACAAAATTTCAACACTCTACGGCTAATCATAACAAAATGGATATTTCCGTTGAAATCTGAAATCCGATTTTTTTCGCGATTACAATACTTCCTTTACTTTGTATAAGGAAGTAAAAATATGTTTGAATTTAAGATGCTTAATGTATTACTAAATTTTGAGCAAATTTAAATTACATGCATTTCAACAAAATATTAAAATATGCGAACTTAATGATAACATGTCGCATGTTGTATGAATAACATATCTTATTAATACGAGTGTAAGTTACAAAACAACATTTATCAATATTTATTTTCATTTTATTTACAACGCACCATTCAAACAATTTATTAATATTATTCTGCAGCAAAATACAGTCAGCAAGAGATATTACTTTCGTAAATATTTTAATATCGTCAGCATAGGCAAGAACTTGACAATTAAAAGACTGAATAAGCTCATTGACGAATAAAATGAATAAAAGTGACCCCAAGTTGGACCCTTGTGGTACGCCAGGTGTAGAGCTAAAAGAGTAAGAAGAAAAACCATTGTAGTGACCGTAACATTGCCGATTGTATAGATACGATTTCAATAAATTTATTGAGGACGGAGCAGCACCTAAAGCACTTATTTTATTTATTAATAAGCCATGGTCTATAATATCAAATACACTAAAGAAACCCGTATAAATAACATCGACATGACTACATTCTTCTATAGTTTCTGAAACATACTGTGAAAAGGAAATAAGATTTGTGACAGTTGAACGTTGCTGAGCAAGAATAAGTATTTTTGTAAATTGTGCGGTATATTTGAATTTCGAAAATTTTGCCAAAGTTTTAGTCCAGGCAATGAGTACTTTCGGGGTTACAAAAGGTCAGGGAGTGTTCGTTTTTGGTAGATTTTTACAGTTCAGTGTCCTAATTAATATTCTGAGTTTGCGACCTTGAGCGACCGCCGCTCGCGCCGCCATATTGAAAAAAAGGTACTAAAAAACAGTTTTTCGAGAATATCTTCTCTCCAGCGCCACCAAACTTGAAAATAGTTATTACAAAAATTATAAACCATAAAATTCTCTAGAGAAAAGGTTGTTAATAGTTTTTGTGTAAGTGTTATAGTTTTCGAGAAAAACGAGAAAATAAAAATATAAAATTCTCAGTCTGTGTAAACCAAGTCATAAATCTGTGTTAATACACAAAAACGGCTGACATTTTTTAACGGACTGAAATATCGACTACCGGTTATCAACATTCGATTGCCCGGACATTTTTGTATTAGCACCATTATTTTTACACTTTTGGGAAGTCTAGTTCAGTTGTAATATATACATATTTCCCGAGGAAGCATAAACAAATTAAAATAATTTTCTTAAAATTTTGTGTTTAAATTACAGTAAATCTTGAACGGAATAAAATATCGACTTCCGGTTTTCAGCATTCGATTGCTCAGACATTTATCTATTAGCACCATTATATTTTCATTTTTGGTAAGTCTAGTTCAGCTATAATGTATATATATTCCCCGTGAAAAAAAAATAAATTTAAGTATTTTTCTTAAAATGTTGTGTTTAAATTACTGTAAATCTTGAACGGAATCAAATAAAGACTTCCGGTTTTGAACATTTGATTTCTCGGACAATTATCTATTTGGACCATTATTTTTACACTTCTGGGAAGTCTAGTTTAGCTGTAAAATATACATATTTCCCGAGAACATATAAATAAATTTAAGTAATTTTCTTAAAATTTTGTGTTTAAATTACTGTAAATCTTAAACGGAATCAAATAGTGACTCCCGGCAATCGATTGCTCGGACATATATCTATTAGCATCATCATTTTCACATTTTTGGTAAGTCTAGTTCAGCTGTAATATGTACATATTACCCGAGAGAATGTAAATAAATTTAAGTAATTTTCTTAAAATTTTGTATTTAAATTATAGTCCAGGCATTGAGTACTTTCGGGGTTAAAAAAGGTCAAGTAGTGTTTGTTTTTGGTAGATTTTTACAGTTCGGTATCCTAATTAAAAAAATATAGCGATTTTGCGAATTGCAGAAATTTGCAGAGTAACTCCGCTGTAACTCGTGTACTACTCATCTGATTGGAAAATATTTATAACAGAAGTTGTAGGGAATTTTATGCTCTATAATTTTTGTAATAACTATTTTCAACCTAAGTGGCGCTGGAGAGAAGATATTTTTGAAAAACTGATTTTTTGTACCATTTTTCCAATATGGCGGCGCGAGCGGCGGTCGCTCTAGGTCGCAAACTCAGAATATTAATTAGGACATCGAACTGTAAAAATGTACCAAAGATGAAAACTCCTTGACCTTTTGTAATGAAAGCCCATTTTTATGTCTTCATTGCCTGGACTATTTGCAATATCTCATGAACGAGACAAGATATGGAAATTCTTTAAAAGTTTAAAATTTAAATTTACAAAATCTTTAGTCATACAATCGGACCAATTCTCTAACTCAGTTGTTAATATTTAACCACTTGCTAAGATTTTATCCAATGAAAATTCTTAACACAAGAAAAAATTAAACTGTCACTTTTAACATTTGTTATATTTGTCAAAAATATTAGCAAGTGGTTAAAGATTAACAACTGAGTTGGTGAATTGGGCCGATTGAGTACTTAATTTTCAAGACATTATCCGTAGTATTTAACATTTATGAAAATTATTAGTTAATCTATGTATACAAGAATATGTCCGCCATTTCAAAAATTTTGCTTAAAGCTTGTGTTTGATTCGTTTGTTTTATTTTATGATTTTTATCATAAGTAACTTTTTAACTTAGATATTTAAATAAAGAATATAATTAATATAATTTGTTTGTTTTTGGCATGATTGTTAATGAAAAAATTTACTTTACTTTAATGGTTGAATTCAGAATGTCACATAGAATCCAAATTTTTAAAAATATACAAGGTATTTCATTTAAAATAAGAAAATTGAAGTAACTTCCGGTTCATCAGGAATTACAATATTTTTACTTTTTATAAAATTTGAAGTAGTTTCTAAATTTATAAAATAAATGTACATAATTGCTGTAAAAAGAAATATTTTGTGGGGGAATCTATTTTTTTGGAACACCTGGTATATTATTAATGATTTTATGCTGTAATATTTTTTGTTGCCTCAGGGAATCGAACTGAGGATTTCAACCAAGTACCACAATTCCACGAATTAGCACAAATCTATTATACAATAATTTCTTGTTTCTCAAATAAACAATAAATTTTCTTTATAACACACTTTATAGAGAGAAGGTAATATGACCCTGACCCTGACCTACAGGAAGTGCAAAAGATGCATGTGCAAATTGTGCAACATCGACAAGGTTCCACTTATTGGAATGCGGTAGTTTATATTCTGTTTAAATCATAATATTTTGATAAGTTTGCTTGACAGGTGATTTGATTCCAAGGTAACTTGATAAACTGGCCTATTATTTATACTGCTATCACGAATCATTATAGTTAATTAAACTGGATCGAAACAATATCTTTTAGATTATACATATCAACACGCAAACATAACAAACTACTTTAACATGGATGTTTGTTTCGTTTAGTTTAACATCATCATTTACTTCATTAATGATTATTTATTGTTTTAACTTTTCAATGACAATTTACTTGGGTTACAAGTTTAACAAATTTTGTTTCGCAAATCAAACTTTGATCAATCAATATTAAGTTAATACATCATAAATTTCTGCACTATATTTCTTATAAAATTATTAGTATTATTGGGTTTTTTACTGTTTTTTTTATTAAGCAGTGTCAACTGCTGAAGTTATATGCCGCCTCGGAACCTCGTTTTCGGTGGTGTGACAACTGCACGCAGTATTCGTTAATATTGGTTTTCTTAAAGCGGTCACCCATCCAACTACTAACCGCGGGTAGCATTGCGTAACTTGCGTTATCAAGTGATCCGGCTTTAACGCTGCCTGCCAAGCCGTTGCTCTTTTACTGTCTTATATATTACAGTAAAAGAAAATATAGGAAACATGAAAGAAAGTTGACGAAATTTTCGCGAAAGTACATTTTTAAGGTGCATAAAACGTATAAAATAATAATTACAATATCGAATGTTGAAATTAACTGGACCTACAAAATAATTAATGTTTCACAAGAATAAAAATTTATTATTTAGATTTCTTGACAAGAATATGCTTTCTTGTCTTATCTTGGGAAATGGAAAATATTACTTTTGTTGATCTTGTCTTGATTTCAAGATAAGAAATATTTTCCATTTCCCAAGACAAGACAAGAAAGTATCTTCTTGTCAAGAAATCTAAATAATAAATTTTTGCATTCTGCATTTATGATTAAATTATAAAAATTTCAATCTATGACTATGATTTTCAGCTGTTTATCCCATTAACAAATTTTATTATATATTATTCTTGCATTTGGGTATATTGTTTTGTATTGTTCTTCACGCTAATTTTTAAAAAATCTGTTACTTTTTATTAGATTGAAAGGGAGAAATATTATTATGGGATAAATCCAATTCCTATTTTCATCTAGTGGAAGAAGGTGAATCAAGTTAAGTTTAGCTAGATTCTGTTAGATCGATTTCACTAGCGGAGTAAATCTGATTTATATTTCTTTTAACATTCATTGTTTTAAATAAAAAGCATAGAATAACGAAGTGCAACGCGACGCGACCAACATTTAAGGAACATTTAACTAAAAGGAAGGGGCATGGGCAAACGCCAACGTTACGTTCTTGAGCAATCGGATTGGATAAAGTGATAGAAAAATGAGATTCTCATAAAATATAAATAATCAAGATTTCTTGAAACAAGAAATACGTTGCCAAGAGACCTTTAATTTCTTGTCTTGAAAATCAAGCCCAAGACAAGAAATGGTCATAAAGACAAGATTTCTTGTCTTGATGAATCACTAAAAATAATTAATTCAATTTATTTCAAATTGAACTTGACACAAAGAAAGTTTCAAAAGGTATATGTTCGAAATAATATAAAAATTAAAATTTATTACAACAATTTTCTTGCATCTACTTCCCTAACTTTGAGGAAAACTAAATTACATATGTGATAATAATATTTTTAATAACCATAATTGAAACTGAATCAATTTTGAACGTAATTGGAAACCGAAAGAGGAAGATTACTGGGTATACAAAACTATAAATTCACATAATTTCACTTATAGATTTAGCTGTGAAAACAGTAACATAAAAATGTTCGCAATAATACTTTAAATTAATAAGAAATTTGCAATTGTCTTCTTTTCGACTCTGTGGACATCTTAATAAAAATGTTCAACAGCAACATTCGCTATACATTAAAATATACGTGCCAGTATAAATAGAATTTCTATTTTAGGCATATATGAGTAGAAAAGAATTCGAATTAAATAAAAGTGCAGCAGTAGCAGTATACGGAATAGTGTATTTGTTTAGTAGAATATTATGCTTGTCCATCATAAAAATCGAAATTGCCCCAGTTTCCGCTAGGAAAGTATTATATGGTGTAGGTACAGTTACAACATGGCAGCTGAGCAAGACAGAACTTGTGAAACAACTTCTTATCTTCCGTAACACCACAGCTGACTAGATAGACGACAAAATGTATTTAAATGCCGTTCGATATTAATATTTTTAAAGCAGAGAAAATTAGAAAATACATAAATTAAATCAGTTATATATTATTATACATTTGCACATCGATTTATCTGAACTTATTATACTGGGTGACCAATTTTAAGATATCCAGTGGAATATCTAGACGAATATGTGTCTTACAAAAAAATGTTTCGAATAAAAGTTTGATGGTTTGAAAGGGGCCATCTGATCCACTAGAAATTACCTCCTCCCCCACCCCAGAGAGTGAGGGCGGGGGGTAACTTTGATATCTTAAATGGGAACCCCTATTTTTTATTACAGATATATAACTGATAATAGTGATAACTATGCAGTTCATTAGGAAAAGGTTTCTTGCGTGAACGAATGATCCCGAGTGTGAAGAATAGACGAGCATGAATGAATCGCACTATGAATGTGATGAGGCGAATGTGGTGTGTCAGGATAGGAATGTTTGGAGGAGATTGATTGTTGGTTGACTGTGTTTCTGGGTTCGTGCTACCCCACTAAGTAGAACATAGCGTGATGTTATGTATATATATTTATAAAATAACTACGTCAAATTTGTCATTCCTCTTTTCACATGGCAGCATATTAAAAATTTGCGGATATTTTTTGTACTTATACATAAAAAAATGCTGTTTCGCAACGCAAAAGTATAGTTCGGAATGTCACCACCATATAAACTTGCGAAAGCTTTTGGAATAAACAGTCCTATTTTTAAAGCATTTATTCAGAAACTATATTTATAATAAAAAGTATAGTTTCCGTAACACCCTTTTGCGTAGTAATAGTAATGAAAAGAAATTATAAAATGTGTAGCTAAATTTAATTCTAAAATAATAAATTTAGCACATTTGGTACACTATATTTCTATCCTAGATCAGATATAAGAACATTCCCGTCATTGGCCTGAAATAAGTTACTTTCGCTCCCAAAATTAGTAACAGGAATCCGTCTTTTCCGAGCAGATGTTACAAAAATTCAATTACTACTTTTGTAATATTAGATTAATTATTATGTGTTTCGATGTACATCGATTGTTATGTGTCATTCTGGGCACAACATATCAAAAACTCAGCCATTTTTGTCAAATTCCTTCAGAGATACAGGCTTAATACTGAAAAAGTGCTAAAAATAGCATGTTTGAGGGCCCCTAAAAAATTTTTTTTTAAAAAGTTTCGTTGGTGTTCCTCATTCTTTTGATTAAAAACTTAGAACCGAGCCGACAGAATTTATTTTTTTCGACCCACCCTAATATAAATAAAACAAGAATATAACACAATAAATTGATTTTATGCAGTTGTTACTTAAGAAAGACAGGAAAAGTACATATTCCGTTATGTCATTTATTATTTGTTTCTTCTTTCAGAGGAAGACAACTTAGTCATCCCCAAAGACGAAAATGATTTTTTGTTAAAGTTTCTTCGGCCCTGCAAATTCTATCATGAAAGCGCCTTCAAACTGGTAAGATCAAATATAAATCAATCAATAAATATTAATATGTTCTTTATTTAATTATATGTCTTTATTTACAGATGAAGCGATATTACAAGTTCAAGTTGAAGTATCCCAAATACAGTCAAGATTTACTGCCGAGTTCGTTAAAACCAACCATCAGTTCGGGCATCGCCAACTTTGTACCCAACAGAGATAAGACGGGATGCAGGATTATGATTGTTAACATAGGACGTAAGTACATTGTACAGCATATATTCATTTTATTTTCCAATATTTAAATCGTTCAGCCTTTTGTTTTTTAACCCCAAAGCTTACATTGAACAAAGACAAAAACCCCTTCAAATTTCACTACAATGGATCAAAACTTTTACGAGATTTACACCTTAAAATTTTATCTGGTTAAAGATCGTAGTACTCTGCAAACTCCATTAAATCCAGTAAGCTGTTTTCGACATCTCATCGAATTGTCGCCATTTTGGTGTGCATTTTTTATACTTCACTATTTAAACTAGAAAGAAGTACGTTTTAAATTTCGTTAAACCAATTGAGGACCATTATTTCAAAAGTAAAATTTTCCAATATTGA
This sequence comes from Poecilus cupreus, assembly GCA_963942605.1. Taxonomy (NCBI): domain Eukaryota; kingdom Metazoa; phylum Arthropoda; class Insecta; order Coleoptera; family Carabidae; genus Poecilus; species Poecilus cupreus. The sequence continues at coordinate 2,516,599 of OZ012733.1, read as the reverse complement.
GTTGTATAGTATACGCCAAGTTCATAAATTTGACTTCTATAATCCCTGCAATATCGACTGCAATAGTGAAAATCGCTTATGGTGAACAAGAGAAAGAAAATAGCTTTTATTTACAAGCTCTTTCGGTTTATAATCGCTTACAAGACGATCATAGAATTGACTTGGAAAATTTACAATTCGTACCGATTTTTCTAGGTATACTTACAAGAGCCGTACTTGTTAATATTGCAATATTAATAACACAATACATAACGAAGACCCTTCATAGAAAATTTTTAACGGAATTTGTAATGCTACCTATCACCGGATTACTTAGTCGTAATGAAATAGATTACGGTATTTCTTAGATTATCTGTGATAAAAACATCAATTTTAATAAAAGTTAGTAAATATAAAGTTCAGGCCATAATAAAAAAAGGAAGTGTATCGAATAAAGAACAAGAAAAGTTACTAGCTCAAGTAAAATACAAAAGCCCTTTTCGATAGATATTCAAATAATATTGTTCGTACAATAGAATGACTCTGGCAAACACTAAACAATGAAATTGAATTCCCATATAGTGAGACTTTATTACTAAGATGTTTAAAGACGATGGGGTTCACTTATAAAAAGTTAGGTAATAGGAAGAGCATTATGGAAGACCCGCAAATTGTAAGAATGAGAACAGAATATTTATCAAAAGTTGTGGAGTATCGAAGACCTGCTTTTAACAACAACAACAAAATATTATACTTAAATTAAATATAAAATTGTTATTTACTTTACAAGTGGGCAAAGTAAGGAATTACCCACGAGAGAAATTTTAGCTCACGAAGCCGAAGGCTGAGTGAGATAATTTTATTGAGTGGATAATTCCACTTTGCCCACGTGTGAAGTATAACGTTTTATTCAACACCTCTTAATAAATGAAAAATTTATTAAAGAAATATTATTTGACAGTGACATATGCTTAAATTTTCTAAATTAAAATGTCAATCGAAGTAGTTACCAAGGTGTTGTGTGTTATTATTATTGTTATAAATAAAAAAATACTCACTAGTGGCTTTCCTCAAAATTATACCCACTAGTGGATAATCTATTACTTTGCTTGTTTAAAATCGCCATAGTTATAGAGCATTTATTGAGGGGTGTTGGATAAAATAATTTTATCACATGGAAAATTATCAGCGAATAGAGTAATACGGCCCATGAGAAACAGCATCCAGTGAAACAGTTTGTTAGTGGTCATTCTTGCAAGGCATTTTTACTAAGAAATTTTCCACAATGAGTACTTCTCAGGCACTGATTTATATATAACACTAGATTGGGCATAAGCCGCTACGGTGCGTTCCCAATTGAACGCCGCCATAATGATCAAAATTGAGGTTTTGTGATACTTTAATATTTAAAAATCCATCTCACTTGTCTATGAGTATGACCCTAAAGAGACGTGGTGGTGAGCGCAGTGTAGAGAGAGTGAAGGCAGAGCTTCATATTGTGCACTTTACTTTACAAAAGTGTCACAAAACCTCAATTTCGCCTGTTCAATTGGGAACCCTTTCAAAATGTTGATCAAGACAGATTCCTGTTAAAATATATGGATGCACATTTTAATTTTCTTTAAATGAATGGAATTTTTTTTAAATCTTCGAAGATGTCAGAAATTTTTAAGAAGATATGTCCTAATGGCAGATACAGAAGGCCCTCCAGATTCAAAAATTACCTACACTGATGAATAAAAATAGCGCTTTTGTATATATATTTTTTTATTTTGTATGAAAAACTTACACTTTTGTTATATTTTGTATTTATAGAAAATGTAGTACCAAGTTATTATAAAGTAAAAAAAATTGTTTTGAAAATCTACATACATCTTGTGTTAATCAGAAAAGTTCTGTACTGAAAATTTCATGTTTTACTAGTTGAGTTTTAAAAAAGAACGTTCCTCAATTATATGTAGTTTAACGAGAATACGAAAGTTGACATTCAATAACTTTATGTTCTTGGTTTCTTTTCCTAGGAAGATTATATGTTGGATTTGCAAATTCCAGATAAACATTAGCATTTCAGGCTTAGATCGATCACTGCAATAAAGTTATAATCTCCGAATAAAAAAGGCATGTTTGTTTAATTTTTAAATCCATTACTTGGCTGGGTATATTTATTATACGTTTATAGAAATGAACAGAGACTTTTTAGGGTTTCTTATAATTGTACTTCTTATAGCAAAATACGTAAAGGTCATGTAACTTTCATGTTTTTTTCGTAGCCCAAATGTATGAAAAGAAATAACAAACCCCAGATCATGAAATAATTAAAACGTCAACTTTTATTCTCTATTTGAACTAAAGAACTAAACGCTGTTGCATAAGTTGCTCCAAAATGGATGCAACCCCAAATTTAATTGAATTCATTGGAGATGTTTAAGAAATACTTCGTTGTTGCTTGTTGTAAGGTGGCAGACTACTTCAATTTGAACCCAACAGTCTGAACTAGACAAAGATAGAAGCACGCCCAAATTTCATTAAAATACATTGAACCGTTTCATAATTTGCATTTATTTTATTGCTAAAAGTTGAATTAAAATAATTTACTTGGTTCATCTTCATTTGGTACTGGGCTAATACATATTTTAGTGAAACCAACAACAATCAACAAACCATTTAATAGATCGCTTTTCGAAAAATTTTCTTTCGTGTCTGACTAAAATATTAGATTTGTATGTAATTCGAAATGGTTTAAACCTTGAAGTAACGTTATGCTAATATTGGTGTATGACGCAGGTAAATGGAACCCGAAGGAAGTGAAGTTAACGGAGCTGTTCCGTTGTATTATGATGTTCATCGAGATTGCCATGGCCGAACCCAAAACGCAGTTGGGTGGTGTACAAGTCATCTTCGACATGGATGGACTCAGTATGAATCAGGTCTGTCAGTTTGGGCCCATCTTCGCACGGACTCTCTTAGAATGGGTGCAGGTGAGGAATTAAAACACCACCTAAATTTTATACAATTATATAAACACTTCCACTTTTGATTTACTGATTTTATAAGAAACGAGTAATTGATAAAGAATTACAATTATTCATAAATTTATCACGTGGAAGTGCTTTCATAAGAAAGTCTGCATGTTGATTTTCAGATTCATTAGACCAATAAAAATGACTTACCATAATTTGTGAATTAGTTAAAATTTTTCTTCTTAATGAACTACGATATATTGTTATGGTTTATCCTAATCTTTTCGAATTTCTTTCATTAAACGAGCCATTCTGAAGTAGATCTTCGATGGTAAATTTAAAAATCTGATGTGCCCGGCACATAACCTCCCGCCTAATACAATTCTTAAACGCTACAAAATAGTATTTGAGGATACAGAAAAATACCTTCTTATATGTTTATTTTCAATTTATATTTCGTATTTTATTATATTTTTGATATATATTGTACATGGAAGGCAAGATTTATCAAATTAAATTTCTTTATATTTTTATTATCTCCAAAACTAATGAAAATTAATAAAATTAGTATAATCAAAACAGATGTAAAATTAAACATTTTACAGTTTTCATAAATTGTTGAAAAATTAAATTTAACTGTGTTTTTTTCACGGAAAACTCTTAAGGGCTTCTAGTGAACTGCTACTTTCGGTTTACCAATTTTATCCAAAATCTGCTCTGCTCTTCATATAAATATAAAAAAAAACAACACACACACATACACACACACGCGCGCACACACACACACACACACACACACACGCACACATGCACACGCACACGCACACGCGCATACACACACACTCTGTCAGTTTACTGTCAGACTTTAATGTGTTGTTAAAATCTGTGTTCCTCGTGAGCCTGTGTTTTATAATATGTATGTATAAATATTATGGTTGCTATTCACAGGTCTATACTAAGTGCTACTAACTAGAACATTTTAAAATTTGGCACTGTTACTTTGCAAAAGTAGTTGATTACTTCGGAGATCAACAATTTTTTCATAGCAACAGTGTTAAATTTTACAATTCCTTAGTTAGCAGCCCTTAGTATAGATCTGTAAATAGCAACCATGTGTTTATTGCAACAAATCACGTCTAAAATGGCGGCACGTGTGATGCAACACGTATTGCATTTTCTATTCAACAAAAATTAGTATCCCATATAAACGTTGTTGCATAGTGATCTAGTAATATTTTTAATGACGTGCGTCTTCTCCAAAATCATTTACATACATGCATCCAGACATCATGGCGAAAATATTAAAATCGTATTGTAGACACCTAAAACGTGCTTATTCATTGAAAACTTACTCACTCACAATTGAAATTTATTAGCATTCTTGATGCCTGTAGAATATTTTTACAATGTTACTGTTACATAATTGATATCTATTGCGTAGATTAGTAGTTAACTCTAGCATTCTGAGCTGATCATTCTAATTTTATGTATATTTTCCAGGAATGTATACCACTAAGATTGAAAGGCATCCATATAGTGAACGAACCCCGCATATTTTCTGTGCTATTCGCAGTCTTCAAACCTTTCATCCACGAGAAACTCCGAAAGCGAGTAAGTGGAGCTTCCGCTTTGTTCTGTGTTGTATAGCATAATTTACCCCGTTGTTATAGATCATGTTCCACGGCAGCCAGTTTGACAAACTGGTAGAGAGTTTTGGAGCGAGTGCCCTTCCTCTTTGTTATGGAGGAAAGATGGACATCCCGGACTATCCTGCTGAACTGCTGGCGGAGCTGTTGTGCTACTATGAAGACGAATTTAAGAGTGAGTATACATGATATCCATTGACGTTTTACTTGAGAAATTAAAGTTTTATATCAGTTTTTAACTGTTACTGGACATGTGAAATAATAGTTATTTACTTTACAAGTGAGCAAAGTAAGGAATTACCCACGAGAGAAATTTTAGCACACGAAGCCGAAGGCTGAGTGAGATAATTTTATCGAGTGGGTAATTCCACTTTGCCCACGTGTGAAGTATAACGTTTTATGCAACACCTCTTTATAAATGAAAAATTTATTAAAGAAATATTATTTGACAGTGACATATGCTTTAAATTAAATTAAAATGTCAATCGAAGTAGTTACCAAGGTGTTGTGTGTTATTATTATTGTTATAAATAAAAAAATATTCACTAGTGACTTTCCTCAAAATTATTCCCACTAGTGGATAATCTGTTACTTTGCTTGTTTAAAATCGCCATAGTTATAGAGCATTTATTGAGAGGTGTTGGATAAAATGTTTTATCTGAATTAGTTACAAACTTTAACAGTCAACGTTTGCTTCAAACTTTTTCACTAAAATAATCTAGAAAGTAATATTTACGGATGAACTAATTTTCTATAACACTGTTTTGGAAACTGGGCATTCCACTACTAAAAATTGTTATGGAATCACTAACATTCCATACGCGGCGTATGGAATATTTTCGACGAATCAGAACCGCTTATTAGCGCGACATATGAAGTATCTTGATTCAATTACTATGGTTACGTCTGTTTGTTTGAATTTGATTTATTTGAGTTTGACGTTTTCAACAGTTTTATATTTGTATTTTTGTATAATTTCCAAAACCTTTTTATAGAAAGTATAGTCTACAACAGCATGTAACGGAATGGCCTATCCCACGCTCGCAAACCGTAGCCCTCGCCTTTGGCTCGGGCTACAAACTTTTTACTCGCGTGGAATATGTGCCATTCCATTACTTGTTGTTGAATATACTATTCAATATCAAATGAAAATTCGCTTTTACGTGTCCAGTGCAAGCTATTTAAAGATGAGTTAATAGATAATAGTAATCGAAAAAATATCAGTTATTGCATTATGTTTATTTTATTTTTTTCATAATAGTTATTTACTTTACAATTGGGCAAAGTAAGGAATTACCCACGAGAAAAATTTTAGCACACGAAGCCGAAGGCTCGGTGTGATAATTTTATCGAGTTAGTAATTCCACTTTGCCTACGTGTAAAGTATAACGTTTTATCCAACACCTCTTATAAATGCAAAATTTATTAAAGAAATATTATTTGACAAATGATTTAAATTTTCTAAATTTAAATGTCAACCGAAGTAGTTACCAAGGTGTTGAATGTTATTGTTATTGTTATTGTTATAAATAGAAAATTACTCATTAGTGACACTTCTAAAAATTATACCCAATAGTGGGTAATCTGTTACTTTCCCTGTTTAAAATTGCCATAGTTATAGAGCATTTATTGGGAGGTGTTGGATAAACAATATTACACTATAAATTAAGGTTAGAAAAGTGATGTTTTACTGAACGATTATGATTGCTCGATTGTAAAGGAGAGCAAGTTGGTTCAAGACATATTAGTAAAGTAAAACCACTTTTCTATTTCTAAACAAAAACAATGTTTTTTAAGTAAACACAAATATTATAAATATGACAATAACAATTTTATCTCCTGCTGAAAAATTGATTTGGTGAAGATGGAAGTCCACGAAAATCAATCACAATGTACTTTCATTTTTGTGGAAGACATTTTAAATATAACTAAAGAAGCATTATCATGTTTATTCCCAGAAAAATTGTAAAGAAAGATGTAATGACTATTACAATTTATTTTTTCTACCATCACTACTGAAAATTACACTCCACACTAAACAAAGCTTAAAAATTGCATATTTCGCAAAGTCATATGGAAAAGCCTGCGCAATTATTCCACACGTAAGTGTGACCAACTTACTAGTAATATAATACTGTATGATATTAATGTGTCATGTATAATTACATTTATATATTATAAAATAATTAATAATTATTTCAGAGTTTATATAAATATTGAGATTACAAAGAAAATACAATATCAATTTTATAATAAACTGTCTGTAGTTTTGATATTACAATTTATAGATTTATAGTTGGTCACACTGCGCACATCTGCATTTGCGCCGAATTCATGCTGTAATCATAAACGTTAAATAGCTTGAGTTTGAGAATTATTATTAAATCTTGACAAAAGTGAAATCGTAGAAAAAGTATAGTATGCAACTCGTGCAGAATTACCTATTTCATGCTCGTGTGATTTCAGCACTCTACTGCGTCTCGTGATATAACACTCACAACTCGCGTGAAATAGATAACTTTCTGCACTTGTTGCACAATATACTATTGCTAATGTAGAGTATATTAAATAGTAAAGTGTGTCGAATTTCGTTGCTATGCTGTGGAGTAACACTTTACTAAATTATTTTGAGTGCAGCATTACTATACAAAATGCGAAAAGTTAATTTTTGTATTAATCTAATTACAAATTCAACTGCTTTTGGATATAAAGATGAGCGAAGGAGATAATGTTCCAACTGATAGATAAATTAAATTTTATATTTTCAAATAGCAGTAAAACATGAAAAATTGCTAATTATAATCAAACATCCGAACATCTCATACGAGCGTATACACCATATTTAGCATGTTTTGCTTCACTAACTTTTTAATAAAGATTGGCAGTACTTTACTTATGAAAATATTGAAATATAAATTATTGTCGGCAATGTAGACGAAAAGTGAAAATATGTTTATTTCTGTTACAGAGGCGAATGCCATTGGTTACTCATCTAAAGAGAAAGTGATTACGTCCAGCTGAGAGTTGGTCCATACCATCACAAGCAAGCAAAGAATGAATTATCTAAGAAGTTCCGAAAACAGGATTTTATAACATATATTTGTTAATTGTTTTGTTAACTTAAATAACTATTAATATTGTGATAATTAACTAGTTACTTAGTACTAAGGGGTATTTTAATAACGCACAATTTTATAATTCATGTATTACTTGTGTAGATATTTAAATAATTTTCCAAATAAACAATATATTGTTAAAAATTTGTAGAAGTTTTGCTCTAGCAGTATTTAATCTTTATTCTTAGACATTAATTTTCCTCTTTCTTACTATTTATAACAAATGCTCGTACCTGAGTAACGAAATTAAATTTTCTGTCACAGACGTAACGAAAAGGAAATGAGGGTCATACTATAAAATTTGAATCAACTTTCTTCTCTGAGAAAAGCTATTTATTATTTATATTATATGTTGGTCCCGGAAAAAGTGAAATATAAGAAATTAAATTGTTACAAAAATCAGTGATGCCATGGACCAATTAAAACAATAATTAAAAAATAAACGCACTTCCATTTGCTCTATTACCTCATTTACCAAATTACATTGTTGTAATCAGCTATTGACTTATTTTAATTTTCGGCATAAAACTATTTAATAGTTTCTACTTTTTCTTGTATTGAGTACTTTACAACAACGGTATTTAATAAGTTTAAACGATATCTCCCCTTCCGGACAATGAAAATTTATGTACAATGTTATCAATTGAGCTTCCAAAATTAAAATACGCTAACTAGTGGTAGAAAGCTAAACTAACCGTAAGGTACATAAATTTCATTGTATTTTGAAATTAATTGTTATTTTGTTATATTAATAACAATAGTAGTTATGTTAAGAGTAGTCAAATGTAAATATAACATTTGTTTAAGCCATATTATTTAAATAAGATGTAAAATTGAAAGGTTCATTGTATTTGTAAATTATAGGTTAAGATTGAATTTTCTCAAAAAAAAAAAAAAAAAAACTATAAAAACAAGAAAATTTGTAGTGTGTATGGCAACAGTTCTGCTGCCAACAAAAGCAAACTACCAATACTAATGCAAGCATTCGCCATCATAAGATATCATATAAAATGAATTTGACATGTGTACCTTTTGGGAATTGTGATCAACGCCATCTCTTGATAAATTGGAAGCCCAATAGATGCAGAATTTTTTTCTCTACATAAAATCTAAATAAACTTTTGTGCTAATAAAATTATGGGAGCAAATAATTGCACACTAAGAATTTACCATTGAAATTCGAAGCACCACCCTGTGAACGTGAATAGTCAGTGCAGCGATATTTTTTCTTGTTTTCCATAGCGACGTGTAGAAATGTTCTTCCGCTTTTACAAGAAAACTATTAGGAAAATCAAATATTTCATAGGGACAATTTTGTAGCAAATTAAATTTTGAATAACTTTTAACTGAAACTTTTCTTTATAAAATGCATCTGCTTTGAGTTTTTGGTCAAAAAACGCGAAAAATTCTGTATATCTCAAAACGCTGTACGTTGCTGTTGGTAGCGTATGTGACATATGTTTTCTGACTTCAAAGCGTATAATTTTCCATTATAAAATCTCAGAGTAATAAGTTCATTAATGAAACAAACTACACGGATGTCAACAAATATAATGGAAAGCGTGGCAACGTCGCATACCAGATTAAAGTCCGCGGGAAAATTTTAATGTGCCGGAGAAATTATGCTCAACTCACGATTTGTGTAACTTATATTAGTTGCATTTGATAATCAAATCATTACTTTTTGAAGTAATTATTGAATTCAATGGAAAATTTATGTCGTTACTTCGGATATTCTTATGTCAGAGGTTCGACGTTTGATATTTGACGTCTGACGAAGTAAGGCACTAGAATATATGAGTATTCTCATCCGCCATTTTGGGTCCAAGTGTCATAAATAAAACAAATTATTGGAATCCAGTTACTTTAATTCTTTTCTGTCAAATTTGAAGTTGATATTGATTAATAATTGTGATATATCATTCTCTTAATTATTATATTTCATATCTAACAGGTAAGTGTACAGAATACTTTCTAATATATTACCGTATGATTTGTGTAGTTGGATTTTACAGAATTTCAAGAAATATGTTTTCAAATTTGACAGATACTAATTTTAAATGTTTTTTTTTTAAGTAACTGGATTCCAATAACTTGTTTTATTTATGACATCTGGACCCAAAATGGAGGACGAGAATACCTACATACTTCTAGAGCTCTAGACGAAGTGATCGTTTGAAAACACGACGTTGCCACGTTTAGCACCGTCGAAAGACATGCATAAATTGTGACATCTAATAGTTATTTACGATACAAGTACGTAAAGCTAGTCTTTAGTCACGAATCATCATCAATGGCTCGACAGCCCTAAGCGGGCCAAGGCCTCAAGTACCACGGTACTTGTCTCGTAACCACTCATCTTAGTCACGAATAGGTCAATTAAAAGACGAGCGCAGCGAGTGTTTTAAGACCCCTGAGTGACTAAAGACGCTTTACGTATGTGTATCGTACAATATTTTATCTACGGTATAATAAAAAACCCCAAGAAATATGAAAAAATATTTTTATCCAACACCTCTCAATAAATGCTCTATAACTATGGCGATTTTAAACAAGCAAAGTAACAGATTATCCACTAGTGGGTATAATTTTGAGGAAAGCCACTAGTGAGTATTTTTTTATTTATAACAATAATAATAACAAATAACACCTTGGTAAATACTTCGATTGACATTTTAATTTATAAATTTAAAGCATATGTCACTGTCAAATAATATTTCTTTAATAAATTTTTCATTTATTAAGAAGTGTTGGATAAAACGTTATACTTCACACGTGGGTCTCAGCCTATGGCTTCGTGAGCTAAAATTTCTCTCGTGGGTAATTCCTTACTTTGCCCACTTGTAAAGTAAATAGTTATTATTTATGAAGTTGGATCACATTATTAAATAATAAGATTGCCATGATAACATAAGCCGATTTTTGCAAATTTGGCGTATTTAATAATTTTAATCACTCGTTGCTCGGCAACCCGTGACTAATGGGACCGTGTTACTAAACAACCGTTTAACAAACTTGAAACTAACAGTTAAACATCAATTGTACACGCTATCGTACATAAACAAACTTAATTCGATTTTCGTATAAAATGTGTAATTTTAGTGACAAATGATAACAAATAATTGAATAATAAAAAAATTAATTAATATGAAAATCATCTTACTTATGCAGCAAAAAACGTCAGAAGCACAAATATATGTATAATAAAAACTTGCAATTTCATAAGTTTCACGCTGCAAACAGTCATCAATTCTTACACTATGACCTTCAAAAAAAATTGTATGGAACTTAATTTACAGATTAAAATCAGTAATTTCTATTTGCTAAACTAAATTATATTGCATAGTTGATATGAAATGAAGCACGATTTTAGCAAAATAGAGATTGTGAGTCGTGTCAAAAGTGCTAGTGTCAGAATTGTACTTGTAGATTTGCAGTACCAGATGAAGGCCAAACTTTCCATTCCTCTTTGGACACTAGTTAAATAACTATTAATTATATCCTATCGTTCCTTTTAAATTCCTAAAATAGTTGTCACACATAATTACTCCTTTTGCTCTTCCTCTACTAAAAACATTGGCTGGAACCACGAGCTCTGTTTTTGGTTGTTTTAAGAGCAGTGTTTTAAGCTCTGTTTTAGCGCTGTACAACGTTCTAAAATTATTTTATAAAATAATAATAATGGTAGATAATACATTTCTCTCTAACTTCTATTTGAAGCATTTTTACCTCCCGCCTACCTTTAGGTAAGGGAGGTATTGTTTTTGGTCAAAAAATTGGGTAGTGAGTTTTCAATGAATAAGCACATTTTAGGGTCCCTACAATACGATTTTACTATTTTCGCGATGATGTCTGTATGTATGTATGTATGTATGTATGTATGTGTGGGTGTGTGTAGTCTGTGGCAATTTTTTCGTCTCGCATAACTCAAATACCAAAAAATACAATTTTGTGAATTATTGCTTCTTATATTTAAATGAAGAGCTGATTAGATTTTGGATAAAATTAGTCAACCGGAAGTAGCAGTTTACTTGAAGCCGTTAACAGTTTTTCGTGAAAAAATTTTCTTTTTCAACAATTTATGTTATTTTGAAAGTTGAAGAATATTTAATTTTTCATGTGTTTTGATTACACTATTTTTATTAATTTTCATTTGATTTAGAGATAATAAAATATAAAGAAATTAGATTTCACAAATCTTGCATTCCTAGTACACCATGAAAATATTTTAAAAAATTTGAATTTTTTCGAAATGTGACACATGTCATTGTGATTGTGATGCTGTTTTCTTAGTGAAATATATGTCAAAAAATTTAATAAATATACGAAAGAAAATTAAAATTATCAAATATAAATAGAAAATAAACAAATAAGAAGGTATGTTTCTGTATCATCAAATACTATTTCGTACCGTTTAAGAGTAGTATTGGGTGGGAGGTTATGTGCTGGACACATCAGATTTTTTTTTTTTTGCTTAAAGAAGTGCATGTTTCTAACTTTATTTTCAACAGTTAATTCAGATAAGATCGGTAGTGACAAATCACATCCCAATCACACGAAAATGATTGTCCGGGATCCGGTAACATAAGAAGTGCCGTCATCACGAAATTCAATTTTTTTTCTATAAAACTATAGTAAAAGATCATACGAACAAAATAAGTTATGTATGAGACTAAGTTTGTCAAGCCGAAAAGATGTTAAATGAAATTAATAATTATTTAAAAACAGTAATGTTTTACCGTCATTGCGGAAATTACTTATACTTAGAGTACGTTTTAGGAAATTTTTTGCTCTTTCAGAAAAACTTTATTACCTATTATACCGGAATCACCTGTCATACTTATTTAAAGGAGGCGTCCAGTAGGTAGTAAAATTTCGCCATTATGGCGTAGAAACAGTGTGTCATAAAAGACGATATATTATTTTGTTCATATGATCTTTTACTGTCGATTTATACAAAGAGAAATATGAGAAAAAACCGGAATAAACAAAATTCACATTAAAAATTGGTTTCCGATGAGAATTTTATATTCATATGTATTTGAATTTACATATTTAATAACAATTTGCTTTATTTTTAATAAATATAACATGACCTAACATTACACAAGTACAATTCGATTAGAACATCATTAAGTATAAATAGAAAATAAACAAATATGAAGATATTTTATTTAATATTATTTATATTATTTAATGTTATTTTAAAATTATAAAAATGCAAATTATCCAGAATTTCTTGATGCTCTGGCTAGCTTAGATTGGCAACAGATCAACAGTAAAGATCTAAATTATTATTGACATGAACACCAGAAAAAAAATAATTAGAAGCGAAAGAAATTAAAGAAAATAAAGTAACTCAAATAAAGACTAATTTAACAAAATAGAAGAAATTCGAAGACAAAAGTAATAATACTTGTACAATATGCAACGACGTCTATGATAAATAATGAGTTATGGTATTTTTAAATCATTATAATTTGAGACTGTATTGCAGAGAGACGGAAAGAGAAAGAAGAGATAAAATTTACTTATTAAATTATAAAGGAACAGGATAAATCTAGATAGAAATCATTTTAGAATAAAGAAAACGTATAATATAGTTTGTTTGTTTTTTTAGGTTAACTTATATAATGTAATTACCTTAGAAATAAGATGTAAAAATTTGTATAGATTGTAGGCCGAAAGACATGAATAAATAAATTAACTAACTAACTATAATCTATTAAACGAACACTTATATGCCCGGTTTTATAAACAAAAATTTAATCTCGAATTTCAAAATCTGCGATTATATTTAACTCGATATTATATATAATCGCGTTTTATAAAGACACTAGAATATCGAATTACAAAACTCAGGATTATTTAATAAGTAATTGTGAATTTACCAAAACCAAACATCATTTGTTTGCTGTCAGTGAAGCTGCAAGCTGTCAGTTACACAAAATGGACGCAAGCGCAAAACGTGAAAAGTGTAAAAACTATACGGAAGAGGAGAAAGTTGAATTATTGAAAAGTAAGTAATGTATTATTAATAGAATATAATAAATTTTTGGTAGATTGAATGTTTACACTAAATTTTTAATAGAATAAAATAATAGTTTGGTTATGTTGTAGGTATTCTCACATAATTGAAAATAAGCAAACTGAGGAATTTTCTGCAGGATGTAATACTTCTAATAACTCTGTTAGAAAGTCTATAACGTTGTTTGAAATCTACGTCATCAAATTCCGTAAAGGGATTTTTACGAGACCGAAATCTTCGTGGTCGTCGCTTAAACAAAATCTCAACTGGTTCTTCAAAATCTGATAGTGAGTTTAAACTAATCAAACTACTTGAAGACATATTTTTACTGAAAATTAATATTAAAGTAATATAAGTGCTTTATTTAGTTTGATACTGTTGTAAATATTTAGGTTTGGTTTGGTTAAATTAAGTACAGTGTTAATGTATAGTGATGTTCACATTCCAAATAAGAACTTGTGAGTAATGTACGAATAACAAACTAACAAACAAATATGAAAACTTATTTTAAAGTTTATACATACTCGTATGTTGGATAAGGGATGTATTGTATGTAAATTTTCAAGTGTACGATTTACAATATAATTGTGTAATATTGTTAAACTGTCAAAAATAAACTTTATTAACTTACTCTTGTACTTTAAAACAAGGCATTATTTAAAATCAACGGAAGAAAATGCACTTCTCACTCCATAAAATATTGATATGTCAATATAATTCGCCAATAATATCGAATTACAAAATTCTGAATTATATTGCCATGTAATCTACTATTTCGTTTTATAAAACGCAAAAATCATATACTCTTGGATTAAATGAGAAATAATTCGCGGTTACGAAATCCAACTAGATATTCATTTTTATACAACGCGTTTGTATATAAAATCTTGGATTTTAATTATAATCTAGGATTCAATATTTAATTCGCTTTTATAAAACCGGGCATGAATTATTTTTTATATAATCGATTGTTTGATTAATCTAATAATAGATTATTTGATCATTTGATTAATCGGTTATTATACATATTCGGTTATTGATTATTGAAAACCATAATCGAACCGTCCTAGTTCAAGTTTCAGAGCCATGTCATCGGAGAGATGGGTAGCCTGTTGTAGCAGTACTAATGGAGAGTGTGCCAACCTACCGCCCGGGGGGGAGGGGGGGGGGGAGGAGGAGGTGTTGCTCACTGCTCAAGGATCACAATTACACAATTATAACTTAAGGGAGGGGACACTGGCACTCAAAATAACTCTAACTGGGCACTTGTCGCGCATAAAGCGTGGATTACACGATGAAGTTTTTCTTTTCTAGTGATTTTAAAATGACATTTGATAGCTAATTCGCCTACTACAAAACAATCGGTTAGATGGTACATACATACATACATACATAACGTCACTCTATGTCCCACTTAGTGGGGTAGCACGAACCCAGAAAAACAGTCAACCAACAATCAATCTCCTCCAAACATTCCTATCCTGACACACCACTTTCGCCTCGTCCACATTCATAGTGCGATTCAAACATGCTCGTTTATTCTTCTCACTCGGAATCATTCGTTCACGCAATAAACCATCAATCATACCCAACCAGTTATTCCTCGGTCGCCCGCGCAATCGTTCACCTTCAGTCTCACCCACATATATTAGTTTCATCAACCTTTCATTCGCTCAACATGTACAAACCACCTCAACTGACTCACTCCCACTTTCTTAACAACATAGATGGTAATGCGGTAAAGCAATAATATGTAAGTGTACGGCCAATTTTTTAAAGAAATTTAAAGATATTACCTTATATTATGTTTTTCGATTCATCTATCTCTCCTACACTTGCGTAATTGTGCGAGAGAGAAAAATTTTAAAGCAAATTGAAAAGAAAAACTTCATTGTATATCGCACGCTTAAGACATTGACACTGGTTAAAAATTTTCTGGAACATTGACATTCGCTGATTAGGGAGGAACCGAATTGAAATACTTAAGAACTGGAACTTTCCAGAAGCGACTAATTATGAACCATTTACTTAGTTTACCGTTTATTACAACAGTTAAGAATTAACATGTTATATTCATATCTAACTCATGGTTTTGATCTGGATTATATAAAGAATTAGGTTTCATTAGGTTGGTTTGGTTGTTCGCATCAATCTTTGAAACAAACGGTTGACCATGCACCCTCCGGCCAGATGTTCGGGTCCACTGCATGGTGTAAATTATTTTCAAGCAGCGTTACTTTGAATGAGGAATATAGTTTAGGATATTTTGATTGGAGTTTTTCTACCGTTCCCTCAGGGAATGTGTTTTTCAAATAATTTTGCTCATCGTTATCTGACATGTCGGGATCTAATCTGCAAATGAACAGATTTAGGAACCGCTTTCAGATTAATACTGTTTTAATTTGTAGCATTGACCTTTTTCTCAATTATTATATTGTTTATGTTATTCCGTGGCATTGTCCTTTTCTCATAACCTGGAGACTGTGGATTTGTTACTTATCTCACTCCTTTTACAGCAACTTGGTGATATTACTTCCTTCATAAATTTAACGCAAGGGTTTTCTATTAAAATAAACAATACAAATGCTGCAAGTACAGATAGTGCCAGTTGCAAAATTGTCTGACAAACCTAAAACAGTTCAATACAAAAAAAATTCCAATTATTTTCAATTATATACATAATAATTACCCAATAATATATTGTAAATGCAGTAGGAGTTCTTTGCGAGCCAACATCAGCTAATTGAAAGGCGATCTGTGTTAGGTAAACACTAAATGATAATTTCGATAATGGAATCAATGGCTTCCAATAAAAAAATTGTTTCGCTGTAATAATACAACCATCAATATTTCCTGGTCAGTTTGAACCACGGTGTAAGAAGAGAGGTGTGTCAACTCTCCAATATGGGGATATATTGTGTCGTTAGTTCTTCACTTTTCCGTGCGGGGCGCTAGTGTCGTTAGAGGGTAAAATAGCAACTCTATATATTTTTATCTACGATAGTGTGTAAAATTGATGTTTAACTGTTAGCTTCAAGTTTGTAAAACAGTTGTTTAGTAACACGATCCCATTAGTCACGGGCAGTCACGGGTTGCCAAGCAACGAGTGATTAAAATTTTTAAACACGCCAAATTTGTAAAAATTTTGTTATCATGGTAAACTTCTCATTTAATATTGTGATCCTACTTCATAAATAAAAATATGTTTTTTATATTTTTTGGAGTTTTTCATTATATCGTAGATAAAATATTGTACGATACACATACGTAAAGCGTTTTTCGTCACTCAGGGGTCTTGACCCATTCGTGATTAAAGACTAGCTTTACGTACCTGTATCGTAAACAACTATTGCAAAATTATAAAGCTTCTTTATTTCTCATTAAAATAGTTCTTATTCACTATAGTCCTAATATGATCAATACAGAAACTATTCACGTTATTATTAATTAAGAATCGTACACAGAAAGAATGCCATGAAAGTGTTTAAACAATCAGATTAGTTGCTGTCAGATCTTTAATAATTATTATTTGCTCTTTTATCTAATTTATCAGATTTTTTGTTATATTTAATTTAGTTTGTTGAATTGATGTTCAATACTAACATTTTTTTATAAATATATGTATTGTTTTAATTTCATATGGCACACTTTCTGTGTGTGATTCTTTATTAATAAAAACATGAATAGTTTCCGTACTGATCATTTTAGGACTGCAATGAATAACAACTATTTTAAAGAGAAATAAATGTTCTTTAAAATTTTGTATAAATATATAGGATGTTCCGTTAAAAAATATAAAATTGCATATCATTGCGCGAAAATGAAACACCCGGTAGAAAAACATATGCTGCAGATACGTTGGCATTTTAATGTAAAATAAGTTTAATTTGAAATTGTTTTCGGTAATATGTAAAATAATAGCATAAAATAAAAAATACAGATCGATGGACCAACCTGTATAAACTATCGGAATTTTGCCGGAACATATTCAATCCATTTTTCAAGCTCTTCATGATTAGACGAAATGTGCTTACTTGTGTAACAGTCACTTGAACAATTCTCGACAAAACACTTTCTCCCCATGATAGCTTAAAGACGTGTAAATATGTGACATGGACCGGCCGGTGGCCGCCATTTTATCCTCGATGCGGCGATTGCAGCGCCTGTGGGGAATAATGTAACTAACGATGTACGGTTGACTCCGTTCGGCGAATAGCTAAGGAGTCGACACACCTCTCTTCTAACACCGTGGTTTGCACGTAACTTGTGTTGTTAAACTGTTTATTAATACGTACGCATTAATTTGAAAGTAAATGCAAGTATTAGCATGCCGCCGGCTATGGCAAATGCTGGTCTCTGTAAAGCCGTGTACAAAGCAGCTTTCAGCACGTTCTGTGGCACATAAGGGTTGTATAAAAAATGTCCACCAAATAAACAAACGCAAATTATTACTGTAGCTGCTAGAGTAATTATCGTAGAAGATACCTGAAATTAAAATATATATAAGAAAGCTAAAAAATTTGATATAAAAATTATTTGCTAATTTAACCAGTTTCATCTTTCTTAATAGTTCTAAAGATCTCGAGAAATATACATCGAATGAAAAAAAAAATATCAAAAAACACATGATAATAGTTATTTATGTATCAAGGCACTGAAATTCAATATTTTTATCACGAATATGGGATTCAGTTGCCGAGGCCCGTAGGGTCGAGGAAAATAAATCATTTGAGTGATAAAAAGGAACTTCAGTGCCGAGGTACATATTAAGTTTTATTTGATATCTAAAATTCGACAAAACTGTAAAAAAATTACAATATAGGTTAAGTTCATACATTATGTCAGTTATCAATTGAAACTGACATTCAGTGCTGTAAACCTTGAGAAGTGAAGTTATCGTAAATAACACTCAAAATTATGTTTTGTCCTCAATTTCGTCATCGGAATTAATTAATTAATTCTTCTTGCAAACTTTGTTTCATGTTACTTCCAAATTTACTATAGTACGTCAATATATCTGCAAAATTATCCTAATGTACAATAATTATTTAACGGTTGCCAACACTGGGTTGCTCAAAATCGTCGTATAATGGGTTACTTTAGTGACGATTTCTGAGCTTTTAATGACGATTTTTGAGCACTTTAGTGCCGATTTCAAATAAAGTCTATTTTTTGGCTGGATTGTAGATATAAATAAAACTATTGGAATTCAGGCAATATTTATTTAATACTACCTCGACCGGTCTTGTATATGGCATATGTCTTCTTCAGGAGGTGGTATTAATAGAGACTTATACAAAACATGTTAAAATATGAATAAATAAATAAATATGAACAACACAACAAGGATGAATCTCTTCGTCAGAATTTAAAACAATAAATACTTAATAATAAATAAAATATAGTCAGATAAAAATAAAACGTTGCTTTTCCACACAACGGGAAAAAATTGTTTTGTATTAGTCTAAATTAATACCACCTCCTGCAGAAGACGTATGTGGTGTCGAAACCGGTCCAGGTAGTATTGAATAAATTTTAGCTGAATTCCAGTAGTTATATTTATAAAAAAAAAAACACGTGTTCAATATATTTCAAAAACCTATCTTGGTCTTCAAGCACAAACCTCCACCACAAGCCCCTGCTGGTATGTCTTAAATGGGAACCGCGACAATAATTATTTTTCTGGTTACAGCGCCATTTATCGCGAATCGGAAAAAGTTTCATACAAAACCTACTGAGTTTTGGCTGTCTATCTGAATGTACAATAAAAATGGAGGTTCCCATTTAAGATTTTAAAGTGGCCCCTCGCCCCACCCCCAGAGAGTGCCGGTGGAGCATCGTACTTGGTGACAAGATAGGTTTTTGAAAAATATTATACATGTGTTTTAATTTTGTTTTTTGAATCTTTGTGTATTTCTCGAGATATTTTACCTTCTCGGAACTTTTTGAACATTCAACACATACAGGTTGTTTCCATTAAAACAACCCGCGCTTTTTTGGGCAAAATAATTATTTTAGAGAAAAAAAGTTATGTTTAGAAAGAAAATTCAACCAGTGGTTCTCAAACGGTAGAATAATATTTTTTTTAATGTAACCTATATACATTTTTAGTCCATTAGATAGAGATTTTTTTTATATTTCAACGATATAAATATGATATGGGATTGTATGACAATTATTTCGAGAAAAATCAAGTATAATTTTACAATATACATATTTGAGTTATGTGCTACTTACAAATGAGATTTTTAATTTCTTGTCCTTGAGCTTAAAATATCCAAAGCCCATAATCATTCCTAGAATGTATGAAGACATTCTAGTATAAACTGGAACATAAAGAGATTGAAAATTTTCATTTTTTCTTATAATAGACATAAACCTGAAATAAACCATGCAAAATTATTTAAAAATGTATAGTAGTTAACGAATATTAAACTTACGTGTTAAAATGATAAAAAACCGGTTCTTTTTCAGCTACATATACTAGCAAGAACGGTATTAAAACAGAAACAAAAAAAATTGTTGATAAAATTGTCCAACACAAAGTACTATTCTTTTCTATAAGATAATTTAACGGAATAGATAAAAGAAATAATTGAAAATCTGCAGCCAGATACCATCCTTGAGGAACACACTATCAAAAAAAAAAAATTATGATTGTTTTTGCTTTAATAAATAATAAGATTTCATACCATGTTTTCAACGTCAATGTAGTTATTGAGTAATAGTAGATTTGTCCACCAGGTTTTGTCACAATAATTTTTTTCACCTCCGATTACTTTTACCCACAACGGTCCGGAACCCATTTTATAATATAAAGTGGAATAAAAAAATGATACTACTGCAAATGCTGGTACAAGCCTAAAAAAATCTTTCATTTCAAAACTAAGATTAGTTAGTGTTAAATATCCTCAAATGAATTTAGAGAATAACATTCTTCAGACTAGACTTGTTTGCTTATTACGTCTATCACCTACCTAAAATATCTTAAAATAATAGATCGTACAATGTTGACTTCTTTCTTCTCAGATTGTGCTAAGTAACTGTACGTGTTTAAAACTGCCCCAATTAAGAAGAATATGTCAATTAACAGTTCTCCTCGCAAGATTAACATGGCGAGCAAGGATCTATTTTCCTAAAACATGTTTGGTAAAATAATCTAGGAGAAAATAAAAAATAATTATTTATGTACCTTCTCAATGACGTCATAATTAAAAATGGGACCAATCAACTTGAAAACAAGGCTATGTCCAAGAAGTATCATGTACATTAACAGACATTTTGTGCCGTAAAATATTCGAAAGTTTTTATTTTTATCATCTGCTTTGCTTAAATCAAGAAAATTTTCTTTTGCTGAGAAACAAAGTATTATTTTCATCGTTTTGTTTCCTAAAATGAAATGTTTTTAATAAAATGATTTTATCTCTACCCGAGTTATTTCCCCTCCACTTTCAAGGAGAAAAATCTATCACTAAAAGCTGAATGTCACATTAAAAATAGATAAATGGCGTGATTATTTTACTAAATTATTTTTTTCTTCAAACGTCATAAAAGTACGTTGTTATGTATTTGTATTCAACAAGCAGAAGCTCAATATTGTCGCCGCCGGCGTAAAAGTGTCTCCTTGGCAACACTTTTACTCCGGCGGCGGACAAAGTAAAATAGTTAGGTTGTAATTCAATAATTTGACAGTTAAAAATGAAACAAATAAACAAAAATAACAAAACAGCATATTCTATGGCAACTTGAAATGCTAGATAAGACAGAATATTTTTTGAAGTTTTGAGCATTTTATAATAATTTATAATTGTATTTTATATGTTTGAAGAAAAAATAGCATGTGTTATTCGGAGTAAATGTGTCTTTGAGTGCTTCGCATGAAATTGTCCGACTCGCTTCGCTCGTCGTTCAAACTTACATGCTCAGCACACAAAGTATCACATTTACTCCTAATGACACAATATACTATTATTAACTACAAATAGATTCACTCAAATATTTCATATTTTTTACCTTGCGCCTACCTCTAGGGAGGTATTATTTTAGGTCAAAAAATTGGGTAGTGAGTTTCCAATGAATAAGCACGTTTTAGGGTCCCTACAATACGATTTTACTATTTTCACCATTATGTCTGTATGTATGATTGTTTGTACTGTAATACCAAAAAATACAATTTTTGGAATTTTTGCTTCTTATATTTAAATGAAGAGCTGATTAGATTTTGGCTAAAATTGGTCAACCGGAAGTAGCAGTTTACTTTTTCAACAATTATGTTATTTTCAAAATTGTAGAATATTTAATTTTACATGTGTTTTGATTACACTAATTTTATTAATTTTCATTAGATTTAGAGATAATAAAATATAAAGAAATTAGATTTCATAAATCTTGCATTCCTTGTACATAATGGAAACACTTAAAAATTATCAATTTACGAAACGTGACACATGTCATAGTGATTGTGAAGCTATTTTCTTAATAAAATATGTCAAAAAATTAAATAAAAATACGAAATTAAATTAAATTTTGCAAATGTAAATAGAAAATAAATAAGAAGGTATGTTTCTGTATCATCAAATACTATTTTGTATCGTTTAAGAGTAGTATTGGGTTTGAGGTTATGTGCTGGCCACATCAGATTTTTTTATAATACAATAGTCAACAAGAATTAGACTTACTATTCATATCGTCTCCGTTATTTTTGCTCATGTATTTAAAATCGTAAACCGTACATAATGCAGCTATGATAAGAAAGAAACCGATTACAATGCTAAAACACAAAATTAATTAACATTTGAATATTGTTATAATTTAAAATGCATTTAAGTACATACCAAAATAAATAATCGGCTGCAGTATAATCGTACCCTGTTTGTCCATTCTGACAGTCATTGTGGGTCACTTGAACCTTATACTTTTCAATATATGAATTGTGTTTTTTGTTTAAATAAAGCTGTAGTTCGTTCTGAATGTCTTGTGGCTCGCATGACTCTGGCACACATATGCTCCAATATATTATGTTTCTGGGTATTTTATTTGGGTCATTTGTATACTGTACAAACAAAATCATGCATTATGTGTTTCTAGATAAACTCCAAACAAAAGCTATATTGTAACGTGCGCGGCACCGACAAGTTGAAGCTTGTCGGCTTACGCCGCCGAGTAAATGACGGCATGCCGGCTTGTTCGAACCAGACCGCTCGCGCCACAATAGAGAATATTCCAGGCACTTCTAGAAACAAGGAAAGTGAAATATAAAAGATCGAATCACCGGGAGTAGTCAGTCAGTTAGTCAGTTGAGTCAGTTGGCTCAGACAGTCAGTTGACTCCGAAGCTACTACGAAGAACTTGTGGATATAAATATATTGCTCGATCTGAATATAAATATATCATCTTAAATAAATATCGCTCGGCTAGTTATTATAAATAATAGTGTTGGTTTACAGTAGTGATAAGTGTTAGTGTATAAGTTTTTGTATTAGTTATCTTAGTCTTTAAATATAGTGTTAATTTACATTGACTCTTTATTTTAAATATTTGTTAATAATAATAAAAACCTTCAAAACCACAACAACGTTACAATATATAGTTTTCTGACGTTTAAAATGTATACATTTTTTGAGCGTGTTTTAGAAGATTATGTATACACGCCTATAAAATATGGCAGAAATTTACAGGCTAGTTATCTAAAATTAAATTTTAGCAATATCGCACAGTTAACGGCATATAGAAGACGGACCATAAAAACGCGGAAATACAAATGAAATAATATGCAGTTTAAAACAGTGTTTAAAACATAAATTGATGTTTGTATTATTTTTTAAATAGATAGTAATAATTATATTTGTTTGTTAAGAGAAAAATATACCGTGTGTCTGTCTTAAAGGTGTACGTAGGAGATTAGCATGGGAAATCAGTTTTTTGCGTGCTGTTGCTCGGTGTTCTATCGGACAACAAAGATTGTAGTACCAATCGAAAGATATCATTTTTCTGAATCAAACGATATAAAATACAGTACTATTTAGTAGTAATTTGGTTCCGTAAATTAATTTTTAAATTTTGAAAATTCTCCGGTTTATTCAATTTTTATTATAAATAAATATAGTCACCTATGGTTGTTTTGTTTTGATTTCTGTCAAGCTATTTAATTGACGTTTCTGACTTTTGGACTTGTTTAAGACAATTTGTAAAAATATGGCTAGTTATACTACTGAAGAGCGTATTTTTATAGTAAAACTATTTTTTGGAGGAAATAGTTAGCTCAGAGTGCGAGATCTATTTTCTATTAAGTTTATGAATCAAAATCAAAACAAAACAGTCATAGGTAACTACATTTATTTTCGATAAAAACTGAATAAATCGAAGGGTTTTCAAACTTTAAAAATCTGATGTGGCCAGCACATAACCTCCCGCCCAATACTATTCTTAAACGGTACAAAATAGTATTTGATGATACAGAAACATACCTTCTTATTTGTTTATTTTCTATTTATATTTGAGAATTTTAATTTTCTTTCGTATATTTATTTAATTTTTTGACATATATTTCACTAAGAAAACAGCTTCACAATCACAATGACATGTGTCACATTTCGTAAAAAATTGAAAATTTTCCATTGTGTACTATGAATGCAAGATTTGTGAAATCTAATTTCTTTATATTTTATTATCTCTAAATCTAATGAAAATTATTAAAATTAGTGTAATCAAAACAAATGTAGAATTAAATATTCTTCAACTTTCAAAATAACATAAATTGTTGAAAAAAGAAATTTAACCGTGTTTTTCACGAGAAACTGTTAAGGGCTTCAAGTAAACTGCTACTTCTGGTCGACCAATTTTATCCAAAATCTAATCAGCTCTTCATTTAAATATAAGAAGCAATAATTCAAAAAATTGTATTTTTTGGTATTATAGTATTTGAGATATGCGAGACGAAAAAATTGCCACAGACTACACACACACACACATACATACATACATACATACATACATACATACATACAGACATCATCGCGAAAATAGTAAAATCGTATTGTAGGGACCCTAAAACGTGCTTATTCATTGAAAACTCACTACCCAATTTTCTGACCAAAAACAATACCTCCCTTACCTAGAGGTAGGCGGGAGGTAAAAATTAATTTACGGAACCAATTTACTACTAAATTGTAATGTATTTTACATTATTTGATTCAGAAAAATGATATCTTTCGATTGGTACTACAATCATTGTTGTCGGATGGAACACCGAGCAACAGCACGCAAAAAACTGATTTCCCATGTTCATCTCCTATGTACACCTTTAAGACAGACACCCGGTATACATCTCTGTACAAATGAAATGGCAACAGCATTTTTACCTACTGTAATATAATCATCGAAATGCCCGTTTTCGATATCACCCTTGTCGTTAGAAATGCAGCATAAATTTATTAACAAAATTTACTCGACTACTCAATGAGAATAACGTAAAATTATTTTTACATAAACAGGGTGTTACGTGACGGCTTGGCGATAATTGTTTTTCTTTTATTAAACGGTACACCTATATATTTTTATATATTTTGAATTGTATTTTATTCACCTATACGGACATATAAATTTTGTTTTAGTTCTCCGCGGTGTTGTCAAGTTTTTCCGTTTTTTCTCTAGAAAAGGCCGAATACACACATTGCTTTATGAAGGCGTACTAGAGTTATTTTAATAGTAAAAATTAAGAATTTTTTTTTTCTGCACAACTTAAACATACAGCAGTTTAATGCCAATATAAGAGAGACATAGTGACATCTAAAATGACGCAGTGGGAGAAAAACAGCACATTCGTACCACGTGCTGGGTGGCATGAAAATGTGCTGTTCTTCTCCTACTGCGTAATTTTGGATATGACTATCTCTTTTATGTTGGTTACATATTTATGTAATAAAAGCATAGCCAACGCTCCATCTATGCAGTGATATCGACCGAAAAAATCCAGCCTAAAACGAAGAATACAAAAAAATTCACATCCTACTTACCATGAAAAGAACTTCAGGGATCTAAAAAACACGCTACTCCAAAATTCATATCCATCTGCTTTAATAAATAAATTACTCTTCAGCACTGAAAACAGGCCACCGAATCAACAAACTGTAGCCGAAGAACAAACATCAACACAGGCAAAATCCAATATACTATTCGGCAATATGCACTCTATACTTTGACCAATCTAACAACCATAATTATTCATCGCTACAGCCTAAACGGTGCACTGGATTCGGGTGAAACTTTTTTTGAGATGTAAAGGGCACTAGGGACTACGTGCTTTTTATGAATTCATATTTTTCATACACATGATGTGCGAAATATTAAATAGGAAAGACATTAAATTTTTACATCAAGGGGGGCCTCGTAAACAGTGTAGTTTATGTTAAATAAACACGCGTTGCTACTTCTGTTAAAAATTCAAAGATAAAGGGAATTGACAGTTCACTCTGAAATTAATTTTGTTATTTTTAAATTGATGTTTTAAAATGTAACAAAATATTAAACATGTACTTTAATTTATTCTAAACAGAAATAAATTTACCATACTTGTCTAACTTGTCTAGAATTAAAGTAATTTATTTTTAAAATTTCAAAGTGAACTGTCAATACACTTTATCTTTAATTGTTTGAAAAAAAGAATGACAACTTGTCATTTTTGACAGTTCACTTCGAAGTTTTAATTATACATTACTTTAATTGTAGACAAGTTAGATAAATTTGGCAAATTTATTTGTGTTTAGAATAATAGTGCGTACATTGTTTACTATTTTGTAATTTTTTTAAATGTGAATTTTTTTTTTATATTTTTTTCAAATTCATAATAAATATGACAGATGTCTTTGTTCGTCAACCATGATTCTTTTAAGGATTTTAGGCGGTAAAATTCAAATTCTTATCTAACACAAAAAAGTTAAAAATTATTTTTCACTTCATAGATGGTTTCTTTTCCGCGTCAAAAAATACACAGATGTCTCTGCTCGACAACCTTGATTTTAGGCGGTAAAATTTAATTGAGTTTATTACTTATTTAATATAAAAAGGTCGTTTTAAATATTTATTTAATTTCAGAATAATTTTTTTTATCATGAGTTGTTTTTCATTTCTAATCCTGCCGTGTTTGGTACTAAATTAAAAGTTTCACGTTCGAGATTTAAAATAAAGTGACGATTGTCAATTGTTTTTTATAAATATTATTTAAATCCTACCGTGTTTGGTATTGAATTAAAGATCTCGCAGAGGAGATTTGAACTCAAGTGACAAAAAGTTATTTTGGACAATTGTCAATTGTTTTCTATAAATATTATTTAAATCATACTGTGTTTGGTATTGAATTAAAGGTCTCGCAGAGGATATTTGAACTAAAGTGTCAAAAAGTTGTTTTGGACGATTGTCAATTGTTTTTTATAAACATTATTTAAATCCTACCGTGTTTGGTATTAAATAAAAGGTCTCGCAGAGAAGATTTAAACTCAAGTGTCAAAAAGTTATTTTGGACGATTGTCAATTGTTTTTTATAAATATTATTTAAATCCTACCGTGTTTGGTATCAAATTAAAGGTCTCGCGGAAGAGATTTGAACTCAAGTGTCAAATAGTTGTTTTGGACGATCGTTAATTGTTTTGTATATATGTTATTTAATTCCTACCGTGTTTGGTATTCAATTAAAGATCTCGCAGAGGAGATTTGAACTCAAGTGTCAAAAAATTGTTTTGGACGATTGTCAATTGTTTTCTATAAAAACTATTTAAATTCTACCGTGTTTGGTATTAAATAAAAGGTTCCGCAGAGAAGATATATGTTATTTAAATCCTACCGTGATTGGTATCAAATTAAAAGTCTCATGAAGGATATTTCAACTCAAGTGTCAAAAAGTTATTTTGGTAAATCATCAATTGTTTTTTTATAAATGTTATTTAAATCCTTACGTGTTTGGTATTGAATTAAATATCTCACGGAAGAGATTTAAACTAAAGTGCCAAATGGTAGTAGCATAAAAGCGAGAAACAAAGTGACGAGCTTGCTTTGCCCATACACTGACTTGAAAGCGAGGAACGAAGTGACGAGCTTTCTTCGTTAATGTACTGACATGGAAGCGAGGAACGTAGTGACGAGCTTGCTTCCTCGATGCACTGACATGGAAGTGAGGAACGAAGTGACGAGCTTTCTTCGTCAATGTACTGACATGGAAGCGAGAAACGTAGTGACGAGCTTGCTTCGCCAATTGTTTGGTATTAATTGGAAGTTATTAAAGACTATCAATTTATAATTCTACATTTTCAGTTGTAAAAAAACATTTTCATTTTGATGCTACTTTTACTTTAAACTAGGAAAAGTCGCTATTACACGACAAATTTATTAAAAATAAAGTAAATGCATTAAATTTGTCGACAATGTAGGCTGCAATTTATTATATATTATTATTGACGGTTCTTTTAAATTGACCTGATAATAATAGAAATGTCAGATTTAGAGAAGTCTTTGTAACATAATCAAATTTAATAAAAATAAAATAAAAACTAGAAATTTAGAGAAAAAAAAAAAGTTTGAAACCTTTTTTTTTATTTTACTTGACTTTAGATTAAGTAACTTTGGTATTACACGATCAAATTTAGTAATAATAAAGTAAATCCGTCAAATTTGTCGACAAAAGAGAATGCAAATTATTGTACATTATTATTGATAATATTTTAAAATTACCAATAGAAAAATCAGATTGACAAAATTATTTATCACATGATCAAATATTAATTAAGTTGTGTTTAATTTAAATTTTTAAATTTTTTTTTTAGGTATCTAACTTGTGGTGTATGAAATGAAATGTTTTAAGAGTTCCCAGATAATCATTTTTTTTAAGTCACTTGAAATCTATTGCAAGGGTAAAAATTCAAACACTTGGCCTTGGTAATACGAGTATCCACGGAAAATTTAATAATTGTGTTTGTTGTAATTTTTTTCGCAAACCGATTCTGATCGGCAATTATTTTTCCTTACAATTCATGAATATTTGCAACCTGTGGGGTACCAAGTAAAATGTTTTACAAGTGAAATATTGAGCCATCTTTATTATAAATCAGTACGATTGGCAAATGCTTTTCTGAAAATTCCCCTAAAGCTAGCTTGTGAAGTATTGAATGTAACGTTTCAGGCTCAAAAAGTTGGAAAAAGTAGTGATGAACCTTCTTTATTACAAATAATTACGATTAGCAATTGCTTTTGTGGAAATTACTAGAAACTTAACTTAGGGATATTAAATGAACTGTTTTAGGGATGGGAAGTTAAGAGACACTGACATGAAAGCGAGGAACGAAGTGACGAGCTTTCCTCGCCATTGTACTGACATGAAAGCGAGGAACGAAGTGATGTGTTTTCTTCGCCAATTTACTGACTTGGAAGCGAGGAACAAAGAGACTGCTATCTTCTTCAGTGTCGCGGAGCCTAGGGGTCAGACCTGCGAAGCAGGTCGAACCGCTAGTATAGTTCTATTACGTATAAGAAAGGGCTATCGAATAGAATTCAACATGTTTTTCAAGCCGAAAATATTAAAATAGCAACTAAATTTGATAATACACTCAGGCCTTTCTTCACCAGAACTAAAGAAAAAATACAACCACTACAGAGAAGCAATGTGATTTACAAAATTCAGTGTGCGAATTGTAATAAACAATATATTGGAGAAACTTGTCAAACATTAAAATCCAGGCTAACACAACATAAAAGTGACATTAAAATTCCGAGTAAATGTTGTGCAATGGCTGAACATTGTAAGCAACTAAAACATAATTTCAATTTTAAAGATGTGACAATTATAGACAATGAATTAAATAAACATAAAAGAAAACTTCTGGAAATGATGCATATATCAAATTCTGATAACCTGTTGAACAGCAAAACAGATATTAAAAATCTCAGCAGCACCTACAATTCTTTAATTAAAAGATTTAAATTATAATCATAGTAACACTACTGTTTTTTCAAAAAATTTTGTCTTTACATGTTTTGACAGGTTCGTTGTAATCAAGTTTGATTTATATCTATTATTCCGCCATAAATTTGTATTATATTTTATATTCTTAGACATTATTTTTCTGTAAGTAGTAACGTTTATATAAGTTGTGTTTCATTTTTGTATTTACCATATGTTTTTATATTTTTAGAACCCTGATGAAGGACCGAAATGAGGTTCGAAATATATTGGTTTTTGAAATAAAAATGTCTTTTTAATTTTATTTAACCTTTTAATAGACCGAATTTCCCACGATTTTTACCTTTTATATATATATATATATATATATATATATATATATATATATATATATATATATATATATATATATATATATATATATATATATATATATATATATATATATATATATTATTATTATTATTAAATCTATGAGTGACAATGTTTATATTAGAATAATGATTTACATATTATTATCTAAAATTGTTGTTAGAAACATTTTCCTCTTACTGTCACAATTTACGAATTACAACACGATAAAGAAAAATGATATTTTGACATTTACATTTAAATCTGCTAACCTGTGCTTTTTGAAAAATACAAATGAATGGCCGAAAAATGTTATTTTTTGGGATATCATATTTTAAAACTAATTTTTTTTTAAGATATTGATATTCCTTGTCCGTGTTCTTGCAATGTATAATAAGAAATCTATTGCGGGGATATTGTGGTGCCCACAACATAATTTTTTCATTTTTGTATGACTTTTGTTGTTGTGGTTT
Organism: Poecilus cupreus; assembly: GCA_963942605.1. Classification (NCBI taxonomy): domain Eukaryota; kingdom Metazoa; phylum Arthropoda; class Insecta; order Coleoptera; family Carabidae; genus Poecilus; species Poecilus cupreus. Next base: position 2,486,100 of record OZ012733.1, on the reverse strand, counting down.
TTGGTTAAAAGAGGGATATTCTACGTGAACCATAGCGTAATTCTTACATTTTGATTGTTACTTTTGTATTGGTTTATAACTCACATTCAGTTTTTCGTATAAGTTCTCGTATGGTCTATATTCCAATGAAAATGGATCATGCACAATTTTGTTAACTCTTGGAGCAATAGTGATTGTTGCCAAGCAATATTGAGTGGAGAATGGATCTTTAATACTGAGACATTCATCAAAATTTCCCAATTGGTACTGGCTGCCTTCCGTCAAACCTAGAGGTAGTTTCGTAGAAGCATCCCACACTACAAATACAACAAAATAATTAATTTGATCTTTTTTTAGTTCAACATGTTTTCCAATATTTATTTTATTATAAAACATTGATACATTTTGTTTTATATAAATATATCATACATATTTTATATCTGTAATATTTTGCTTGATTATTCCATAAAAAAATGTTAAATAATTTAGTCAAATATACTAGAGATCGACTCTTGGTTCAATATTTTTTAGGCAAGAAATATATTATAGAATTAAATTTAGTCAATCTCCAATCTTGAGACATTTCTCTACCATGACTTTTGGACATACTTATACAGAATGGTCCATCGGTCTGCATTTTTTATTTTATGCGATTATTTTAAATATTAACGATAAAATTTCAAACAAAGTTTATCTAACATTAAAATACCAACTTATTTGTAGCATAAGTTTTTCTACCGGGTGTTCCATTTTCGCGCAATGATATGCAACTTTATATTATTGCAAAATTTTAAAGCTTCTTTATTTCTCTTTAAAATAGTTCTTATTCATTAAAGACCTTATATGATCAGTACATATACTATTCACGTTCTTATTATTAAAGAAACGTTCAGAAAAAGAATGCCATGAATGTGTTCAAATAATCAGATTTGTTGCTGTCAGATATTTAATAATTATTACTTGCTTTTTCATCTAGTTTATCAGCTTTTTTGTTATATTTTATTTCGTTTAATTGATGTTCAATTCGTACATTTTTTATAAATTAATTTATTGTTTTAATTTCATTAGGGCACACTTTCCGTGTGTGATTCTTCAGTAATAAAAACATATGCTGCAGATACGACAGGCATTTTAATGTAAAATAAGTTTTGTTTGAAAATAATAGCATAAAATACAAAATACAAACCGTTGGTGGGTCGAAAAAATTAAATTTTACCGGCTTGGTTCTATAACGAAAGTTTTTGATAAAAAGGAATATGGAACATGAATAAAAAATTTTTAAAAAAAATTTAGGGGGTGCGCGGCGCCCTTAAACATGCTATATTTAGCACTTTTTTCAGTATTAAGGCTGTATCTTTTAATGTAGTAGTCAAAAATGGCTGCTTATTTGATATGTTGTGCCCAGAATGTTATCCTTTAATCGCATTACTTGATAAAGCTAACGAGATTATATGCTAATGAGACATTTTAACCTAAAAATCAATTTTTCGTTATTTTTCGTTTTTTTCGTAAGCTAATAAGATGTTGTTTTCTTGTAAATTTTTTCAGTTTTCATTACAGTAATGTTTTATTTCGAGGAAAGTTCAAAGTAAATTAAACACGAAAGCCCCCTAAAAAAAATTCAAAAAGAGTTTTATTCCATTGTTTTGATACATATATACATATTTAAGTTGATGAATTATAAAAGATAAAATTAATTTTCGTCTTTCGAAAATAAACATACCAGTTTGTTGCCAATTATGTCTTAATTAGTTTTTAAATGTGTACATCTCCTGTCGTTTTCGGTATATTATTATATTATTTTTTTATGCTTAAAGTGAGGCAATCTTAATGAAACCATAGTGCAGCATGTAATGAATACTGGCAGAGTACTCGTATTTCCTAATCAAAACAAAAGTAGGAACAATACTTACTGCGATATGCCCATAAAGTATTGTTTCTTAAACTCTGTGCCAGTAACTCAACATGGCTTTTACAAACAGAATTTGTTGTAGAAAAATTGGAAGGAAAATCTAACGTTTCAATCACTGGTGAAAAGTCAGTGAACATACAATACACAAACTGCACGAAACATAGACCAAATACTACTCGAACGAACATTGTTCTCGGGAACTAATGCTAGTACTAATGTTTTTCATAAGAACATTCAGTTGTGATTTATATTAACATATTAACCTTCTACTGCGGACACGTGTAAAATATATGTATTATTTAATTTGATAAATATTGGCCTGAATACTCGCAGCCGGTTTTGATAGTTGACCATGAAACACGTCTTAATATAAAAGGTTGAGTGTACAAAATTCATTTATAGAATTGATACCTATTTAATTATTTATTCTTTCAAAATAAACAAATTTCATTTTCATAAGAATATACGCTTCTTAACATTTGAACTAGGTAACAATGAATTTTCTTCTCTCCCGTCCAATACAACTCTTAAAAGGTAGAAAAGAGTATTTGATTGTACAGAAAAATACATTTTTGTTTGTTTATTTTATACTTATATTTAAAGATGTTCTAATCGTTTTGTCCTTGTGAAAAGTCAGGTTATATTATATTTGCCAAAAATAAAGATAATTGCTATTAAATATGCAAATCGAAATGCATTTGAATATAAAATTCTGACCAGAAACAAATTTTTAAATGTGAAATATTGTTAAGAGAGTCGTAAGAAAAAGTAAGGCACGTTTCGATGAATTGATGAGTGAAAGATTAACGAATGCTTTTAGTATCAATAAGATAATGTTTTGGTAGACTGTAAAGAGATTGAGAGGTGGGAGTATAAAACCATTGAAAGCAATTAAGAGTGCGAATGGTGAGTTATTGTGGAATGAGTCAGATGTTAGGAATAGATGGTGTGAGTAATTTAAGGAATTGTATGGTGGTGTAAATGGAGTGAATAATAGAGGAGGAAATGCAAGAAATGCTAGAAACGTTGAATGGGATATAGATGAAGGTGATGTCAGCTTTGCATTGATGCGTCTAAAGAATGGTAAGGCTCCCGGATTGGATGGTATAACAAATGAAATGTTGAAATTTGGTGGTGAAATATTATTTGATTGGTTAACTTATTTGTACAGATTTTGTTTGAAACGGTGCGTGGCTCCTGATGATTGGAAACGTGCTGTTATTTGTCCTTTATTTAAAGGCAAAGGCAGTTCGAGTGAATGTACAAATTTTCGAGCGATAAGTTTATTGAGTGTGGTAGGGAAGTTGTATGAAAAAAATCTTAATTCATAAGATGTAAGCCTTAACAATTTTAAAGTTAAGTGCTTTGCTAGGATGTTTTTTTGCCTGAAACAGGTTGTGTAGATCAATTGTTTTCTCTTCGAATGATTGTTGAGAAGTTGCTTGATAAGAACAAAAAGGTGTTCTGTGGCTTTCTCGATTTAAAGAAAGCGTATGATAGTGTTCTTCGAGAGACTATGTGGGATGTACTTGTAGAGTACGGTGTGGATGGTAATTTGTTGGGAGCGAAGTGAGGCTGCGATGAGAATTGATGGTAGATTGAGTGATTGGTTTCGTATAGATGTTGGTGTGAAACAGAGTTGTGGAAGGTCTCCTTAGTTGTTTAATTTGTATATGGATGTGTTGTTACGAAAGGCATTGAATGGAACTCATGGTGGACGTATAGTGCCTGCGTTAGTTTATGCGGATGATGATGTTGTGTTGGGTGAAACTGAGGAGCAATTAAGAAGAATGATTGTGAGCATAAATGAAGTAGGGAAATGTTTAAATCTGCTATTGAATTTCGATGAGAAGAATGATTTGGTGACTGATTGTAATGTTTCAGTGAATGGTGTGGGAACAAGAGAATGAATTTGTATATTTGGGTAGTATGTTCTCGAGGGATGAACGTACTGACCGGGAGATTGAAAGGCGAGTGTCTGCAGGGTGCAAGGTATTGGGTGCTCTGGGTACATTTGCTCGAAACGTGAATGTATCTAGAGATACTCGATTGAGTGTTTATAAAGGTGTGTTAGTGCCTACATTAATGTATGGTTCAGAATGCTGGGTGTGGATGAAGAAGCATGAACGACGTATAACTGCAGTAGAAATAAGATATTTGAGAGGAGTATGTGGGTATACGAGACGTGATCGTGTACGGAATACATTGATGTATGATGAGTGTGAGATTAAGAAGAAAGTAATTAAGAAAGTGGGAGTGAGTCAGTTGAGGTGGTTTGGACTTGTTGAGCGAATGTCGAATGGAAGGTTGGTGAAACTAATATATGCGGATGAGATTGAAGGTGAACGATTGCGTGGGTGTCCGAGAAATAACTGGTTGGGTATGATTGATGGTTTGTTGCGTGAACGAATGATTCCGAGTGTGAAGAATAAACGAGCATGTATGATAGGAATATTTGGAGGAGATTTATTGTTGGTTGACTGTGTTTCTGGGTTCGTGCTACCCCACTAAGTGGGATATAGCGTGATGTTATGTATGTATGTATGTATTTAATCTAATAAAAAAGTAACAGATTTTTTTCAAAATTAGTGTGGAAAAGAATACGAAACTATGTACTCAAATGCAAGAAAACAATAATATATATATTAAAATTTAATTACATAAAATATATACAAGTTAAATGTGATAATAAATAGCTCCGTAAAATATTAGTTTTAAAAATGATAGCCGTAAATTGTAATTTTTATATTTTAATCATAAATGCGGAATCCAAAAATTTATTACCAAGATATCAAGATTTCTTGGAGTTTTAGGAAATTTTATGCTTTTCAGAAAAACTTTATTATCTGTTATACCGGAATCACCTGTCATACTTTTTTAAAGTAGGCGACCAGTAGGTAGGAAAATTTCGCCATTATAGCAATTATTAAGAAACAGTGTATCATGAAAGACGATGTATTATTTTGTTCATATGATCTTTTACTGACGATTTATACAAAGGTTCCTCACCTATGAGGAAAAGGCAGAATAAAATATATTTCACATTAAAAAATTGGTTTCCGGTGAGAATTTTATGTTCAAATTTTTTTCAATTTGCATATTTAATAATAATCTCTTTATTTTTGACAAATATAACATGACCTAACATTACACAAGGACAAAACGATTAGGACATCCTTAAGTATAAATATAAAATAAGCAAATATGAAAATATTTTATTTAATTCGTTTTATCTATTAAGTTTTTTTTAGACGATTTCGCATGACAAAAATACTATGGCTGGTACCACGAGCTCTGTTTTTTGGTATATTAAGAGCAGTGTTTTAGGCTCGGTTCTAGCGCTGTACAATGTTCTAAAATTATTTTACAAAAAATGCTTCGAATAGAAGTTACAGAGAAATGTATTATCTGCCACTTTTATTTAAAACATTTTTTTATAAAATAATTTTATAACATTGTGCAGCGCTAAAACCGAGCTTAGAACACTGCTATTAAAACACCCAAAAACAGAGCACGTGGTACCAGCCTATGTTATTTGTATTTACCAACATGGAACATGAATTAGTTTATTTATAATTTGTAAGCATCTAAATAATTATAAATTAATATTAACTACAAGTATACAGGATAGTCCATCTGTGTGTATTTTTTATTTTATGCGCTTATTATAAATATTACCGAAAATTTATTCAGACAAAGTTTATTTTACATTAAAATGTCCATGTATCTGCAGTATAAGTTTTTCAATCGGGTACTCCATTTTCGCGCAATAGTATGCAACTGAGTATTTTTAAATGGAACACCCTATATATTTTTATAAAATTTTATAGATCTTATGTTTCTCTTTAAATAAGTTCTTATTCACTATAGTCCTAAAATGATTGGTAGAGAAACAATTCACGTTTATATGATTCAATAATTACACAGAAAATATGCCATATAATTGTGTGTGAATGTTTAAACAATCAGATTAGTTGCTCTCAGATCATTAATAATTATTATTTACTATTTTCACTTAGTTTAACAACTTTTTTTGTTATATTTTATTTAGTTTGTTGAATAGGTGTTCAATTCGAACATTTTTGATAAATTTATTTATTGTTTTTAATTTCATGGCATACTTTTTGTGTGTGATTCTTCATAAATAAAAACGTGAAGAGTTTCTGTACTGATCATTTTAGGACTATAATGAATAATAACTATTTTAAAGGGAAATAAAAGGTCTTTCAAATTTTGCAAAAATATATAGCATGTTCCATTTAAAATTATAAAGTTGCATATCATTGTGAGAAAATGGAACACCCGGTAGAAAAACTTATACTGCGGATACATGGGCATTTTTATGTAAAATAAACTTTGTATGAAAGAAATTTCGGTAATATTTATAATAATCGAATAAAATAAAAAATACAGATCGATGGACCATCCAGTATGTGCAAGGCCAGAAGAACGCCAAAACCTTATGCTGTTTACTATTTGGAACACCAAGTTGAAGTACAGTTTTTCCTATCCCATCTATAAGAACCAGGAAGAAAGTGAGTGACGCAGTGGTAACAGATATTCCAGTAGTAAAAAAATGGGGCAAATAGCTCCGTGGTAACGCGTCGGACTGTGGATCGTGAGATTCTCAGTTCGAATCCCACAGCTGACAGTTGCCAATTTAAATTAACCCCTGTGGTTCCCCCTCCACTAACATCTTTGGGGGCTATGATTTGACGGCGGGTAACCGCACTTCATACGCAAAAATATATCACTTGCCGAGATCTGCGTAAGCAGATTGCAACACCCACAATGGGTAAAAGGCGTGATGATATATTTTTTTTATTTATTTAAAAAAAGAGAAAATTTGAAGACCTTTCGCAATTAGGGGAGAGTGGATGAATCTAGATCAGTGGGTTAATTTCGACCACCTATTTATTTCAAAATTGGAACTATAGCGGGTGGTCCATCGGTCTGTATTTTTTTATTTTATTCGATTATTATAAATGTTACTGAAATTTTCTTCAGACAAAGTATATTTTACATGAAAATGGCCATATATCTGCAGTATACGTTTTTCTACCGGGTGCTCCATTTTCACGCAATCGTATGCAACTTAGTATTTTTAAATGGAACACCCTATATATTTTTGCAAAATTTTAAAAACTTTTTGTTTCTCTTTAAAATAGTTCTTATTCATTATAGTCCTAAAATGATCAGTACTTAAACTATTCACGTTTTTAATAATGAAGAATCACACACAGAAAGTAGGTATGCCATTAAATTAAAAACAATAAATAAATTTATAAAAAATGTTCGAATTGAACATTAGTTCAACTACTAAACAAAAAAAAAGTTGTTCAACTAAGTGAAAATAGTAAATAATATTTATTACATATCTGACATCAACTAATCTGATTGTTTAAACATTTGCACACAATTTTATGGCATATTTTCTGCGTGACTATTGAATCATAAAAACATAAATAACTTCTATACTGATCATTTTAGGACTATATTGAATAAGAACTTATTTAAAGAGAAACATAAGATCTTTAACATTTTATAAAAATATGTAGGGTGTTCCATTTAAAAATACTAAGTTGCATACCATTGCGCGAGAATGGAGCACCCGGTAGAAAAACTTATACTACAGATACATAGGCATTTTAATGCAAAATAAACTTTGTCTAAAAAAATTTTCGGTAATATTTATAATAATCGCATAAAATAAAAAATACAGACCGATGAACCACCCGGTATTTTGAAAAGGTAACACTCGGTACCCTCTGGTTACAAGTATCTATAACACATAACGACGGTTTCAGTCGTAGATTAGTTGTTTGAGCGTTGTGGGAAGAAACACGTTCCCTATTGGAATCTAACCTGGGAGCGTGGCCAATCCAAGATGGCGTCCAGTAGGGTGAAGATTCTAATGTGACATTAGTATTGTTCGTGTATAAAATATAAAAAATTTGTCTCGCTATTAATAATATTTGCGAATTCGCTGCAACAGATCCTGCAAACTAAATTTTCAAGAAGCTGGACGCAATTTATGTACTTGACAATTGATTAAATGCAGGAAAAAATTAAATGAAAGTGACAGTGGCTGTGGGTGTAGTGGCTTTCTGTATGTCAACGTCGAATTTACGAGGTGATCCCCATCAAATTAATAGGAAAATTGCATGAGATGAACAAGTGATGAGTGTTGTTTGTTCCTGCATGGCTGGTTTTGGGTGAAAAATGCAAAAACTGCATTGCTACGTTGTTGTACTGTTATAGGTTAGTTGTACGTTTCTTGGACAATCAACTAAATAAACAAATAACTAAAAATGAACAAATATAAGGAATATTAACTTTGAATACAGATTTAATTTAATTTATGAACTTAGTTAAATACAAAGTGAAAATATTTTGGAGCAAATTCGTATTATAACCTAAAATTTTACTTACTTAGATGTACATAACCGTCTGGTACAAAATATTCAGATCATATTATTTATTGTAAACGCATATATGTTGTTTACTTTTGTGAGTATTTTCCAAGGTTTTTTCGCACTCTAAATTTGTTTACTTTAGAAATAAAACGTTTGCCCAGCTTCGAAAAATAATGGAATGTAACGTCCAGATTCTTACGGGACTTATTATTACACCCTTTTACTGCACAGTACACTTTATTTTTCGATTTTTCGCCATGTTTAACTACAATTTCGGACATTTATATCTTAAAAATCGTTATTCCCATTTGACTTAATGTATTTCTAACGGAATCTTCACCTTACTTTGTGTTCGAAAATAATCCGCTAGATGGCATATCGCTACATGTCAGATCCCAATAGTGTTCGTATAATTTTTTGAGGATTTTGTATAAGATATGTGAATTGTGAAATTGTATTATTTCTCTAAATGATAGTTACAAATTGTGCTTTTTTATATAGTTCTTTACATTACCGAAAAATAAATTTATTCTTGAAGGTTACCTACCATTTTTGCAATATAGCGAATTCGGGTAATATCGATAGTTCGGTCGATATTACTCTTATTAAAATTTTTATGTAAACGCCATGAAATTACTATTACGATCCAGTCATTCATGATAAAGATGACCGAACAACAGCAAAGATCTAAATTATTATTGATATGAACACCAGAAAAAGAATAAATAGAAGCGAAAGAAATAAAAAAATAAAGTAACGCAAATAAAGACTAATTTAACAAAATAGAAGAAATTCGAAGACAAAAGTGATAAAACATGTACAATATGCAACGACTATGATAAATAATGTTATGGTGGAGTTGTCGGGCTTGTGAGTTAAAGGATCAGACAGATTGTACCGAATTTAAGGACGCAAAAGATTATAGTTTCCTTAAGTATAATTAACCCTCTATTGCATACTGTTCCCGAACGGGAACATAAAATTAAAAAATTTTCTTTTCTTTTCTTATGCAGTTTACATTCATGGCAATCATGTTGTAACATTTGGGAACATTATATACACTTTGTCAATTGCCAATTAGGTCATTCCTCCCAATTTGACCAACCTAAAAAAAAATTTGAACTGGAAAAAGGATAATTTCAGAAACTGAGATATAAAATGTAAAATTTGAAGGAAGCAGCTTATTACCTGCTGATATATTACAGCTAAATACACTTTTACAAAATTTCCAAAAAAATTTTGTATCTGGTGTTTTCCTAGAAGAGGCTGTTTATCAAACAATTTTGTATAGTACGCAAAGACGACCCAATAGACCAAAGTTCTATTGTAAGTTGAATTTGTTCATAATGTTTCCAATAGTGAATAAAACTTTAAAAAAAAATTATTTTTTGTGGAAAAAAAATTTATGTAACACATTTATTTGAAATATATGAATATTTCTTTTGTAAAAAATAATGTTTTTGAGACCTAATTTCAAAAAAATAATAATTCATGCAATAGAGGGTTAATAAATGTAATTAATGTTTTTTTTTATTTATAATAAGAAATTAATATATTTTTATCTCTCTTCTGTAGGCCTGAGTCCACGGTAATAAAAATCGAATAGAAAACTATGATGAAAAAACGCATTCTTTCCGATTTTTTCATACTAGTTGCTAACTTCATATAGATGTTAACAAATTAAAATTTTCACATTTAATGTTTGAAAAGCTGAAAAATTCTCAATCAAAGCTGAAATTAGTATTTTCAAACAGTTTCTGAAACATGAAATATATTTTTTATTTATTTCTCGTACAAACAAATTTAATTTACTTATTTCAGAATAATTTCTTGAATTATATTTTATTAGTTTTTAGTATTAGTAGAATTGACTGAAGCTAACTTCATAAATTGGACTAACCTGACATCTGTTGTCATACAAGTTCACTATTTATGATATAGAACTATATCTCGGACCGATTTCTATCACCGTGGACACAGGCCTTATCTTCAGATAAGGTTGGTATTGTTTTTGGTCAAAAAATTGTGTAGTGCGTTTTTAATGAATATGCACGTTTTAGGGTCCCTATAAAATACGATTTTACTATTTTCGCCATGATATCTGGATGTATGTATGTGTAACAGGTACCTCGCACTTGGTACCAAGAGGTAACTGACATACGAAAGGGTTTTACTTGATTAAATGAATAACCAAGGGTAGCGTAGTCGCTGGCCACCACGGAATATGCAAACTCGATTCCGAAGAGTGTTTAGAAAAAGACTTCTGATCAAATGGCGGGAAATATGCGCGCAGGCGGGAATCAAACACGTATTCAACAATAACAAAATTATATAATATTTAATAACGAACAAGCAAAATAAATTATATAAATCAAATACTTTTACGAGCTGAATAATTCGACGCTATATAATCCAAAGTATCGCTTACTTACTAACTTTTACAATAACTTTCAAAGATCGAAACTGAGATAACATTCGCTATTAACAATACTTATACATAAAACTCAAATCTACTTACATGAACTCACAAAATAAACTTCACAAAAACTATGTATACAATCGACAATCGAAAGGAGCCCTTAAAACTGTGTATAAATTCTTTCAACATTTCACAAGAAAAGCCAAAATGCAAGTGTCTGCTCACTGCCCAAGGTTCGCAATTTATTACTTTAGGGATGGGACAGTGGCACTCAAAATAACTCTAACTGGGCACTACTCTCTCATAAGACTCTGGTTAAATATTTTCTACAACATATTGACTTCCGCTGATTAGGCGGGAACTGAACTGAAATACTAAAGGAGTGGAATTTTCCACAAACAACTAACAATGAACCATTTACTTAGTTTGAAATCTCTAAATATCGTTTGCAATCTTTAATCGTAATAAACGCAAATACCGTTTATAACATATGCATGTTTGTATGTATGTGTGTTGTATGTACAAACTCTTGCCTTATTATTTTGCGACTCCTCTGGTTAAAAAACTCAAAACTACATAGAGAATAAAATTTTCAGTGGATTAAACGAGAAATATCGCATCAAAACATGACAGCTAGAATAATAATCATTACATATTTGAGCTATGATTATATGCGACATATTTTGTTTATTTTACTGATAAATTTATTCTCTAGTTTATGAGGTTGGAAATATCGACCCTTAGGGCCGTTTTCACCAACTTCTGTTAAATCAACAGTTAACTAACAGTGAGATATATTTATTCTACAGGTTATATTAGTTTGACATTTCACCAACGTCTTTTGAGTCTCGGTTAGTTAACCGGCGATTAGTCATGTTTTTTAAATTATCTATTCGTCACCAGATGGCTATCAAGCCAGTATGACAGTTTAGTGCCCTGTTTTATTGATATTTTGGCTTTGAGGAACCACTTACAATTGCAAATCAGTCACATTTTGCAATTCGAATTTTAAAACAAGGTGTTTTCTTTTTAAATTAAATCAAAGTGAATATCGTAAAAGCAAGAAGAAACAGAGGAAGAAATTAAGAGAAGGAAGAATTATTCAATATTATTGAGAAATATATGCATATAGTGGAGAATAAAAAGATAAAATCCTCTCGGATTTGTTTGGTTTAGAAAATCCAAAGGGCATCTTAAAATCAATCATCAATTATTACAATCATATCATATACAATGATAAACTCATCAGATGAGAAATTTTATTCATTACTGCTCAATAAACATGAGTTGGATGACATTTTCGTAAAATAGGAGAGTATGTTTGTAACTTTTAAATATTGCACATTTATAACCTATGTTCACAACTTTTGTGTTTATAACCTGTACTCTTGGATTTATGTCAACATAATTCTTTTTAAATTAATATAAATTCAATATTCTATAAAAATGTAAGAATTACTTACCAAATAAAGTAATTTTACAAAATAATGTAATAAATTTTGATATATAAGCGCGACTTAACAGTAGAATAAATAATTAACCCATCAAAATAAGCTAGGTTATTTTAACTGTCGATTTAAACGTCGGTTAGCGCTAACCGAGGTTGGTGAAATGGAAATGTCGAATATAGCCTCCGGTTAAATTAAACCTACAGAATAAAATACTTAACCGTGGTTGGTGAAAACGGCCCTTAGTGGAGTAATTCAAAAGACTAATCTAGGTAAAGTTGATGCTAAAAATCTGATAAAAGACATAATAAATAATAAAAGATCGAATGCTATAGAATCATTCTCCACAATTTTTAAGGATATTGTAAATGTTGAAGGGAAGCAACGCCTATTTGTTGATAGATAAATGAAATGTCACGGTTATGGAGGCAGTATCCGTGAGATTTCATTTATTTAGATATTGTAAATGTTCTCAACGATCTTGAAATTCATTTAACCGTAACAAGACAAGTGGACATACAAGAACATTTCAAAATTTTTATATATTTACCAATTTTAAATATATCTTTCAAAATTATTATAATAGGGAACAGGCGTGAAATGTAAAAAACAAAGAAAGTTTTTACATACATTAATATTATTTGTTTCGAATCATAACACATAAAATATATTTTGCTTATAATTTTTATAAGAAATTTATTTTTAAAAGTTCATAATCTAACCTACAACCGACCACTGTGCGTAGATTGCCGAGTTTACACGAAGAGTATGTGACGTCAAATTCCTAGCTGTCATTTATGACAGTTACCTAAATGTACAAGTATTTGTCGGAATATTTACGTTAAAATAAGCTCTATTTTAACATTTTATTATAAATATATTATGGCAGAGACTGGCTTTATCAAAGTATAAAGCAATAATTTGCCAAATATTGGTGCCTTTATGCCTATGGAATTGATTAAAGATAATCATATTTTTCTATAACACTGTTTTGGAATCTGGGCATTCTACTACTAAAAATTGTTATGGAATCACTAACATTCCATACGCGGCGTATGGAATATTTTCGACGAATCAGAACCGCTTATTAGCGCGACATATGAAGTGTCTTGATTCAGTTACTATGGTTACGTCTGTTTGTTTTAATTTGATTTATTTGAGTTTGACGTTTCAGCAGTTTTATATTTGTATTTTTGCATAATTTCCAAAACCTTTTTATAGAAAGTATAGTCTACAACATGTAACGGAATGGCATATCCCACGCTCACAAACCGTAGCCCTCGCCTTTAGCGCGGGCTACAAACTTTTTGCTCGCGTGGAATATGTGCCATTCCATTACTTGTTGTAGAATATACTATTTAGTGGGTAAGAAATTCTTGGTGTAAGTATAATAATCAGGGGGCTGACAGTAGTATAGGATTTCTTGTGATAGAAGTTTTTGTTTTTGATTACTTCGGGTGCTCTAAACATAGATGGAAATGCTGTAGCGTTTGGTTAATAACTACAACTAGTAGGCGGCCGCACAAACAGTTGATTTGAAATTTGAAACTGACGTTTGAAACATTGAAACCGTTACCGTTACTTTGTGTTTTATGCAGAGACAAATATCAAAAGTTTTGTGTTTAGTTAGTGAAGTGACTCAATTTACTTGAAAGGTAAGCATTTTTAATTTTTTACTTTGTTTGTTATTATCTAAAATATTGTTAGAGCATTTGCATGTTCCTTCAAAGTTTTATTTAAATTTGAACTTTCGATTGGTTTGTATATTTTTAAGCAGTTTAACAATTTCTTTTCACCGATTTAACAAAATAGGCCGTTCATATAATCTAATAAAAGATCGTTATTTTGATATAATAAATTTGTTTCAGAACATGAAGACCAAAAGGGGCACTGTTCCAAGCTGCAGAATGGATAGTGTGGGTCATCCCGACATTTCCTTGTTCTGCTTACCAAAAAACCCAAGTTTATGTAACGTGTGGATGCAAAATTTGGGGATTTCGGTGCTGCTGGAAGGCAAGTCGGACGCTGCACTTACACACATGCGAGTGTGTAGTTTGCATTTTGAAGATACGTCCTTCCAAACGGCGTTTAAGAAAAAGCTATATAAATTTGTAAAGATATATATGTATTCATTAATTAAAAAATAAATTTGTATACATCAATTTATATTTTAATATTTTTAGTACTTTGAAATTTGAATTTCATTAAATTCCCGCATTTTCATTTCAAATATCACCTTAGTTCGGGTGCTCTATTCATAGATGGCGCAGAACTTCTATCACACTTAATTTTGCTGGGACTGTCGCGTCTCTCTTTAGATATTTGTCTCTGGTTATTTGTATCACAAGGTTGGAAACTGCTATTTTGAGAGTGCGAGTTTATTTTGATAGGACGAGCCGTAGGCGAGTCCTACAAAAACGAGCACTCGCAAAATAGTTTCCAACCGAGGGATACACAAGATTTTTCGCTCCAACATTTATGTAAATTTAATAAATAAATTTAATTTATTACTCATTTTCTTAATGACAGGGAATTTTTTTATGTTGCTAACTTCACAATATTTGAATGTCAATTATGTTTATTTTCCAGTATCATAACCAAAAATATTTACATATTTTTATTTTTATTTTACACTGCAAATACAATTATAATTACTTACAAATATGTTTAAAATCCATAAAAATTCTGTTTTCTTGTATTGTAAATACTCAATTGTAGATATATTGCCATAATATTTTTATGTCAATGTAATACTTTGACATTTCTAGCGTCAGAATTTAGCTAAAATTAGTGAAGTGATGCCAACATATAACCATAAAAAGTTAGCAATTTTTGTCGAACTAGTACGACAAAAACATGATTTCCGACCGATTTAGAGATATGTAATTGTATCAATGACGGACGGCGGCGCGAAAAAGTTATTTTTCCTTGAATTCGATTTCGAACGAATCGGGAGGAGTCGATAAAATTTTACAAATCTGGCATCTAATTACCCTAACAGTACCTAGCCTAGCGATGGTTGCTACAACAACGATTCTTACATTTATCTATATTACAATATTGATAAACAAAGTAAAAAAAAGTATAGTATTCTCTCGCAAGTACTGGCTATTACTCATTCGAATGAGGAATAGCACACAATACATTAGATGATCATTGAATAATATACTATTATACAGGATGTTTCCTTTAAAACCATAACACAAAATCTAATTTAGATTGAGAATAAGGCTTTAAAACATAGAATATTACAGATTATTTCCCTCATAAAAGTTAAGCCAATTAGAATTCTGATGACATTTCTGAATATCGTCCAATCAACGTAGCACTAATGCAAATTACCAATGTGATTCTGACATGCTGTCAAATGAAGTTTTTAAATTTTGCTTAATTTTTTATGAGAGAAACAGCGTTTGGCTAAATTTTATGAGGGAAATAGTCCTTCGAATATCCCTCGTGCCTGTAATTGTCGATATTTTTCTCTCGTGCGCGTTCGCGCACTTGAGAAAATTATCGACAATTTGACATGCACTTAAGATATTATATATGAATATTTCCCTCGAAAAATTTCAACCAATCACGTTGCAGTATTTTCTGAATTTCGACCAATGACAATCGAATACAGTGAATATTTTGCATATCGAGTATTTGCACAAGTGCGATATCCGAATATTTACAATAATTGTAAACACAAAGAGGAATAGTTTAATTACTTCGTTTTAAAGGGACAAAAGGTGTAATATCTTCAATTTTTCAATCAATTTCTTCAAAAACATTACTTTCAAAACGCAGAAGACTTATTTTTATCGAAATTTGACAAATGACATTTATGAAAGTCTAACGTTTATGTGGCAGATTAAAATAAATATATGTTCAATAATTTTAAATACCGACTGAAATCTTTCTCGAGAAATATTCGTCTAATATATCCCTCGTGCATGACAAATACAATCATAATATTTTCTCTCGTGCATGTTCGTGCACTCGAAAAAATATTCAGGTAATTGCCATGCACTTGGGATATAAATACTGAATACACAAAAATGTTTAGCATATTTACCATGATTTCGGTTAGTAACTTGGAAAAGAAGATAAAGAAGAGGACATAAGCTTATAATACTATCGGCTAGGGGAATGTAACCTGGTGGGGGCAGACACAAGTAAACTAAGGTTCTAATAGGAGTGGGGATTTGCGCGATATCAAAAACATACGTTCAGAAAAAACAGTAGAGCTGCCATATGATGACGGTTATAATTGTAGTAGGGGAAACGACCTAACTATCGCTTGCTCTCTCATTTATCTTCTTTCCTGCAAAGTTAGTAGACTATCACATATTTGTACCTGTTCCATTCCTTCAAGCTATCCGGCATCCAGATGTTGTTAATTAGGTTCTCGTCGCCACGGAAATAGGCGGTGACGTAGTGCGCAGACGCGGTTACAGTAATGCAAATAGCATAGCTGTTTGCGGCTAGCTTGGCTATGTTATACACGTGCTGGATATCTGAACGCTCTGCTGCGGATAGAATATCCAGCGACCAAAACTTATACTCGATCAAATTGATTAGTTGCAGAAAAGAGCGATGCTTCACAAACATTGTCCAGAGTCTCATTACTAGCTGATGGGTGAACAAACACATGCAAAGTGATTTAGGACTAGTGTAACAAAAAATTAACTGGTATTCCTTAGGTCTCTTTGATTAAAAATTGTTATATACATAGGTTCTATTTCATTTCTACTCGCAACGAAAATTATAATATATAAACTAAACAAGGGTGTAAAAGTGTTGACTGATTTATCTTCATATCGCATTGTTCACCATAAATGAAGGATTTTGATTAGTTTTAAGAATCTCAAAACATGTTTGGCTAAGATGGCTGATTACATTCTACATGCATATTTATTAATTTTAGTATTTAGTTTTTTACTTTCTTATACAAAGTATAAGGCAGTATTGGAATCACGTAAAAAAACGTTAACGAGATTTTTGCGGAAATACATATTTTGACGTCCACTGAATCCGTTAAGACCAATTTCTCAATGATGTCTGTGTGTGAGGATGAATGGATGGATGGATGTTCGTGTGCACAATATCTCATGAACGAGACAAGATATGTAATCTAAACTTGGAATTTATAAGTTTCATGCAAAATGAAGAGCTGAGTTGATTTTGAATGAAATTGAAAAACCGGAAGAGAAAGTTTACTGGACACACAAAAAATAAATTCCGTTTGCTTCAAAAATGAGAAAAAGTTTCAAATGAAAGATGTTAGCAAAAATATTTGGAATATAAAATGTTATTTGCTCTTTTCTTGTACATGCTTCTAATTTTGAGAAAAACTAAATTATATATTTAAAAATATATTTCTATTATTTTAGTTTCAATGGGAACAAAAACTAAAACATTTACAATATTTATGTGTCAAACGTATCAAATAATTGTGAAATGTCAAAAATATTTGTCGTGAGAAATATTATGAAAGTAATTTTTGTGTTATTAATTAGAAAGTTTTGAAGACTAGATATTAATAAATATCTATTTTAAAATAAATTCATAGTTACAATGACAACAAAAAATTAAACAGGTTTAACATCTATATATCAAATAATTGTCAAAATAAAGTCGTATGCAAGGAATAACTCATAGGTACATGTTTGTATAAGCAAGTAGTGTGGTGCCCACACCAGATTTTTTCATATTGCAGTTCAATTTTTTTCCATATTTCAAACCGTGACTACCTGACATTGCTTTATACAAACGAGCACATAAAAGCATATTTCTACATTTGATTAAAAATACTTTACATACTTACCAGAAACCAGCTAGAAGTACTATATCAATCATAACAAATCCGATATCTTTATACGTATTTGTTAGCAAAAAAACTACGTCCAAAACAAAAGTGACAAATGTAGTAAATAAAATGAAAAACCCAAGTACTATCCTGAAAGTTGTTCTGTTCCTTGGATCATAGCCTCCCCAGTTGACCTGTCGCAGCATGTGGTTCATAAGGCCCATAGGAGTCACTTGAACAACGAATAATATTCAAGTGTGAAGTTCGAAGACACAAATTTTAAGCAACGCGTCAAAATACCAGCGTAGTAATACCGTTATTTTAACAATACATATGTAGATAGGCAAATGTACTTAGTTTGTTATATACTATATAAATTGTAACGGGTCAGTACGACCCTGGACAGTCAGCGCGCAACGATGACTCATCGTTCTAGTAAGCTTCTCGTGCTGTTCCATCATGGAAGCATCTAGTAACATCTAGATCACCAACACAACCGATTTATAAACGCGCTAGCCTACCCAGAAGGGCATTCGACTGCAATACACTGTTCAGGAAACATCGAATATAATGGAAATAAATAAAACGCTTGCGTAGTGAATATAATAGTGCAAATAAATAATTCTTGTGTAATATTCTTAGTTTATTATTGATGAATCGTTATTTTGTATTTATTAATAAGTGTTTAAAATAAATAAGTAATTTACGTAAATAGAAGTGTTAGTAAATAAACTCTTTGTGACTTTTAATAGTTGTTTTAATTGTTGATTAATAAACTTCGCAGAATTTGTCAGTTACAAACGTAATAATATATTAGAGTGGTTTTAATTTTATTTTTCTGGCCATCCCCTAAAACTGTCGGAAATGTAAAAAAAAATAAGATTTGCAAAGTATCAGAAATGTTTCCGATTTGTGTTTTGTATAAAAACCATGCTAAATTGTATAATTTGAAATTGTTGATAATTTAATCACGTATAGGAAAGCTTTTATTTAAACAAAAAACAAATTATCTAAATGTATGATCCCAATTTGGAGAAAGGAAAATTATTGACTCTGGACCAATTCTACCGTGTGTCCCACGTAAAGGTTGGCATAGGCAAATAACATGTAAAATCAGTTTTTGTATATAATAAGTGTCCGGCAAAAAATTATGCATCCAAATTTTATATCACAATACTGCCAATATCCCTACATCTTATTTAATACAGATTACTTTATTTTAATACCGCAATTTAATGAAATTAATAATAATAATTCCTAATTTTCCGCCTACTCTTTTTATTGCTACTGACGTATAGTGCTTGCAATTTGTTTTAAATATTTTTATCTGTCACTGTCAATTTCTGGCGATGGAAACCATTCAGCGTTCATTCCTGTGATGTATTCAGATATTTGTCTTGCACTGCGCCCGTATAATACATTCTAATAATATTTACACGGTTCTCGACATTTAATGTATTCTTGATGACAGTGACAGAGTAAAATATTTAAAACAAATTGCAGGCACTATACGTCAGTAGCAATAAAAAGAGTAGGCGGAAAATTAGGAATTATTATTATTAATTTCATTAAATTGCGGTATTAAAATAAAGTAATCTGTATTAAATAAGATGTAGGGATATTGCCAGTATTGTGATATAAAATTTAGATGCATACTTTTTTGCCGGACACTTTTTATTTACAAAAAACTGATTTTACATGTTATTTGCCTATGCCAACCTTTACGTGGGACACACGGTATATATTTTAATGATAATTGCTGTGTAATTATAAAACTATGAAGCCACAGTTATAAAATTATACCTATACGTAATAAATTTCATTGCTTTTCTGTATATCACTTTGTTGGATGTAAAATTTAAATTTCCCGCACTAGGACTTACTACCACAGTCGCCAGTCGGCGCATGCTGTGTGTTGACGCGTAGTTGCACGTCAAGCGTCAGCCAGTGCAGATGTATTCAGTGTTTAGATTGAATAAAGCACATTTACAAAATACAGTCCACTTGTTTTTATGGCTCATCGCCACCAGCCCGTACAGATTTTTTTTTCCAAAATTTCTATCAGCAATATCTCAAATAATAAACGAGATACGAACTTGCAGACTAAACCATTGGATTCAGTTCATCGAAATACATAGACCCTAAAAATTTCAGAACATTCGGATGGTGAGTTGAAATTTTAGAGCAAAAAGTCTGAAAATGACCTGTTTCAGGCCAAATGTCAAAGGTTTTTTTTGCCAAAAGCGTCATTTTCACATTTTTTGCTCTACCTCTGTAACGCGTAAAACAATTTAAATGAAATTTTACACACTTATGTATTTTGACGAGCTGAATCGAGTGGTCCAGTTTGCGAGACTGTTTCTTTTATATTTATCGAGTTATCGCCTATCGAAATTTGGGGAAAAAATCGAAAAATTTCAAAATTTGCTAATTTGTAATAAAATGCATGAAACGAAAAGGAACTGAGTCTATTTTTCAATATATTTAATAGATTTTGAGTTGCAGCCACTCAAAGTAGCATTTCAAAAAACATCGAAAATTGACATATCTCTATAAATTTAAGAGTTATGACGATGCGCTCTACAGCAATAAAAGTATATGCCAATTTTTAGTGATATTTCGTGAAATCTGAATTTGAGTAGTACTTTCTTAACTTGTATTTGTTGTCAATGGTAAATGAACTTGTATTAAATTTTCTTATTTGTACAGATATTATAAACATTTTTCAAATTATTACCACAATCCTCGTTTAAATAATTGGGCCATATTGTGTAGTTCCAGATAATGTAACAATTTACTGATCTATACAGATAAGTAATCCTCAGGAGTGAAGCATCAATATAAAATACAAAGTAATCTTTAAAATGTTATTAGTTGTCAAAAAATAATAATGAAAAGCATGTCAAAATATTTTTTGACAACTGCATGTTAAACATCATTATTTTATTTAACAGAAAGAACCGAGTTTACGCAAGAGGTTTGTACAATATTTCTTGTACGAAAAGTATAAAACTAATAACAGTCTATGTCTATACAAAGAAATGAAGTTCTTCAAGTAGTTATTTTGATAATTGTCAAAGTTGCACTACAAATATAAACACACAAATTAATTTGTCTAATATATTAGAAAACAATTAAAATATTTATAATAATTACCGTATTCGCTTGTAAATTTATTATATTTCTTATTTATATTGAGGTAACTAACATTACATTTGTAGGTTATGTATTTTACAGCTATCATATCGGGCAGATTTTATTGCCAAACCAAATGTACTAAATTTGTTATTTTTAAATTCAATTTCATTCTTATTTCATCATTGTTTATATTAACATTATGTAAAGGAATGTTTGAAATACTATATTATTTTATAATAATAGTTATTTACTTTACAAGTGGGCAAAGTAAGGAATAACCCACGAGAGAAATTTTAGCTCACGAAGCCGAAGGCTGAGTGAGATAATTTTATCGAGTGGGTAATTCCACTTTGCCCACGTGTGAAGTATAACGTTTTATCCAACACTTCTTAATAAATGAAAAATGTATTAAAGAAATATTATTTGACAGTGACATATGCTTTAAATTTTTAAATTAAAATGTCAATCGAAGTAGTTACCAAGGTGTGTGTTATTATTATTGTTATAAATAAAAAAATACTCACTAGTGGCTTTCCTTAAAATTATACCCACTAGTGGGCAATCTGTTACTTTGCTTGTTTAAAATCGCCATAGTTATAGAGCATTTATTGAGAGGTGTTGGATAAATATAATTTATTAATAAACGCTTTAGAAATAGGAATGTTTTCGTCGAAATTTCCGGGTTGTCTGTCTGGTGGAGACCTGGGAAATGGACATTTCGGACGTTGCTTAGGCAACGCGAAATAATAAATTTCAATGTATGAGTACAAAAATAACTATTATATCACTGTAATCTACACTATTGTATCGACATTTCTTTAATAAATATTTCTCTTTTTATATAATTGAAAAAAGGCCAAATAATGTTTTACGTACTTCAACATTACTGCATCATTTATTGTATAAATACATTAAAAATCACATTTGCGAAATAATACCAGAAGTTTTAGAAGCAATTTGTAAAAATGTGGTACCCAAATATGTTAAGGTAAAATTAAAAATCACATGATTTATTTATATATAATTATTTATTTCTCGTCCTCGTCAGCTGACATATTTTCATATTTTAATAAAAGTTGTAGTATATCATGTTCCGCTTTTATTAAGAATTTTTTGTTTACTAATCGAAGACGATTAGAAACAAAA
Source organism: Poecilus cupreus (assembly GCA_963942605.1). Taxonomy (NCBI): domain Eukaryota; kingdom Metazoa; phylum Arthropoda; class Insecta; order Coleoptera; family Carabidae; genus Poecilus; species Poecilus cupreus. The sequence goes on along the minus strand of OZ012733.1, from coordinate 2,463,848 downwards.
GGTCTGTTCGATGAGAAGTTCAGAAAGTGTAGTGCAGGATAGTGCAGTGCAGTGCGGTGTAAACTAGTGTACTCTAGTTCTGTGTTTTCATAAAACACTCTAGTGTATGTTTGGGCAAGTTTGACTAGCTGTCACTGCTGTCAGCGTAGTCAGGTTAGGTTATTTGTAAACAAACACGTTATAAATCTGTGAAGAATGTTGTCGAAATGTCTGTTTTAAAACGCATATTGTTTGAATTAATAAATGATCATCCATCATTCGATTCTTCATCAAATTCGGAAACAGATTATGTTAATACACAGAATTAATTGTTCTGTGAATTTTATTTTCTCAAAATATAAATTTTAGGTTAACGAAAATGCCAACAAACTACACTTAGTTACCCCCATTGCCAGTCTGCACTTTTCTACACCACCTCGAGAGTCAGTTCAGAAAAGTGTACACTAGTTCTTAAAATTTTTCTCATCGAACAGTTTGCCAGAAGCTGCACGTTTCTCATAAAACATGTTAGTGCAAGAAAGTTAACACTAGGTCAACCTATTTCACGTCATCGAACAGAGATCTCCAAACGAGGTGTATCTGTCTCTATCTGTGGGCTGTTGTTCTTCCACCCTTTTCTTTAAGTAACCACTTAAAGCGGTTGATAGTTCATCATCTTTTTCGGGCTTCCCGCGCAATCTTTGTCTATTTTCATGAACTGGAGAAGCCCCACGGCTCGAACTACTCCCTTTCAACAATCTTCCCACTGTGGGAGTGCTTTCCAACATGGGAGACTCGCCCCGACCAGAACTGCGACCAGTAGCCATCCTTTTGGGAGCACTTGGTCCTGCTATATCGGATGCTGGTGAATTCTCTCTACTTTTCGACAACCTCTTCGGCACGCTTGAATATATTTCACGCGGTTTGCTCGGTCCTGGTTCTGGGTTGAAGGATTCCATAGTGAAAAGCTGCAATAAAAATACATTATTTTCTTTTCGTAGGTTCCAAAGTCACAGAACGAATGGAAAGAGGTTGAGAAAGTATTTCGTCAGAGATGGAACTTCCCTAATTGTTGTGGGGCAATTGACGGGTAGCATATAAATTTTTTACCACCACGCAATGAGGGATCATTTTATAGAAATTATAAAGGTCATGACAGCATAGTTTTACTAGCTATAGCTGATGGGAATTATAAATTTTTATGTTTCGACATTGGTGCAAATGGCCGCATAAGCGATGGCGGTGTTTGTAAAAGCAGCCACATGCATGATTACATCATTACCAATAGATTCAATATTCCAGAGAATGTTCAACTACCGAATTCTATTACAAGCACATATGTTTTTGTTGGCGACGATGCATTCCCTCTGTCCACAAGATTAATAAAACCATTTCGATACCATGGGCTCATAAAAAATCTAAAAATTTATAATTACCGCTTAAGCAGGGCAAGAAGAGTAGTAGAGAATGCCTTCGGGATCCTAGCTAACCGATTTAGAATTTTATTAATTCCCATCAATTTAAACGTTAAAAAAGTGGAAAAAATTACAACATTGTGCTGTGCTTTACACAATTTCCTCATTGAAAAAAGAGGGCAAATATACATTGGCGACAATATAGAGGAAAAGGATCAACCGCAACAATTAAGAAGGCTAGATAAAACATATTATGCAGGTACCAGATCTACTCAGTCAGCAATGAATTTAAGAACTGCATTTATGGAGTATTTTAATACAGTTGGTCAAGTTGAGTGGCAAGATGAGTATATAAACAATAAATAAGATATAAAAAAATTGATTTGTTTTAAACTTACTTCTTCATCATCTAAATACTCAACAGTCATTTCTTCTTGAGGCGAATACTCATCATCTTCATCATCTCCAACAAATGCTCCTTGCTTATGTTGGATCGAATCTGTTAAAAACTTCAGGAGCCCGCAACACCACCAACTTGCAGTCATCAACTGAAATAAGATAAATTTTTGCGTAAAATAATCATTATTACATGAATTTCATTCATTTATCCCTGTTACATCAGGATGATACTGCCTAATAACTTTCACCATCGCTTCCAAAGCATCTCGGTTCTTATCCCTTTTGTGATACTCGGGAGACTTTATGTTGCAGAGACATGGGCTGTTCTCGTACATCTCAATCAGTGCAAGCACTGCATTACGAGACCAGGTTACGATGTTGTATTTCGGTGGCATCTGTATAGATTTATACGTTGAAATATATATATATATATATATATATATATATATATATATATATATATATATATATATATATATATATTATTACATATTTTTGACTTACATTATCAATATCCCTGGTCCGATCTGAACTTTAATTTAAAAGGTACAAACAAAATACAGGAATCACTCACACAATTTAATCTAACCTAATACAAAAAATAGTAAAAAAAGTAAAATAACAAAAAAAGCAAAAATTTAAAAATATAACTACTAAAACAAAAAGAAAGAAAAACTATAACTATATACTAACTATTAATATACACTAAAAATACGAATAAACAAACAAAACCTAACCTAACCTAATCACTAACTATAAAAAATATAAGAAAAAAACGTAAAACTACAAAATAAAATGAAAATAAACAAAAAGAACGCTACGCTACCGCACTACAGAATAAAAAAAACTAAATTATGATACTAAAAACAACTAAAAACGCCAGACAAACTCAAGAGAAAAACTTCCGCTCACACTTTCAAAACTAGACAAAGGACAATAAACTTTTAAAGCGTAAGAATGAAGATAGATTCAAACAGACTGAAGTGAAATGAGTTGCAAATCGTTTCATATGAATTGTCATATGGAAATGGCGGCGTCGTCATTTTCATATGATTTTTCAGGGTGCGTTCAGTTTCGTATGACCGTATAACAAAAATCATATAGTGTGACATAGGCATAAGCCAGCAATGATTTTTTGTTCTCTTCCCACAAGCCATCTATCCATATTAGCACTAATATACTACGAGTTTAATCGTAGCTGCAAGAATAGCAAGTAAACACAGTACGAGATAACTCGTAGTCGGCGTCCTAGTCAAGAACGCAATCTACGAGTTATCTCGTAGTTGGCAGTTAACATGTTAAGGGATGGGATAGTGGCACTCAAAATAACTCTAACTGGGCACTTATCTCGCATAAGACACTGACACTGGTTAAAGATTTTCTGCAATATATTGACATCCACTGATTAGGCGAGAACTTAACTGAAATCAGGGTTCGAAAATATATCGATCGATATATATCATGATATTTATTTTGATATATATCGTCATATTTTTGCAATGATATATATCCATTATATAAAAATTTCAAATAGTCTGTAATAAATACAGTATACCTCTCATTATTACTTTCTAAAGATAATTCTTACTTTACTAGCTATTTTGACTAACTTCACATCAATAATTTTAGTTTATTGATTCGTGTGATTCCCCTACGTGCGCGGTGTGCAATATGAAAACAAACTGCGTTTATTTCGTGTGTTGTGGTGTTGTGGAATAGTGGAATATAGCGTACAAAATGCCAAAGAAGAAGGACCCTGTGTGGTTAAATTTTGAGTATGTTGACAAAGCCAATAACACATTACCTATGTTAATTTTTTATTTAGGAGTAATAATTTATTTTTTTCACGACATGGTAGGAAACCCCACCGTTCTTCTCCCGAAATAGTGAGGAAAATGTGTTGTTCCTCTCTAGAGAGGAAAATATAGAAGTATTGCCAATATGAATGTTATTTACAAAAAATATATTATAGAAATTGTAAATAAATTCCTAATTTTATTGAAAATCTTTATTTTAGTGATATACATACTTTAAATTATCTTACAATTATGTCTTATATTTTTCTTTTTCTTATTAAATCGCAATTTGACAACTTATTAAATATATTTAAGATTGGTTCATTGGCAATACTACTACACCGCCTTGTGTCTGATAACCTAACTTTTAACGTGTCAGTCTGTCAGTTGGGTTCTCAAAGTGTATTTTAGGTTCGAGCAAATAGTTTTTAGAAGCATGTCGGGAAAAAAATGTTGTGTCTAACACGAGGGGAAAGCTCTTCTTCCACTCTCGTTCGAAATGCCTCACTCGCTGCGCTCATGAGGCAAACTTCGAACTCGAGGGGGAAAAAGAAGCGCTTTCCTCTCTAGTTTGACAAATAACTATTGTATATCCTATTGTGATAATAAATGTGTTGTTTTAAGTACAAAAACAAAAATTAAAAATAAATATCCAAAAAGTGATATTTATCTGATATATATCCTATATATTAGATATTTAGATATTTATTATAAATATCATGATATTTACGAACCCTGACTGAAATACTAAAGAAGAACTTTCCAGGAGCAATTAACAATGAACCAATTACTCAGTTTATAGTTTATCGTTTATTACAACAGTTAAGAATTAACATGTAATATTGATACACTCGTGGTTTTGATCTGGATTATATAAAGAATTAGTTTTGATTAGGTTGGTTTGGTTGTTTGCATCATTCTCTGAAACAAACGGTTGACCATGCACCTTCCGGCCAGATGTTCGGGTCCATTGCAAGGTGTAATTTATTCTCAAGCAGCGTTACTTTGAATGAGGAATATAGTTTAGGATATTTTGCTTGGAGTTTTTCTACCGTTACCTCCAAGAATGCGGTTTTCAATTAGTTTTGCACATCGTTGTCTGTCGTGTCTGGATCTAATCTGTAAATGAACAGATTTTAGAACCGCTTTCAAATTAATATTGTTTTAATTTGTAGCAGTGACCTTTTTTCTTAATTATTAGATTGTTTATATTATTCCATGAAATTATCCTTTTCTCATGACCTGGAGACAGAGTTTTATTTGATTTGTTACTTATCTCACTCCTTTCACAGCAATTTTCTGATATTATTTCTTTCATAAATTTAACGCAAGGGTTTTCTATAAAAACAAATAATACAAATGCTGCAAGTACAGACAGTACCAGTTGCAAAATTGTCTGACAAACCTAAAACAGTTCAATATAAAATAAAATTCCAATAATTTTCAAATACAGGATTCTATACAGGGTGTCCCATAACTTCAGGTACATATTAGAAGGGCATATAGTTCTTAATGTCCTGATTACGGAACAAAAATAATTTTTAAAAAATTTTTATAATTAAGAGTAGTTCCCTTAAGAACAACATTTTTTGTACCCCTGGATACTATAATAAGAAACACAATTTATGTGGCCGGCTACTAGAAACCTAATGAAATGATTGTATTATGCAAACATTTCTTATTAATTAGATATAATACAACGTAATATTTAATATTAAAACTACCTATTCAACCAGTGTCCCAAAACTGTTTCCTTCAAAAACCTCAAAAACTAATTTTTGAATTTTGAAAAAATTCTTTTTGTTCCGTAATCAGGACATTAAGAACTATATGCCCTTCTAATATGTATCTAAGTTACGGGACATCCTGTATATACCTCTGCATGAAACTGTAATGACATATAATTTGATATACTGATTATAGAACAAAAATATATTTTGTTTAAAAATTAGTGTATTTCATTCCTAGCAAAAATTTTTAATGTCACTGTTTAAATTTAAAAATAAGGCTTACATCATGTACCTACATAACAACTAAATAATAAATGTTAATTTGTAGGCAGTGTTTATACTTTTATTTCATTTGTAACATAATTATAAATAATTATTGTACTATTAAACCAGTTCGATAGGAATGAAATACCTGTAGTTGTAATATAATAAAAAAAATTTGTTCTATAACTGTGCAAAAAATTTAAATTTGTGACATCACACATGAGCGAGACAATATGTCTGAGAAACTAGATTTTTTTTCCCTTTTCAAATCCTTCAAACCGCTTGTTTGTATTACATCAGGATTTTTTAAAATCAATATAGAAGTTTTAAAAATGGTTTTTTTTTTTAGTTATTTAAGGGTTATTTTTAAAAATGCATGTCTTTTGCAACTTTGTACATTTTGTTGTTAATGTTGGAAAAATATAAACCTTTTGTTAACATAAATTTAAATCAAAATAAAGCTTGAAAAGATGTTTCAAAGATTAAATTTTGAGTATTTTACAACACAAGCGGCCAAAATATAAACGTATTGGTCAAGTGTAGATCAAAACAAAACTACACCTTTTTCAACAATTAACCCCATTTTCAGATGGTATTACTTCATATCTATTGACTAGAATGATACAAACGCGTAATCATTTTGAATGATTACTTTTTAAGCTTTCGATTCGTCAAAGAAACATCTAAAAATGTCCAAAATTGCAAAAGATAAGAATTTTTCAAAATATCCCTTAAATAGCTAAAAAATTCATTTTTTAAAACTTTAATATTGATTTTAAACAAAACCCGATGTGATAAAAGCAAGCGGTTTGAAGGACTCGAAAGGGAAAAAAATCTAGTTTTTCGGACATATTGTCCTGTTCATATGTGATGACACAAATTTAAATTTGTTGCAGTATATCAAATTATATACCGTGTGTCTGTCTTAAAAGTGTACATAAGGGATTAACGTGGGAAATCTGTTTTATGTGTGCTGTTGCTCGGTGTTCTACCGGTCAATAATGATTGTGTTATTAATCGAAAGATATCATTTTATTGAATCAAGCGATGTAAGATACGTTACAATTTAGTAGTAATTTGGTTCAGTAAATTAATTTAAAAAATTTGAAAATTCTCCGATTTATTCAATTTTTATCGAAAAAATGGTGCAATTCTAAGCAATTTTTATATTTAATCGTAAAACCGTAAAACCGTAGTGTACGAGACAATCGTAACAAGTCAAGTTACAGATTTACGATAAATGCAATTCTATGCAGAAAACTGTATCGACGAACTTTACAGATTAGCGATTGACGTCATACTTTACGGTCAGTTTCTAACTTCACTGCTAATACAGTATTTTTCATTTCAAATTTTAAGAAAAATGATCTTGTCTGCGAATTATGAAACAACAACTTCATTTACATCCCCATCGTTTACAATCGTTCCACGAACAATCGGTGACATATGTCATTGTCAATCATGACATACGAAAAATTTGTCTTGGCAGTATTTGATACCATTTTTATCAACCGATATATTTAAATATAAATTGAATACTTTAATATGCAATGGAATTCTGGAATTTGATGAATTATAAAATGGTTATATATTACAAATAAAATTGATTGTCCATTGCTGATCCAATCTATACATTTGTTTGAAATGGGCAACAGTAATGTCAAATGGGTATACCAAATCTTTCATATCTGTATCTGCGCAAGAGACGCAAGTAATTTCTAAAATATGTATAAGGTTATGTTTCTTGACGTATAATTAACATATTTTTCTTTTGTATTGTCTGTTGGAGACCAATATGCAAAATATTTATATTTTGATTCATCTTATTGATAAAATTGAGCAATGATTAGAGAGAAAAATCAAAACCGTAATGTTACGTCTAGTTGCCCTCTCAACGTAAAGTTTTCGAGAAATCGTAAGATATTTACGAGTGATCGTAAGCAATAGTTTTGCACAGAATTACTCTTTGACTCGTAAACTGCTACGAGTCTTACGAGAACACCTAACGAGCCTTACGATTATGCTTAGAATTGCACCATAAATTATAGTCACTTATGACTGTTTTGTTTTGATTTATTTAAAGCTATTTATTTCACATTTAAAAATTAATTGACGGAACCAAATTAGTACTAAATTGTAACGTATGTTGCATTGTTCGATTCAGAAAAATGATATCTTTCGATTGATACTACAATCATTATTGTCCGGTAAGACACCGAGCAACAGCACGCCAAAAGCTGATTTCCCATGTAAATCTCCTATGTACACCTTTAAAACAGACACACGGTATGTCATTAAAGTTTCGTACACCCTGTATAAATAATAATCACCCAATAATATATCGTAAATACAGTAGGATTTCTTTGCAAGCCAACATCAGCTAATTGAAAGGCAATCTGTGTTAGGTAAATACTAAACGACAATTTCGATAATGGAATCAATGGCTTCCAGGAAAAAAATAGTTGCGCTGAAATAATAGAACCAACTATATTTCCAGCTCATTTTGAAATGATACTTACATTGTTAAATTATTTATTAATACATACGCATTGATTTGAAATTACATACAAGTATTAGCATGCCGCCAGCTATAGCAAATGCTGGTCTCTGTAAAGACGCGTACAATGCAGCTTTCAGCACGTTCTGTTGCACATAAGGGTTGTATAAAAAATGGCCACCAAATAAACAAAAGTAAATTATTACTGTAGCTACAAGAATAATTATCATAGAAGATACCTGAAATTAAATTGTATATTAAAAAGACCAAAAATTTTATATAAAAATTGTTTGCTAATTTAACTAGTTTCATCTCTAGAGAAAGCAATAGCGTCCCATTTAAATTAAATTCCCTGTTTATAATATATAAAGTGGTCCATAGGTCTGTATTTTTTATTTTATGCTATTATTATAAATATTGCCGAAAAATTTTCAGACGAAACTTATTTTACATTAAAATGTCAACATATCTGCAGCATTTGTTTTCCTATCGGGTATTCCATTATTGCGCACTGATATGCAACTTTATATTTTTAAATGGAACACTATATATTTTTGCAAAAATTGTTTTTGTTTCCCTTTAAAACATTTCTTATTCATTATAGTCCTAAAACGATCAGTGCATAAAATATTAACCATTTTATTAATAAAGAATCACACACGGAAAGTATGCAATATAAAATTAACAATAAACAAAAGGTAAATAAATTTATAAAAAATGTTTGAATTAAACACCAATTCAACAAACTAAATAAAATATAACAAAAAAGCTGATAAACTAGATGAAAAAGGAAGTAATAATTATTAAAAATCTGACAGCAACTAATCTGATTGTTTAAACACAACGGCTGGTACAACGACCTCTGTTTTTGGTTGTTTTAAGAGCAGAGTTTTAAGTTCGGTTTTAGCGCTGTATAATGTTCTAAAATTATATTATAAAAAAATACTTTAAATAAAAGTGGTAGATAATACATTTCTCTGTAACTTCTATTGGAAGCATTTTTTTATAAAATAATTTTAGAACATTGTACGGCGCTAAAACCGAACTTAAATCACTGCTTTTAAAACACCTAAAAACAGAGTTCGTGGTACCAGCCAATGTGAATATTTTCTGTACTGATCATTTTAGGACTTCAATGAATAAGAACTATTTTAAAGAGAAATAAATAAACTTGAAAATTTTGCAAAAATATGTTAAGTGTTCCATTTAACAATAGTTGCATATCATTGCGCAAAAATGGAGTACCCGGTAGAAAAACTTATGCTATAGGTACGTAGGTATTTCAATGTAAAATAAACTTTGCTTGAATTTTTTTTCGTTAACATTTAAAATAATCCAATAAAATAAAAAATACAGAACGATGGACCAGCCTGTATACAAGTTGTGTCCATTAAAAAAAACAGCGGTTTTTTGGGCAAAATAATGATTTAAGAGAAAAAAGTCATGACCAGGAAAAAGGGCCTCATTTAATAGAAATAACAAACAGAAAATTCAACCCGTGCTTCTCAAACAGTAGAATAAATTTAATTTAGGTATTTTAAATGTAACCTATAAAACATTTTAGTCCATGAGATAGAGATTTTTTTAAATTTCACGATATAAATATATTATGAGGTTGTATGACAATTATTTCGAGACAAATCATATTAAAAATCATAAAAAATTTAAAATAATTAAGTTATGTGCTACTTACAAATGAGATTTTTAATTTTCGGTCCTTGAGTTTAAAATATCCAAAGCCCATAATCATGCCTAGAATGTATGTAGACATTCTAGCATAGACTGGACTATAAATATATTTAAAATTTTCATTTTGTCTTATAACAGACATAAACCTGAAATAAACCATGCAATATTATTGAAAAATGTATAGTAATTAACAAATATTAAACTTACGTGTTAAAATAATAAACAAGCGGTTCTATTTCAGCTACATATACTAACAAGAACGGTATTAAAACAGAAACAAAGAAAATTGTTGATAAAATTGTCCAACACAAAGGACTATTCTTCTTTATAAGATAATTTAACGGAATAGATAAAAGAAATAATTGAAAATCTACTGCCAGATACCATCCTTGAGGAACACACTATAAAAAATAAATGATGATTGTTTTTTCTTTAATAAATAATAAGATTTCATACCATGTTTTCAACGTCAATGTAGTTATTGAGTAATAGTAGATTTGTCCACCAAGTTTTATCACAATAATTTTTTTCACCTCCGATTACTTTTACCCACAACGGTCCGGAACCCATTTTATAATATAAAGTGGAATAAAAAAATGATACTACTGCAAATAGTGGTACAACCCTAAAAAAAATTTTGTTTTTAAAAACTAAGATTAGTTGGCTTTAAATATAATCAAATGAATTTATAGAATATTCTTCAGACTAGACTTGTTTGCTTATTACGTCTATCACCTACCTAAAATATCTTAAAATAATAGATTGTACGATGTTGACTCCTTTCTTCTCAGATTGTGCTAAGTAACTGTGCGTGTTTAAAACTGCCCCAATGAAGAAGAATATGTCAATTAACAGTTCTCCTCGTGCTACTACCATGGCGGGCAATGATCTATTTACCTGAAACATGTTTGGCAAAATAATCTAGGAAATATTAAATGTTAATTATTTAAGTACCTTCTCAATAACGTCATAATTAAAAATGGGACCAGTCAACTTGAAAAGAATGCTATGTCCAAAAAGTAGCAGGAACATTAACAGACATTTTATGCCGTAAAATATACGAAAGTTTTTATTTTTATCATTTGCTTTGCCTAAATCAAGAATATTTTCTTTTGCTGAGAAGCAAAGTATTAATTTCATCGTTTTGTTTCCTAAAATAAAATGTTTTCAATAAAATGATTTTAACTTTACGCGGGTTGTTTCCCTTTCATTAACATTTTTGGGGGCCGCGATATTACGGCTGGTAACCCCATTCACTACTAAAATGTGCGAAAGCAGAGTGTTACACTCAAAATAGGCAAATGCCGCGATTATTTTACTAAATTATTTTTTTTGCCGATTGACATTAAAGATGACACTTCACGGACTGCTAACAGTCCGTAAACTGTCACTTTTATGTCTAGGCTGTAAAAATATTTTACATAACAACTGTTCAACAAACACATAACAACCGTCAATAAATACATAGCAATCGTTCAACACATGCATGGCAACGTAATTTGACAGCAATAACCTTGAAAATATCTATATAAAATAATCACTAAATTAACATTAATAGGCACATAAACCATAAACGAAATATGACAAATTTATATCAAAATCGTCTTACACTTATGGAATAATTAGTAGTACATTATTTTTTTTTCTTTTAAATATTTAGCAGTAAAGCGATATAACGAATTGAACATATTTTGACGTCACAAGTACTTGCGTTGTGCTATTGGCCAGAAATATGAAAATTGCGCTGCGCCCAACGCCTACAGTGGGCTAAAAATAGAACTACGAAATGTCATTTTATATGTTTTATTTGTTGGTATTTAAAATTATATTTGTTGGGCTTCTATTACTTGTTTCATAATTTCACTGTTTTATTGTGCCGTGTTGAAAATCTATTGATTAAAATTGTGTGTTGAGGTTAGGTTACATCACTACTAGCGCCACTGTCCTCAAACTTTTGTATGTTATTTACTCGAATGTCAAGTAAAATCTCTTAAAGTTGTCCAAGGAATTTTATCTTAGTTTATATTAAGTTTAATTGTTGTAAATTAAGACTTATAATATGAAAATATTATTTTTATATTAAAAAATATATAATATCTACTATCAAGGAAAATCGTTGTCTTAGTGCCACTGGAGTAGTACCTGTGACGTCACACAAACTTTGAAAAATCATATCTCGGGAAATACATGAAATTTTAAAATATATATATATATATATATATAAATAGGTTTATGGGCCCATTCCAAATCGGCAAAAAAATTATGTGTTCAACTCGGCATCAAACACAGATTTATAGCTTCGGAAGCCTCTGCTTTAAATCTGTATTTTGATGCCTATTTAAACATGTTTCTTATAATACAATAGTCAACAAGACTTGGACTTACTGTTCATATCGTCTCCGTTATTTTTGTTCATGTATTTACAATCGTAAGCCGTACAAAATACAGCTGTGATAAGAAAGCAACCGATTACAGAACTAAAATACAAAAATAATTAACATTTGGATCTTTTTCTATTTTAAATTGCATTTAAATACATACCAAAATAAATAATCGGCTGCAGTGTAATCGTAGCCTGTTTGTTCATTCTGGCAATCATTGTGGGTCACTCGAACCTTATACTTTTCAATATATGATTTGTGTTTTTTGTTTAAATAAAGCTGTAGTTCGTCCTGTAAATCTTGTGGTTCGCAAGAGTCTGGGACACATATTCCCCAATATATTATGTTTCTGGGTATTTTATTTGGGTCATTAGTATACTGTACAAATAAAATCATGCATTATTCGTTTCTAGATAAAAAAAGAAACATGGAGTATATATAGTTTTCTGACGTTTAAAATGTATGAAATTTTTTTAGTGTATTTTGTAGACACGTCTGTAAAATATGAAAGAAATTTACAGGCTAGTTTTTCTAAAATTAATTTTATCTATATCACACAGTTGACGGTATATAGATGAACTGAAGAAGGAAGGTTTACAACATAAATTGATTTTTGTTTATGTTTTAAATATATAATAATAAAGTATTCTAAATAAAGAAATGGAATGGCACGTATTCCACACGAGCAAAAAGTTTGTATTCCGAGGCGAAAGCAAGGGCTACGGTTTACGAGGGTGAAATATACCATTCCGTTACATGTTGTAGACTATACTATCTATAACAAGATTTTGGGAATTATGCTAAAAATACAAATACAATACTGTTGAAAACGTCGAACTCAAATAAATTAAATTAAAACAAATAGACGTAATCATAGCAACCGAACCAAGATACTACATATATGAATAGTTTAGTTTCTCCATATTTCTTCAAAATTTTAATTTATTAAGAAGTTTTTTTAATTGAGTGGCCAGTTGAAATCACTTTTATTTATATGTGAACCATCTAGAGCTAATAATCTATTGTAAATAATTTTAGGGAGACGTGTGTTATCCATGTTTAGTAATTTATACCACCAATTAAGTACTTATTTCCAAACAGCGCAAGCTAGAGATTGAACGCCCGTTTCCTGCCGAAGGATGTAGTTAGGTGTGTTTTTAGGGCATTGCAAAATATATTTTAAAAAACATAACTGACATTTTTCAATAATATCATGCAATTGTATGCCCCAAGTTTCGCAGGCGTAAAGAGCAGTCGCGTTAATTATAGATTCTAAAAGTTTTATCTTTTCTTGCCAGCCACTGTACGATTTACTCTTTACAAGGACGTTTTTTACATTTTGAGTAGCAATGGCAGCTTTTCGAAGATTTTCTTTGGCTACTTGATTGAATTTGCATAAAGGAGGAAATACTATACCCAAATAGCAAAAAGTTCGAACGATTTCTATGGGAGAATTATTATAATAAAATGGCTCATTAAATACAAGTGGTCTTTCTCATTGAAATATTAGTATTTTAGTTTTCTCTGTATTCACGGTGAGCATATTTTACTCCAATCTCAAGAAAAAATATGCAAAAGTAATAGTAATATATGTATACGCTTAAAGAGCAAATGTAATGTTTTTGGGATGCAAAAATTTAAAACTAATTTTTTTGAAGGGATGAGCGTTTCTTGATATTTCTGGTCCGTGTTCCTGCATTGTTTTATAAGAAATCTATGGCAGGAGGTATTGTGATGCCCAGAACAGATTATTTTCATTTCTATATTAATTTTGTTGTTGTGGTTTTTGGGGAAAAGAGGGATATTCTACGTGAACCATAGCGTAATTCTTACATTTTGATTGTTACTTTTGTATTGGTTTATAACTCACATTCAGTTTTTCGTATAAGTTCTCGTATGGTCTATATTCCAATGAAAATGGATCATGCACAATTTTGTTAACTCTTGGAGCAATAGTGATTGTTGCCAAGCAATATTGAGTGGAGAATGGCTCTTTAATACTGAGACATTCATCAAAATTTCCCAATTGGTACTGGCTGCCCTCCGTCAAGCCTAGAGGTAGTTTCGCAGAAGCATCCCACACTACAAATACAACAAAATAATTAATTTAATGTTTTTAGTTCAACATGTTTTCCAGTATTTAATTTAATATAAAACGTAGATGAATTTTGTTTTATATAAATATATCATAATCTCACATATGTTAAACCTGTAACATTACCCTTGATTATTTCACTCATTACACATTTGACCAATCAGAATGTCTCATTTTCCATTGTTATGCATTTTAGATAAGTGATTAAACAGCACCATGCTGTTTAATCGCGATTAAATTGAAGCTAGCTTTTATATGCAAATTTTTAACATTTTGAAGGCATATTTAGCCGGGTAATTAATTGCAGAAGCAAGATACTTAGTTATTTTTTACCTTTACTGGTATTCCATGTCTTTAAACATGCTGAATTATTCAATTCAAGCTATTTTTATTTATTAATTTTTTTACATTTACTAAATTTTTAGTCATACTTCGAGCACATAATTTTCAAGGTATTGTCCGTAATATTTAACATTTTTAAAAATTATTAGTTTATCTTTGTATATAAGAATTTGTCCACCATTTTAAAAATATACTTTGAAGCTTGTATTTGATTCGTTTATTTTATTTTATGATTTATATCATAAGTAACTTGTTAATTTAGATATTTTAATGAATATTATTTCACTGATTACAAATTTGACAAATCAGAATGTCTCATTTTCCATTGTTGTGCATTTTAGATTATTCAGCACCATGCTGTTTATTCGCGATTAAATTGAAGCTAGCTTTTATATGCAAATTTTTAACATTGCATTAATTGCAGAAGCAAGATACTTACATGTTTTTTACCTTTACTGTTATTCCATATCTTTAAACATGCTGAATTATTCAATTCAAGCTATTTTTATTTATTAATTTTTTACATTTATTTGACAAGTAAAAAAAAAAACAAACAATTTGCTATAGGTACAATATAACAACATAATTTTATGGTGCTTTTTGCTTATGTGTGTACCGATTTATTTATGTGAAAATGTGTCAAAATCAACGTTTTACTACAATTTCTTCGGCAAATATTAAAGTTTATGCTACGATTTCATGAAATAATCTTGAATTGAATCGATTAAATTTGATGTCTAGCTTATTTATAAAATTTTGCTTTTAAAAAAGTGTTATCGTACATAATAATTTAAGATAAAATCAAATATTAAATTATTATGTACTCAAACACTTTTTAAGCAAAATTTTATACATAAGCTAGACATGTCAAATTTAATCGATTAAATTCTGAGCACTCGTGATATAACTATTGATTATTTTATAAAATATGTTAAATAATTTAGTCAAATATACTAGAGATTCTTGGTTCAATATTTTTGAGGCAAGAAATATATTATATAATTCAATTTAGCTACTCTCCAATCTTGAGATAACTCCGTACCATGAAGTTTAGATACTCGTACTTACGCATATATTTAATTTGTTGAATTATAAAAGTTAAAATTAACTTGCGTCTTTCGAAAATAAACATACCAGTTTGTTGCTAATTATGTCTTAATTAGTTTTAAATATAAATATCTCTTGTCATTCTCGGTATATTCAAATATTATTTTTTATGCTCACAGCGAGGCAACCTTAATGAAATCATAGTGCAGCATGTAATGAATGCTGGCTAAGTACTCGTATTTCCTAATCAAAACAAAAATAGGAATAATACTTACTGCGATATGCCCATAAAGTATTGTTTCTTAAACTTTGTGTCAGTAACTCAACATGGCTTTTGCAAGCAGAATTGTTTGCTGTAGAAAAATTGGAAGGAAAATTTAACGTCTCTATCACTGGTGAAAATTCAGTGAATATACCACACACCAACTTTACGAAACATAGACTAAGCACTACGCGAACGTACATTGTTCCCGAGAACTAATGCTAATACTTCATAAGAAACTTCAGTTGCAATTTATACTAACGTATGAACGTGGCAAAAAAGTCTAAATATGATTTAAGTTGGTAAAAACTGGTCTGAATTGTCGCAACAGTGGCGGATCCAGGTGATATTCTCAGGTGTGGGGGGGGGGGGGGGGGTGGATTAAATAAGGTAACATAGTTCGAATAGGGGACACGCCTAATATTAAAATATAATTTTTTACACAGGATCTATAGAAAAATAATTAAAAATTAATTTGTTTATCCTAAAGAAGTAAATATTAATATTTTAAAAACGCAAAAAACGCACAAAGACGATCGTAAAGTGAGCCGTTATCTGTCGTGACGTCACATTCCTTGTTCATATGGGACATGTGCTTGTATACCATACTGTTTTCGTATGTTTTCATGTGTTTTTGAAGGTATCATGGCGGCGGTAGTGCGCTCTTGAATTACTGTCAAAATGAATAACGAAATAAAGTGTAAATTGTGCAAAAGAAAATTTGCTAACGGTGTAATATGTGCAATATGTAACAGTGCTTTCCATCTAAGATGTGCCGATATTACAGATATTGCCGATGTTGATGTAAATAATTGGAACTGTGATGAGTGTCAAAATGGGTGTGTTCTAGACTTAACTGCCAGTGAAAATCAAAATATAACAGATAGTGCAGTTTCGCGATTCGTAGCAGAAAATGAACTATTGAAACAACAAGTAATAGTACTTCAAAAATTAGTTTGCGAATTAGAGAAAGTGAATAAACTTCAAGAAGAAAAAAGTAATAATTTGGAATTAAAAAACTCTACCGGATCGGCTGAGCAAATAAACAATAACGGTGTCGCCAACATATGCAAAAGCGGTAGAAAACAAAACAGCTAAAACTACTCTATCGACACTCATAATTAAACAAACCGGAGATAACAAATCTGGGAATATAATTAATGAAATTAAAAAGTCAGTTAACCCAGGAAGCAATAAATTAAATATAGTAAACATAAAATCAAATACTAAAGGTGATACCATCATATTATGTGGAGATAAAAATACAGCAGACAGCAATAAAACAAACTTAGAAAATAATAATGATTTAAATAAACAGGTCATCGCAGCAGTCGCAAAAAATTGAATCCTAATAATAATAATAATATTTATTTTGCCAAGAGAAAAATTACATCTCCATACAAAAGTGTGGTTGGTAATGATTAGCAAACAGCGTGAACACACTATCAACATTACATGATTTACAGGTACTATCTCATATGTAAACAGTACAATAACATCCCAATATAATTCGTTTAAAATGAATGCTCTAAGTTTCAGAGCATTCTGTACATAATTGCTTATGTCAAACATCTTGTCCTTGGGCACCTCTGCCAGCAGGGTGTGGAGATCAAGGGTTCCGGAAGTGGTGCATTTCTCCAGAAAAGTCGTCCTGAGAGGTGCAAATATAGGGCATGCGAAGAGGAAGTGGACAAGATTATTGGTTTCTTGTTTATTGCAAATAATGCAAATTTCTTCATCGTCGAATATACGAGCCCTAACAACATAATGTTCGGACACTTGATTTTTGCTAAGCATATTTTTCTGACTTGTCACATAATATTCATATTTAAAATGAACGAAGATGAACCAATACTAAATATAAAACTATAGTGTTTATTCATATTTAGCAACAGAAAATGGCGTATCATAAGAGTAAATTATTGGGTTCAAATTCAACTTCCCCCAAAAAAATTTGTATACTATATGTTTATTAAAATCTGTTGTAACAGTATAATTTAGTTTATTGATATATATTTTTATTATTCTGTCACTCAAAAAATAGTTTTAAAGATTTACGTTTTCGGCAATTTTTTATGTTCTGTATGTTGTCACCTAATATTTGTATACAAAATGGGTAAAGAATACCTAGAAAACAATGGCGTAGCATAGAAGAAAGATTATGGATTCTAAAATCCTATATTTTTTTTGTCGAACGTCAAAAATTGTCGAAAACGAAAAATTTTGAAGCTATTTTTTTTTTTAGAGACAAAATTGATAATATTTATTTGTAAACTAAATTATGCTTAAAATAGGCTGCTACAACAGATTTTATTGATAATTAAGCGAAAACAATTTATTTTTTAATTTGATTTTGAACCTAAAAGATTATCCCCTATAATACGCCACTGTTTGTTGCTAAATATAATTGACCTCTATAGTTTAACATTTAGTATTCGCTTATCTTTATTCATTTAAATGTAAATGTTATATGATAAATAAGAAAAATGTAATAAGTAAAAATCAAGCGTCCGAACATTTTGTTGTTAGGGCTCGTATGTCGGAATCCATCTTGATTGATGGAAAATTTATTGGGGTTTGCAGTACGTACTTGACTACAAATTTTAAGGATAATATAATATAATAATAATAATATTTATTAAATGCCTGAAGGCCAACCATATACAAAATAACATATAATGTAAATAATATTAACAACTATACCCATGCATCCTTAACAAACTATAAATATTATTAACAAAATACTAGATATATATTTCTTAACTAATCTATCTTAATAAATACTGTTTCAGCTTATATGCAAAATGTCTATTATTAGATATACTTTTTAAATTGCTCGGTAACTTATTATCGTATATGGAATATTGGTCTCAAGGTAATTTGAGGTAAAATTAAAGGTTTTGAAAAAAGGATTATATTTTGATTTTATAATGTGTTCTGAATCAGAGTTATGTAGGATCTCGTTGTAGGCTACAATAATATTTTCCATTTCTTTCTTTATGAGGAGAAGGTTTTGCTTTTCCCATAGCCAATGGAAGTTTGCTGTAGAGAGCATACTTTCCAGGTTTCTGACCCAATTAAATTTAATTTGTTTTTCAGTCGAGATTAAGCGATTTTCATTGAATTGTAGTAGCTTATTGTAACATATTTTAGCATAGCGATGTTCAGGCATTAAAAGTACTTTATACCACCAAAGTAACATTTTGTGGAAAATTCGGAGTTCCAGGTTTGGGTATCCTGTTTCCCTCTGATTATGTAATTCGGGGTTGTTCGTTGCCATGATAATATATTTTTGAAAAATTGTGTTTGTCCACTTTCTATATTTTCTTGTTGGGAAGGTCCCCAAATTTCTGCGCCATAGAGTAATGATGGAATTATTAGTGTTTCGTAAAGTTTGGTTGTTGTACACCAGGAGTATAGTTTTGCACTAATCATTGTATGCTTTATGGCTCCTGTTGTTTTGTTAGCTTTTGCTATGTTAGCTTTTGTGTTTTCATTGAAGGTTCCGGAAGGTTTAAAAATGTTTCCTAGATAAGTATACGACGTTGTAAATCCTATCTCCTCTCCTTGACATGTATACTTCATGTTCCTCTTTGGGGGTCTTCCTTGGTGGAAATGTAAGATTTTTGTTTTTTCTGAATTTACTTTTAGTTGAAAATTGTCACAGTACTCAGTAAGGGCCGTTAGTTTATGATGGACGTCTATGGGAGAGTTTGCATACAAAACAATGTCATCAGCATATTGAAGAGAAAGAATGTCACAGTTATGGTTGATATAATACCCTTCAAGATTTTTTGATCTTAAATATTTTTCCATATCGGAGATTTAAAGGGCGAACAAAAGTGGGCTCGTGATTTCTCCTTGCAACACTCCTTTGGTAATTGGTATTTCTTCGGATAATACATTATCTAATTTAATTTGCATTGTAGCTTCACTATATATAGGTATTACTTAGTATTCTTGTGCATTTACTGCTTATTCCTAAATTAAATATTTTATTCCATAGTAGGTTGTGAAGTACTGTATCGAAGGCTTTCCTAAAATCTATAAATATCGCATAAACTCAAAAAAATTGAATCCTAAATTAATAATTTATAGTATCGATAAAGTTGATATTGTAAATAATGATGAGTTCGTAAATAATTTAATAAATCAGAATAATCTTTGTGAGAATAATTATAAACCAGAAATAAAAATTATTAGAAAAATAGCAGCAAATGATAAAACATGTCACACTGTCATATAAACTGACTGCACATCATGGCATCGATTAATTAAGACGAATTTTGTTTATGTAGGATGGAAACGTTGTACAGTTAAAGAAGCGTTTGATGTTACTAGATGTTATCGCTGTAACAAGTATGGTCATAAACAAAATAAATGTACAGCTAAAAAATAATTGTGCGGTAAGTGTGCGGCAAATCATGATACTCGAACGTGTCAAATAGAAACACTAAAATGCGTAAACTGTATTAATTACAACGCGGAATTTAAAACAGATTTATCAATTGATCATGCCAGCAATAATTCGAAATGTAACTATTATCAAAAAATAGTAAACATAATAAAGTCAAAAACAAATTATAATAATGAGTAACTATAGCAATCACAGCATATCTGTACAGCTAAAACACACATAACGAATAATAACAATAAATTAACAGTATTTCATCAAAATATGCAAAGCATTAGTAATAAAATAGAAGAATTAGAAATTTATTTAGCAGATAAAGGGTTTACCATATTATGTATAACTGAACATTGGCTAAAACGAAACATAAACTGGACACTAAATATTAGTGGTTATAAAATAAGTATAAAGTATAAAGTAGAAGTAGGACACCAAAACCTAACGAGAACTACAATAGCGGAATGCGCATTTGCAAACGATCTTGCACTACTAGCAAAAAGTGAAGCCGACCTACAACATAACATCAACATATGGAAAGAGGAACTAGAAAAACATAACATGGCCATAAATATAGAGAAGACAAAAATCATGGTGATCTCGAAAGAAGATATATCAACACATATAACACTAAATACTAAATGGAAGGGAACTAGAACAGGTAGAATCGTTCACATATTTAGGATCCAACCTGAATAACAAAGGAAGTTTAGATAACGAAGTTAACAATAGGATACATGCAGCAAATAAAACGTATCACACATTGAAAAATATAATACTAAACAATAAGCAAGTGTCTAAGAAAACGAAAATGACATTATACAATACGATCTACAAACCGACACTTATATATGGTAGCGAGACATGGACAATGAATCAAAGAATGAAAAGTAAAGTACAGGCAGCAGAAATGAGGTACCTAAGGAAAGTAGATGGAGTTACAAGACTAGATAGAATCAGAAACGAACACATAAGAACAAGGCTACAAATAGAAAACATACAAAGCACTATAGAGAGAAAACAATTGGCTTGGTACGGACACCTTATAAGAATGCCGGATGAACGGCAGACAAAAATAGTATGGAAGGCAAGAATAACCGAAAAGAAAAAAAGAGGAAGACTAAAAAAATCATGGGAAAATAACGTAGAGGAAATATTAAAGAAGAACAACATCGATCTACAACAAGCAAAGAAAACGGCGAAGATAAGAACAGAATGGAAGAAACTAATCGACGGAATAAAATAAGGATAATCTCGACACCCGAAAGGGTAAAAAAAGATTCAAAATGATTATATATATATATATATATATATATATATATATATATATATATATATATATATATATATATATAATTTACTCAAGGCAGGTTATGGAACACGGTGGTGTAATTATATTAACTAAAACAAATATAACAACAAATCAAATCAATATGGATGAACTATGTATAGAAGGAACATTTGAATGCGCGGCTATTAAATATAAGCGTGAAAACACGATCTATTTTATACTCGGCGTTTATCGTTCACCAAATAGTGATTTTAATCTATTTTTAAATAAATTGGAAGAGTGCTTGTGTAAACTAATAAACTTAAGCGCGTACGCGAAATTGATTATCTGCGGAGATTTCAATATAGACTTTATTAAAAGATCAATTGATCTAAGCAACCTTATTGAGAAACTACAAAGTTTCAACGTTAGGCCTACAATTAACTCTCCAACTCGAGTTACATTTACCTCTGCAAAGTGTATAGATAACATATGTACGAACATAAATGCTAGTGAATGCACATGTACTATAGACTTAAATACCCTTTCTGATCATTATGGTCAAATTATATGTGTTAAAAATATTGAGGTTAATAATGTTAAAATTAATGGGGTCTTTCACCATTTTTTTTAAATTTTTTTTTATGAAACTTTATCTATACAGAAGACTATCTACACTTTTAAAAAGTCTTAATTGTTATTCATTAAGCCACAATGATTTTTTAAAAATGTTGTGACGTCATAGTAGAGGTGTTGTTGGATCTAAAACAGTACAGATTGTAAGTAATTGTTGTCATATATTTTTTTACTTATTTTATTATTATTATTACAATAAAATAGAACATTTATGTAACAAAAATTATTTAAATCTCTACTGTTTTAGATCTCTACTATGACGTCACAACATTTTTAAAAAATCATTGTGGACTAATGAATAACAATTAAGACTTTTTAAAAATGTAGATAGTCTTCAATATAGATAAAGTTTCATAAAAAAATATAAAAAAAAAATGGTGAAAGACCCCATTGTAGAACATATAGCAAACAAAATATGGAACACTTTGAATTTTTGCTTCAACGTGAAAATTGGGAGGTGTTATATAGAGATATTGATATTAACACTAAGTTTAATATATATATATATATATATATATATATATATATATATATATATATATATATATAAGTTACATCGCTCCAGAAGATGGGAACCGCACCGTCAGCACTGCCCCACGGTGCAACATGACACCCCTTTTAGAATAATTAGATAAGATTGTAGTTGTCTTAGAATATTTTATGTTATATTGTATTTAGTCTTAGTTGAACTGTTAAACGGAAAACATCTGAATTTAAATTGTACTTTTGTTAGTAACAAAATAAAAGTTTTTAAAAACACAGCGACTATAAATAAAACTTTAAGTGGCGCAGTCGGTAGGATTGCCAAAACAAAATTAACGGATATAATTTTGTTTCGTCTAACGATTTATTTGGCAATCGACAAAAGTCGCGAGTGAAAAGTTGAAGTCTCTGACAAAGTTGAACGAATATCAACTGCATCCTGACCCGCCAGCTGAGCGAACATCAGCCGGTGCCTGCCTACCTGACCCGTACGAGCTGAGAGGACATCAGCGCGACCGAGCCCAGGACACCAGGACAACCCCAGGAAGAGTACAACACAGCCAAGGACCAATGTACTGGATTCACTTGCTGTAAGTACGAGTACATGTCGCTTAGAGGCTCACCACTTTTTAATTTAAATTCAGACACAGAAAATTCCACTCAGTCCGATTCTGACTCCGATCTAGAAGATCGTATACAAAATTTACACATTGATCAAAGAATAATTCTGAAACCAGCAACTCTCCTAACAAACACAATGGCAGTAGTACCACTACGTAAAGAATATTTGGACATGGTTCCTGATTTTCATGGTGAAAGAGAATTATTGCCCAGATTCATAGAAGTCTGCCAAAAATTAGTTAATACATTTTACAATTTAGCCAACCCAAATGATTTATTTATTCAAAAATTAAAGGCGAAGCCGCCGTTAACATTGCGTCCTGTGACATTAGAACATGGGATAATTTAAAAAATGCATTAATTAGCACATATGCAGATAAACGTGATATATTCACATTAAATATCGAGTTAACAGAACTCAAACAGAATCATAACGAAACCGTTTTTGATTTTTATAATAAAATTACAAAAGTATTAAACATGATAACATCTTACATTGCTACTCATAAAAATAATAATGAGAAACCAGTTTTAACTGAATATTTTAGAGAATATGCTTTGAGAATTTTACTCAAAGGGTTGAAAGAACCCATTGGTCAGCTTATGCGTGCCAAAAATTCTCAAAACTTAAGTTCCGCATTAAATATGCTTACAAATGACTTTCAATTCGAGTCACCTAAAAATATTAAACCGATTCAAAATAATTTTAAACAACCTATAAATAATTCGCGATTCCAACAAAATAAACTACCACCTAAAATAACTCATTACTCTCAACCCCAAAAAACAAATAATTACACATATCAAACACCAAAACCATTCACTCAAAATACATTTCAAAAACCAAGACAATTTACACAACAAACAAGAGTTACGAATAATTATAAACCAACACCCATGAGTATTTCAACAAGAAACACTTTCCAACCACGACCAGGACGGTCTCAGCAATATGCTAGACCCGCGCAAAACACTGTACACGAAGAAATGTATAATATAGATGAAAATGAAATTAACGCTGAATGCGAATTAAATTGCATTCCTGAAAACGAAAACACCATAATAGAACACTCAGATGAAAATCCAAGTTACGATTTTCAAAATTTTGAACAAAACCATTTTTTAGGGTCAGTAGCCTCGGAAATAGAACAGCACCAGTTCAACGAATCGAACTGATGAATTTAACTAATAATCAAAGTAAATTACCGTACATACAATTTAAATTCAGATGTTTTCCGTTTAACAGTTCAACTAAGACTAAATACAATATAACATAAAATATTCTAAGACAACTACAATCTTATCTAATTATTCTAAAAGGGGTGTCATGTTGCACCGTGGGGCAGTGCTGACGGTGCGGTTCCCATCTTCTGGAGCGATGTAACTTATATATATTTTATTGATATGAACTACAGTTTGTTTGTCCCGTATACGTTCCTATACCATATATTTGATTGTGATGAAATTTCGGTGAGTTGTCGTGACAGCCTCCGCGAAGGTTCCTGAATTAATTGGGTCCATTAGGTAGCTCTGGGGTTTTCAAATCTACAGACATCTTGTGGCTAAAATTTGAAAAGGACATTTTACGTAGATAACTTCACGTGTGAGAATACGAGATTTACGAGAAATACATAATCGTAAATGAAGAGTTATAATCACATAAATCGTAAAAAAAAACTAATGAATAAGTTTAAGGTATATATTATACATATGTTTTGATGCCAGTTTTAATAGAAATTATCATAACATATTTTTATTAAATAAGTTTGAATAATTTGGAGGTTAGGTTTTCCTAATAGTAAGTGTAAGTCACTGTTGTCGGTGAACTTCCTGTACATTTGAACTCTTGATTTGTAAATTTCAGCAGCTGAAGGGCTGAAGCATATTTTTATGCTTAAATAAAATTGAATTTATACATACCTAAAATCGTAATCACTACCGCACTGTGTATTGTTACTTAACACTACCGAATATAAGTGTTTTTATAAATGAACATTAATAGGTAGGTATGGAATTTTTTGTTAGGGAATTCAACGTTTTGGCAAAGTTGTAAGCTGAATTAGATTTCAGAATGACACGTTTTTCTTATTGAAAAGATTTATTAAAGAAAGAAGGTAATTCAAAGAATACATCATTCGATCAAGTGCATATAGATGATAAGAACTTAATGCTTGTAGCTGCCTCCATACGATTCCAAAGAGATTCCATGACCACCGAATCCACCATCTCCGTATCCATGTCCACCTCCATAACCGCCTCCCAATCCACCTCCGAGTCCACCGCCGAGTCCACCGCCGAGTCCAGCACCAGCACCACCTCCGCCGACGAGGACGGGCTGAGCCACGGGCACGACGACGGGCTGCGGCACTCTAACAGGGACGGCTTGAGTGATGGTGACGGGGTAGGGCTGCGGCACGGACACAGGGACGGCCTGGGGCTGCGGTACAGGGACGGCCTGGGGCACGGGCACGGGCACCGGGCGGTTCACGTACACCGGGTAGGGGCGCGTGACGGTGACGGGCACGGGCTGCGGCACCGGCACGGGCACGGGGCGGGGCACGGCTACTTGCACAGTCTGGGGCACGGGCACAGGCACCGGGCGGGTCACGGTCACGGGGTACGGCTGCGGCACCGGCACGGGGACGGTCTGCGTGATGGTGTTCACAGAGGTGCTACCCCCAGCACCACCTCCTGCACCACCGCCTAAACCTCCTCCGAAACCGCCGCCGAAACCGCCTCCATAGCCACCTCCGTATCCACCGCCGTATCCACCGCCGTACCCTCCGCTTAACCCATGGTCACTTCCTCCATAGGAGCCGTAGCTGATGATCCCGCAACGACCTACGGTCGCTACAGCGAAAACTAAAGCAGCAATCTGTAACACATTTATTAAATTTTAATATACTGCAGATGCATAATTATAAATACGTTTATATTACCACAAAAGCCCTCATATTGTGCAGAGCGAAACAGTGCTGATCGAATGATGATTTTCACATCCAATTCATGCTATTTATACTGTAAAACTTTTACTTGTAAAACTTCTGCTTGGTCAACCATTGGCACGAATATGGAATGTAGGTAGAATAATTAGTAAAATATTTTTGTTATTATAATTCAGCTTACTTAATGACATAAATTTTAATGGTACACTATAATATTTATTGTAATTATAAGTCAGTTCAAATACTAGTTTTGGTAAATAAATATTTCATAATTAAAATTATATTTATAAAATATAATTTTGCGATGATTGTGTCCAATTAAACACAATATCTTAACATAATTTTTAGATATGAAACAATAATCTAGAATATTGCATTTCATGTTACACTAAAAATTAGGATAATTATTGGTACGAATATTACTATACAAATTAAATATATTATTTTAAATAAACTCAATTATCTAAATGTTTATCGCAATAATGTATATTTTATTTCTAACGTAGAATAAATATATAAGCAAAACATATCCGTTAAACGTTATTTGCATAAAACTAGAAAATGATATTCTGTTTTCATTGCATTATTACAATTTTCTTTTATATTTACACTTTTTACTATTCTTATGTTATCAGGTTTTTTTAAAATCAATCTAGAAAGAATTTAGAATAAGTTGTAAAATATGAATATATCTAAATGGAAAATATATTTTGATAAATTTTTGAATATGAAATAAACAAAATAAATAAAAAATATCATGATGATAATTTTTTGTAATATTAATTATCCGTACGAATATTGGCATACGAAAATAAATGAATAATTTATGAACAATCATTTAGCATCGAAGCGTAAAGTAGAATTTCAGTAAACCGTGCCTGACTGGTATAAATAGTAACCTTCAACACAAGCTACAACCATCAGTTTTCTGTGATCACTCAATCCATTCACATCATGAGGAACACCACGGTAAGGACAATAGCAAATATTAAAATATGACGGTATATTTGTATGTATTTTGTTCTGTTGCAGCTTTTTGTCGTTCTGCTAGCTCTGTCCGCTGCTCTGGCGGCTGAGGAGGCCAAGAAAGGGCAGAAGCGTGGTATCTTCGATGAAGGTTTCGGCCACGACTCCGGCCTGAGCCTGGGCGGCCATGACTCCGGCTTGAGCCTTGGAGGACACTCTGACTTCGGCTCTGCTGGCGCTGACTTCTCGTCCCACCACGGCCCCATCGACCTGGGCTCCTCGTACCACAAGCACATCACCATCACCAAGAAGGTCGGCGTGCCGGTGCCGAAGCCCTACCCCGTGCACGTGGAGAAGAAGGTCCCAGTGCCGTACCCCGTGGAAGTGAAGGTCCCTGTCGACAAGCCGTACCCCGTGCCTGTGCCCAAGCCCTACCCCGTGCCCGTGGAGAAGCCCGTGCCCTACACCGTTGAGAAGCACGTGCCCTACCCCGTGAAGGTGCCCGTCAAGGTGCCCTACACCGTCAAGGTCCCTGTCCATGTGCCCAAGCCCTACCCCGTGCCCGTCATCAAGAAGGTGCCCGTGCACATCCCCGAGCCCGTCATCGTCAAGAAGCCCGTGCCTGTGTTCATCAAGGGACACGATGAGGGTCTGTCTCTTGGAGGAGGACACGGTGGATTCGACGGAGGATTCTCCGGACATGACTCTGGTTTCAGTGGAAGTTTCTCTGTACATGACTCAGGTTTCAGTGGAAGTTTCTCTGGACACGACTCTGGATTCAGCGGTCACGACGGTGGCTTCGGTGGACACGGCTCTGGATTTGCAGGACACGAATGGCACTGAATGGAATTTGGTAGTTGTACCAATTAGTGATCGCAGGACTGTCATCCTTCCATTCATTCTATTATAACTTGTGATCACATATTTATATTACTGTTATTCTTTTGTTGAAACTTTGAAATAAACTCTTTTTTCTAAATATTTCATTCTTATAATTTATATTTTATTTCTAACATAGATTGGATATAAGATCCCCTTTTGTTTCAGCAATAACAATTTATTTTCAACAGAAATATATTAAGGGAACATTATTTTGCCGGTAAAATTTGCATTTCGAAAGATTGTTGCTTGGTAACATTTCGAAACAAATGACATGATCAAAATCACGAGCCGGAGGCGAAGGATTTTGTCATTACATTTGTCGAGAAATGTTACCTAAAAGCAACAATCTTGATAACAAATTTTACCAGCAAAATAATGGACCCGAAATTTATTTTATTAGACTATTTCCCAAAAAAGGTAACACAAAAATAATTATAATTATCTTTTTTCATGCTGTATGCATAATTTATTAAAATATTAACAAGTGTACTAACCTCTGTGTCAGCATTTAGATAATAATTTCTTGAATTGTTTCCAAATCGAATTTTTTGATGTTACTGACGTCATAGTAGAGGTGTTGCTGGATCTAAAACAGTAGAAATTTAAATAATTTTAGTCACATAAAAGTTTATTATACGTTATGGCACTGCCATAACATATAATTTATTATACGTTGTGGCACTGCCATAATATATAATTTATTATGCGTTGTGGCACTGCCATAACATATAATTTATTATACGTTGTGGTGCTGCCATAATATATAATTTATTTTACGTTGTGGCACTGCCATAACATATAATTTATTATACGTTGTGGCACTGCCATAACATATAATTTATTATACGTTGTGGCACTGCCATAATATATAATTTATTATGCGTTGTGGCACTGCCATAACATATAATTTATTATACGTTGTGGTGCTGCCATAATATATAATTTATTTTACGTTGTGGCACTGCCATAACATATAATTTATTATACGTTGTGGTGCTGCCATAATATATAATTTATTTTACGTTGTGGCACTGCCATAACATATAACTTATTATACGTTATGGCACGGCCATAACATATAACTTATTATACGTTATGGCACGGCCATAACATATAATTTATTATGCGTTGTGGCACTGCCATAACATATAATTTATTATATATTATATTTATAGATATATTGTGTTTATTGCAATAAATCACATTTGAAAATGGCGGCTCATATGATTCAACACGCATTGCATTTTCATTTCAACAAAAATTAGTATCCCATATAAACATTGTCGCATAGTGACGTCATTATCTAGTAATATTTTTGATGACGTGCGTCTTCTCCAAAATTATTTTGAGTATATCTGTGCATGTGTAATATGAATGTGTTATTTATAGCTATATGCAAGATCTGTGTTTGTGTGTTTCCGCATGTGTGATATGTGTATGTGTGTGTGTGTGTGCATGTGTGTATGCATGTATGTAATAGCGGAGTATGTGGAGATAGCCCCCACACCATGAATATATGTAAAAAACAAAGTTTCATTGCTTTGTAAACATGATTTGTATCTTGCAGGTAAGAAGTTCGGCACTTCAGCCACGCTGAAGTCCCACATGCGCCTGCACACGGGCGAGAAGCCATTCGCGTGCTTGGAGTGCGACGCGCGCTTCGCGCAGAACTGCAGCTTGAAGGAGCACTCGCTGAAGCACTCGGGCGGCGCGCCCGTGTGCGCCAAGGTGTTCCAGACGCCGCTGCGCCTGCGCGCGCACCTCAAGCGCCACAACACGCAGCGCCGCCTGTTCCCGTGCGAGCTCTGCGCGCGCCACTTCACCGAGCGCAGCAGCGTGCGCAAACACATGCGCAAGATACACCACCTCACCTAACAGTGCTTCTAAATACACATTGCTCGCTAATTGTTGGAGTTTTTTATTCACAGGCTGCGACAGCAAAATCCACAGAGCTGGGAAAGATACTTTTTCTACGACCACTGAGAAATTTGCTCATTGTATGTTTGTTGTTGCTAGGGATATGAGGTGTATTGCAAGCATCGTGAAATGAATTTGTTTTGTGAGTATTTCAATACAGTTCAATTCATTTCAGTACAGGTACCATTGCTAGCATACTTATTTAGAATTGTCAAATATTGGAATGATAAAAGCGGAACAAATTAATTATTAAAATTAAATTAATTTTGAAATAATATCGTGGTCGTAGAAAAAGTATAGTGTACAACTCGCATGGAATGTCCATTTCATACTCGTAGGAAATGAGTACCATTCCATGCACGTTGTACAATATACTATTTTCGCGCCGCCGTCCGACATTGACACAATTACATATATCTAAAGCGGTCGGAAATCATGTTTTTGTCGAACTAGTTTGACAAAAATTGATAAATTTTTATGGTTATATGTTGGCATCACTTCACTAATTTTAGCTAACTTCTGACGCTAGAAATGTCAAAGTATTACATTGACATAAAAATATTATGGCAATATATCTACAATTGAGTATTTGCAATACAAGAAAACAGAATATTTATGGATTTTAAATATATTTGTAAATAATTATAATTGAATTTGCAGTGAAAAATCCAAATAAAAATATGTTGATGTTTTTGGTTATGATATTAGAAAATAAACATAATTGACATTCAAATATTGTGAAGTTAGCTACATAAAACATCCCTGTCATTAAGAAAATGAGGAATAAATTAAATTTATTTTTAAAATTTACATAAATGTTGGCGCGAAAAATCTTGTGTATCCCTCGGTTGAAAACTATTTTGCGAGTGCTCGTGTTTGTAGGACTCGTCCATCAAAATAAACTCGCTCTCTCAAAATAGCAGTTTCCAACCTTGTGATACAAATAACTATTAATAAATATCTAGATACTTTTCTAAGGGCCGTTTTCACCAACTTCTGTTAAAACAACAGTTAACTAACAGTGAGTTATATTTATTCTACAGGTTATATTAGTTTGACATTTCACCAACGTCTTTTGCGTCTCGGTTTGTTAACCGGCGATTAGTCATGTTTATTTAAGTTATCTATTCGGCACCAGATGGCTACCAAGCCAGTATGACTGTTTAGTGCCCTGTTTTATCGATATTTTGGCTTTGAGGAACAACTGACAATGGGCGCATAAACCATAAACGAAATATGACCAATTTATATTAAAATCGTGTAACACTTACGGAATAATTAGTAGCAAAGTATTTTTTCTTTTAAATATTTTGCAGTAAAGCGATATAACGAATTAAACATATTTTGACGTCACTGGTACTCGCATTGATTCTATTGGTCAGAAATATGAAACGTGCAAATCGCGCGTCTGCCGCTGCGCCCAACGCCTATTATGGACTAAAATAGAACTACGAAATGTCATTTCATATTTTTGTTTGTTGGTATTTAAGAATATATTTGTTGGGCTTCTATTACTTGTTTTATAATTTCACTGTTTTCTTGAGCTGTGTTGAAAATCTATTGAATAAAATTGTGTGTTGAGGTTAGGTTACATCGCTACTAGCGCCACTGTTCTCAAACTTTCGTCTGTTATTCTAAAGTTGCCAAAGGAATTAGATCTTTATTTATATTTAGTTTAATTGTTGTAAATTAAGACTTGTAATATATGTAAATATTATTTTTACATTAAAAAATATATAATATCTACTATGATGAAAAATCGTTGTTTTAGTGCCACTGGAGGAGTACCAGTGACGTCACACAAACTTTAATAAATCATATCTCGGGTAATATATGGAATTTTCACATCGGGTTTTCACTGATCGTCATATATTCTAATAAAGTTTCATAAAAAATTTTTTTAAAAAAATTGGTTAATGGGCCCATTGAAAATCAATCACATTTATCAATTTTAAAACAAGGTGTTTTTTTTAAAATTAAATACACATGAATATCGTAAAATAAGAAGAAACAGAAGAAGACATTAAGAGATGGAAGAATTATTCAATATTATCTAGAAATATATGCTTATAGTAGAGAATAAAAAGATAAATTCCTTTCAGATTTGTTTGGTTAAATTCGAGGTCCTAATAATTCCAATATTTCTTTTAGAAAATCCAAAAGGCATCTTAAAATCAATCATCAAACATTACAATCGCATTGTTTTTATCTCTGATGATTCGTGGTCTCGAGTATTTAACAATTTCTTCATCACTGGTTGATAAACTCAGCAGATAAGAAATTTTATTCATTTCTGCTCAATAAACTTGAGTTTGATGACATTTTCGTAAAATAGGAGATCATGTTTGTAACTTTTGAATATTTCACATTTATAAACTATGATGTCAACATAATGTTATTTAAATTAATATAAATTCAATATTCTACAAAAATGTAAGAATTACTTACCAAATAAAGTAATTTGACAAAATAATGTAATAAATTTTGATATATAAGCGCGACATAACAGTAGAATAAATAATTAACCCATCCAAATAAGCTAGGTTATTTTAACTGTCGATTTAAACTTCGGTTAGCGCTAACCGAAGTTGGTGAAATGGAAATGTCGAATATATTCTCCGGTTAAATTAAACCTACAGAATAAAATACTTAACCTAACCTAACCTAACCGAGGTTGGTGAAATGGAAATGTCGGATATATCCTCCGGTTAAATTAAACCTACAGAATAAAATACTTAACCTAACCTAACCTAACCGAGGTTGGTGAAATGGAAATGTCGGATATATCCTCCGGTTAAATTAAACCTACAGAATAAGATCGTGAGATCCTCAGTTCGAATCCCACACTTGACAGTTGCCAATTTAAATTTACCCCTGTGGTTCCCCCTCCACTAACATCTCCGGGGGTTATGATTTGACGGCTGGTAACCGCACTTCATAAGCAAAAATATATCACATACCGAGATCTGCGTAAGCAGAGTGCCACACCCGTAATGGGTAAAAGGCGTGATGATATATTATTATTATTATCTAACCTAACCGAGGTTGGTGAAATGGAAATGTCGGATATATCCTCCGGTTAAATTAAACCTACAGAATAAAATACTTAACCTAACATAACCTAACCGAGGTTGGTGAAATGGAAATGTCGGATATATACTCCGGTTAAATTAAACCTACAGAATAAAATACTTAACCTAATCTAACCTAACCGAGGTTGGTGAAATGGAAATGTCGGATAAATCCTCCGGTTAAATTAAACCTACAGAATAAAATACTTAACCTAACCTAACCTAACCGAGGTTGGTGAAATGGAAATGTCGGATATATCCTCCGGTTAAATTAAACCTACAGAATAAAATACTTAACCTAACATAACCTAACCGAGGTTGGTGAAATGGAAATGTCGGATATATACTCCGGTTAAATTAAACCTACAGAATAAAATACTTAACCTAATCTAACCTAACCGAGGTTGGTGAAATGGAAATGTCGGATAAATCCTCCGGTTAAATTAAACCTACAGAATAAAATACTTAACCTAACCTAACCTAACCGAGGTTGGTGAAATGGAAATGTCGGATATATCCTCCGGTTAAATTAAACCTACAGAATAAAATACTGAACCTAATCTAACCTAACCGAGGTTGGTGAAATGGAAATGTCGGATATATCCTCCGGTTAAATTAAACCTACAGAATAAAATACTTAACCTAACCTAACCTAACCGAGGTTTGTGAAATGGAAATGTCGGATATATCCTCCGGTTAAATTAAACCTACAGAATAAAATACTTAACCTAATCTAACCTAACCGAGGTTGGTGAAATGGAAATGTCGGATATATCCTCCGGTTAAATTAAACCTACAGAATAAAATACTTAACCTAACCTAACCTAACCGAGGTTGGTGAAATGGAAATGTCGGATATATCCTCCGGTTAAATTAAACCTACAGAATAAAATACTTAACCTAACCTAACCTAACCGAGGTTGGTGAAATGGAAATGTCGGATATATCCTCCGGTTAAATTAAACCTACAGAATAAAATACTTAACCTAATCTAACCTAACCGAGGTTGGTGAAATGGAAATGTCGGATATATCCTCCGGTTAAATTAAACCTACAGAATAAAATACTTAACCTAACCTAACCTAACCGAGGTTGGTGAAATGGAAATGTCGGATATATCCTCCGGTTAAATTAAACCTACAGAATAAAATACTTAACCTAATCTAACCTAACCGAGGTTGGTGAAATGGAAATGTCGGATATATCCTCCGGTTAAATTAAACCTACAGAATAAAATACTTAACCTAACCTAACCTAACCGAGGTTGGTGAAATGGAAATGTCGGATATATCCTCCGGTTAAATTAAACCTACAGAATAAAATACTTAACCTAACCTAACCTAACCGAGGTTGGTGAAATGGAAATGTCGGATATATCCTCCGGTTAAATTAAACCTACAGAATAAAATACTTAACCTAACCTAACCTAACCGAGGTTGGTGAAATGGAAATGTCGGATATATCCTCCGGTTAAATTAAACCTACAGAATAAAATACTTAACCTAATCTAACCTAACCGAGGTTGGTGAAATGGAAATGTCGGATATATCCTCCGGTTAAATTAAACCTACAGAATAAAATACTTAACCTAACCTAACCTAACCGAGGTTGGTGAAATGGAAATGTCGGATATATACTCCGGTTAAATTAAACCTACAGAATAAAATACTTAACCTAACCTAACCGAGGTTGTTGAAATGGACATGTCGGATATATCCTCAGGTTAAATTAAACCTACGGAATAAAATACTTAACCGTGGTTGGTGAAAACGGCCCTAAATCTGGTATTTCTGAAGGCATTACGCAGTCTTCTTGCTCCTCAGCTTTATCGTAATTTGAATTATTATCTAACACATCTGAATAATATTTCAAATGGTTATTTTTCTTTCAGTCATCGCCGAAATGTTTCGTTAATAATTTATTGACGTTTTGCAGTTTGAGGGGCTTTGCTGAATATCCCAACGTAAAAAAAAATAGATAAACAAAAAAAAGTATCTTTTATTTAACAGACTTTATTTTCCGTTTATGTATTTTTATAAGAGAATTTTTATCAAAATGTGTTTTTATTTATAAATACAAAAGTTAATTTTGCAACTCAAAAATTGTGTATTTTTTTATTCTTAAAATAACAATATTTGTCATAATGCATTATAGGTAAATATTTGTTATTTTAGTTTCAAAACCGACTATGTCTATCTTTTAAACCTGTATATTGCAAATTAATACTAATATTTTAAATGCAAAGTAGAATTGTTACAATTCAAAATGATCTATCTTAAAACATCTAAACATAAATTATTACAATTTGTTACAAATTAAGCGCAAAACTAAAAATATCAATTTACTCGAAACTGAAAAAAGTGGACATAGCAGGTTTTGATACTAGACCCCTCAGATACAAACGCGACATTAAAAACTCACTACCCAATTTTTTGACCAAAAACAATACCTCCCTTACCTGGAGGTAGGCGCGAGGTAAAAAAGATACATTAAATTAAATGAAAATGGCTGCATGAATTCGGCATATGTAACCTAATGCACCCATTCATGCAACATTCCCATTTATCTTTCATTTTAATTTAAGGTCAAACATACGCGTCGAAAGAACGCATCCTTTATTTTTAAGAAAAACAGCAAAATCTGTATTCTTAATTTATTTTCATGTTCTTTATGGTCCAACAACCTCCATCCGTCAAAATTTCATGGATTTTTTACAGTGACTTGTACACAGATGAAGTACAAATTTTTGTGGCTTCGTTCATTCCCATGAATTTTGTTTTGCAAATTCAAATTTTAATAAATAATTTCTTACAATTATTCTTATCGAAAAACAAAACAATTATTACAGTAAGGTCTTTGAACATTCTAGTATTTATATATGTGGATGAAAAGGATAACTGAAACATTCAACTATAAAAAAATATTCGTTGAAGTCTAGTTGGTCAAAAATTCAGAACTTTGATACTGTGTCTCTCATTCCCATGAACGACTACAGTAATGAAAATAATTCGTATATTTGTAAATATGATCGTCTATAACATACTAAGTTAATTGTCAATTTGAATTTACAGTTTTTATTTGTTTCTCAAAAACTGTAAATTCAAATGTAAAATAATTTTAGTAAGTTATAGGCGATCATATTTATAAATATACACATTATTTGTATTACTGTAGTCGTTCATGGGAATGTGTGGCATATATTTGACTACTTTGAAAATTGTGTTCATGTATAATATGTAAACAAAATTAGCTTTTTAATATTTATTACAAAACTTTGGACTTTTATCTACAAACTTAGGTATAAAACATTATATGTTTCATTTATTATAATAATGATATATTGTTTCAAAAAAGTCATGTTCATCTTGCGCTATCTTCAGCCCGTATTGGCCCGGATGGTTCACCTTAATTTATAAGTTGGCCAACTTTAAACTTTCAAAGGAGAATTATAAATGACGCATGCATATACGAATAGTCGCGACCGATCAGCTGATTCTGTTTTGTTTTTAGTAAGGTTGTGTGGTGTTTATTGCAATTAATACATAGAAAAACAAATTAATAACTTCTTCTTCGCTATCACTGTTATTGAACATCGCCACTTGTAAAATAACCCTAAATTTTATTCCGTGCCCATGTTTGACATTTATTACCTTGGCCATTTGCCTGTTTTTGTGCGCATGCGTTCATTTTCATTTATCTTATTGCATGAATTCGTACAATTAAAAAGTATAAATGAGAATGAAAATTAGATGTAAATGGCTGATAAATGCGGCTTCACTGCTTCCAAATGAACACTGCTTTCAAATTATTGGTTTTCTTTTTATTCACAGGTGCGACAGCAACAATCTATCGGCTGCATTTTTTATGTTCGTCAAATAAGATTAGCTAAAATTTATCAGTTTTTTAAAAACAGCAATTTCTGTATTCTTTATTTACTTTCATGTTCTTTATAGTCCGACGCCCTCCATCCGTCAAAATTTCATGGATTTTTTACAGTGACTTGTACACTTCAATGTCAGATGAAACTAATATTTTGTTTTGCAAATTCAAATTTGAAAAAATTATTTCTTAAATAGGGTCAAACACCTTTTTTCATTCTATATTTTTTTTCTGTAACTTTCAGTAAAATTATAAATATAGATACAAACTTTAATATTAAAAGACATTTACAAGTAGATTCACAAAAGGGATTAGCGCCAACTCCATTTTTATTATTACTCGTTTACTTCATTTTCTATTTTCAGAACATATTTATTTTAGTTAAGGTTGTTGTCAAGATTGATTAGCATGAAATTTGACGTATTTTGTTAATTTAATTAATTTAAAAACGAAATTACAGATGATCAAATAAATGGAGTTAGCGTTAATTCCTTTTGTAAATCTGCTTGTTAGTTATTAAGATACGATTTTATGAAATTGGCATCGCATTTAAAATGTTTCGCTTGTGACGTCAACACCTACGTCATCTTGTAATTCTACACAACACGCTCTAGCGGAGAAGCGAGGAACTACACCAACTGTCAGATTGACTGCCATCAGTCATTGTTATTTGCTGAGAGGTTTTTACAAATATAGTAACATTGAAAAATAAAATAAAATAGAAAAACAAACACACGTTTAACTTGAAAATCGCCCCACAAATTCTGGGAAAACCTACCATACGCTGGAACGATTTATGATGGCGAATTCTGGTGATTATTGTGGTCCATTAAAATTATTTAATGAAGCAAATGAGAGAGAAAATTGTTGTTTTTATTTGTTTTGAAATTGTTTATTAGTGCCTGTTTTGTATTTTAGGGGACACCCTGTAATCTGTTAACAGAACAGGAACGAAATTATGCGGATCCAACTGAAAATCCATCTAATCATGTCAAAATTAATACTCCATGTATGGAAAGTTGCATTTTCCGCTGTGTTACACAAAAATGTTTCAAATACTTATCTACAACATTTGTTTGAAACATTTTTTTGTTTTTGTCCCTCAGTATCGTAGAAATGTCCTTTATATATGGAAAGTTATACTTTCCGCTTTATTTCCTTCCCAATTGTTTTACAAAAATTCAAATAAGAATTGTAGAATCACCCCAAACTTTAGTGGCCTGTAAGTCGCGCGCTAGTAGAGATATTTAAACGCGGTGAGAAGCATGTTATTCCCCATGGTTTACATAGTAAATCCAGAAAATGTCATCACTATCCGTCAAAAGAATACCCCCAAACAGCTCCTGAATAATAATTAAATCATACACTAACTTTAGTGGCCTGTTAGTCGCGCTCTAGTAGTTATTTAAACACGGTGAAAACCATGTTATTCCTCATGGTTTAAGTAGTAAATCCACAAAATCTCATCACTATCCGTCAAAAGAATACCCCCAAACAGCTCCTGAATAATTATTAATTCGTACAATTAATTTAGTGGCCTGTTAGTCGCGCGCTAGTAGAGATATTTAAAGCCCTGATCCGATCACTCAAGCAGGCCTGCACCCAACTGCAGATCTAATTGAATTGGATGCGTAGTATTTAACCAATTCAAAGGTAAGCAATTTAATGGTGAGTTTTCAATTGTAAAAATTAATGAAATTTGACGGCTCGTAACTTTAAAATTAAAAAAGATACGAAGTTAGGACCAACGCTATTCAATTCCTCGTAGTTTTAAAAGCAAATACACATATTTCTATCGATCTATCTGATCAGATAAATTTTCTAGAGCGAAAAATCTGTACCGACAGTAAAATCGATAACACCTTTTTCACTAGCTGTTTTCTCATATTTAGAAGTTTCAAATATTATGTATCATGCATAAGAATGATTGTTTAAGGTTCAATAATCGATATCTCATTAAAAATATGTTGATTAATTGCTAATTATTGAGTAATTAACAAAAACAAATAAGTGATAGTTTGTAAATGGCGGATATTGGAAACTTTATTTAGAGGTTGGTAGAACTTGTGACACTAGATTATTGATCTACCACTGTGTTAAACCTTTCCTGTCAAAAATATTATTACATTTATTACGGCTTCATTTACTTGTTTATTTTTACTATATAATAAGATAATTATACGATATTTTTTATGTAATAATAAATAATTTATTTAGTAGTCAATAAGAATTTATTTGCAATAAGAAATAATTATAAATAAATTATTGTAATGGTACGATGCTCTACTGTAGTTCACAGATTTTTACACAGATGGCGCCAGTGCAAACTGTCATCTTTTAATGTATAACTAAAGAATTATTTCCGTTAATTACTTAATAAATAGCAAATAATCATTCTGTTTATCAATGAGAAATTGAATATTGAATCTTTGAGGATCATTTTAAGGTATGAAACATAATATTTGACGCTTGTAAACGTAAGAAAATTTCTAATATATTTGGTTAGCTTCTGGGCTAAAATAACTGATTTATTTTCCTTTATTACTTATTATTTATCAATTAATTATCATATTTATTAATAAATAATTGTTTATTGAATCTTAAGCAATCATTTTCGTGCATATAACATAATATGTAATGTTTGGAAATGTCTAGAAACAGCTAGTGAAAAATGGCTTACAACAGACTTTTCATGATTCCAGGACATTTTAGTCAACTTGTCAATTTCTATCTGTTTATCTATTTAGATAAATTTTCTATGATTAAAAATTAAAATTACAACAATGTTTACTTTTGTTAGGTAGTTGTACAAGACGTCAAAAGAAATAAAAGATTAGAGCTACTGATGCTAAAACTAAAATTGTAAAATATTTTTAAAAAAATCATAGTAACCTGTAAAAATAATTGTAAACGCAATAATTGAAAAATTAAACACCCTTAGCAAAACAAAAAATATAAATAAATATATAGTAACGAAAAATTGTGCATGTCACACGTGTTTTTCATTTCTTCGAGTTCAATTTTATTTTAAATACAAATATTTCCAATTACATACTTTAGTAAGAACAACGTTCAGTGTAACTCGTTCGTATAAATGAAACCTTTGTTCAAGTTCGTGTATTTGGATAGTTTATATATCAGAAAGAGGTGAATAGTGCTAGTGTGTCAAAGTGCAGTCAGTTAGTGTTTGTGTTAGTGTATTTGTTCCTGAGTGGGCCACTTTGGGCTCATTTTGAGGCGGATTCTTCTTGGATTCCTGGACCACTTTATATTGAAACCGCGCCGGCCTGTCAACCCATTTTAAGGTTAGTTGTGTTTTTCTCTATTTCATTTTCATTTGACGTTGCGAGCTAACTTCGTTGTTTTCCTTATTATGTTCATAGTTCACTTCTCAACACATTTTTATTTCACAGTTAGTTACTCATAATATATCAGTTACAAATTTAATACGTCATGTTTAGGGCCTAGAACACTGATATAATTAGTATTCAACTTAACGTAAAACTTTAACATTATATAACTTAAAAACTATACAAGCTGGGCAACTAAAACTTATTCCACTGGATTTATTGCAGCTTTATTTACCAATAACCACAAAATTATTAATATAATTAATTAGATACATTCTCTATGAATAAAAATCAAAATTACAAACACAAACACAGTTGCTACTTCTAATTTATACACATTTACTAGTATCAAATTTTATGTGTCATACATTAAAATGATCGTCTTGACTTCAATAATCACTTATACAGTCATAAATATGTTCAATGTTACTAATTATTGAGTAATTAACGAAAATAAATCAGTAGTTTTTGTGTTGGTGTCATCTGTGTAAAATTCTATGAACTACAATAGAGTATCGTATCGTTAATTTAACTTACAATTATTTCTACTTGATTACGAAATAAATTAGTTGTTCATACAAAGAAATAGTTATTTGTATCACAAGGTTGGAAACTGCTATTTTGAGAGAGCGAGTTTGTTTTGATAGGACGAGCCGTAGGCGAGTCCTACAAATACGAGCACTTGCAAAATAGTTTCCAACCGAGGGATACACAAGATTTTTCGCGCCAACATTTATGTAAATTTAATAAATAAATTTAATTTATTACTCATTTTCTAAATGACAGGGAATTGTTTTATGTTGCTAACTTCACAATATTTGAATGTCAATTATGTTTATTTTCCAATATCATAACCAAAAATATCTACATATTTTTATTTGGATTTTACACTGCAAATTCAATTATAATTACTTACAAATATGTTTGAAATCCATAAATATTTTGTTTTCTTGTGTTGCAAATACTCAATTGTAGATATATTGCTGTAATATTTTTACTCGTATTTTTATTTCAATGTAATACTTTGACATTTCTAGCGTCAGAAGTTAGCTTACATTAGTGAAGTGATGCCAACAACCATAAAAAGTTAACAATTTTTGTCGAACTAGTTCGACAAAAACATGATTTCCGACCGCTTTAGAGATATGTAATTGTGTCAATGTCGGACGGCGGCGCGAAAAATATATTGTACAATTATATTATTGGGTAAAACCGTAGTTTACGGCCAAGTGTGAAGTTAGCTACGGATCGCCAATGATGTTCGGTCGATATGACAGTTTGTGGTGATGCAAGTCAAACAAAAACCTAGTAAATTTGCATTCTGAAAATGCTGTTGATCAAATTCGTGTTTATTCAACCTCAAAACTAAAATAAATCTGAGTTTCTTGCTTTTTTAAATTGGTTTTCTTTAACTATGACCGGCTAAAGAAACTAGGACCTGCAGCTAACTTCTCTTATGATTTGTAAACTACGGTTTAACCTATTATTGTATTGTATAAATATTCAATGGTTATATCACGAGTGCTAAGAATTTAATCGATCAAATTTGACATGTCTAGCTTATGCA
This sequence comes from Poecilus cupreus, assembly GCA_963942605.1. Taxonomy (NCBI): domain Eukaryota; kingdom Metazoa; phylum Arthropoda; class Insecta; order Coleoptera; family Carabidae; genus Poecilus; species Poecilus cupreus. Next base: position 2,421,957 of record OZ012733.1, on the reverse strand, counting down.
AAAATTTTACTTAAAAAGTGTTTGAGTACATATTAATTTTATCTTAAATTATTATGTACGATGACATTTTTTTAAAAGCAAAATTTTGTAAATAAACTAGACATCAAATTTAATCGATTCAATTCTTTAGCACGAGGGGTATATGTTAAGATTATGTCATGAATTCATAGAATAAACTTCAATATTTGCTGAAGAAATTGTACTAAAACGTTGATTTTGACACATTTTCACATAAATAAATCGGTACACACATAAATAAAAAGCACCATAAAATTATGTGGCTTTAGTGTAACTATAGCAAATAGATTGTTTTTTTTTATTTGTCAAATAAATGTCAAAAATTTGTAAATAAAAATAGCTTGATTTGAATAATTCAGCATGTTTAAAGATATAGAATACCAGTAAAGGTAAAAATCATGTAAGTATCTTGCTTCTGCAACTAATTATCCAAGTAAATATGCCTTCAAAATGTTCAAAATTTGCATATAAAAGCTAGCTTCAACTTAATCGCGATTAAACAGCATCACTTATCTAAAATGTACAACAATGGATAATGAGACATTCTGATTGGTCAAATTTGTAATGAGTGAAATAATCAGATAAATAAAGCTGTAATAAAAAGTATAATATTTTTGACAGGTAATTTTAACGCAGTGGTAGACCTATAATTTAATCTCAAAAGTGCTGTCAATTCCCTGAATAAAGTTTTCAATACTTGTTACATTTCAACGTTAAAATACTGATTTATTTGTGTTAATTACTCAATATTTAATAACTATTGAAATTATTTGTGAGTGTAAAAGTGATTATTGAAGTTTGAGGGATTATTGTGATGTGTGATTCATTAAATTTGACACTTGTAAATTAACAACAGGCAAATTACAGAATACGCTCCATAAGCAGTTAATTCATGTAGGCATTTTATTGAACAGTTGGCACCAGTTTAGTTTCTTTTTCTTTTGTTATGTTGTAAACCCTTGCGTGAAACCCTTCCATGAAAAGGTAGCCATTGTGATTGTTGTGTAAAGTGCAATAAAATACATACACATATTTATAACAGTATAAATAATTGTAGGAGTTTTAGGCCCGGTATTATAAACAAAAGTTAAAATTTATTAGCGTATTTTATAAATTAAGTAACCTACTATTTGCAAAAAGTGTATTATAAAGGTAAGGTTTTTTCCTGCTTAATCAGCTTATTAAATTAATAGGACAGTTTTGGTGGTATTAAATTTAGTTAGTAGACTATTAAAAGTATATTTCAATGTTATTTTATATTTTTGTTCTATAAATACTTAATGGAAAATAATAAATAAATACAATACTTGTTAAATATTAATAGTTATTTACTTTACAAGTGGGCAAAGTAAGGAATTACCCACGAGAGAAATTTTAGCACACGAAGCCGAAGGCTAAGTGTGATAATTTTATCGAGTAGGTAATTCCACTTTGTCACCGTAGTCATGACAACGTTTATGAACAAAATAAACATTTTCAAAGAAATCATAATTTGACACATGGAGTACATTTGACATAAAGTCTACAGAGTGAATACGTTTATGGGGATTAAGTTGAAGTGTATGTACGTATATGCCAACTGTATTTGCAATAGCAAGGTTATTACCAGAAAAATCCAATGCATCATTTACTTCTTTTACCTAATTTATTTTTGTTTTGTTTTTGTTGCGCTAGTGCGACAATATGTCACTTTGTCGCCCTATGCCCGATTTCACCAACGATAGTTAAATTTTAAACTTGGTTTAAATAAATAAAAGCATATCGAATCTTTGACATCAATGTCAATTACTCCATATGACTTGTAACTTCGATTTGCTTTTATTAATTTAAATCAAGTTTAGAATTTAACTTTCGTTGGTGAAAACGAGCACTAGAGCGACAATTTTGAACATTTCCTAACCAAAAATGGAATAACAATGTCGATATTGTGCAACGATTGTAGAAAAAATATATTCTATTTTTTACGTGCCCCATATTAAATAATATCCAGTTATATTCTTCTTAGATTTCAGCTTTATTGATTTTATTTTAATATTTTCATAAAATAATTTTAAATAAATTCCTTATCTTTGTTCTTCCTGAACTGTACATTGAATTAAATTAGACACATATCGTTATATCTGCCCATACGTTAGTCTGCATATGCACTGCGTCTGTTTCTTTGTTTTTCAATTATGTGCCTGGATTGAGACATAATTTCTAGTAATTTAAATTTTTAATTTTTACCTCATTCTAATTATTCCATTTTTCTGAATATATATTTGATGAATATAATTCTGGTATCAGTAACTGACGATGATATCAAATTTCATATTTCATACACTCATTGATCATTCAATAATGTAATGGTTTTAATAAATATTTGTATTATTTTATTTCAAATTGTTCCATTTAGCTGATTTCGTCATATTTTATGTAAGTTTTATTTAGTAAATAATAATTTTCACTTCCGCCATCTGCATGGAATATGTGTATACTTCTGATAGGGATTCTAACTTACCAACTAAATTTAATATGATTTGGTAACTTTTCTACGGAGACTCGATTGACTAATAAGTAGGTAATCAAATAAAATTTTGGTTTATAATACCCACACAAATATTAAGTAGCATATTGGCTAACCGGCTATTTAACCAGCGTTTATAATACCGGGCCTTAGACTATAGTTTAAAAGTAATCCAGTGATAGTTGATAGTGTACACACCGGTTTCGTCGACATAGTCAGCCATTTTTTGTTCGACTTTTTCTTCGATTAGTTTAACGAATATAAAGTGTATTTGAAAATGAAAATTTAATAGTTAATCATTCATAACGATAAATGAAGGTGTTTTATTGTTTAAAATTAAAAATGCTAAAGTGCTAATTTCACCTATAATGTACTTGGCTGTACCTGCGTTTTGGAGAATTTTAAGATATAGGGACCGGGCACACGTGACCTCAATCAGCTGTTTGGGTGTTAACTGTCAGTAAAGATTTTCCGTGCATTTATTTTCTCGTTTAAAATTTTTTTAAGGTATATTATTAATATTGTGTGTTTCTTTAACAAAAATTTTAAACGAGCAAATAAATGTACTGAAAACCTTCACTACAGGTCACAAATAATCTTACGAATATCATCTAGACTCTAAAATCTTAAATAGATCAATAATCTTTTATGAGCGATCAAAATAATCTGTGTAAAGTTATTAGAAAATATTCTGATAATTACTTTGAAAATCTTTGGTTGCAATTTTACAAAGTAAATAAATCAGTTTCGTTGTTTATATTTGCAAATATTCTGGTAATTACTTTGAAAATCTTTCGTTACAATGTTACAATAGTTATTTACGTAATCAGTTATAAATAGAGCGATATTGTTTAACGAGCTGTAAGTTGGCCAAAACGAGCGTAGTGAGTTTTGCAAATTACGCGAGTTAAACAATATCGTTTTTCATAACGTATTACGTACAATATTTTATCTAATTCCGTAATTTCATTCCTCTGCCTTCCAAATTATTCATTGTCAATATTTGACAAACAACAAATTATTTTATTTATTATTAAAGTAGGCATCTACACGGCATTTGATTTAATTGAATATCGGTTGTTTAATAGTTATTTGTATCACAAAGTTGGAAACTGCTATTTTGAGAGTGCCACTTTATTTTGATAGAACTAGCCGTAGGCGAGTCCTACAAATACGAGCACTCGCAAAATAGTTTCCAACCGAGGGATACACAAGATTTTTCGCGCCAACATTTATGTAAATAAATTTAATTTATTACTCATTTTCTTAATGACAGGGAATTTTTTTATGTTGCTAACTTCACAATATTTGAATGTCAATTATGTTTATTTACCAATATCATAACTAAAAATTAGTACATATTTTTATTTGGATTTTGCACTGCAAACTCAATTATAATTACTTACAAATGTGTTTGAAATCCATAAATATTCTGTTTTCTTGTATTGCAAATACTCAATTGTAGTTATATTGCCATAATACTGTTAAGTCAATTGTAATACTTTGACATTTCTAGCGTCAATAGTTAGTTAAAATTGGTGAAGTGATGCCAACATACAACCATAAAAAGTTAGCAATTTTTGTCAAAAAACATGATTTCCGACCGCTTTAGAGATATGTAATTGTGTCAATGTCGGACGGCGGCGCGAAAAATTCTTTACGTAACTCAGTTACGTAATAGTATATTACATAACGAGAGAAGTAAGAAGCAATTTACGCACGAGTGAAAAAATTGACACACGAGCCGCGTAGCGGCGAGTTTGTAATTTCACGAGGGCGTAATTGCTTTACACCTCGAGTTTTGTACTATACTTTTTCTACGACCACTCAATACTATTTCTAAATTAAAAATAATATTCAAATAGTAAGAAATTTATTATGCTTTTTTTGTTTTCTCCAATCCATGAATTTTTGATACACAAATTCGTATCGTTCTCGAGATTTTGTCACCAAAAGATTATTTGTTGCACTTTTAGCTTTAGCTTGTATCTCCAGTGGTTTTCCAATTGAAATATCACTGTCGCTTGACATTTCTTACTTAAAATACTAATAAATATAAGTAAAGGATAATAATATTTAGTAGTATATATTTACCTCACTATAAAACACAAATTATAAACTATAGATGCAGATGGGAGACTATAAAATATTACCAGTTTACATGTAATAATCACACACGTTACCTAAATGTCAAACAAGCTTTGTTTTTGTTTATAAAAATAAACGACAATTATTGAGCGTAGGGACAGTTAGCCTTTGAATCCATAACATTTAAATCTAAGATTTGATACATCAAATTTTAATTATATTGGTAATGTGACAGTCAGTAATGCCAACTTAAATTTCATTTTCAAGTGTTACGTAATGAACATTACGTAACACTATTCGTAACAACGCACTTACATTGATTGTAGTTTGTTCTGCAATGACATACTTTCAGTAGTGGTCGTAGAAAAAATTCTATGCGTAACTCAGTTAGCTAAAGATTTTTACAAAACTCATTTCATAGAAATTATGTAAAAAGTGACATTTCATAACGTCAGAAGGTTAGGTAAAATTCAACTTTACAAAACGGAATTAGATAAACTAAATTAATTGGTTTCGTTGTTTATATTTGCAAATATTCTGATAATTACTTTGAATAATCTTTGGTTACTATTTTACAAACTAAATATATCAGTTTCATTGTTTATATTTGCAAATATTCTGGTAATTACTTTGATTATTTCACTCATTACAAATTTCACCAATCAGAATGTCTCATTTTCCATTGTTGTGCATTTTAGATAAGTGAATAAACAGCAGCATGCTGTTTATTCGCGATTAAATTGAAGCTAGCTTTTATATGCAAATTTTGAACATTTTGAAGGCATATTTAGCCGGATAATTAGTTGCAGAAGCAAGATACTTACATGTTATTTACCTTTACTAGTATTCTATATCTGTAAACATTTTTTACATTTATTTGACAAGTTCAAAGAAAAACAAACAATTTGCTATAGTTACAATATAACAACATAATTTTATGGTGCTTTCTGTTTATGTGTGTACCGATTTGTTTATGTGAAAATGTGTCAAAGTCAACGTTTTAGTACAATTTCTTCGGCAAGTATTAAAGTTTATGCTATGAATTCATGAAATAATCTTGACATATACCCCTTGTGCTAAAGAATTGAATCGATTAAATTTGATGTCTAGCTTATTTAAAAAATTTTGCTTTAAAAAAAGTGTTATCGTACAAAATAATTTAAGATAAAATCCCTCGACCTGCGGTCTCGGGATTTTTAAAATTATTATGTACTGAAACACTTTTTTAACTTTTTTTTGCATAAGCTAGACATGTCAAATTTAACCGAATAAATTCTTAGCACTCGTGATATAACTATTGAATAATCTTTGTTTCATTGTTTATATTTGCAAATATTTTGGTAATTACTTTGAATAATCTTTGGTTACTATTTTACAAACTAAATATAAAAAATTCGAAAACGTCTAGATTTCTTAAAGTAAATAACATAATTCATATGTCATATTTTTAGTATATTGTAACAATAATATTATAATAAAATAATGAAAAATTATGTTCTACCCTCAAGCGTACTGTACATCAACCGGCCTGCTACCGCCTCTCCCATCCATCTATCATGAATAGTAAAATTCCGTGCCGCTAGCTTCGCACAAGTGCCAATCCCTATCTATATTATACTTCGTGATTTTAAGGAATAGGAAACGAGCACAACACACGTGACCTCGATCAGCTGTATGGGCATTAACTTTCAGTAAAGATTTTCAGTACATGTATTTGCTCGTTTAAAATTTTTTTAAAGGTTTTATTTTTAATATTGTGTGTATTTGCGGTTTTAGTTTGTGCGTTTTGGTACCAAAAGTGTTTAAACATAAAAGTTAATTATTTCATTCTGTACTGTTTTCCGCTGTACTGCAGTATAAGAAATTCTTATACTGTGATACTACGAAAATGAATTAATTAAATTTAATTTTTACACACTTGGTACCACAACGCATAAACTATAATCGCAAACACACACAATATTAAAAAAGAAACCTTTAAAAAAAATTTAAACGAGCAAATAAATGTACTGAAAACCTCCATTGACAGTTAATACCCAAACAGCTGATCGAGGTCGCGTGTGTTGCGCCCATTACCTATTTATACAGGTCACAAATAATCTTACGAATGTCATCTAGACTCTTCTAGAGTCTTCAATACATCAATAATCTTTTATGAGCGATCAAAATAATCTGTGACAAGTTATTAGAAAATTCATAAAGATTTTTTTTAAATGTTCTAATTTATTGTTCGGAAAATTATTTAAGGGCCGGTATTTCCAACCAATAAATAAAAAATATCGCATCAAAAGGTGACAGCTAATAATCATCATTTAAGCTATGATTTTGATACGATATTTTTTTGTTTATTCCATTGATAAATTTATTCTCTAGTTAACTAAGTTTGGAAATACCGGCTCTTAATGGAATTAAAATAACTTTTCTTGGTGAATAATTAAATTATACTTGAATTCCATTTATTTCATAAAGAAACGAACTGTTTGATTATTTTAATCAAATGTTTAATAAATTTTGCTAACCTTTTATCATTCAACAAGTCTTTAATTTCGATGAGTCGACCTAAAGCAATAGTTATTAGTTAAAAATATAAAGAAATTCAATACGGAATTATGTGTGCGTGGGTGAAAAATGTGTATTTTAAACATCAAAATGAACCATTCAAGTTTCATCAACAAGATACATGTCTCTAGCGGCATTTTGAGATAAATAGATGGATAAAAAATATCAGTAATCTTTAATAAGCGATGAAAATAATCTGTGAAAAGTTGGTAGAACATTGAGATAGAAATAGATTGTTTATATATTGCTGTTCGCCTACTCTTCATTTAAAATATGTTTTACCTTAAAAATTCAAGTAGTAGGTCAAGGTTTTCTTATGTTTCAGTTTTTATTTTTAATTGTTAAGAGTTTACTTGTTTTACGTCGTTATGTATTTTTATGATTCAAATTGCTCAATTTTCCAAATAAACATCGTTTCGTTTCAATTCTATTTGATTGTGTAAATAGATTTGAATTTCACACTGGTGACCGCGCAGCTTATGATCTGCAAATCGACGTGTCTTGTGCCAAGCGAGGGACCCGCGATGCGCCCCGTTCCACCTGCACCGCCCCGACGGAGAGTTCGGCGTGTACCTAGTTTCCGATGGTAGAACAAGTAAGTCCACAGTATTCCTAGATTGCAGAGCATTTAACTGGCAGGTTCATAAAGGGGATTAGGGTTAACTTCATTCTTTCATCATCTATAACTTTGTTTCTAAATTAATTATATTATCAAAATGTGTCAAAGTTTATTCAAACCAATCTTGATTACAACCTTAGTTAATAGTTTTTAGTGAGAAATATATAATTTAGAATGTGATCATTTTTTGTATATTTCAGAAAATGTCGGATGGCGATAGACCGGCCTACAGGGAACTGATCGGAGAACCTTGTAGCACCGAGCCACTGGCTTCAACACTAGAGACTCCACAAACACTGCCTTGCCGGGAGCTGATCGGCGGACTGTGACTCTTTCTGGGGAAACGGAAGCCACGCCCAGAAATTGAGCCCAGTCGACTCTAGCAGAGCGGACAGCTGTGAGTGTAACTAATGTTAGTGTTTAGTGCGGTGTGTATCTGTACAATTATAAGAGACAGGAAGTTTGGTTGTCGGATTCAATCTTGACCACTGGCTTGGTTCACAAGTTGTGTAATCTTGGTTGTTTCCCTCGGTTAGTTGTGGAAATACGTATTGAATTGTAATTCCATTCACGATGGATTGGAATCGGGTGCAGAGTTGGCACTTCCTGGTTTCCATCTTGGATGGTGCGTTGCTTTTGGTAAACTGGCAAATCCGGGCCGAAAACCATTTATTAATTAAAATTAATTAAATGAGTTTGTACCAGCATTGCATATGACACGAAACCTGCAAAGTCTAGGGAAATATAGGAATCGCTGAAATGATGTCTGTGTGTGTGGATAGCTGGATGATAGTTTACTAGAAACCCAAAACAATAAATTTCATTTTTACACACGAGAGGAAAGCGCTTGTTTTCTTCTCGTGTGTATTTATAAAATACAGGAACACAGAATGCACCTGTATTGTATTTACTTTCATTGAAAACCACACAATTCACCAATCATTAATTATTCTCTTATTTTGTATTTTTACATTTCATGGCTGTTTATGTTATTATTGTACATGTTTATCGTTCAATTAGTATTTTACTCTCAGCTCAAAACATACAAATGTGGAAACATCTCTTTAGCTTCATAAGAATATAATTAACTTTGTTTATTTTTGCTTTGATGTCCCAACCCTATTTACAATGATGATACTGGCTAATTGATAAGACTCAAAAGCCAAATCTGAGTAAAATAAATTATCCCCTAATAATGTTTTTCCCCACCGTGCAATTACGCCCCGCTCTTTCTCGAGTTGGAATATCGTTTTCCGTTTGCACATAATTCTTACTAAATCCTATCGTCACCAACACAGAGCTTGGTGGCCTAGGTGCTCTTGTTTCATTCAATTATTTTTTAAAATAAAAAAATACTGGACTTACCCGTCATCCAATAACCACATAGTGATTTATTACTATTTTCCTTTGATTTTCAATCAAAACGGGAATTTATTATTTTTTAAATAAATTTATTTTAATTTGAATTAGAATTATTGATAAAGGGTTAATTTTTATTCTGAAAAAAAATATAAGTTAGTTTATAATTTTAAGATAATTATATTGTTTTTTCAAATAAAGAATACTGCACTTACATATATCGGTTTGTGTTCCCTGCGACTCTGGCATCTGCGTCGACTTGTCTCTCATTTTTTTTTGGGGTGGTCGATTTTGAGTGCTCTTCTCGAGGACATCTGGAACAAATATTTAAAATGTAATAATGCAGTATATAAATATGTATTTAAATAATTACCAATGTGTCGTTTTATAATTTGAAACTGATTACTAAATCCTATCGCCATCAACACAGAGCTTGATGGCCTAGGTGCCCTTACACATGTCCGTTTGAGTACCCATTTCGGGTAATCTTACTTACAGTTTAATAAAATTTTCGTTTAGGAAAAAAAAATGTATGTATGTATAGCAGTATGTATATATATAAATGAATATAAACAATAACAAAAGTACGAGCCCTAACAACATAATGTTCGGACACTTGATCTTTGCCAAGTATATTTTTCTGACTTGTCACATAATATTCATATTTAAAATGAACGAAGATGAACCAATACTAAATGTAAAACTATAGTGTTTCATCATATTTAGCAACAGAGAATGGCGTATCTTAAGAGTAAATTATTGGTTTCAAACTGTTTGATTGTGAATCTGTTTGCATAATGAAATGTCAAAAAATTAAATACCTATACGAAATAAAATGAAATTTGTCAAATATAAATAGAAAATAAAGAAATCAGAAGGTATGTTGCTGATCAGGAAATACTATTGGATTATCACCGAAAACTAATCAGCTCTTCTAAAGGGCGCGCAGTTGATATATACAAAATATCACACACACACAGACATCATCGCGAAACTAGTAAAAGCGTATTCTAGGGACCCTAAAACGTGCTCACTGAAAACTCACTAGCATTTTGTAAGCAATGGCAATCATTTCATAGTAATACTTCCATTGAATGGTTTCAAACAACGCGTTTCTTGGGAGTCGCCGGTTTACCAATGAGTTTGGTAAAAGTTTACTATACGCCCTGAAGTGTTTTAGATTTTTGCCGATAGGCTGCGAAGCAGTCGTCTGTAAAAAACTAGACCGTACATCCAGTGGCACCAAAACAGTGGGTTACAATAAAAATTTTAGCAACAATTTAAAAATGAAAACTGATAGTAAAGATAAATATAAATTGCATTTTAGAATGGTAAATCTGAGTTTCAAGATTTTTTATGTAGTTATTCTACAAACATAACCTGCTAAAAACACTAAGACGTACAGCCAACAATTTATAGAATTGTTTTGGAACCACATGATAACGTAAAAATCCCAAGATGCAACAGTGTTACTCTGCGCACGCGTCAGATTCAGGGCGTATAGTAAACTTAAGCCATGAGTTTTTGTAATAGTTTAAGATGTAGGTACAAATACAGAAAACATCAGAACATCACGCTAAATTCATTGGTTCAGTTCTCCAGCCTCAATTTCGACTCATTTTGTAACAATTCATTAAAAAACTATTCAAATTATTGATAAAAAATCACTACATTTCACTGGCTGTTTCACACTAATTGTATGTCTCATACATTAAAATGGTTGTACAAACTTTAATAATCACTTCTGTGCACATAAATATGTCCATAAGTTAATAATTATTGAGTAATTCATTAAAATAAATAAGTAAATTTATGTTAGATAGTGACAGATCATTTTGGCGCCATCTCTGTAAGTATCCATGAACTACGATGCTCAATCGATCGTCCGTTACATTTATTAATTTATAATTAAAAGTTGTATTGATTACTAAATGAATTATTTGTTAATATAGTATAATATTAGTATTATATTGTATAAATATACAGGTAAATAAAGATGACATAATTTTTTGACAGGCAAGACTAACACTGGTAGATATTTCGGGATAAAAATACTGCCAACTTATAAAATAAAGTTACCATTATTAACACAATTTATTTTCTTTACTTATATCATTTTATTTATTTCCTTTAATTACTCGATAATAACAATTAATACACGTATTTATGACAATAGAAATATTTGTTATATTAAAATAAGAGTAAGTGACAGTTCGTAGTTTACGCGTTTAGACGCAGATGTCACTAGCGGTAAATATCAACTGTCACTAGTCCATTTCGTGCTGTCAAAGTTTTATTTCGTGAATAATTCAATAAAAATCAAATAAACAACTTTTACAATGATTAAATTATCAAGTTTGATTGTTAAATTGAGTGTGTGTAGTGAGAGATTGTGTATAAACAGCAACAGATGGTCCAGTTCAGTTTTGTGAATATCATCAGCGGCTCTTGCTACAATCTAGTCCGAATTAATGTGGCCCGCAACATTGGACTCGAGCAGACAGTTCCTGGGAATGGATTTGATGAGGTATGTTAAAATGTGATTATGTAGTTCAGAATTTCAAATCAAACTCATTCACATATATGAATGTTTATCGTAATTTCATTCAAGACAAGGTTTTTATGTTTAGCTTCACGAGTATTCGCAATTCCGTGATATCTTTAACGATTTAAGATATTTTACCTTTAGAAATGTAGTCTATGTACGTATGAAATACAAATATTTTAATTTTATATTTAAAAAGTAGGTAATGAATTATTTCTTCGTACAGAGCAGTGTTTTAAGCTCGGTTTTAGCGCTGTTCAATGTTCTGAAAGTATTTTATAAAAAAGTACTTCAAATAAAAGTGGTGGATAATACATTTCTCTCTAACTTCTATTTGAAGTATTTGTGTTATAAAATAATTTTAGAACATTGTACAGCGCTAAAACCGAGCCTAAAACACCCAAAAACAGAGCTCGTGGTACCAGCCAATGTTTCCTTGCGTCTGTAAATCGTATTGGTACATTTACATATTTTATTTTCCCAATAATCCATTTTTATTATCACTCGTTCGATTATGTCGACTAGAAATATACTGAAAATACTTATTTTTGAAGTAACAAAGTAATGATTGTTGAATGACAGTTCACTTATACTCACTAATTTTAATTGATTATTGATTATTGAAAATACATTTATATCACTGTATTCTACACTATTTATTTATTATGTACTGGTATTTCAGTCCAATTTGTATCGAAATTTCTTTAATAAATAAATAAAATACTCGATTTTACTTAATTATTGACAGCTTTGCTTTCAGGTTGTTTAAAAAAAACTATTTCATTAAAAATGTGCTATTTCTCTATTTATATAGTTATAAGAAAGGCCAGATAATGTTTTACATACCTCAAAATTTTTATATTTATTGTATAAATTTATTAAAACTCATATTAAAAATATTTAAAATTTGATTTAAAAATATTGACATCAGCGCCGCCAAAACCCTGGAACTAACTAAAACAAGGTAGATCCATCAAATCGTGATCGTGTGGTCACACACATATAAATTTAATAAAAACAATAATATTAATTTATTTATTATTGATAATTTAACGTATTATATTATTTTAGTGGCAGAATACGTTAAATTTTCAACAATAAACTAATTAATATTATTGTTTTTATTCAATTTAAATATGTGTGACGTCACGATCTCGATTTTATGGATGCACCTTATTTTGGTTAGTTCCAGCGTCTTGGCGGCGCTGATGTCAATATTTTTAATTCTTAAATGTGATTTTTAATGTATTTATACAATAATATTATATTATTATTATTATACAATAATGTTGAAGTACGTAAAACATTATTTGGCCTTTTTTCAATTATATAAAAAGAGAAATATTTATTAAAGAAATGTCGATACAATAGTGTAGATTACAGTGATATAATAGTTATTTTTGTACTCATACATTGAAATTTATTATTTCGCGTTGCCTAAGCAACGTCCGAAATGTCCATTTCCCAGGTCTCCACCAGACAGACAACCCGGAAATTTCGACGAAAACATTCCTATTTCTAAAGCGTTTATTAATAAATTATATTTATCCAACACCTCTCAATAAATGCTCTATAACTATGGCGATTTTAAACAAGCAAAGTAACAGATTACCCACTAGTGGGTATAATTTTGAGGAAAGCCACTAGTGAGTATTTTTTTATTTATAACAATAATAATAACACACACCTTGGTAACTACTTCGATTGACATTTTAATTTAAAAATTTAAAGCATATGTCACTGTCAAATAATATTTCTTTAATACATTTTTCATTTATTAAGAAGTGTTGGATAAAACGTTATACTTCACACGTGGGCAAAGTGGAATTACCCACTCGATAAAATTACTTACTTTGCCCACTTGTAAAGTAAATAACTAATATTATAAAATAATATAGTATTTCAAACATTTCTTTACATAATATTAATATAAACAATGATGAAATAAGAATGAAATTGAATTTAAAAATAACAAATTTAGTACATTTGGTTACCAAGGTTGGCAATAAAATCTGCCCGATATCATAGCTGTAAAATACAAGTTAAATTGGTGAAACTCAATTTAACGTTTTTAAAAAAACTTTTATTTGCACAAAGGACTTACGATCTTTACACTGTTAGATACAGAATGAGAATTACAACTAAGTTACTACACTATTCTATTTATGCTAAGATTATCTTAAAGTACGTGTTTCTGAATTTGATTCCTCTGTTCAAGGATGAGAAACACGTCTTTGCAAACCAAGTTAAATTTAGATGATGCAATATTTATATAAAAGGGGTGGTGTCGCTATATAACTCCTCCACCCTTAAGAGGAAAAATTAGATTTCTAAATCTGAATTTTTATCTTCAACTTTCTTATTACTTTTAAAATTATTCCCTTTAAAATAATCTTTGCATTTACAATTTCTTACATTACATAAAATAATCAAAATTATTATTATAACTATCATAATATAAATAATTATATAATGAACATTATCATTATATTTATTCTTATATAAAGAATCCAAGTGAATATCATTGTCCGTCTTTATTTTTAATCCAGTTATATTTTTTATTTCATTTTTTATACGTTCAATTTATAAACTTATAATATTATTATTTAATTCCATTAAATTTCCAAAGTTATTTATAAAATCAATTTTATTATTAACAATACAGTTTTCAGTATAATAAATTTCATGTAATTATAGTATTTCTATTTTATTATTACAAACATATTTAGTCTGTTTCTTTTAAGGGAAGAATAGATAATTTAATTTAAAATTTTTAATATCAATAACTAAATTCATATAAGATGATATACTATTATACTCACAATACTAAAAGTCTTTATAACAAATTATATTTTCTAAACATTTTTCATACTCATTATTTTACGACAGACAGTAATATTCGTTATTTACTAATTTAATTCATTTATTTAATAATTTTATCTTACAATCATTTTTAGAATATAGCTCATTTATAACATTAATTGTTTCATAGGTGTTATGTAATTTAGTAGGAATTGACGTTACTTGTATCAACTCTTCTACTTTTGTATTTGCTGGGATTTCAATTAGGATGGTTAAGTTAGGGTCTGTATAAGAACAATATATTTTAAGGATATTATTATTTTGTATATTATTTAGTAACAATACGGGTTTTTTTAAGCTGTGATAGCTTGTGCTTTTTATTTTGGTCGTCAATTATTTGTCCTCTTTCTTGTATTACCTCTTTAACGACTATTTCCTTAAATTTCGGTTTTTCTATTTTACCGGAATTTCGTTTGTGAATTTTTACAAAAGCTTGTGAAGGGATTTCAAAGTGGTCTTCTTGAGGTTTAGAATATTTCAGTTTGTTCTTTTCTATGTTACTTTGTACTTGTTCGTTTATTTGTTTTAGTGTATCTACGTGTTTTTGTAGGTATTCTTCAACTATTATCTCTTCTGGTTTCAAATTGTATTCATAATTTTGACCATGTATTATTTCTAATGGTACCCGTTTTGTAGTGGAATGTATACTATTGTTATATGCTATTAATGCGTAATACAATCGTTCTTTTAGTTTTAACGTTTTAATTAACGGATTTTGATTTAATAATCTCATCTGTTCAGTTAATGAGGAGTGAAATCGTTCTACTATACCATTGCTCTTTGGATTATCTATTGAAATGTAGTGAATGTGAATATTTCTTAAAGTTAAGTAATTTTGAATAAGTTTATTATTAAATTCTAACCCATTATCTGAAACTATTTCTTTTGGAATAATATAATGAGTGAAATATTTTATTAATTTATTTAAAATTGTAATAGCATTTTTATCTTTAATGACGTATGCCATAGCAAATTTTGAAAATGAGTCTACTATCGTCAATATTTTTGTCTGTTCTAAGGAAAAGAGATCAATATGAATTTTTTCAAAAGGTTTATCTGCTGTAGGTGTTAAGATGTTTGGGATTTGGATTGGATTGCGTTCGTATTTTGTGGTCAGGCAAGTGTTACATTTATTAATATAATTTTGTATGTCTTTTAACATATTTGGCCAATAGTACTGAATTTTTAATTTATTATAGGTTTCTGTTATTCCACGATGATTTGTTTTTGTTTCATGGTAATTTTGAATTGTCATTTGTTGATCGTTTTTATTTTCTACGTCTTGAACCATTGTTTTACACGACACGAGTTTATAACTTCCAGAAGTGAAATATGTCTGCAGTACAGCATTAAAATTTAATTTAAATTTTTCAGGAATTAAACAATAGTACGTTATACCCGGTTGTAGGTATTGTTTTATAAAATTCATTATTGTTTTATTACAATCTATTTTATTTAAATGAAGGTATATACGCATGGTTCTATTATCAAATAATTTATTAATTTTGATATCATTTTTTCCATTAGTTTCTTTGACAACTATTTGATTTCTACAGATGTTAATGTAAGAGTCTAAGTAAGTGAGTCCATTTACAGGGTTTTCGGTGTCTGAGTGGGCTGTATCGGTTGATTCTGAACCTGTCTCAACTATAACTGATTCGTTATCAGTATTTAAATTTAATTCTAAATCCTGGGGTTCATTATAAACGTTAAAAATGATAGGGGAATTTTCAAAAATCTCTATTATTAATTTTTCTATATTCGACCAAGATTTTCTGTCAAGTCCTGAACAAATGCGAGGTAGATCTATTTCCTTAATGTCGTTTTGTATACAATATTCTAGTAGTTTTAATAAGCATTTTTTAATATTTTGAAGGATGGGTTTTTTATAATAAAAATCTTTTATCCAACACCTCTCAATAAATGCTCCATAACTATGGCGATTTTAAACAAGCAAAGTAACAGATTATCCACTAGTGGGTATAATTTTGATGAAAGCCACTAGTGAGTATTTTTTTATTTATAACAATAAAAATAACACACATCACCTTAGTGACTACTTCGATTGACATTTTAATTTAAAAATTTAAAGCATATGTCACTGTCAAATTATATTTGTTTCATTAATTTTTCATTTATTAAGAAGTGTTGGATAAAACGTTATACTTCACACGTGGGCAAAGTGAAATTACCCCCTCGATAAAATTATCTCACTCAGCCTTCGGCTTCGTGAGCTAAAATTTTTCTCGTGGGTAATTCCTTACTTTGCCCACTTGTAAAGTAAATAACTATTGTTATAAGATGCATTATTAAACGAGGTTGATTTTGTATAAAAATTTTATTATCTAAATTATAAAATTTATCACAAGGATATTTAGTTTTTACTTGCGAGGCAAATCCTTTTGACATTTCTAAATCTTTTGATATGCAATGTACGAGTGGGTTTTTAGATTCAAATATATCAGAGTTTTTATAACGAATTTCGAATTCTGGTTTTATTCTAGAAAGTGCGTCGGCTACGACATTTTGGCTGCCTTTTTTGTATTCAATTATATAATTATATTCTTCAAGTTTTAATTTCCATCGGATTAATTTTTGATTTGGTTCTCTCAATGAATTTAACCAAACTAAAGGTCTATGATCAGTAATAATTTTGAATTTATATCCGAGAAGGTATGGGCGAAATTGTTTGGTGGCCCAGACGATGGCTAATAGTTCTTTTTCAATGGTGCTGTAATTTATTTCATGGTTGTTGAGAGTACGGGAGATATATGCTATTGGGAGGTCTTTATTATTTTTATCCTTTTGTGATAAAACAGCGCCAATTGCATAATTACTAGCATCGGTAGTTAAAATAAATTCTTTTGAAAAATCTGGATAACGAAGTATAGGGTCATTAGATAATAATGTTTTACATTTCTCGAAACATTCCTTATACTCTTTATTATTAATATCAATAGTTTGATTTTTTTTAAACAAGTGGTTAGAGGTTTAGTAATTTTGGAGAAGTTATCAATAAATCTTCTATAATATCCCAATAAGCCTAAAAATGATTTAATTTCTTTTGTAGTTTTTGGAATAGGGAATTTTTTTATTGCTTGTATTTTGTCAGGGTTTGGTCTTACACCGTCTGTAGTTATAATATGACCTAAGTACGCAACTTCTTTACGCAAGAATTCGCTTTTATTTAACTGAATTTTTAGGTTTGCACCTCGTAACTTTTCTAAAACTTTTTCTAAATTTTGAAGATGTTCTTGCAATGAGCTACCTAAAATAATGATGTCATCTAAGTATACGAAGCACGATTTATTTATAAGATCTTTTAAAATAAAATTCATTAGTCTTTGAAATGTGGAAGGGGCGTTTTTCAGGCCAAAGGGCATACGTTTAAACTCGTAATGTCCTGAATTGGTTGAAAATGCTGTTTTAGGTATATCGTCAGGGTGGACTTCAATCTGATGAAACCCGGATGTTAAATCTAGTGTTGTAAAATAGGTGGATTTTCCTAATTTATCGAGTATGTCCGTGATATCGGGAATCGGAAATTTGTCATCTATAGTTTTAGAATTTAATTTTCTGTAATCTATAACAACGCGAAATTTTTGTTTTCCTGAGGCATCAGGTTTCTTGGGTACGACCCAGATAGGGGCTGACCACGGTGAATAGGAGTGTTGGATTATATTATCTTTAAGCATTTTGTCTATTTGTGTTTCAACTTCCTCTTTATAAATTTCGGGATACTTGTATTGCTTACAATGTACTGGGATGTTATCAGTGGTTTTTATATGATGTTTAATTTTATTTGTGAATGTTAATTTTTCATTCTCTTGTATAATTAAATCTTTATAATTACTTATAATTTTGAATAATCCACGTTTTTCTTCTTCTGTTAAATGTTCATCGCGAATAATTTGATCTTTTATTTCAATATTATAATTTTTATTATTTTCCTGATTTAAATATTCAAATTTATATTTATATTTATGTAAAAATGTGCATTCTCCTTTACTAAAATTAAAGTTTGATTTTAGTGCTTCTATTCCTGACAAGCCTAATAATATATCGAAATTTTCGTGAAAGTTAAATATATAACTTTTAATTTTTAAATTTTTAAATTCAAAAAATGTGAACTCTGTACCTTTTGATATTCCGTTACAAGTATGAACAGTAAAAAATTCCGGAAATGTTGTAGTGTTTTTCTTTATTAATTTTGGATGGATATAGTTTTGAGTAGATCCCGTGTCTAAGAGAACTTTATAATTTCCAATTTTTATAAAAGGTAATTTACTATTATTTATTGTTAGGGATTCGATTCTTGTGACTGAACTTCGCGAAAATTTTCATCATAATATTCTTCATTTTTGTGTTCGGAGGTTGTTGCTGTTTCTAAGAATTCTGTTTCGGTATCAATTGCATTTGCAGATTCTAACTCTTGGTTGAATAACTCTTCTGAGATAAAGTGTGACTGATTACGCGGGTAATTCGAGTAACGCGTCGGGGCTACACGTGTTTGTATGCTCATGGGCGTAACATTTCTGTTCATGGCGTTTCTTATATTTGCTTCAGGGGCAAATGGTTTGGGTTGGGGTTGAGGTTTTGATGGAAATTTGTGCATAGGTGACTGATATTTATGTTGGTTAAATTGAACTTGTGTTTTAGGTGGCTGTGGTCTTTGAGTGAAAGTATTCTGTATTTTTTGTTGTGTATGAATGTACTGTAAATCGTTTGTAATGAGGTTGAGTATTTCTGTTAATTTCTGTGGGTTGCGAGCAGAGAGTTGATTTCTGAACGGATCCCTACAGTTGTTAATGAAACATTGTACAAAATACTTCATAGCGTTATCTACAATAATTTTGCTGTCATCAGCGTCATATTTGCATTCTATTTTGCTTTTATAAATTAAAAATGTGTCGTTAAATTTATTAAAATAATCTACGATATTTTCTCTCGTTTGTTTGTAGTGAGACAATTCATACATTAGTGTATGTTCTGAACGAGTATCAGAAAAATTTTGTTGTAAAAATTCTTTTAATTGTTTCCAAGAATTTATACTACTAGTATTTAAAGTTTGGGCTGCGACACCGCGTATTTTATTTTTTAATGTTAAAATTACAATCCTTTTTGTAATTTCAGTTGGGTTTGTTTGATTTATCAGAGTTATCATATCATCTATGGTGTTTATAAAGTTAGCGAGAGATTTTACATCTCCGTCAAAGTTAGGTGCTAAGTCTAACATTTTTATTATATCATTATTTAATGTTGAAAAAATATTTGCTTCGTTTTCGAGAGGCATGTTTGAGTTTATGTTTAAATTAATCAAAGATTCTATTAATGAATCCAGTATAGATTAATACAAAGATAAAGTATAACTTACAGTAGTAAAATGTACTCTTTGATTAACATGGGGGTTGGTATGGGTAGTTGAGTGGTGTCTTCTCCTTGGCGATGTGCCCTCGCTGTGGAGTTGACTAGGTGAAGCCGCTGGGTTCTGACTGGAACGACGACCCGTTGTACTTCTCTCTTGTCTGCCTTTTGGATGCTGAGTTTCTTCTTTAGTAATTTGTATTTTGGTTCAGAATAGCGGCGTTAAACAGTTAAAACTGACGATTTTCACTTTTTAACGAATTTAATTCTTTCGAATTTTCGAAGTGATAACCTTTTGCGCTATCCTACAACGACTGCGCCAGTTAAATTGGTGAAACTCAATTTAACGTTTTTAAAAAAACTTTTATTTGCACAAAGGACTTACGATCTTTACACTGTTAGATACAGAATGAGAATTACAACTAAGTTACTACACTATTCTATTTATGCTAAGATTATCTTAAAGTACGTGTTTCTGAATTTGATTCCTCTGTTCAAGGATGAGAAACACGTCTTTGCAAACCAAGTTAAATTTAGATGATGCAATATTTATATAAAAGGGGTGGTGTCGCTATATAACTTACATAACCTACAAATGTAATGTTAGTTACCTCAATATAAATAAGAAATATAATAAATTTACAAGCGAATACGTTAATTATTATAAATATTTTAATTGTTTTCTAATATATTAGACAAATTAATTTGTGTGTTTATATTTGTAGTGCAACTTTGACAATTATCAAAATAACTACTTGAAGAACTTCATTTCTTTGTATAGACATAGACTGTTATTAGTTTTATACTTTTCGTACAAGAAATATTGTACAAACCTCTTGCGTAAACTCGGTTCTTTCTGTTAAATAAAATAATGATGTTTAACATGCAGTTGTCAAAAAATATTTTGACATGCTTTTCATTATTATTTTTTGACAACTAATAACATTTTAAAGATTACTTTGTATTTTATATTGATGCTTCATTCCTGAGGATAACTTGTCTGTAGATCAGTAAATTGTTACATTATCTGGAACTACACAATATGGCCCAATTATTTAAACGAGGATTGTGGTTATAATTTGAAAAATGTTTATAATATGTGTACAAATAAGAAAATTTAATACAAGTTCATTTACCATTGACAACAAATACAAGTTAAGAAAGTACTACTCAAATTCAGATTTCACGAAATATCACTAAAAATTGGCATATACTTTTATTTTATTTCTATATAACATAAACCCTAAGAAACTCAATGCTGTAGAGCGCATCGTCATAACTCTTAAATTTATAGAGATATGTCAATTTTCCATGTTTTTTGAAATGCTACTTTGAGTGGCTGCAACTCAAAATCTATTAAATATATTGAAAAATAGACTCAGTTCCTTTTCGTTTCATGCATTTTATTACAAATTAGCAAATTTTGAAATTTTTCGATTTCCCTACCCCAAATTTCGATAGGCGATAACTCGATAAATATAAAAGAAACAGTCTCGCAAACTGGACCACTCGATTCAGCTCGTCAAAATACATAAGTGTGTAAAATTTCATTTAAATTGTTTTACGCGTTACAGAGGTAGAGCAAAAAATGTGAAAATGACGCTTTTGGCAAAAAAACCCCTTGACATTTCAGGTCATTTTCAGACTTTTTGCTCTAAAATTTCAACTCACCATCCGAATGTTCTGAAATTTTTAGGGTCTATGTATTTCGATGAACTGAATCCAATGGTTTAGTCTGCAAGTTCGTATCTCGTTTATTATTTGAGATATTGCTGATAGAAATTTTGGAAAAAAATCTAAAATTTTCAATTAAAAAAAAATTTGGTATTTTGCTAAAATATGCACGATTAACACAAAACTGAAGAGTATTTTTCGATATCTTGCGTAATTTTTGAATTGCAGTTCCTCAAAGTTGCACTTCGAAAATCATCAAAAACCGCCATATCTCGAAAAATTTAAGAGATATGACGATGCGCTCTACAGCATTGAGTTTCTTAGGGTTTATGTTATATAGAAATACAATAAAAGTATATGCCAATTTTTGTGATATTTCGTGAAGTACATACTTCTGCCCACTCTAAAATGATAGGAAAGACTTTGAAATGTTTCTCCTGTAGCCAAAAATCGTAGTGTTATACTTAATCTAAATCGAATTTATATAAAATTAATATAATTTTTATTATTTTTAATAATGACATGTACCTATCACGCGCATTACTGCATTCCCGAAATTGGGTATTTTTATATGTAATTTTATGTTCCACTGCGTTTAATATAATATTAAAACATTCCCAACAAAATGTGTCAAATTTTATGTTAACCTATCTTAACTACAACCTTAGTTAACATAAATATGTTTTAAGGATGGAAACTGAAGTTACGACTAATAATAAAATAGAATTAGCGCTAATTCTTTTTGTGAATCTGCTTGTAAATGTCTGAAATGTCAAAACAGTAGACATCTTGTAGAAGAAGACAGAAAATAATTTCATATGATTTTTGTCATATAGGTGTGATTTGTATAATTTTCATATGATTTTTCAGGGTGCGTTCAGTTTCGTATGACCGTATGACAAAAATCATATAGTGTGACATAGGCATTACATGAACAGAAAATTTAGAAATAAATGAACAGAAAATATAATTATAAAAAATTTATTCAAAATCAAAAAGTAAAAGAATATTATAAAAAAATACATTTTCTATGCTTCTTGATGATAACTATGTACTATAATTAGAGTTTTTAATAACATAATATGATTAAATGAAGTTGGCTTCTTAGACCGGAATTCTGAAAATTGCCTTGGCAGTCAAAGTGTTAAGTAATAGGGGAGACTAATTTTTTTTGTGGTGCGGTTCACGTCACTATCTTCTTTCTCACTTTTTCCCATCAGCAATAGTGGGAGAAAGTGAGAAAGAAGATAGTGACGTGAACCGCACCACAAGAAAAATAAACTGTAGGTACGGATGAAACAGTTTTGCTTTTATCGACTATAGCGACTTCACTAAATGACGGATTTTTAAAAGAAACTCATCAAATCAAAAGGTGTTTATCGATATTTAAATAGATACAATACTATTCTTCCAGGTGCAACAGTTACCCTGGTAAGCAATCCAACAAAAGTCTGTTCTTGTTACAACTGACCCTAGTACAAGGGTCGGTTGAAACTGATGTTAGGGTCGATTGAAACATACCAAAAATGAAAAAAATATGTAGTTTTAACACAGTTTACTGTCAATTCTCATGTGTTAAATTGATTGTTTTTTCCCTATTTCGCGGCCGTTGTTATGGTAGAGGCCGCGAAATAGGGTAAAAAAAAAAACAAGCATTCTGGATTTCCCGGCCGTTACCATAACAACAGACGCGAAATTCAATTTCGCGGTCTGTATGGCGGCTTTTTCTATATTTTCTTACACTCTTGGGTTCTGTTATTTTTTACTATTATTTTCTATTTTGTTTGAGCTGTGCAATTTGTAAATATATTTTTTTCCATACTTTATGTTTTTGTTTCTATATTATTTTATTTTTTATTCTCCTTTACACTGATAATTTTTTTTTTTTTTGAAACAAACAGATTCCTCTTAAATGAAGAGAACAATTGATTTGAATAGTGCCAACCCAATTTTGTTTTCATTGAAAACTTTTGTAGGTTTAACAAATATTTTTGTATGAAAATTAATTTAGTTTTAAAGGAATATATCAAAGCATTCAACTGAAAATCATTATGGGGATAATGTAGTTTGAATAAGATTTGTTTAAATTCAAAATGATATCGTTTTAAATTAAAACGACTTACTTTTCATTATTATTAAAAACAAAATTTAAAATATATTCATTTCCTTTCAATGCAGAAAAAAGAAGATAAGGAAAATTAATATTTAAAATTAAAACTTTTTTGATTTGAACCTAATCATTTTGTAAGAAATAAAATTTTCTTCAACGAATGCATACAAAAGGAAAATTGATAATTTTCTTGAGACAAGAAGTTTTTTTTTATGAGTTTAGGTTATTTTCTACTTTTAATTTTTATTCTGTTTTTTTATTATCTTTTAATGTAATTTTCCTTCTATATTTTTATCACTTTTATATATTTTTTTGTAATAACTATCTCTGTATCATATTCTGAAAAGGGCTGATGCGGCATATGCATAATTTTCTATGTTTACATGATGTAAATTTTGCAACAATATGTAAATAAAATATTTTATTTAATTGAATTGAGTGACCAACCACTTGCATTTTCGCTTTTCTTGTGAAATGTTCAAAAAATAACTGCACAGTTTAAGATCTCTCGATTGTATGAATAGTTTTTGTAAAGTTTATTTTGTAAGTTCATGTAAGTTGACTTCTATTGTTAATAGCGAATATTATATCAGTTTCGATCTTTGTAAAACTTAGTAAGTAAACGATACTTTGGATTATTATATAGCGTCAAATTAGTCAGTTCCCAAGCGTATTTGATTTATACAATTAATTTTGCTTGTTCGTTATTAAATATTATACAGGATGTTTCTATATCTCTTCACGAAACTTTAATGACATATATAATTTGATAGACTGATTATGGAACAAAAAGAATTATTTTGAAATTCGGTAAAAGACTAGCAAACTCACATTGAGCAACAACAGCGCTCTGATTTTAAAATAAAAAGCTTAATACAAAAATTAAATAGTACATTAATAGAAATGAGTACAAATAATTATTATGTATGTGAATTGTTAGCAAATTTAAATAATTGAACAATACACTGTTACATATTATTTATCACTTTTGGTCAAGACTGTGCAACATGTTTTATACAGCAACTGTTCAACAAACACAAAGTAACCGTTCAACAAACCAGTGTTTTGCAAAGAAGGATGACCTTCCAGTGCTTTTTACTTACTCCTTCAATTCTAAACATTACATTTTCATCACTTGGTTTTCGGGTAAAACCGTAGTTTACGATCAATTGCGAAGTTAGCTACGGATCGCCAATGATGTTTGGTAGATATGACAGTTTGTGGTGATGCAAGTCAAACAACAAAAACCTAGTAAATTTGCATTCTAAAAATGCCGTTTAACAAATTCGTGTTTATTCAACCTCAAAACTAAAATAAATCTGAGATTCTTGCATTTTTTAATTGTTTTTCTTTAACTATAACCGGCTAAAGAAACTAGGACCTGCAGCTAACTTCTCTTGTGGCCGAAAACTACGGTTTAGCCGTTTTCGTTGTTATGTTTATTGTATGTTACCCAAATTCCACTTCTGTAAAGGGTGCACACACGATAAAGTTGTCCTTTCCAAGTGACTTTAAATTGTCTTTATAAGTGAGCTTATCAGTTTATTTACAATATTTACATGATAAGTTTTTAGTGAAATTAAACAACCAAGTGTCAAAAATTCAGTTGTACCAACATAACTGTATTCATTGCATATATGGATTAGTGTAATGTAGTGCAGTACACTAATACATATATGGGAAAAATACCACACCCAATATGCTGTAATAAGTCCTAACAAACAGTAAAACACCTATTACTTGAATGTATAATCTACACACAAAAGAGACAGAAACACCTAATCCCCAACACCAGCAACGGAGTCCTAGAGAATAGCGATTTAACCGAAGCAACATCCAAAATGATAAATTACATCAAAGATACAAAACACATAAATAAACTATAAATACAAACATGTAACTATTTACCATACACCACTGCATCGGTTCTAATACCCATCGATGCTGATGAACCTTTTGTTAAATAAAGAAAAGTTTAATTTTGGCAAAATGCTGTGTTTTGAATAGAATATATGGTTCAGAATGTTTAATGTCTTTCTATAAACATAATACTTATTTACTTTACAAGTGGGCAAAGCATGGAATTACCCACGAGAGAATTTTGGCACACGAAGCCGAAGGCTGAGTGTGATAATTTTATCGAGTATAACGTTTTATTCAACACCTCTTAATAAATGCAAAATTTATTAAAGAAATATTATTTGACAGTGACGTATGATTAAATTTTCTAAATTAAAATGTCAATCGACGTAGTTACCAAGGTGTTGTGTGTTAATATTATTGGTACAAATAAAAAAATACTCACTAGTGACTTTTCTCAAAATTATACCCGCTAGTGGGTAATCTGTTACTTTCCTTGTTTAAAATAGCCATAGTTATAGAACATTTATTGAGATGTGTTGGATAAACAAATATACTGTAGATAAAATCGCAAGAAAATTTATATCCAGTTATGGGAAAGTAGTTTTTCTTTTCTTGGGGTTTTCCAGACCCCAGTGCGACGTCCACGGTTAATACTCATTTCCTGTTTAAGTAGCTATTGTTCTAAAAGGACAAAAGAGGGGGTAAAATTTATTTACAAATCATTACAGCATAGTTATCTCAAAATATTTATTTTTCAATTTTATATACAAAAATACCCAAATTTTAATCACCTACAATACAATAAAAATATAATTTATTTATTTTCATATTATATACCTTTACTTAATCATAAAACATAACAATTTTAAAATATTCATTAAAATATCTCACCAGATCTTTTTTTCTTACATTATATAAAATAAAAATGTATTTTACAAATACAACTATTTGAGCAAATTCATTATAAATGAATAACATTTATAATTGATAAAAATATTTAAAATGCAGGCAACAAATTATGGCGAAGCATCATTCTTCACAAACAGAAAAAGAAAATTATAGAATCAAATTATTAAATAATAATTTCAGTAACAAAAATTTATCTTGTGAAGAGAACATATATTATAATTAATTGAAATATTATTAATTTAATAAAAACTACTATATGCAACTAGTGTAAATACTCCATTCCTTATTTATGTTATTATATTGTATATCACACGAAAACACCAGTGAAATCTATATATTAGTTTCTATAAAATTTAATTTATGCTACAGTTTAAATTATTTCTTGGTCTTTTTCGGGAATCCGTAAGAATTGATAGCTGAAACAAATAAAATAATGTTAGTTGGTTTTTAAACATATACAAGAAGTGGCTTCAGAAGTCGCGTCAAAATGTGACGTCAAAACTTGCACATTCCTGTTACTCTAAGGCAAAGACTAATGATTGCGTAACAACTTGGTTGCAAGAGGTGACAAAGAGAAGCTTAATAGAGCACCAGCTTCGCATAAGACGTAGAGTAATAGATATCTTCCAAAAACAATTTCATTGTAGGGGACGCGGCAATAGTAGTGCAGAGGGCAACAAAAAAAAGTGATACCATTTTTATAAGGCAAGTTAAAACTTTTTTGATTTGAACCTAATCATTTTGTAAGAAATAAAATTTTCTTCAACGAATGCATACAAAAGGAAAATTGATAATTTTCTTGAGACAAGAAGTGATACCATTTTTATAAGGCAAGTTTGAAATTCACCTTAAAAAATCGAAATCATATCATGTAAAAATCGAAAAACTATATTAGCTGTTAATTTTGATAGTTTTGTTAGTTGACAAAAAAAAAACTTGCCGATCCGTATATTGGCATCCATACAAATATGCTATAAAGGAGGATCGGCAAGTTTTTTTTTTGTCAACTAACAAAACTATCAAAATTAACAGCTAATATAGTTTTTCGATTTTTACATGATATGATTTCGATTTTTTAAGGTGAATTTCAAACTTGCCTTATAAAAATGGTATCACTTTTTTTTGTTGCCCTCTGCACTACTCTTGCCGCGTCCCCTACAATGAAATTGTTTTTGGAAGATATCAGTTCTTTTTGTTGATTTAGTTTTTGGACTTGGCTTCAAAGCCTTATTCACAAATCTAAATTTGTGTTAGTGTTGTTTTTGTTTTAACAACTTTGTTGATGTGTTATTTTATGCAATCGTTTACAAATCAGTTTTACGTTTTAGTTTTAACGCCCAAGTTTGCAAACTCCTTAGTTCTGTTTTAGTTTTGCGTGTTATACTTAAGAATTGACCAATAGGAATACGTGTAAAATGATGCAGCGATATACAGTTATCTTTTTCTTTCAACTTTCATTCAAAATACGTAAATAACCATAGAAATAAACGCTTCTTCAGCATTCATCTAGAATAATTTGTATATTAAAGCATAACGTTTTTTTTTAAATTTTTATAATATATTTATCACTAGCTAATACCCGGCATGCGTTGCAATGCCACTCAAAGATATTTTCTGAAATACCTCGCATGTGACACCATACAATTGGCTAAGCAAGCTCGTTACTTCGTTTCTTGTTTCTATTATTTTCTAAGTAATATGTATTCTGAAAATGAACCAAATCTGATCATAAATACAATTTTTCGAAATATCTCGACCCCAGCGCTACCTAGTGGGCCCAAACTAAATCAGGAACCTTCGTGGAGATGCTCACAACAACTCACCAAAGTTTCATCGCAATCGAATGTATGGTACAAGAACGTATACGGGACAAACAAACAAACTATAGTTCATATCAATAAAAACATAATATGTTTGTTCCAAGTGATTATTTCTGACAAATTCGTGATATGTTTGTGACAATTTCACTGCGCCTGCGATAAATGTAAACAAGTTAAGTTAGAAACATAGACTGGAACGGCGAATGGAGTGAAGCGCATATGCATACTTATTTTTTGTTTTGACAGCTAACCTTAAATATACTTATAAATAAAGAAATTCATACATTTTTCGCTACAAAAAAGGAAATGAAGCTTACGTTTCAAACTTAACTTTGTTTAAATTTATTGCAGGCGCAATGAAATTG
Source organism: Poecilus cupreus (assembly GCA_963942605.1). Lineage (NCBI taxonomy): Eukaryota > Metazoa > Arthropoda > Insecta > Coleoptera > Carabidae > Poecilus > Poecilus cupreus. Next base: position 2,393,296 of record OZ012733.1, on the reverse strand, counting down.
TCACAAACATGTCATAAACTTGTCAGAAATAACCACTTGAAACAAACCTAATGTCATTTTCTGACAGTATTGGAGGTAACTGCATTACCGATCTATTTGAATTTATTTGTTATATTTGTCACTAAATGTCGCTACTCATTAAATCCAACAACTAAAACGTTATTTGTGAATGTTACTTCCAAATACAATAAAACATAGAACATAAAACTAACACTAGTTTCGATCTGTGAATCTACTCATGGTCGTGCGACATCTCAAATCACAGACAAACAATGTGCTGCCATCTTGTGGTAAAAATTGTAAAAGGAAATTTTAAATTGATAACTTCACGCGTGATAACGCGAGATTTCACATTTCTGCCGCCGGCTAAAATACATAATCGTAAATAAAGAGTTACGTGCACATAAATCGTAAAAAAACTAATGAATAAGTTTAAGATATGTATTATATCGTCTCTGATGCCAGTTTCAATAGAAATTATGATAGCATTTTTGTATTAAACAAGTTTGAATTATTTGGAGGTTAGGTTTTCCTAATATTAGGCGTAAGTAAGTGTTGTCGGTGAACTTCCTGCACACTTGGACTCTTGCCGGCGTCGTTCTACCGAACGACTAGATAAGTTTTTTTTCATAATTAATGTGAGTGTTTTACTCATAGCGCGAGTCCTGGAGGGTGAATCATGAACAGGTCAAGGTCTCTACTAATTTTTAGCTCTATGGGATTTTTTTTTTAAATGTCTACTTTGATTGACAGTGTACCCCATTTAAGGTACGAATGCATTGGGATCTCGAGAACCGTAAGAGATACGAGGTTGGTTAAATTAGACGAAAGTTGCCTCATTAGTAGGGTAGTTTGAACATGTATTTGTTTTACTTTTGAATGCGTAGGTCACTATATATGTTAGCTAAAATGTAAATTTAGCGATGTTCTTCTTTTGCTGATAACTTCGTTATATGACATAATACGAGATTTTGGTTTGCACTTTTTTTTGACACTGTTAATGGTGAATTTGCAGATGTACTCAATTTTTGTATATCTAAACATTTATGAGTTACTGGTATCAACTTTTATTTTTCATATGGAGGGCATAGCAAGCCCTGACATTTTTTAATAGAGATTTTTTTTGCTTTCCACCGATAAAAAACAGTAATAATAAATTTTTATAATTAATAGAAAAATTAACGAATAATAGAATCTCACCATCGAGTAAAATTTAGTTTCAATGTATAGTGTGGTATACTGAGAATTCAACTAATAAGCCCAATCATAGTTAACGAAATTTTAAATAGCCCTAGTTATTTAAATATGTAAAAAATGATATTTCAGATATTCTAGATACATTGCCAGTTCGTCAAATATAAAATATGTGCTCACAATTCACAGGTCATAGTACAATAATTAAATGTTCGATTTGGGGGACAATGTTTAAGGATTTAACACAATTAGATTTTTTATAAAGTTCTAAATAAGTTATATATAAAAAAAAAACGCATCAAAAAATGACAGCTAGAACAATAAGTATGATTTGAGCAATGATTTCGATGTGATATTTTTCATTTGTTCGGCGAATAATGTATTCGGTACTTTATTCATAGATAGAAATATCGGCTCTTAGAAAATAAACTTTTTATTCGGGAATATTAGAATGAAAATGTACTACGAAATGCTACAGTAAGAATTCTGAATCAGATTAATCCAAGAATGTTAAGTTATAGAAAAAAAAAAAATTAAAGCGCAGACTTGGAACGAAGTAGCCACTTAATAGAATATTTATGGCAAAGTTTTTGTAAATTATATTCGAATTGTCAGAAATTGTTATTTTCTTTTATAGGAACATATGATTCACTTTTTTCAATTCAATTTTATTATAAATAACAAATTTTGTTATTTTTACCTCCCGCCTACCTCTAGGTAAGGGAGGTATTGTTTTTGGTCAGAAAATTGGGTAGTGAGTTTTCAATGAATAAGCACGTTTTAGGGTCCCTACAATACGATTTTACTATTTTCGCGATGATGTCTGTATGTATGTATGTATGTATGTATGTATGTATGTGTGTGTGTAGTTTGTGGCAATTTTTTCGTCTCGCATAACTCAAATACTATAATACCAAAAAATACAATTTTTTGAATTATTGCTTCTTATATTTAAATGAAGAGCTGATTAGATTTTGGATAAAATTGGTCGACCGGAAGTAGCAGTTTACTTGAAGCCCTTAACAGTTTTTCGTGAAAAACACGGTTAAATTTCCTTTTTCAACAATTTATGTTATTTTGAAAGTTCAAGAATATTTAATTCTACATTTGTTTTGATTACACTAATTTTAATAATTTTCATTAGATTTAGAGATAATAAAATACGAGGGCAGTTTGATAAGTCAGTGACTTTTCGAATTTCCCGTGTATTAACTTTGATGGTAACACTGCTCCCGTCAACTAACATCTAGTAATAGACTAAAGTCAAAATTTGAGTAAGCTGCGTCGTTGCGTTTTTGTTTGTCAGCCATTAAAAGCAGTCTACCTCGGGAATTTTAACGAAAATGGAAGAAAGTAAATTTCGTGTGCTGATTAATCATTAATTTTTGCGTAAAAAAACCACCACCGAAACCAAGGAAAAGCTCAATAAATATTATGGGGACTCTGCACCATCAATTTCAATGGTTAAGAAGTGATTTACTGAGTTCCGTTGTGGTCGTACCATTACAAATGACGCCGAACGTTCAGGTCGCCCAAAAGAGGTCGTCATGCCAGAAATTGTCGATAAAATTCATGAAATGAAATTGAACGATAGGATTATGAAACTGCGTGAGGTGGCTGAGGCTGTGGGCATTTCAACTGAGCGGGTACATCACATTTTACATGAATATTTGGACATGAAGAAGCTATCGGCGCGATGGCTGCCGCGATTGCTCACATTCGAGCACAAGCGCAACCAACTTCACCATGGCAAAAATTTATAAATTAGGCTATAAACTGCTACTTCATCTAGAATATTATCCAGATTTAGCCCTCTGTGAGTATTTTCTTGTAATAAACTTGAAGAAATGGCTGGGTGAAAGGAGATTTGGGTCTAATAAAGAGGTCATCATTGAAACAAACGCCTATTTTGAGGGTCTTGAGAAAACCTTTTATTTAGAAGGAATTAACAAATTGGAAAAACGGTAGACTAAATGTATTGAGCTAAAATGGGACTATGTAGAGAAATAAAACGCTTTTTCGCCGAAATTATTTTTCTTTATTCGAAAAGTCAGTGACTTATCAAACTGCCCTCGTATAAAGAAATTAGATTTCACAAATCTTGCATTCCTAGTACACCATGGAAAATTTTCAATTTTTTACGAAATGTGATACATGTCATTGTGATTGTGAAGCTGTTTTCTTAGTGAAATATATGTCAAAAAATTAAATAAATATACGAAAGAAAATTAAAATTCTCAAATATAAATAGAAAATAAACAAATAAGAAGGTATGTTTCTGTATCATCAAATACTATTTTGTACCGTTTAAGAGTAGTATTGGGCGGGAGGTTATGTGCTGGACACATCAGATTTTTTTCTATTAATTATACAAATATTCTATTCAAAACTGTCATGGCTTACTATGAGCTCAATATGAAAAATAAAAGTTGATACCAGTAACTCGTAAATATTTTTGAGTACTTCTGCAACTTCACCATTTAAAAGTGTCATTAAAAATTGCAAACCAGAATCTCATATTAGGTATGTCACGTAACAAAGTTATCAGCAAAAAAATTAACTCGCTAAATTAACATTTTAGCCAATATCTAGTGACCTATGCATTCAATTGGAAAAACAAATAAATGTTCAAACTACCCTACTAATGAAGCAAATTTCGTCTAATTTAAGTAACCTCGTATCTCTTATGATTCTCGAGATCCCAATGCATTCGTACCCTAAATGGGACCCACTGTATAGCACAAAATGAGGTAGCATAAACTCATAAGCAGTCTACAAATACATGCTTTTCAATCTCCCAGTCAATGTCATAAATGTAATTCTATCTGCTCACCCTCATATTCCTTATCAACCAGCAGCAACAACTCCAACCACTGCGTGCCAGTAATCCACGGAGTCGTAATATCCCCTCCGTACAACGTAGGCAGACACTTCGCACTAATGTGCTGATGCAGACTCGCTCTATCATTGCCATGGAAGTGGATCCTGCTCTTCAGCTTGTCCCGGAGGAAGGGCTTGAACAGCTGGAACACCATGTTGAACACGTAGGGCTGGTTCACGATGTGGAAGCCCTTGATACGGAGTGGCACTGCGTCCTGGAGCCAGTCGACGATACGCTTGGCGAATGGAGGTGTGAACTGCCAGGTTTGCTGCAAGGAGAGGCCGTCCATGTCGAAGATGACCACAGCGCCGCAGATTTGGGTTTGGGGTTCCAGCATAGCGGCTTCCATGACTAGGACGGCGCCTTTGAATACTTCGTCGAGGGTTACTTTCTTGTGGTTCCAGTATTCTGAGGAAAAATAAATTCAAATTACTAACTAGTTTTATAGGATATTAACGTCACGATATTTTTCACTGCCAGATACCTCCATATTATATTAAATAATTTAACTCCAATATAAAATAAGTCATAAAGAAAAAACAATTTTATCCAACACCTCTCAATAAATGCTCTATAACTATGGCGATTTTAAACAAGGAAAGTAAAAGATTATCCACTAGTGGGTATAATTTTGAGGAAAATCACTAGTGGGTATTTTTTTATTTATAACAATAATAATAACATACAATACCTTGGTAACTACTTCGATTGACATTTTAATTTAAAAATTTAAAGCATGTCACTGTCAAATAATATTCCTTTAATAAATTTTTCATTTATTAAGAGGCGTTGGATAAAACGTTATACTTCACACGTGGGCAAAGTGGAATTACCCACTCGATAAAATTATCTCACTCACCCTTCGGCTTCGTGTGCTAAAATTTCTCTCGTGGGTAATTCCTTACTTTGCCTACTTGTAAAGTAAATAACTATTATCGTTTTGACAGCGGATAAATAGGAAGGTAACTTTTTGAAAGTGAAAAACGTTATTTACCTTTCTCCTAACAACTAGATCAAAATATTGATTACATTAATGTCATTTGTATTATATGTCAAAAATATGATATTATAATAATTGTATTTTCACCAATTGCACTTTTAAATAAACCTTTTTATAAATAATGTCGTTAAATTATCTCGACGAATTACACTCGAGCATTTTATTTCTTCGGATAAATTTCAGTGTAACAACTCAACCTTATATAATAAAAAGCTCTTTTGTAATTACAGTTGAGAAAATGTTCTATAACAATAATTAAAACCTAGTTGCATTTAAAAGGTTAGATTGTCCTAATTACTATATAATGTGATTTTTAATACGTATCAAAGTGAATTACGCACTATGAAGGTAGTAACAACTAAAATTTTGTAGAAATTCAAAGTTACTATTACATGAATGTGGATGAGTCGAAAGTGGTGTGTTACGATAGAAACGTTTGGAGGAGATTGATTGTTGGTTGATTGACTTTCGAAATATAATTTCAGCAAAATTTTTGCCATAGGGCAAATGGCTCCGTGGTAATGCGCCGGACTGTGGATCCTCAGTTCGAATCCCACAGCTGACAATTGCCAATTTAAATTTACCCCTGTGGTTCTCCCTCCACTAACATCTTTGGGGGCCATGATTTGAAGGCGGATAACCGCACTTCATACGCAAAAATATATCACTTACCGAGATCTGCGTAAGCAGAGTGCCACACCCACAATGGGTAAAAGGCGTGATGATATATTTATTTTGTATTTATTATTTCGCCATAAATTTTTTTCATGATTTCAATATTTCCTTATACTACGTATATGTACTAAGTATACGGAAGTATAATTGATCAAATTTTAAAAACATACTCAAAATTTTGTCTTTTTAGCAATTAATAGTTTTTTAAAAACTGCTTCAAGGTAATAAAACTTGAACACTTTGGCTACAAAAACATGTATGTAAAATATATAATAGGTTCCATATATTATAATAATTATTATATTTTGTTCAAAGTAATTATGATTGTTTTATCTGTTCCTGTCTATATATCATGTGATTCCCATTAAGAGATAATGTTCAGTGCTTCGCAATTGATACCTTTTTAACAATAGCCCATAAATATTGATTATTTACATTTAATTAATAATGATAGTTTAAATTTAACGAAAATTTTATGGTTAGCGGGGTAATAGGGATACGGGCAGAATATTACTGCAATTAACAATAGAAACATTCCATATACCATGCTAAAGGAAACAAAACTATTAAAATAATTTTAATATTCATCCTATGCATTAAAAAAGATTTGCGATTTGTTAATTTTGCGGTTGTTAAAGTATTTTTAGTTAATATAAACATATATAAAGGCCTATTCTGTAAGTTACTTGTTATTTTTTAACGCTCCGTTAAAAATATAACCAATAAAAATCCATATGTCAAATGAAATTTTCAATTTTTATTCAGTAACGTCTGTTATCACTGGTTAAAATTTTTAACAGCCCGTAAAAAATTTTAACCAATAAAAATATACATGACAAATGAAATTTTCAATTTTTATTAAGGACGCCTGTTATTATTAACAGGCCGTTAAAAATTAACAGATAAGTTACCGAATAGGTCCCATATTGTGTTAAATTAACAATTTGAACAAATATGGCAATTTGTTAAATTACAATTTTGTCAATTCTGCATTTTAACAAGAAAAATTGTTGAATAAATAAAAAAATACGCATCAAAAAATGACAGCTAGAACAATAAGTATCATTTGAGCTATGATTTCGATGCGACATTTTTCATTTATTCGGCGAATAATTCATTTGGTTCTTTATTCGTAGATGGAAATATCGGCTTTTAACAAATAGACTCGTCAATAATAACAACTAAATTTAGCTAATTTATCAACATGTAGTTATGAAAGAAAGTTTGTATGCTTTGTAACAACTTAATTAGTTATAAAAGCTATGATTTCTTGTTCTGCTTCAATATAATTACTAAAATATTGAGTCAATAGCACATAAAAATTAATGTTAATAATTACTATATTCACAATTATATTTAGTTACGAAATACAAAAAAATTATTTGTTACTTGCCAACAAACTTAACACTTGTTAAATTTACAAATATTAACGGTGGATCGCCTGGGCCTAAAAATTTTGTCAATTTTGACTAAAAAATGTTTACTGTGTAAATGCCGTCAAATTTTTCATTTAACAGATTATTAATCTGAATAATCATTCAACCTGATCTTCAAAACGGTATCTAGTCTATAATGTATTATTACCGGGACCGTTATGTTTACACAAAATGCAAAACTCTTCATAAACATATGATTATGCTAATCATCTCAGCTAATCATCAGCAATGAGAAATGAGAAAATAAATTCAGGAAGACGAAGTGTAATTGCAGATAAACTAGTTTCACTTCTTATGTACAACATTAACTTCTTGCACTAAAAATTTTCAAACTACTACTGCGACTACTTTAAACATAAAAACATTGCAACTAGCTTGAAGTATAATTATGAAATTATGATAATTTCTCTTAAAAAATACCGCCACTTACTTCCAAGTTGGATGACTAGGATTCTTCGTCCAAGCTGGTCTCGTTGGTGGAACACAGTTAAAAGATTGTTCTTGAAGACATTGCTTTCTTTGCTTGGCAGCAGGCCATCGTATACGTTTGCGTGCTTCACTTTGAATTCATAATAATTTTTAATCTAAAAGACACAAACATATTAATAAATTGATAATGATAAGGATAAACAAAATACAATAATAATAATAATACGAGGGTGGCCTTTTATATTTCGGGATTAGAGAAAACAAATAAATATTTATCATCGAAACTAACTATTGCTTTTCAAAATATTCATCATGTAGATCAATACACTTTTGCAACGTGTGAACCAATTTTCGAAGCACTTTTTCCATTTCGATTGAGGTACCTCCAAAACATGCATTTTGAACGCATCGATCGCTTCATCAGGTGGCGAAAAACATTGACCTCGCAATTTATTTTAAATATTCGGTAATAAAAAGAAGTCATCGGGTGCCAAATCTGGACTATACGGCGGATGACTCATCAAGGCGACGTTTTGAGTGCTCAAAAATTTCCTTGTCTCAGCCGATGTGTGCGAGCTCGCATTGTCGTACTGGAATATGATCCGTTTTCGGTGGTTGGTTTTTCTTATTTCTCCGAAGACTTCTGGCAAACAAATGGTTGAGTACCATTCAGAATTGACCGTTCTACATTGCTCCAATGGTACGATTGAGACAGGTCCAGTTTTTTCCGAAAAAACAGGCGATCATTTGCTTCGAAGTGCTCGAGCTCGAACGACTTTTGTAGGGTTTGGCTTGTCTTAGAAGACCCCTACAGTCGACTGCTGTTTACTTTCGGGCTCATACGCGTAGATCCACGGTTCTTCACCTGTCACGATGTCATACACATATTTTGAAGTACCGCGATCGTATTTTTTGAGCATTTCTTGCCAAACTATACTATAGGAACGTCAGTTGCCAGATGGCGGCATTAGAGTTGCCGAATTCCGAAATATAAAAGGCAACCCTCGTAATAATATTTGATTAATGTTTCCTTAAACCTTTGTGAAAATACGATTTAGCTACATTAACCATTTAAAATTGGATAGGTATGAGAAAATTATTAAATGATGAATTATTGTAACTACTCCAATGAAAAATATAAATGTGCAAGTATTGTATTAAAATGATTTTTTTGAAGTTCTATTAAAATATAATAAAGTAAAAGTATTTCTTACCAGTTGAAGGGCGCTTTCGGGGTGATATTTACAGGGACGTAAAAATCTAACAAGCCAGGTGTCGTTATCATATGGACTCTTCAAATCCTTCTCAGCTAAAATCAAAACATATTTTGTTAGGAAGTCTTTACTATGTATGAACGCAACGAGCAAAGTGCAAAAGGGTGTAATATACGAAGGTATAAAATTTTTTATGCTTATGAACAAACAAATTTCTTGTGTGCCATCAATTAGTTTTAAGTTTAATTGCCCTGAGACCAAAATGACTGAAACACAAAAAAAAAATAGCACTAAAGATGACAGTACATTATCAATAGTTAAACTTATGTTTAAAATTATTAATATTATAGGTACTTTGATACGCCAATATGAACATGAAAGAATAATACGTAGAAAAAGCAGATGAAAATAATAAACCTTGATGAACAGTAACATCAAATCCAAATAATAACTAATGACGGTAATTTGTTTTCAATTCTTTTCTTTCTGTTCGTTCGTTAAAGAGTGACATCAACTGCTTAAGTACGTAATTTACAAGAAATTAAATGCGTAAATATTAAAATTCATAATAAAAAAATAAATATTGGAACAAAAACTCAAAACTCGGCGTGAGAAACGAAAGGTATAAAGTTTATACAATAATATGTTTTATATTGTAAATCCCTTTATTTATCTGTTTTTAAAAATGTGTAAATTAGAATTATATAAAACATGTCAAATAACCATTATTAATGTTAACAAATAACAATAAGTTCTGTAAATATTTATTAATATCACAACGTTTCGACAGCAAACAATCAATAAAACAATAAATAAATATGTAGTCAAGGATACAAGTTGACAAAATAAGGATAACATGGATCAAAGTAAAAAAATTATAAACTTTGATCCATGTTACCCTTATTTTGTCAACTTGTATCCTTGACTACATATTTATTTGTTTATAATTTATATTTCACCTGAAGAAGGCAGCATTTTGCTGTCGAAACGTTGAGATATTAATAAATATTTACAGAACTTATACCCAGTTATTGGTATTTGTTATACTATGAGTTCTGAAAGCTTTTTTCAATATTATTAATGTTCATTAAATAGCTTGATCAATGTTAACCAAAGTATGTATGATATGCGATTTGCCATTTTAACTACACAACTGAGGTCCTCATCTACTAACTTCTTTGGGGGGCCAAAACACAACCGAATTTCAAGCATAAAAATATATCTCTTACCGCCGAGATTTACGAAAGCAGAGGACCACCCTCAAAATAAGTAAGTACAGTGATGATATATTTATTTTATTTATAGTGCAGAATTAACAACCATGGGATTTGTAGACAGTAGAATCAACGAGATCCCTCACCCCTTTACACTGATATTATTTTGCGTATGTCAGTACGTACATACATGTGTTAGTGGGGCCTGGCCAGCCGGCGTAAATTTGTGTGTGTTTTTTTATGTACTTTTTTCTATCAATAGTAAACTTTGTATATTTTATGTCCATTTTAACGATCTACAATAATAGCCTGGTAAAATTTCTTCGAATGTGCAGAGTACTTAAAATTCTTCTAAATAAAGAGAACGTCATATTGTAGTCATTACCTTGACTTAAGTAAATAGATGCCAGTGGAAGAAAAACAACAAACTGCATTTTCTACAAAATATTGAAAATATACTCAGTATTTGACCAATGATTTCAAGTGTGCCGTTCTACCAAACTTTCAAAGTAGTGTACTCATTCGCTAAATATAGTAATGCTCTATAAAAAAAAAAAAACTCTTCTCTTTTGCTTTATTTTTTAGTTTTAAGTAGTTTTTTAATTGGAACCGGAGCTCCAGTCCGAAATTGAGGCAAACTTGGTTTCTCCATACTACAGGTATGTTATATCTAATTCTAATTTTACTAAACTAATGGTGGGATTCTGTGTATTTCTATTTTGTAAATTTGTAGCTAACAGAGAATATCTGTAGAAATTGGTAATATTTACAAGAAATATGTAAAAAAAACTGTGTTCTTTGCTATTGTCTCACAAGAATCAATATATACTCTTGATCTTGTCTTTGTCTTGTCTTGTTTTCAGGACAAGACCAAGACAAGAAGTACTTTCTATTTCCCAAGACAAGAAAATCTCATCAAGAATCAAGATTTCTTGTCAAGAAATCTTGATATTTTGATAATAAATTTTTGCCTTTCGCATTTATGAATACAATATAAAAATTTGAATCTATGACTATCATTTTCAAACAAATGTTTTATGGAGCTTTTATCCAATTAACTAGTATATATTGTAGCATCTATATGTTTATTATGGTATTATATTATTATTATTTATAGTAATGTTGGTTGGCAATGATTAAATCTATTAGGCAGCTGTCAATTATTAATAAAGGTCACTCGAAGGTGTTAAATAAAAGTATTGCAATTTATTAACTGTGTTTACCAGTTTTCAAAAGTACCCTTAGTGGAATAATCATTATTTAGTTACAGCAATAATTATTACATATATTTTATTTAATTAAATTTTATTTTACATTATTTTGTATTCTTGTATTTGGGCACATCGTTTTGTATTCTTTTTTTAGCGTAATTTTGAAAAAACTCTGTTACTTTTTCATTAGATTGAGAGGGATGGGATAAAACCGATTTAGTCCAATAAAAATCTGTATTGAAATACAGAAAACTTTATAAAGTATATTTTGTGGCTGAATTTTAGTCCTTGTTGCTCGTACATTAAAAATATCTAACATCTAGAACGCTACTCCTATGGTTTCATACCCTAATTTTGATTTTAAGGGTGGGAAAATGTTTTTTTTTTTTATAATTGCGTTTTCAACATTTCCTTTTAATTTTAGAGCAAAATGTCAAGAGACCGAAAAATTTCCGATAGATATGAAGTTCTTAAAATAAATTGACACACGTCATAGTGAATAGTGAAATCGTATTTTAGAAGTCATAAAACCTGCATATAGGTGAATTCTGAACACATTCCGATTAATTTTAACGGACCGTTTAAATTAATGTCGGGGGGGGGGGGGGGGGGATGATATTCAAGGATTCATCGGGTCTCATAAACGTGTCCTTTCAATTCTCATATAATTATTATGAAAATTACCTCGGTACTGGAACGGGGGAGGGGGACAGGGGCGCAAATTTTGATGTTACTGAATTTAGTTTTTCACGCCGAATGCGAATCTGTAAAAAAATTTGGGGTTCCGATTTAAGTTTTCATACTCACCCCCACCCCACCTTCCAGGGTCGGGGTGGGGGCAGGGGTGAAAATTTTGATGGTACTGCATGTAGTTGTTAACGTAGAAGGCGAATCTTTGAGAAAAAGTGGGTGTTCCCGTAACCAATTTGAAAGTTTCCCACCACCCAACTGGCCAGGGGGGGTGGGCGAGGGCAAAAATTTTGATGTCACTGAATTCCGTTTTTCACGTAGAATGCGAATCTGCAAAAAAAATTTGGGGTTCCCATTTAAGATTTCAAACTTACCCCCGCCCCACCCTACCAGGGTTGGGGCGGGGGGTTAAATTTGGTGTCATGGAATTTCCCCCTCGAAAATATCTTAGTCGTGTTTTTTGGATTATTCATCCGATGCTTCGTTTCCGAGATATTCCTGAACGCAACTTAAAATGGCCCAGCCTGTATATAAAGTGTAACAAGATGACTTTCATCGGTTACGCTCTGGGCTATCGCTATCTGGAGCTATTTTTAGAAACGATAGTTCAGACACAGTATAGTAGCTTCTATACTGTGGTTCAGATTCGACGACACCCCCTTGCATCCCTAAAACAGACGACCCCCTGGAATTTTGGGCGTCTGAAAATCAGTTCTGCGTTGGTCGTGGCCAGTGACAGTTTTAAAATGTAGTCGCGCTCCGAAAAATATGTATTTTTACGTAGATTTAAGTCATTTAAGTAGTTTTATTAATTAGTTAAGTTAGTGCAACGTTTAAGTTAGTTATAAGAAGTTCTACATTTTTAATAAAGTACAATTTTACAAGTTATCCATTATTTCAAGTGTTCGAGTGTCATGATTTACCAGCTCCCAATTCATCCGCTCCCAATTTAACCACGACTGGTTTGTCCCCGTTCCTTCAATAAAGATTCCCTCCATTTTATTAGCCCTATCCCTATGGCCAACACCCGCATTTGCTACAAAAGACATAATATGAAAAAATTATACTAGTTTTTACACAAAACTAATGTGATCTTCTTTTAATAAAATCTCAATTATAAACGCCCAACGATTGTTATTATTATTCATGATTCTAACAAAAAAAATATCAGCTGCCGATAAACATATAACATGCGTAACATTTGCGTGAAATCTATAAGAATTGTAGATATTTCTAAATATGTAAGATACTTGTAATTCCAGATTCTACAAATTTATAGTATGTATGTACAGATTTGCACAGAATCCCAAAATAAGTTCCAAGAACTGAAAAACAAAACCCTGGCCACTGCTACAAGTAATACTTTTAACTTTGAAAAACACTTCTATTATCGGATCAGTACCGACTGTTATCTGCATTCATGCACATCATGTTTATTCGCAGTTTACGAGCTTTACAAGTACTTTCTTCGTGCTAATCAATTAATTTTAAACCCATCGGTGTCTCCCTCGCGTCTTACCATGAGGCAGTCGTTGAACTATTCATTTCTCAAAATGGAGACATCCCTGAACTATTAGGGCTAAGAATTAAGGCGATTTTCCATTTTCACAGTACATTTAAAGGTGTAAAGTGTCTATAGTGAACTCAAATTGTAAACCAAGAGCTGCAAGAAATAGTAAAACAAACATATGTCTCGGGGGTCGGGGTCCCTAGGTAACTGCCTACTTTCCCTAATTCGTTCTAAATTAGAGTATTGTGCTTCAATTTGGAACCCTTCTTATGAGATTCATTAGAATTGCTTGGAAAGCATTCAAAAAAAGTTTCTCAAATACATTTATTGGAAGATTAATAATTATTATCCATGTAGAACTGTATCCTATGAATCGTTGTTACACTCCTTTAATTTAGTTAGCTTGTTTGAACGTAGAGAGGTCAATACTGTACACTATCTTTCCAAATTAATTCATGGATCGGTTGATGATCCTAGATGCCTTAGTTTACTGAACTTTCATTCACCATTAATTTCAACCCGACATCCTTCCACATTCTATCTATCTACAGCAAATACATCCTTATTTTACTTATCTCCCATTAATCGGATGTGCCTAACTTACCAGCTGAAATTTAGTCATTTTGATGTTTTTCAATATAATTCTAGTCAATTTTTTGCACGTATCTCTTAATGTTATTTGTTAATATTTATCATTTTTAAAGTGTTTATCTTTTGTAATTGTTCCTGTCCTGTTATTAGGCTACGGTCTGTTGGACAGTGTAATCTAAATAAATAAATTGATAATTCAGCACTGTTTATTTATATTTGTATGATTATAAACTGGAAGAATTTTTTTAGTACACACACTTTCGTGTGCCCCATGCAAGTAATTTTGCAGACGGCAATGTCAACAGCTGATACTACTTGTGGTAAACTGATAACGTGTATTTTATTTTTAGTTTCCTCGGCGAGCTACTACAGCCATAGATATGGATATGGGTAATAAACTAAGATAAACCAGTATTCTTGGCATGATAAATATATCTCTCACCTTTTAGAAGTTCCCTGAGTTGCTCGACGGCTTCAAGTTGGCGCTCTGGCGTTTCCCGGAGTTCGTTCCTGGCGATCTCCAACACTTCCTCGTCCGGATCATCCAGCTCCAGTTGTAGGAGTGAGTCTCCGAAGCGGATGCACGGCATCTTCTCGAAAGACGTGAACATCACTCTTTTTACTATAAACAATAAGAACATAATGTTAGTGGGAGAAAAAAACTGTAATAAGTTATAAACATTAACACTGAAGCATTCATCATCAGATTAATGTTCTACATACACTGACGAGCAAAAAAAAAATCAGGACACCAAAACTTTTTTATTTTAATTTCTGTTAATATCATCGTTTTTGTAGTACTTTCAATGAAACAATGGACTATTCAGATAAATAGCTTGCTCCACTTATCATTTTATTTAATGTACCATAATAATCGAAAATTAAAATTAAAGATTTGTTATAGTAAGAGATAAAGGAGGCAACACGGAGTATTTAAACTTATTCAATGCTATTTTAATTCGTTTTATCTGTTAGGTTTATTTTCGAAGAATTTACTGACGTATTTCAGCTAATATTCTGGTTGTATTTGCCATACATGAAGAATATATTAGACGAATATTTTTCGAGAAAGATTTCAGTCATTTATTTCAAGTTATTGAATATATATTTATATTAATCTGTCACATAAACGTCAGATTTCGATAAATGTCATTTGTCAAATTACTTTTAAAATGATGCCGAATTCATGCAGTTATTTTCAAATTCATTTAATTTAATTTTAAATTTTAATTTAATTTAAATTTATCTTTTTTAAATGTATCATTCACTACAATATTAAATTAAATGAAAATGAATGCACGTCATGTGTCAAAATTTTAAGTTTGTTAATCTTAAATATTGGAATAGCAAATACACAAATAGTTACGCAATTTATTCTTTGCAAGCATGGAGTTTTTTAAATAGTAACCATGATCATATACAAGTGATGATGTGTTCTATCATATCATTTTATTATTTAAAAATGAAGAAAAGAAGACCCAGTGAAGTCGTTTGTTCAACAAACAAATTCAGCACGGAAAATATTTCATCAATAATCTTTTTAAATCTATGGTTCTACATCATGATCATAAGAGCTTCTTTATTTTTGAATAAAATTTCTTTTTTGTTGGATAGAAAATTGTATTTCTCATTACTGATCAGTTCTTCTTAAGTCAAATCATCAAAATTATTCATATTTTAGCAAAGAATTTCAATTCTCAATAATTTGAAATATAACCTTTTCAATCACAAACGTCAAAATGTCAATTTTCATTTAAAAGATAAAAGTTGGTTATCTTATAAATTAAATTAAATGAAAATGAAAATGAGAACATAAATTTAATGATTGCATGAATGCTTACATTTGATAATACATATTTATTTTTTAAATTAAAATAAATTTAAATTAAATGTAAATGAAAATGGCTGCATGAATTCGGCATGAGTCTTCAGCATTTTGAAAGTAATTCTTTTGAAGAAATTGATAGAAAAATTGAAGATATTACTCCTTTTGTCCTTTTAAAATGAATAAATTAAACTATTGCTCATTGTGTTTACAATTATTGTAAATATTCGGGTATCGCACTTGTACAAATACTCGATATGCAAAGTATTCACTGTATTCGATTGTCATTGGTCGAAATTCAGAAAATACTGATACGTGATTGGTTGCAATTTTCCGAGGGAAATATTCAATAGTTATATCGCAAGTGCTAATAATTTAATCGATTAAATCTGACATATCTAGCTTATGCATAAAATTTTGCTTAAAAAGTGTTTGAGTACATAATAATTTGAAAAAATCCCGAGACCGCAGGTCGAGGGGATTTTATCTTAAATTATTATGTACGTTCATCCATCGAATTATACAGACGTTACTGAGATAATGGTCAAAACGGATGCAGGGGACCACAAAATTATTGTAGCACTTATGTTTAAAACTTCGTTGTACCATCGTTTCTCGTTCAGAGTTATTTTTACACATCTATCCATGCACCCATTCATTCATCCATCCATCATCCATCTATACTTCTACAGAAACGTCATACATCTACACTTCTACAAAACGTAATTGAGAAAATGGTGAAAACGAATTCACGGGTCTACAAATATGTATTCCTATACTTACTATAAACGCAAAAAAAACATACTAAATTTTTAATGACTGTTCGTATTTTGGTGTAAAATTTTCGTGCAAGATGTTTCGAGACTAGGTACACATGTAACGGTGAATTTTATTGGACGTTGCATCTATTTTACATACTATACATAAATTAATTTGTCACGAGTAGCGTTGCGCTGTGTGCGTCACTGTTTATGCTCTTACATTATTGTTATTGTTACATTCTCGGTTTCAATCACATTCATAGATAAGTGTTGTTGTTGATGAAAGCACAAATTCAAATTTATTATACTGGCTCGTTAAAAGTAGATAATGCCCACAAACTCTGTATTGTTTACGCATTATTATTGAAGTATATATTCACATAATAGCTATTCACGCTATTCAACTGCATATGAAACTGTTAAGCCTTAACGAATAGTTTCCTAAAAATACCAAATCATAACAGTTTTATGACTAAGCGCATTAATATTTCAACTGTTTGTCATAATATAATTTGCATTAATTTTCATATTTATTTGTCAGTTACTGTGTGATATTCTACATAAAAAATCATAAATAATAAAAAGTAAACACGTAATTTATTCAGTTGTGTTTGGGGTAAATAGCTCCGTGGTAACGTGTCGGACTGTGGATCATGAGATCCTCAGTTCGAATCCCACTGCCAACAGTTACAAATTTAAATTTACCCCTGTGGTTCCCCTTCCACTAACATCCTTGGGGGCTATGATTTGACGGCTGGTAACCGCACTTCAAACGAAAAAATATATCACTTACCGAGATCTGCGTAAGCAGAGTGCCACACCCGTAATGGGTAAAAGGCGTGATGATATATTTATTTATTTATTTATTTATTTGTGTTTGGTATAGATCTCAGTAAGTGATATATTTGGATAGAAAAGAAACAGCTACACATGTCAACTGTTGTAATTTTATTAAAGTTTTATGCTTTTCTTATAAATTATTTTTATTTCTGTGGACTATAATTTTATTTTAACTTTTTTCTTGATATAAATGTACTTGTAATATGTAAGTTATATTACCACCGGACTTTGATAAATACGTACATAATACAATACGTTATGACCTACCTAAATTTATGCTTTAGCAGTATTATGTCAAATCAATGGCACGACGATTATATGCACTTTTTATTACTTTTATGAGATAATATACTTATTTTATATACCGTGTGTCCCACGTAAATGTTGGCATAGGCAATTAACATGTAAAATCAGGTTTTTGTAAATAAAAAGTGTCCGGCAAAAAAGTATGCATCCAAATTTTATATCACAATACTGACAATATCCCTACATCTTATTTAGTACAGATTAATTTATTTTGATACAGCAATTTAATGAAATTAATAATAATAATTCTTAATTTTCCGCCTACTCTTTTAATTGTTACTGACGTAAAGTGCTTGTAATTTGTTTTAAATATTTTAATCTGTCACTGTCATCAAGAATACATTAAATGTCGAGAACCGTGTAAATATTATTAGAATATATTATGTGGGGCGCAATGCGAGACAAATATCTGAATACTTCACAGGAATGAACGCCGAATTTTTCCATCGCCAGAAATTGATAGTGACAGATTAAAATATTTAAAACAATTTGCAAGCACCAGACGCCAGCAGCAATAAAAAAAGTAGGCGAAAATATAGGAATTATGATTATTAATTTCATTAAATAAGTTATTTGTATTAAATAAGATGTAGGGATATTGGTAGTATTGTAATATGAAATATGATGCATAATTTTTTGCCGGACAATTTTTATTTACAAAAAACTGATTTCACATGTTAACTGCCTATGCCAACATTTACATGGGACACACGGTATATATAATTTTTATTTCGAACTTTTTTTCGTAATCTCCCTCGGCAAAACGGGGCCACGACCTACACTTTGTTAAGAATTAATTTACGCAACTTTCACTTTAATTTCAAGTTTAACGTAAATAAACAACAACGAACTAAAACAAACATTCTATTCGATATATTTTATATCAGACAAACATAAATTTTTAAAAACAGCATTGTCCTTGACCTCTATAGTTTCCAAGGCCGTGAAAAATTGTTAAATGAGCAAACCTATAACATCATAGAAACTGCGACTTCGAAAAATTTTATATATTATAAAGTGCACCTGTACCTTTTTTTTATATTTTTTTATCTACTGCACATAATATATAATACCTGTTTTACAAGACGCAATTTGTTGTCAATAAATTGTTATACACACGTCAAGTTTTCTGTCAATATATTTTAACAATTTCAGTTGTACCAACTTGTACCCATATGATATCAGATATCACATAGGTGATAGGACATCTATGCTACTAATATTTTTGGTTCAAGCTATATGCATTAAATGACAACTAATCTAAGCATAAAAAAGTTGGCAATGACTAATAGTATTTTATATACCAAGGGGCTGAAGTGCTTGATTTAATCCCGAGGGAAATAATCACCTAAGGGATTAAAGGCACGTCAATCCTGTGGTATATACACTATTTTATGCACTTTCAACCCCCGTTTCAGCAAGACATTATAAATAATGATTAACTTTACGATTTATAATACATATTCGTATCTTGAAAATAGATGGCTTTGATAATAACGATAGCACTATTAACATTTTGTAGGGTGTCTAGATACCATAAACAAAGAGAAAATTTGTGTTTATTTTGGATGACGTTTCATTATAGATAATTTAAAGAAGCCACAGTGGAAATACTGGCGATAAAATCTAGAAAAATATACAAAAACAATTCGAAGCTTTTAACAAGAAGTGTGACAATAAAGAAGTCCAAAAATACACGAAAACGGTGCTGCTATCATTTGGGCGATATTCGATGCTGAAGGGTATGTTGGTGGTTAGAAATAATACTGATATAAGCAATTTCCCGAAATTAATTACTTTCTTAAAAAAAGAATAAATAGTGGCTAGTAACCTAAAAGTCAAAATTACACCAGAACAAGTTAATCAATTGTTAAAAGATGCTCAAGACATGGTATTTTTAATGATTAAAGTAATAAATTTTATCAAAAACGTTTAAATATACTCTGTAGTTATCAACTGTATAAAACTATTAATAATAAATGTTATTTATATAAAATAATTGTAATGAATATTTTACTTGTTGCTGTAATTACTTGTTTACTTGTCAATTTAATCCTTTGGGATTAAATTTCAAAATTAAATCCCTCGGAGATAAAACTGATACTTCAGTCCCCGAAAAGGAATATTAAATTAGGGCATTTAATCGCGGAAGTGCGAAAAATTAGAATTCCCTAAAAATTTGACGAAAAATAGAACATGTTCTAATTCACCAATAAATTGATCAATTTATTGGTGAAGAAAAGATTGACGCGAAATGTGTATTACACACAACAATAAATTGACTAGAAAATTTATAAATAAGAGAGATATTGTGATGACCAAAAATTTTTAATAATGCGTTTTCAAAAGATAATTATGTTTTGGAGTCCATAAAATACGATTTCACTATTTTCACGATGACGTATGTGTGTATAAGAGATAACTCAAAATAATCGTAAATGACGATATCATTTTCAATTTCATACAAATTGAATGTTAAAGTTACTCGTTTTTTTCTTTTTTAATTTTTATAACAATTCATCAATGGATAGTCATAGCTTGCTTGAAGGCCTATATGGTAGTAAATTTAGGCTAGGTACAATTTTTATTTGAAATTATTATTTATGTTTTGGTGGAAGGTTATGTGTTGGCTATATCCACTGATTTCTATATAACACTAGATTGGGCATAGGCCATATTCTGCCATCTGAGAGCGTTCCCAATTGAACGGGTGAAATTGAGATTTTGTGACACTTTCGTAAAGTAAAGTGCGCAATCTGAAGCTCTGCCTTCACTCTCTCTACACCGTGCTCGCCACCACCTCTCTTTAGGTCATACCACGAATTATGGTCAAACCCATAGACAAGAGAGATTTTTAAATATTGAAGTATCACAAAACCTCAATTTTGACCATCATGGCGGCATTCAATTGTGAACGCACCGTAACGACTTATACCCAATCTAGTGTTATATAGAAAACAGTGGCTATACCAAATTATATATTTTGAATTTTTTATATATGTACTACTTGAACTAGTTATCTCAGTCCCTGACGGCTAAAATGCTCTGAAAGTTTATCGAAATAAATTTTGAATAATATTATAGTGAAATATCTGCCGAAGCTTTCTTGTTTGTAACTAAAATTATGTCAAGAGTTACTACAATAAAATTCCAGTATTAAATTATTCCATATGGTGTAATAAGAAAATTAATCTTGTTTTTCATAACATTTAAGAAGATTTACATGGCTATAAATGTATGTGACGTTTAAAAAATACAACTAAATTTTTATTTAACGAGTACAAAGTCACTTTTTACAAGTAATAAAGAAATGATATTATGTGGTTAAATGCAAATTTTACTTCTAACCTTGTAAGTTTTCATCAGAATTTATATCGATTACTCACTGTCATCTGACCATAAATGTGACTACATAAATATGACTAATAAAGCAGATGTGAAATAAATTTGCACTTTGTATATGTACATATTTATATTTGATCAAAGATGAACATTAATTTCCTCTATTTTGCACAAGTATATTTATATAACATGAACATATTAACAAGATAAGAAAATATGTATATTTATTTTACTTTTAACTATGACTGAAAATTTTTAAATTTCAAGTTAACTGAATAATACTCTGAGCACCTTATTTTAAATATACATATTTATTTAAATGATGAAAAAGTATACGTAATAAATAAAGAATTACATTTGGATGTCAATATAATTTTTGTTTTCAAAACATACTGCTTATTTCCCATACATGTGTTTTGGTGTTATTATTTTAAATTCCACTAATAAAGTAAGAAGGCAAAAAATGCAGCAAAATACACAGTAAATTTTCAAAACAAATTTACTGATGTGTTTAACACATAACTTCCTGCTTAAACTGTACAAAATAAAAAAGAGATGTACAAAAGAGATAGTTTAAAACAAAAATTATGTATCAAGTTTTTCTACATCTTTCTTATTATAATAAAATTATTTTCTAAGAAATTGCAAAAATCCTGATGGCCTTCAGGAAAACTACCACTTTCGGTTGCTGAATTGCTATCAAAATCTAATTAGCTTCTAACTTGAACATCTAAAAGATGAATTGGTTGATATGATTTTAATAATCGGTGAATCAACTTACCTTATTTATCTCGAAGTTTTTCATATTAATTTATGACAAGTAATACATCGTTGAAAAGAGACAAAAATAGCGGTTTTTATTTTAGTAAAACAATTTTATGTTTCCATTTGAAAAATGAAATTTGATAGTCGTATCATGTAAACCGGACTTTATAAAAAAATTCCGTACCTGCCATCAAATAGTATATTTAATATAATAAAATTTCTGTATGAAGAAAATTTTTCTATGCTTTATAATAAAAAATTTAAGGGCGGTCCGTTTTCCCAGATATACCCAGTATATAAAATTACAGTGTGCGTGTGTTTATAATTTTTTTTTCTCCTAAACGGCTTGACCGATTTTGATGAAATGTATCATTCATGGAACACTACAATATTAAATTAAATTAAATGAAAATGAATGCATGCACCAAAGCACGTCAAGTCTCCCATTTAAGTCTGTTAATATTTGGTATAATAAATACACAAATAGTTACGCGATTTTTGATTTGCAAGCATGAAGTTTTTTAAGTGATTATGTGCTCTGTCATATCACTTAAAAATGAAGAAACGAAGACCCAGTTAAGTCCTTTGTCCAACAAATAGATTCTATAGGTAAAAATAATTCTTCAGTGCCCTTTTGATATTGAAATCAATGTTACTAACTTCCTGATCAAAAGAGCTTCTTTATTTTAGAATAAAATTTCATTTTTATCATACGGAAAAGTATATTTTATCATTTCTGATCAGTTCTACTAATGTCAAATCATTAAAATCATTCATATTTTAGTAAAGAATTTCAATTCTCAATTATTTAAAATATAACCTTTTCAATCACAAACGTCAAAAATTACCATTTTCATTTAAAAGATAAAAGTTGGTTATCTTATAAATTTAATTAAATAAAAATTAAAATAAGAATATTAATTAAATGATTTCATGAATGTTTACATTTGATAATACGTAGTTATTTTTTAAATTAAAATAAATTTAAATTAAATGTAAATGAAAATGGCGGCATGAATTCGGCATAAGTACTTATGGGATCACCGGGAAGATTCGTAGCTACAGTTGGACCCGTTTAGGAAGAGAAGAATTACGGACACCGAAATTTTATCAAGAAAGATATTTTGCTAGCGAGTTCTGTGGCAGGAAAGCGCAGGCAGTATTTGTTTCACATGTTTCTTTTATTATTTTCTTTATTCGATTGTTTTCTTTATCGGCGCTGCTCTAGCGTAAAGCGGCAGTCATTGCATGTAGCTGTAGAGGTGCAGAGAATAAAATTCCACGTCTTTTAAGTACCATATCGCTTTTCTCTGTCACTGCGTTCGCTTATTTATACCGTGCCCTCACATTGGTAGATTCTGTCCTGTATATTACTTTAAAAGCCGACCTTTGGCTAGTATATTTTCCTGTTCAAATTAATATGAATGAATAGTATATTACGTACCGTGAACTGTAAGCACGAAACAAGATAGATATGAAAATCAACTTCCTATTCAAATCCTATAAAGAGCGCGTTACTTTACTGTTCCGTTTATAGAAAAATCCTCAGCGCGGCGCTACAGTCGGGACTCCCGCTTATGGCTTGTGTCTATTATGTTGTTTTGTTATAATTCAACTCGTTCTTTCTATTGTGGTTTATTAAAAATTATTAAAATGGTATTTAGTAAGTGCTGTATACTAAACTGTACATCAGGTTATAAATCTTGCAACGAAAATGTCATTATTTCGAATTACATCCAATCGTCTAGAAGCGTGGTCTAAAGAAATTCCACGGAAAGACAAACTTTTAACGGAGAAAGATGTGATTTTGCTCCAGAGAACATAATTCGAGAATGGACTGCACCAAATAGTAAAGTATAAATAATATCAATGAATATAAAAAAGTGTAACAGCAAATATTCTTTTTGATTCCTCTTCGTACCGTAAAACTCAAAGATACTGCAATTCCTATCATCTTTCCAAACTGCCCTAATTATTTAACAAAGCTACCAGTTAAACGGAAACCACAAAAAATAGGAATAATACCAGATATGCCAATAAAAAAACAAAGAACAGACTTGGATAATTTACAACCAGATACTATTATGGAAGATAGATATAATAATAATTATTCTAATTTAATCACATTTAATACAAATATTAATTTGCCAAACATGTCGGAATTAACAACAATAAAATCAAGAAGATATTTAATATGCTCCAATACAATATTATATCATTTAATTCAATCAACCGAGCAGATATTAAGTAAAAATTGGCAAAATATTAATTTATACGAAGATACGATTAATGAAGTAATTCAAAATGGAAATTTTTTATTTCCTTGTAATATACATAAATATGACCTCATATCTTATGCAATTCATTATTATATTTTAATTAGAATGAGGCAGTACACAAGAGCTTGCAACAAAAATTCAGCAAGACTCTGTTTTAAAAAGAAAAAGTTATCCAAATTACAAAAATGTTAAGTCGAATTCTTATATTATAACGATTTATAATTCATGTAATGTTATTTTCAATATGTAAATATAATATCTATATATTTCTAATTATTTTTATTTCATTTATGTACATAGTTTTAAATTATCTGTATAAAATAAATATCATCGTTATTTAACAAATGTAAGCATTATGGTTCATTTGAAAATATTGGAGCAGCGATATTAGCGCCGCTCGGCGGATGTTTTCAGAAACGGAACGCTAAAGTAACACTGAATCTTGTAGAAGTCGTAGAGCGTGACTGTATGTGATAGTTTTTAGGTCGAGAATGTAGTTTGGGATGTCGAGACCCGTAGGGTCGAGATTTCCTAAACATTCGAGGCCTAAAAAATCACTTACAGTTCGAGGTTAGTAAGTTATTTTTTGCAATACTTGCGTAAATATAACAAAGGAAAAATAGGTATCAAAATTAGTTTCACTTACCATCCACCGTGGACGGTAAGTAAATGTTGTAACCATGAAAACCAATTGTGCAATAAAAGTTCCACTTATTGTGTTTAAATTTTGTTATTAATGGGTAACTTACAGAACAGGTATTGCACACATATATTTTACAGTGCAAAATATCCAAAATTTTGTAATAAAAACCATCGGAATATATTTACTACAATGCATTCCACAGAATTCATAAAATTTGAAAGTCATTCTCTGCATGCAACTTAAGAAGAGGCATCTTCACTATATATTTACCTGTCTTATATTATTGCGCATAAAATTCAAACCATTTCATCATCTCTAAACATCCATCACTAACATAAAATGCATTATTATAAATAACATTTATTATATGCATTCCTACCATATCCAATATTGCAACTATTATGTTGTAACCTACGCAGGAAAGAGACAGATATCCGAACAAATGTATATAATTTTATCTTTTATTCCGTACAGATTATTGTACGTCCTTGAAAAAGTGATTAACTAACAGAGTGTTGTGCAGAATTGCGAATGAATTCCGTGACTATGTTCGTTCTATCGTTTCACTAACGTCATAAACAATTTTATATTGTATACCAAATTATTAGAAAAAACATTTAGGTAAATGTTGACACAGTATAATAATTATGTTTGATGAATTAGAATCTTATTACACCTAATATGCGCACGAGATTTCCATGTTGTAGATAAAATTGACAACTAAATATTATTTGACTTCTAATTTTATGGTTATTGTGAATGTCGACATATCTTATCTAAACGGAAACTAGCTTTTTTGTATCATCTCTTTCTAGCTTGTTATATTTCCTATCAAAATTCAATTTAAAATTTATGAATGAAACATAATATCTTTACTATAAACAACGAAATTTATAATCTTCCGCGCATATTTACTGCAAACTAATTATACTTTTATAATAGTGGATTCATTATTAATAAAACTATGAATTCTTGTTCATAAAAATACATAATACGAGATAACAAATTAAAGTTGATTTTAGACATTTACAGGCAGATTCACAAAAGGAATTAACGCTAATTTAATTTTTTTCAACATCTGTAACTTTATTTCTAAATTAATTAAATTAACAAAATGTGTCAGATTTTATGCTAACCAATCTTAACTTCAACTTATGTTAAAATATATATGTTCTGAGAATGACAAATATTAAAAATGGGATTAGCGCTAATTCCTTTTGTGAATCTACTAGTTAGACATTAAAGTGTTTTTACCTCCCGCACATATATGTAAGGGAGGTATTGTGACGGGTCAAAATTTTCGGTCCATAGATTACGATTTTACTATTTTCACGATGACGTCTGTCTATATGTGCGTGTGTGTGTGTGTTAGCCTGTGTGGCGATTTTTCGTCCACGATAACTCAAAATCTAATAAAGATATAATTTTGAAATTTCATACCTATTTAAAATTTAATTATTGAGGTTACGAGCTGATTAGAGTTTGGTAACAATCAATAAAACAGGAATGGTAGTTTACTTGAAGACTTATAAGGTTTTTTGCATATATCTCAGTAAATAATTGAGTTACAGAAAATTTTGTCATAATAAAAAACGAATAGTATTAGATACAATTTTTATTTGAAACTTTATTCTATATTTTTGAAATTAATTTTTTGGGAAGTTATGTGGTGCCACATCAGATTCTAATACAATATCATTTTCTAACTTAATATTTAGACCTTGCATGTTCAAATTAAGAACTAGTTATATTTTGGTGACTGACCAGCAACAGGAAGTGATAGTTTACTTGAAGGCCCATAAAGCATATATCAGTAAATAATTGAGTTCGAATAAATTTTGTTATTATAAAAATATATTAAATAATATTAGATACAATTCTTATTTGGTTATTTTTTCTATTTTCCACCGTTTCAAAATTGTTTGAGCGGGAGGGTTTGTGCTGGGTACATCAGATTATTTTTTCAAAAATTATTTTCAGTTATAACAAGAGAGTCAGAATAAATTGAAAATAATTTGAGAAAGATACTGGAGAATTATTTTCTAATTTATCGAACTCTCGAGTTATATTTAATTAGATTATTTTTTTATTTCATCATCAGGCACGTCACTAAATCTATCTTGCTCATTTTTACTTGTGTTGATGATAACTATCTGACATCTGTCAACAAAAACAAAAAAGCTACAGAGAATATTGCCGGGAATAATCACAAGAGCATTATTCTCAGTATAATAATGACAGGATTGGTTAAAACGCAGACACGTGACATACAATAAAGCATTTCATTGGTTTAAAGAAACGTCAAAAAATAATCAAATTTATTTTGTAGTAATGTATGTTTGCAAAATAAGTAAATCATAATTAGATAAGAACATTTTTACATTTAATAATTTAGTTCAACTACTTTTCCATGTGTAACATTACTACTACTTATATAAATGACCCAAAATGTCTACACACAAATTTTCACCATATTCATATATTATAGACTATAGA
Source organism: Poecilus cupreus (assembly GCA_963942605.1). Classification (NCBI taxonomy): domain Eukaryota; kingdom Metazoa; phylum Arthropoda; class Insecta; order Coleoptera; family Carabidae; genus Poecilus; species Poecilus cupreus. The sequence continues at coordinate 2,365,994 of OZ012733.1, read as the reverse complement.
GTGTATACATATTTTTTTCAAGTGAAAGTTGTTTCGGAAATATACCTAAAATAATTTTATATACGTCCGAAAAACGAAAAGAAAAACAGGTTGTATGTATGCAGGAAACAAAGTTCGCGGCGAAAAACATAATTATAATAAATTATACCACGAAGAGCGATGTTTCTTCATGCCAGATGAAAGTTAGAACTAGATACGTGCGTATGTTTTTAATACATTTTTTTTTTTTTTCATTAAATTACTGAGCGAATGTTTCTGTAACTGGTAAGTTTTGTTACTGATTATAAACAACATTTAAATAAAGGAGATTTCAAACTTAATTTTGATTTAGTAGAAGTGGTAAGAAAATCGAAAGCAACCTTGTAAAATAGGCTATAAATTATTGTCGGCACAAAAACTTGTTGAGGTATTTTTATAATTCCGGTTAGTAGGTAATCGTACTATACTGATAAATTAAGTGCCTATTACATAACCACTAACAAAATAGGTGAATGACATTGTTCAATGTTACACTATAGATGAATGAGACAAAATGTGCCAAATTTGGGCACCCTGGTTATCTATAGTATGGGATAAGGAGTATTGGGATCTGACATGGGGGCGTGGTCTATGGCGTCAATTAGGGTGAAGATTCGAATGTGACATTAGTACTGTTCGCGTATAAAATATAAAAAATGAGTCTCGCGATTAATAATATTTGCGAATGCGCTACAACAGATCCAGCAAACTAAATTTTAATGAAGCTGAGCGCATCTTATATACTTGGCAATTGATTAAATGCGGGAAAAAATTAAATGAAAGTGACAGCGGCTGTGGGTGTAGTGTATGTCAACGTCGAATTTACGAGGTGATCCCCATCAAATTAATAGGAAAATTGCAGGAGATGAACAAGTGATAAGTGTTGTTTTTTTGGGTGAAAAATGCAAGAACTGCATTGCTACGTTGTTGTACTGTTATAGGTTAGTTGTACGTTTCTTGATCTAAATCAACTAAATAAACAGCAAATAACTAAAAGTGAACAAATATAAGGAACATTAACTTTGAATACAGATTTAATTTAATTTATGAACTTAATTAAATACAAATTGAAAAGATTTCGTAGCAAATTCGTATTATAACCTAAAATTTTATTTACTTATATGTACGTAACCGTCTGGTACAAAATATTCAAAGTCTATTATTTATTGTAAACGCATTCATGTTGTTTACTTTTGTTAGTTTTTTTCCAAGGTTTTTTCGCACTTCAAATTGGTTTACTTTATAAATAAAACATTTGTCCAGCTTCGGAAAATAATGGAATGTAACGTCCACGTTTTTACGCGACTTATTATTACACCCTTTCACTGCACAATACACTTTTTTTTTCGATTATTCGCGGTGTTTAACTACAATTTCGGACATTTTTTATTTCAAAAATCGTTATTACCATTTGACGTAATGTATTTCTAACGGAATCTTCACCCTACTTTTTGTTCGAAAATAATCCGCTAGATGGCATATCGCGACATGCCATATCCCAATAGTGATTATAGAAAATTAAGGAAGAGATAATCGTGGAAACAATATTTTAAAGTTCCCTATAACTGACAATCATCTATGCTCAGTACCGATCAACATTATTATATTTATTATAAAATGTCAACACAAATAAATTTTGTAGTTGTAACATTACCTAATTATATAATATAATAAATATATCGTCATCATCACACCATTTACACATTTTAGGTGTTGCCCTCTGCTGCGCAGATTTGGGCAAGATAGGTATATCCTCACGCGTAAAGTACGGTTAACCAAAATATTTTCCTTATAAATTCAACAAAACTAGAATCAAATTTGCACACAGAAAGGTCAAATTAGCAGGAAATTGTAATACATTATCACATTATTTATTTTTTATCTTGATCCAATTTCACAAAAATACACAGCCTTGGGGTATAGGGAACTCGGCAAAAGAGTATTTATGTTTAAACTATAAATGATTTATAGGCATTCAATGTGCATAATTATAGAAACATTTAAATAAACTATTCATAACTACTTTATTTATAAAATGATTTATTGTGCTAAGACATCAGAGATGATGGTCTATAAATAATTTCGGACTTATTCAGTAAAAAATTTATTAGTCAAATATTGACAAAATTTTTAGTCCCAAGCGATTCACCAATAATTTTTGTTAATTCAATAAGTTTCAAATTTGTTAGCAATTAACAAATTATTTGTGTATTTCATCCTTTTGACTAAATATTTTAGTAATCATATTGAAGCAGAACAATAAATCATAGTTATTACAACAAATTAAGTTGTTACAAAGGATACAAACTTTCCTTAACAATTTCAAATTGTTAAGTTAGCTAAATTTACATGTTATTATTCACGAGTCTATTTGTTATATTATACAAATTCAGTAAATAAATAAAAACACCAATTTTTCTTGATAACAATTCAGAATTGACAAAGATTTAATTCAACAAATTGTCATATTCCTTCAAATTATTCGTTTAACACATTTGTCAATATTAACTAAAAATATTTAACTACCGCAAAATTTGATTTGAGATTTGTTAATTTTGCGGTGTTAAGTATTTTTAGTTAATGTTGACAAATATATTGTGTTAAATTAACAATATGAACAAATATGACAATTTGTTAAATTAAATTTAAAAATTACAAGTATATTTAGTTAACTTATCAATTTGAAATTGTTAAAGAAAGTTTGTATTATTTATAATAACTTAATTTGTTATAATAAATATGATTTATTTTATTAAAAATATTTATTGCAATTTCTTTTATAGCTTATTATTAATTTTTATTATTCATGATTATAGGTATAAAATAGAAAAAAATAATAGCCAATTGCATCATGCTCATTAAATTTTTAAGTGCCACTTAAATGAACATCATAGCATCGAATAATATGCAGTTAATTCTTTTGACGGTTCAATTTAATTCCATATTTACCATTTGAAACAAACATAAAATTTACTTTGTAATTGTAATAGTAACAATTAAATCATGAGATGTCTTAAAAGTAAGTATTGACATGTGTTACACTACAGTTTACAAAACAATATATAACATACAAAGTTGTAAATATTAGGTTTGTTCCAAGTGGTCATTTCTGACATGTTTGTGACAAATTTCAGTGCGCCTGCGAAAAATGTAAACAAGTTAAGTTTGAAACATAGACTGGAACGGCGAATGGAATGGAGCGCATGTGCGTGCTCATTTTTTGTTTTGACAGCTAACCTTAAATATAAATATAAATAAAGAAATTCATACATTTTTCGCCACAAAAAAGAAATGAAGTTCATGTTTCAAAGTTAACTTGTTTACATTTTTCGCAGGCGCACTGAAATTTGTCACAAACATGTCACAAACATGTCAGAAATGACCACTTGGAACAAACCTAATGCCTCAGGAGTATAAATTGAAAATAAACATTACGAAACCGAAATGTTTGCATCAAGAAGTAAATTGTATTATTTATATCTTGTTTGTTACCTATTATCCGACGATATTTCCTTAATATCTGGTCTTCTGGATACAAATCTTAATTTACAATGCAAATAATGTTATAAAAATAAATATTTGTGTAAAAGAGTTTATGTAAAATTATTAATAAGGAAACAGCAACCATTATTATAAAATTTAGATACAATAAACAATGTTCTTAAATTAAATAACAATTTCAACTCCCCGCACAAATATAGGTGTTGTGACTGGGCAAAAATTTCAGCTTATACGTTTTAGAGTCCCTACAATAAAATTTTGCCAATAATATTATCAAAAAAAAAATTTTTTGTAACTATTTTCTCTGTGATGTACCATTAAAAAATTATTATAATTTTGAATTAGTGCTGCTGCATCCACAAGCGTGGAAATATTTATACATTACTGAAAGATCTACAATATTGCATCTGTGAAATGTTCCCCATTTATTATGGAAAAAAATATGTAGGTGTTGTAAGCAAAAAAATAAAGAAACCCTAAAAAGTAGAATACCTGCCAGTTTTAATAACAAACTTGTAAAGGTTTTTATGACGTCACCACTGACGCAAATTTCAGCGCCTGCAGTAGTCAGTGTCAGATCCAGGTAGGTATCTCAGTAATATTTTTTATTATTCATTTTGATTTTTTTAAAGATTCCAATGGTCAAGTCCAAACCAGTATTTCTTACTGACGTTTAAAAAAGGATTACAAGGATTTAAAAACTAAAGACCTTGGACTTGCGATCTTAAATTATCAATTACAAAAAGCATAAGGTTACTCGATATAATTGAAAAATTGGTAGTTAAATTTATAGTGCTTCAAATGTTACTTATAATTATGATTATATTTGAGAATGATACTAATTTCGTATGACTACGTATTTAATGTAATTAGGTTATTTTTGGTTATTAGAAAAAAAGGAAAATTCCCACTAAGTGGGAAAGATATTAAAAGCTTATTAATTACAGTAATAATGTTAGGGAAAAAAATTTATGTTAAATCGAGCCACTTGGCCGAACCAAGAAAATGACTGTTTTTAAAATGTGGGGCATTTCTTTCAGGGACATGTTAAGCAAAATCTGGAAATTCCCTCTGGAGATACATTCCTCCTCTACGTTCTCCAAAAATCACGAAGAGATTCGCTCCCCCCGACCCCCTGAAAAATCGTTTTATGTGATGTCATGTCTGAGCAATGAAAAATCTCAAAGTCTGTAAAATTTTACTGTATAAGCGGTAAAAATATGTTTTGCAATACCTGTTCTGTAAGTTACCCATTAATAACAAAATTTAAACACAGTAAGTGGAACTTTTATTGCACAACTGGTTTCCATGGTTACATCATTTACTTACCGTCCACGGTGGATGGTAAGTGAAACTTACCGTTCATGGTGGACGGTAAGTAAATATATGTCATTCAAATTGTATTTCTAACCTCATTCTGTCAGCTGTTAATTTTGATACCTATTTTTCCTTTTCTTATTTTTACGCAGGTATTGCAAAAAATATCTTACTAACCTCGAACTGTAAGTGATAGTTTTTAGGTCCAGAATGTAGTTTGGGATGTCGAGACCCGTAGGGTAATATACTATTACCTACCATCATAATTTGATAGTGACAGCTTTAAAAATATGTATTTAAAATAGGCACTAGGTCTATATTTATTTTTAATTCGGCAATGAATAAACGCAATTTTACATCATCGGCATCTTCGCCACATCAATAATAAAACAGTAACTCTGTTATAAATCTGGTATTGTGATGCCTAGTTACACAAATAACTAATAATTTTTCGCGTGCGTGTGATATTGAGAAGAATGTTGTTAAGAAAATGTGAGTGGGTCAGTTGAGGTGGTTTGGTCATCTTGAGCAAATTTCAAAAAGACGAATGGTGAAACTAATTATGCGGGTGAGGTTGAGGGTGAATGATTGCGCGGGCATCCGCATACGTGGTTAAGGTCAACCATGAAACATTATATCATTATTATAATAAATGAAACATATAATGTTTTATATCTACATTTGTAGGTAGATAAAAGTAAATGAAGAACATATTTTCGTTGGGTTCGTTCACTCCCATGAATTTTGTTTTGCAAATTCAAATTTCAATAAATTATTTCTTACAATTATTCTTATCGAAAAACAAAACAATTATTACTGTGAAGTCTTTGAACATTCTAGTATTTATATATGTGGATGAAAAGGATAACTGAAACATTCAACTATAAAAAAATATTCGTTGAAGTCTAGTTGGTCAAAAATTTAGAATTTTGATACTGAATTTCTAATTCCCATGAACGACGACAGTAATGAAAATAATTCGTATATTTATAAATATAATCGTCTATAACATACTAAAATTATTTTACATTTGAATTTACAGTTTTTGAGAAACAAATAAGAATATACCAAAAAACACACTTTTTCGTATATTTTTATTTGTTTCTCAAAAACTGTAAATTCAAATGTAAAATAATTTTAGTATGTTATAGACGATTATATTTATAAATATACACATTATTTGCATTACTGTAGTCGTTCATGGGAATGTGTGGCATATATTTGACTACTTTGAAAATTGTGTTCATGTATAATATGTAAACAAAATTTGCTTTTTAAAATTTATTACAAAACTTTGGACTTTTATCTACAAACGTAGGTATAAAACATTATATGTTTCATTTATTATAATAATGATATATTGTTTCAAAAAAGTCATGTTCATCTTGCGCTATCTTCAGCCCGTATGGTTCACCTTAAGAATGTAGCGTTGGCGTCTGTCCATGCCCCGCTCTTTTTGTTAAATTTTTCTTAAAGTCAATCATACGATTCATACGGGCTGAAGATAGCGCAACATGGACATGATTTTTTTAAAACAATATATCATTATTATAATAAATGCAACACATAATATTTTATACCTACATTTGTAGATAAAAGTCCAAAGTTTTGTAATAAATTTTAAAAAGCTAATTTTGTTCACAAATTATTCATATACATAATTTTCAAAGTAGTAAAATATATGCCACACATTCCCATGAACGACTACAGTAATGTAAATAATTTGTATATTTATAAATATGATCGTCTATAACATACTAAGATTATTGTTCATTTGAATTTACAGTTTTTGAGAAAAAAATAAAAATATACTAACTAGTGTGTTTTTTGGTATATTTTTATTTGTTTCTTAAAAACTGTAAAATCAAATTGAAAATAAACTTAGTATGTTATAGATGATCATATTTATAAATATACGAATATTTTCATTACTGTAGTCGTTCATGGGAATGCGAGACACAGTATCAAAGTTCTGAATTTTTGACCAATTAGATTTCAACGAATATTTTTTTATAGATTAATGTTTTAGCTATCCTTTTCATCCACATATATAAATACTAGAATGTTCAAAGACCTTACTGTAATAATTGTTTTGTTTTTCGATAAGAATAATTGTAAGAAATAATTTATTCAAATTTGAATTCACAAAACAAAATTCATGAGAATGAACGAACCCGACGAAAGTATGTACTTCATCTGACATTGCAATGTACAAGTCACTGTAAAAAATCCATAAAATTTTGACGGATGGAGGTTGTTGGACCATAGAGAATATGAAAATAAATGTAGAATACAGAATTTGCTGTTTTTGAAAAAAAAAATAAGGATTCATCTTTCGACGCGTATGTTTGACATCAAGAATAATTGATGGTTTGTTGCGTTATTTGAAGCATTTATAAAACGCACTATGTACGTGGATGAGGCGAAACTGGTCTGCCAGGATAGGACTGTTTGGAGGTGATATTGATTTTGCTACTCCACTGAGTGTGATATAACGTAATGCCTATGCATGTGTGTTATTACAATAATTTTAAATTATTAGTCAAGTATTATTTGAACAATAGTTATTTATAGAACTAGTAATGAAAGCAATACCTTTTTCATGAATTAGGTCAGTCTTCGTGTGATAATTAAATCAGTGAAAAAAGACAGAAATAAAAAACAATAACATTGTCATTATGGAAATTTCCCAATTTTCAATGTAAATATAGGAAAAAAACATTTGTCGTATATTTAGGTAAAATAACGTATTAGAGATGGGTTTTGGTAATTTTCCGTAGAAAGCGATTAGGTTAATGTGTTTTCTAAAAGTTTCGTACATGGACACAAAAACAAATATCATATAATAGTGTTTTTATATCGTAAAACTCAAAGAATTCAAAATAATAATAATTTTACTTCCTTTATAGTTTATCATTTTCATACACAGAAACAATTAATTTTATGTTAGGTTTATTATAATTTTATTGTTTACTATAGATTAAATACCACATTAAAATTAAGATAAAGGCGGTAAATGTGCTATATAAATTCTTACATAATAATAATTGTTTATTATTTATATTTTTATGTGGTAGTAATTAATGGTACAGGCTGTCTACATTTTATGTTACTTAGGAAATATAATGAAACATTAATTTTGCGACTGTTTCTTCTATAATTAATTTGGGTAAAAAGTGTTAATAAAATAAATTAATGAATATTCATCACGCCTTTTACCCATTACTGGTGTGGCATTCTGCTTACGCAGTTCGATGTGATATATTTTTGCAGAAGAATTGCGGTTATCAGTCGTCAAGTTATTATCGCAAAGGTGTCAGTAAACAGGAAACTACAGGGGTAAAGTTAAAATAGCAACTGCCGGTAGGGGAATCGAACTGAGGGTCTTGCGATCCACAGTCTGTGTTATCACGGAGCTATTTACTATTTACAAAAATAATTTAACACAAGAAATGTTAAGAATGGTTATTGCATCTTCTAGTACTAGTATAATTCTCATGATACCCTGGTAAAAATTAAATAAAAAACGAATATTTTGAAGAAAATTACAGAAACAATAAATTACGGAAACAATGAAACAAAGCAATGTTTCTGATAAACACTTTACAGTAACAGTTTTTCATATGCGTTTGTTTGTCTACTGCATAAAAACAAGTGAATAAAAATTATTCGTTGGACACAGCTCTTAATCCTAACAATTTTCGTATTTACAGTTTTGAACTAAGTTAATTAGCAAATAGCTTAGAAAATTTTATATATTATAAAAAAATGACAACCTGTATGTGAAGATCAACAAAAATTATTTTATCCAACAACTCTCAATAAATGTTCTATAACTATGGCGATTTTAAACAAGGAAAGTAACAGATTACCCACTAGTGGGTATAATTTTGAGAAAATCCACTACTGAGTATTTTTTTATTTACAACAATAATAATAACACACAACACCTTGGTAACTACTTCGATTGACATTTTAATTTAAAAATTTAAAGCATATGTGACTGTCAAATAATATTTATTTAATAAATTTTTCATTTATTAAGAGGTGCTGGATAAAACGTTATACTTCACACTTGGGCAAAGTTACTTTGCCCACTTGTAAAGTAAATAACTATTATCCAACACCTCTCAATAAATGCTCTATAACTATGGCGATTTTAAACAAGGAAAGTAACAGATTACCCACTAGTGGGTATAATTTTGAGAAAATCCACTACTGAGTATTTTTTCATTTATAACAATAATAATAACAGACAACACTTTGGTAACCATTTCGATTGACATTTTAATTTCAAAAATTTAAAGCATATGTCACTGTCGAACAATATTTCTTTAATAAATTTTGTACTTATTAAGAGTTGTTGGATAAAACGTTATACTTCACACGTGGGCAAAGTGGAATTACCTTCTCGATAAAATTTCTCTAGTGTGTAATTTCTTACTTTGCCCACTTGTAAAGAAAATAACCATTACACATAGCTAAAAATAAATAAATAGACTTACGTGCAATTCTAGTAAAATATTTTTATCATTTCATAATTCAATGTCATTTGAATTGTTGATTAATTTATTAGCGTTTATGTAGTTTCCTTGTTGCAATTAAAATATTAAACATTGCTACTTTACACCCGGCAAAACTACAGTTACTGTTTAATTTTTAAACACAAATATAATTTGCACAGATTGACAACTAACCTTGGCAGAGAAATTATAGTTTGTTATACGATTAAATATAGCATGCTAAACTACATTTGAAAAAATTATGAATGTAATTGGTTTATATTTAAAATAAATTGTAAAATTCTAAGGCTAAAAACAATGTAAAAAAATATATAATCCGTAAGCATTAAAGTAATAAAAAATATCTAAATAGGTACATATTTTATATTATAAATTGTTTAAATTTACATAGAAAATATATAATACATACACAATTCATGCTCGTCCATCGGCATTTTGGTTTGTTACAATTCACAGTTCGTACACAGTAACGGGAACTTTCTAAATGTATAATAAACACGTCTGTACAATGCGAAAGTAGCAACTGAACTGAACTTGTGGTTGCAGAGGCAGAATACAAAAGGAGAAACCTGAATTGCAGATTACCGCAAAATGAGTGACCAACAGAACAACTCGGCTGCAGTCATTAAGCGTAGCACGCACGCAAGAGAGAGACAGTGATTTTTATTTCAATTTACATCAATAACAACTTTTGTTTTCATTGTAAAATACGTTGTTTTTTTTTGTGAATAGCGAATTGAAAATGTAGTGTGCGCCAAAATTATTGAATTGGTTGCAGTGACGTCACAAGTAGCTTCTATTGACTAATGGTTTGGTTTGGTTGTTCACCAAACACAAATCATTTTTAATAGTCACTTATACACCTTATAAAAGTTTTCAGTTCAAGTAAAAAACTCCAATAACTTTACCAATGTGGTTAACTCTGAAGGTGTAACTTGACAGCTGATAACTACACTTCACGATAAAAATATAAATCTTAGCCAAATCTATGGATGCAGATAGCCAGGATAAAAAATTAAATATCAACGAAATGATAATTACAAAATCTGATGTGGGCAGTACATAACTTCCCGCTTAAACAATTTTTAAACGGTGCACAATAGAAAAAAGTTCCAAATAAAAATTGTATCCCATATTATTTAATATCTTTCTTATAATAACAAAATTTATTCTAACTCAATTTTTTACTGAGATATGCTCAAAATACCTCTTCAAGTAAACTTCCACTTCCGGTTGATGGTCAATTATCAAAATCTAACCATTTCTTAATTTGAACATGCAAGGTCTAAATATTAAGTTAAAAAATGGTATTGTATTAGAATCTGATGTGGGCACCACATAACTTCCCAAAGTTTTAATTTCAGAACGGTGCATAATATAGAAAAAATTTTCAAACAACAATTGTAGCCAATGCATTTTTACATCTTTTTTATTATTACAAAATTTACTGTAACTCAATTATTTACAGAGATATACCCAAAAAACTTGACAAGTCTTCAAGTAAACTACCACTTCCGGTTTACAGATTGCTACCAAAATCTAATCAGCTTATAACCTCAACATTATAATTTTAAATATAAAATTTCAAAAAGATATCTTTATTAGTCGCGTTACCACGGAGCTATTTACAATATTTATTAGAATAAAATTCGAGTGTTTGAAAACAAACAATTATAAGAATAAAAAGACAAAAATCTTTTACTGTGGAAAATTACGATTTACGATTGATAGCTGTCTATAATAGATTACAAATAGAATCATTAGTCTATAAAGAAAAATATTTGGAAACTTTTGACCTTATACTTATATGCACCTCAGAAAACAATGACTAACTTTGTATTATTTTTTCTAATATTTGTAAATATTACTTATAAACATATTTTCAAAGAAAATCAATGTCGACATAAATGTAGGTTACTCAACGCTATGTCCTTGATAATGCAAATAATCAAGAACTGAATATGGAATCAATAAAAAATTCTACACATTTACACGTTATTACTATAATAGGGGACACGCATAATTTTTAAATATAATTTTAAAGGGAACTTTATACTCCCTGTATCTATAGAAAAATAGTTAAAAATTAATTTGTTTATCATAAAGGGGTAAATATTAATATTTTAAAAACTAGTTTCAAAAAACGCACAAAAACGATCGTAGAGTGTGCCGTTGTCTGTCGTGACGTCATCTTCCTTGTTCACATAGAACATAAGTGTTTTCGTCTGTTTTCATGTGTTTTTGGAGGTTTATTTGAATGCGAAAGTGACATAATATATCAGGTTGATAAATAAATTAATTAAAAAGTAGAATATTGTGGTTAAATGCTATGAGACGAAATAAAAACGATATCTCTCAGCAATCAAAAGGTCATGTGTGTGAAGTTTTTCTATTCTTTATTTTCCAGCATGTTACTATTAAAAGCACATCAGTCTTTCCGACAACCCAGGCCGCACCAGGGTGATAGTAATTTTAGACATGATTAAAACGCTGAATGATGTTTTATAGTTTATTTATTAGTAAAGAAAAACTGTAGTTGATAACAAAAATTTAATTCTTTAATTAAAAGAACTTAACTAAAATTATTTAAAGAGCTGCACTAAAAACTCTTGTTAAAGAAAACTTTGATCTTCTTCATTACGTTCAGTCATAAACGAATATTATTGCACCGGAACCCATAGTTTACAATCATAAGTCTCGCAGTTTACTACTACATTAACATATATTGCGAACAATGAGGAAATATTATCTGGGATGACCGATACAGCAAGTTATATGTTTTTTTTTTATACAGAGCGCTATAATAGTTCTCTAGGGACTGATATGATTTAATATGTTTTTCTAGGTATTTAGCATTAAATTCTCCAGAGACCGATAATGCAGACAACGTGCTAATATAATTATTACTTACACTTGAATTTCTTCCCCACTAAAAAATATCATTCTGTTTAATCAATTCCATAGGCATAAAGGCATCGATATTTGACAAATAATCACTTTGTACCTTGATAAAGCCGGTCTCTGACATTATATATTTATAATAAAATTTTAAAGTAGAGATATTTTAACGTAAATATACCGCCAAATACTTATAGAGTTAACTGTCATAAATGACAGCTACGAAGTTGACGTCACATACTCTTCGTGTAAACTCGGCAATCTACGCACAGTGGTCGGCTGTAGGTTAAATTATGAATTTTTAAATAATAATTTCTTATAAAAATTATGAGCAAAATATATTTTATGTGTTACGTTACGAAACAAATAACATTAATGTATGTAAAAAACAAACTTTCATTGATTTTTAAATTTCATGCGTGTCCCCTATTATATATAAAAATAATCACATTATTTTTACTTTCTTATACAAAGTATAAGGAAGTATTGGAATCACGAAAAAAAAATCGCAGACGAGATTTTTGCGGAAATACATATTTTGACGTCCACTGAATCCTTTAAGACCAATTTCTCAATGATGTCTGTGTGTGAGGATGGATGGATGGATGGATGTCCGTGTGCGCAATATCTCATGAACGAGACAAGATATGTAAACGAAACTTGGAATTTATAAGTATCACAAAAAGAGCTGAGTTGATTTTGAATGAAATTGACAAACCGGAAGAGGATGTTTACTAGACACAAAAGAATAATTTTGTTTCAAAAATAGAATCAGCTGTGAAAAAAGGTTCAAATGAAAAATGGTAGCAAAAACATTTGGAATATAAAATGATATTTGCATTTTTCTTTTAGGTGCTTCAAATTTTAAGGAAAACTAAATTATATATTTAAGAATATATTTCAATAATGTTACAATACAATGCGAATAAAAACTAAACATTTTTAATATCTATAGGTATGTCAAATAAATTTGAAGTGTCAAAAATACTTGAAATATAAAAGCAATATATGTATTATTAGTTAGAAAGTTTTGAAGACTAGATATTAATTAATATCTATTTATTATTCTTTGTTACAATAAGAACAAAAAATTAAACAGGTTTAACATCTAATAATTTAATAATTGTCAAACCTAGCACGCCAGAGGTCGTGGGTTCGAATCCCACTGAAGAGCATGGTTGTTTGTGTTCACATAAATTCATTATCATCCACTCTCATATGGCGGAATATGACATTAGTAGTTAGTCCGCCTCACATCTCCGTAAAAAAAAAAAATAATTGTCAAAATAAAGTCATACACAAGAAAGTCGTTGAGTCGGTTATATTTGTACAAGAAAGTAGTGTGGTGCCAACACCAGATTTTATTATTTTGTAGTACTGAGGATGTATATAGTATTTGTTATTATGATTGTCATGGATATACAGGCGGGTCCATCGGTCTGTATTTTTTACCTCCCGCCTACCTCTAGGTAAGGGAGGTATTGTTTTTGGTCCAAAAATTGGGTAGTGAGTTTTCAATGAATAAGCACGTTTTAGGGTCCCTACAATACGATTTTACTATTTTCGCGATGATGTCTGTATGTATGTATGTGTGTAGTCTGTGGCAATTTTTTCGTCTCGCATAACTCAAATACTACAATACCAAAAAATACAATTTTGTGAATTATTGCTTCTTATATTCAACCGGAAGTAGCAGTTTACTTGAAGCCCTTAACAGTTTTTCGTGAAAAACACGGTTAAATTTCCTTTTTCAACAATTTATGTTATTTTGAAAGTTGTAGAATATTTAATTTTACATGTGTTTTGATTACACTAATTTTATTAATTTTCATTCGATTTAGAGATAATAAATTATAAATTAGATTTTACAAATCTTGCATTCCTAGTACACCATGGTAACATTTAAATAATTTCAATTTTTTACGAAATGTGACACATGTCATTTTGATTGTGAAGCTGTTTTCTTGGTGAAATATATGTCAAAAAATTAAATAAATATATGAAAGAAAATTAAAATTCTCAAATATAAATAGAAAATAAACAAATAAGAAGGTATGTTTCTGTATCATCAAATACTATTTTGTACCGTTTAAGAGTAGTATTGGGCGGGAGGTTATGTGCTGGCCACATCAGATTTTTATTTTATGCGGTTATTATAAATATTACCGAAAACTTTTTCAAACAAAGTTTATTTTACATTGCTCTATTTTCGCGCAATGGTATACAACTTAGTATTTTTAAATGGAACATCCCACATATTTTTACAAAATTTTAAAGATCTTATGTTTCTCTGTAAATAAGTTTTTATTCACTATAGTCCCAAAATGAACAGTACTGAAACTATTCACGTTGTTATGATTCAATAATCACACAGAAAATATATGCCATAAAATTGTGTGTGAATGTTTAAACAATCAGAATAGTTGCTGTCCGATCTTTAATAATTATTATTTACTATTTTCACTTAGGCCCGGTTGTTCCACCTTCAGTTAGGAATTCGGTATAAATTTATTCGACTGGTAAACCCTGTTTTGGTTTTTCCATGTTCAGTTAAAAATTACCAATAGGATAAACATCTGTTAACAATAGGATAGATAACTGACAGTCAAACTGCCAGTTAGATGGTTTACCAGAGGGATATTGTACCGAATACAAACGATAACACACGAAGTGAACCGAACATATACATTTTGACACTTGTCAAATTAATTATTTTCATAACCTATTTCTAGGAATTTATTATTATTATTTATAAAAATGGATTTGTATGGCGGTGATGTATTCAAAAGTTTACCAGGAGAATAGTGTACCGCATGCAAACGATTTAATACGTGAAGTTAATTGTAGGTTCACATACATTTTGAAACTTGTCAACTTAATTATTTTCATACACAATTTCCAGGAATTTTTTACTATTTATAAATGAGTATGAACATATAAAGCAAATAACGAAGAAAGCTAACATAGCACTCCCACAAATCTGGGGTATATAGGGCAAAGAAAATGTAAAAACAACAACAAATTAAGGTTCTGGCAGGTAACGTTGGAGCCGGTTCAGTGGATAACGCAAATTAAGCAGCACCATCCGCGGTCAGTAGTGAATGGAATAAGAATATTGCTATTCGATAAATTGATTACGAGCATTATGATGTATGGAGCGAGTCGAAATTTGAGGTTGGAGAGAACAAGATAAAATAGAAAGTATCCAATCATAATATATTAGATGGTTACTTGGGTTAGACAAATAAATACCGATATACTTATTAGAGGAAGAAACAAAACGGTACAAACTGAAGACAGAAGCAAGTAAGACAGCATTGAAGTATAAAGATAAATTAAGAAGGACACCATAGAAAAGCCTAGCTTAAGATTGTTGGGTACAAATATCAAGAAAAGAAGAAAGATTGGATGAAGAGAATTCATTCAAACCGACCAAATATTTGTATATAGTATTAGTTTTTATTATAAAAAAATGATATATCACAATGATAATGTAGAAATTTGAATACCCCAAGGTACCTATCAAATAAAACATATACTACTTTACTACTACGATTTATAAGAATAGATTTGTGTGTCGGTAATGATGAAGAAATATTGGATTTTATCTTTAACAATATAAATGTGCGTAAACAGTATACGTTACGGCCAAGGAGTAGTCACTTGGAAAAGTGGAACGGTGAAGAATTTTTCATGAGATTTCATATATCAAAGAATACAGTATTGCATTTATTTGAAAACATTGAAGACAAGTTGTTATTTTTATCAAAACGGTACGTTCTGAGAATATGTGACTATTGAAATTATAATTCCAAATATTCCGTTTTTAAGAATCAAAGTGTTGGCCACAACTTGAATTAAATTGTGACCCGAGCTGATTCCAAATTTTTTCTTTCTCTTTCCAAGGAATAAAATCTGTCTTCTTTGGCTTTATTATATCTTTATATTCATAAAATCAAAACAAACATCAAACTATAACCTTTAACGTCATATGAAAAGTGACAGCCAAGTTACCAATTTTATAAAATAAACACAAATTTTTACCTTTTATTCGTTAACTGCCAGATACCTATCTGGAAGATAAAATTTCGTGGAACAACCGAAAAACTTTAACCTCCTGACAAGTAGGTAGAATAAATTTATCTCTCAGATAGTTAACTGAAATTTTATCAGAACTTGGAACAACTGGCCCTTAGTTTAACAACTTTTTTTTGTTATATTTTGTTTAGTAGTTGAACAATTATTCAATTTTTATAAATTTATTTATTTTTTAAAATTCTATGGCATACTTTCTGTGTGAGATTCTACATTAATAAAAACGTGAATAGTTTCTGTACTGATCATTTTAGGACTATTATGAATTAGAACTATTTTAAAGAGAAACAGAAAGTCTTTCAAATTTTGCAAAAATATATAGGGTGTTCCACTTAAAAATAAAGTTGCATATCATTGCGAGAAAATGGAACACTCGGCAGAAAAGCTTATACTGCAGATACATGGGCATTTTAATGTAAAATAAACTTTGTCTGAAAAAAATTTCGGTAATATTTATAATAATCGCATAAAACAAAAAATACCGATCGATGGATCAGCCTGTGGCACTATTAAACAAAAAATGCCTAGCATTTATTTAATTATTTATATTACAAATTACGATGTTTTATTTGTTTACCTACATATAATGCTAACGAGTTTTTTATTTTAGCAATTTAAAAAAAAATGACCAAATTGAAGGCAGGTCCGACGTCAGATATAAAAAATATTAAAAGACATAGCATAAATAAGTATTGACAAGTGTATAAATTATTATAGTTTTTGTAACATGATAGCATAGCTCGACTTTTTTATTCTAATAATTAGTACAAATAATCTTTGTGACTTGTGGCGTTCGAAAAAATATACGAATAATTTGAATCATTCTCTTCCCATTTTACTATCGAATGTTTATTTGAATCCCAAATCCTACAATCCCGATTGCCCAAATTACCGAATTAATTAATTACCGAAATATTTTAATTACTCTTGTACTTCTTCTCACTTTTGCAGTATTTTGAGTATTATACTATTACAAGTACAATACATCATCGAGAACATTGTAAAATCAAATTTTAGGGATTGACCAGTCACGATTCCTCCCCCTAAAAATGTGAGAGAAGTAGAAATAAATAAACATAATTTATAAAGAAAATAATAGAAATTATTGTTTTTTGCCGATTGACATTAAAGGTGACACTTCATGGACTGTTTACAGTCTGTCAGTGTCACTTTTATGCCTAGGCTGTAATAGTTATTTGTGTATCAAGTGCGGATAGAGCATTGTTTGTTGCACGCGGCGAGAAATTGTTGATCGAGGCGAAGCCGAGATCAACAACTCGACAAGTGCACCGAACAAGCTCTATCCGACGAGATACACACAATATTTTTTCTACAATCGTTGAACAATGTCAAGCTGTAGAAAAAAATTAATTTTCAAAATTATCTTTGGTCACGCCCATAACAATTCAGTAAAATTGTAGTTACCCATGTCACCGTAATCATGACAACGTTTATGAACAAAATAAAAATTTTCAAAGAAATCATAATTTGACACATGGAGTACATTTGACATAAAGTCTACAGAGTGAATACGTTCATGGTGATTAAGTTGAAGTGTATGTATGTGCGTATATGCCAACTCTATTTGCAATAGCAAGGTTATTACCAGAAAAATCCAATGCATCATTTACTTCTTCTACCTAATTTATTTTTGTTTTGTTTTTGTCGCGCTAGTGCGACAATATGTCACTTTGTCGCCCTAGAGCGACAATTTTGAACATTTCCTAACCAAAAATGGAATAACAATGTCGATATTGTGCAACGATTGTAGAAAAAAATATTTTACATAACAACCGCTCAACAAACGCATAGCAACCGTTCAACACAAGCATAGCAACGTAATTTGACAGCAATAACTTTCAAAATATCTATGTAAATTAATCAGTAAATTAACATTAATTCCAAATTGGCAAAAAAATTATGTGTTCAACTTGGCATCAAACATAGATTTATAGCTTCGGAAGCATTCATTGCCTCGGCTTCGCCTCGTCAATGAAACGGCAGCTTTTGCTGTAAATCTGGTATTTTGATGCATAGTTAATCTAATAATTATTAATAGCTTCCTTTATATTTATTGTCTCCAATTAATTTATTCATTTTTACTACAAAGGATTTGTACAAAATGTTTTTATTGTTGAACTTATATTGAATTAATTTTTTCTTCCTTATAACAATTATTGTGTAAACCAAATAAGTTGCTGAGTTCAACATTTTCTTCTTCAATATTTCACAAATAGAAATATTAATTTGAAAAAAAAATATTTGGAAACTTTTGACCTTTACATCTGTATATACCTGAGAAAACAATGACCTATTTTAATATTTTTTAAAAATATTATTAAGTATTAATTATAAACATCTTCAATGGTGACATAAATGTATCTTACTCAACTCAATACCCTCGATAATACAAAGATTCTCAATATCACTATGAAATAAAACTACACATATACATTTATTTATTATAATTATATGTAAAAATATTCACATGGTTTTTTGCAATATTGTGTTGTATATAGTTTTTATTATAACGAATACCTACTTTTTTATGGGACAGAATGAATTTTAGAACAAAAGTGTAAATACAAAAAATGTTCAGAAACAAAAACTGAGCAAAGTGAACCTAAATTTATTAATATAATATATTTTTGTCATGAAATAGATGTAAAATAAATTTATAATTTTTAGCTATTTCCAAAGTGCCATGGTAAACAAAACATACAAACAGTCGTATTGTTTGAGTTTGATATTAAGCATAGTTATAATGGTGTTTGACTTGTTTAAATTATTTCTACATGGCAAATGTGTCCAATATTACTGAGAAATAGTTTAAACAACAATTAAAACTATGCCAAATGTCACTTCAATACATGAATAATTTTGGTATCAATTGGTGCAGTTCTTGTTTTAGAACATTTTTGTATTTACCCTTTTGTTCAAAAATTCATAGAGAACGAACTTTCGCCTAATGCATATTTTAACATTGTATTTTTGTCATGGCATGTGGTGCTAATATTCAAAAAATGCATAGTATTTATTTAATTATTCAGAACAAAAATTACGATGTTTCATCAATTTACCTACATTTTAGTTTTTATTTTAGCAATTTTGTGCAAAAAATTACCAAATTGAAGGCAGGTGGTGACGTCAGAGATATGAATAAATTGAAAAAATTAAATGATACACAAATAAATATTGACAAGCGTATAAATTACTACAATATTCTGCAGTATGATATACTATAATTTTCTTTTTATTCTAAATAAAGTATCAGTATAAGTTGTGCAATGTTTGATAAAAAAAATAAATGAATCATTTACTTCTGATTTTACTATGAAGTGTTTATTTGAATTATTTTATATATTTATAAAAATTACTGAAAACTCTAATTAAAAAAAAAATCACACTCGTACAAACAAACGTCATTGATTAACTCACTATCGAAATTTATGTCCCATCACAATATCTCCCTTACATACTTACATGTGCGAGAAGTACAAATTCGTATACAGTTTATAAAAAGAATAATACAAATCTTATTTAATGGCTTTATTTTTATTTATTTTCTTCTATTAATTTGTCCACATTTTTCTGTTTTTAACTGTCAAATTGATTTCTTCTTCCAAACAACAATTTTTGAATATTCAATTTTGAGACACGTTCAGAAATTGAGAAACGCTGTTGGCTGTTATAGATTATAGAAATTTCTGAATGACAATAATATCAACTCTTGGCAGGCCTTTTACATTATATATAAAAAACTATAATTTGTAAAGCTTCATGACTGGAATTTGCATTCAAATTTGTAGCACGGCGGGCTTTAACGGACTGAAACTTAGGGGTTGACCAATAAATAAAACACAAACACTATTAAAGGTGATAAAAATAATATTTAATGAAATGGTAAAACGGTGAATTTAACAATTTACAAACAAATACAAATATTAACAACGGCGACAACGTATGAATATGCTTAAAAGTTGCAGTTACCAAAACATATTTATTAACAAATTTACTTTAAATTTCTACATCTTGTAGAGTACAGCAGACGTGAGGACACGTCTGTTCTATTTAACAACCAACAACTCACTCCCTTTTGTGCTGGCCAAACACACGCATCTACCCCATAAGCGGGAACTCGGGGATAGGAAATCTTTTAAGGACCAACACAAAGATTACATAAAAAACTAGAACACTTAAAATTGGGTTCGACCAGGATCTGTAAATCTGTCAACAGCAGATGGCATCTCAAGCCGATATTTCAGAATATTTGCCGCAATAAACTCAACTGACTATTTATGATAACTAAAATTTTAACACACATGTGTAGTAATAAATTAAACTCAGGAACTCCTCTCAAGGCGATTTTCGATGCGTTCAAGTCCCAACGCAGTTTGAAACTTGATATTTTAAAATCGTTTTGACAGTAAAAACAATAAATCGAATTCTGAATGTTCGCCTTGTTACTAATTAAATCAATTTCTGGATTACAGCAATTTAATAAAAATTTTATTCCAGGTCCAGATATTTGTTTTTGTTTTAATAAAAAGCTATGTTCAGATTAAAAACACTCACTATAGAATGAATCATTGTAATAAATTTAAAAAGCAAAACAGTATTATTCCGTAATGCACTGTATATTTAAGAATAATCGTATCAAAAATCTGGTTAGACAAGAAAAAAGTCTATTGTTAATATTTTGTTTTGAATGTTATCTAGACCTAGAGTTTGGTATAGCGGGCAGTAAGTTAAAGTGAAATTCGACCTACATCCACGAACCGCGCAATGTAATGTCAATGTTACGCAGCGCTACTGTACATATAAATTTCTTCCGCTCTAGTAATTAATTACAGTTATTAAGTAACGCACATATCGGTAAATTCATCGGCGTAATAAATTAATGAATACACGTAAATATTGTAATATATATTATAAGATTATAATACTTTTATTTGATCATGACAGAATAAAATAGAATATTCTTACTGATAAATAATAATAACAAATAGCCGATCTCGGTGGTCTAATGGCTATGTCACCAGCCTTGCACATCAGAGGTCGTGGGTTCGAATCCCACTAAAACGCAGGGTCGTTTGTGTTGTTTACATAAATTCAGAAACATTTGCTCATTAAGTGGCATACGACGAAAAAATAGTTAGTCCACTTACCATCTTCATAAAAAAAAATATCAATAAACACTCCTAGTACCTACATAAGAAAAATATAAACAATTATAATTTCTTGATTAACAGCCAAACTTTCATATATTTACAAAACTTAATAAATCTTTTTTTTCTATTAATTTAATCATAACTGCATTTTAAAGATGTATCATTTTGCTATTGGGATCTGACATTGAACATTTGCCATCTAGCGGCATAACGATTGTACTAGTATAGTAATCCTCTGGCTTGCGTGTTCAAATGTGACATTTGATTATTTATAGTCAATTTGTAAAAAAATGAGTTCGGTGAGTGAAAATAATGACCCAAACGGAAAATCAATTCATTATGTGTACAAAGCTAAGTGCGCAGTTGAAAATTGTGGAAGTAAGGAGGAAAAAACGAAGGTGTAAGTTTTCACTCCTTTCCACTGGCGGGTGAATGCTTTGTTACAGTGCGTAATATGTTTGACGTTCCAAAGAAAATAGGTAAATTTAAAGCGTGGCAACGAGCTACGAAAATTTTACTGGTACAGAAACATACAAAAGTATGTACATTACATTTTAAGAAGGAAGATTATTTTTTTTATTGGTAAGTGAGGTTATGTTACGTCATACGTTTGGAGTTTATAACACGCTTTACATTAATTAATTTTTAACTTAATTGTTCAATTAATTCAAATTTTTATTAATTTATATATTAAATAAATTTATATTTATACATTTACATTATTAATTCAATTATTGTCATATGTCAAAATTTGAAGCTTAGGTTAGGTCCTTACCGGCAGCAATGAATCAAAGTTGCAATGATGTGTTTGCAATGTTCACCCAGTCCAGCTTTTCAGGAACAATCTATGTGCACTAACTCACCACCCTGAGTGATTTCACCTTTAATTTCGTGCGGTTTCTCTCTCAAATTGGAGGATTGCATCACATATGCCACAATATTTACATTTGCACTGTAAACATTGTCAACAATTATACCGCATTTAATCAGATGTCCTGCACTCAAAATTCACTTAGCTTTGACATAATTTCTTTGATCTTCGTTTGCGCCTGCCCAGAGAACAAGTTCGTTGCAATTCATGACCATTTTAAGTAAAAAAAAAAACCCGTGTGAGAAATTGCCCACATGCGCGATAGATTACTAAAGCCGCCATATTGAATAAGCCACGCCCCCATGTCAGATCCCAATAGCAAATGTAATTATATATTTTATAATATACAGGGTCGTCCATCGGTCTGTATTTTTTATTTTATTCGTTTATTGAAAATATTACCGAAAATGTTTTCAGACAAAATTTATTTTACATTAAAATGCCCATGTATCTGCAGTATAAGTTTTTATACCGGGCGTTTCATTTTCTCGCAATGATATGCAACTTTATATTTTTAAATGGAACATTCTATATATTTTTGCAAAATTTGAAAGACTTTCTGTTTCTCTTTAAAATAGTACTTATTCAATATAGTCCTAAAATGATCAGTACAGAAACTAATCACACACAGAAAGTATGCCATAAAATTAAAAACAATAAAGAATTTATAAAAATTTTCGAATTGAACATTAGTTCAATTACTAAACAAAATATAACAAAAAAAAGTTGTTAAACTAAGTGAAAATAGTAAATAATAATTATTATAAATCTGACATCAACTAATCTGTGTAAACATTTGCACACCAATTTTATGGCATATTTTCTGCGTGATTATTGAATCATAACAACGTAAATAATTTTTGTACTGATCATTTTAGGACTATATTGAATAAGAACTTATTTATAAGATTATAAGATCTTTAAAATTTTATAAAAATATAAAGGTTGTTCCATTTTAAAATACTAAGTTGCATACCATTGCGCGAAAATGGAGCACCCGGTAGAAAAACTTATCCTACAGATACATGGGCATGTTAATGCAAAATAAACTTTGTCTAAAAAAATTTTCGGTAATATTTATAATAATTGCAGACCGATGGACCATTCTGTATATATCTTTGGCTATAATGTTTTTTACCAGCCGTCTCGTATTTATAGGAAAGTCATATTATCATCGTATCAGATTTTCTCACAACAAAAATATAATTCAAGTTAAATTATTAGGTATTTTAATATTCCTCGGCAAAGTATCAGAAACCAATTAAGTTTTCATTGTACTACTTTACGTACTAACCATGAGTAAAAATAACCTTATTGGAAATTTGCCAATATATCAATATCAAGCGATAGTTATTTGTTTTTATTGCACTCTGATTTCTACTGTAAAAGCCAGTACTATTATTCCATGTATTTTGATTTCAATGTATCAAATTATGTTTGTACCAATCTAACGTATTATTATTTTTATTACATATTGTGTATCGAACATTTTCTATACATATATCTTTTGTTATGTCATAATCGCCCTGTAACTAGGATTTCTATCCTGTAGACTGTAGAGTGTAGATACATAAATAAAATATTATAATAATGCAAATATATTTAAGTTTAATTATAGACAAAAAATAAACACAGTAATCAACCTGTGTTATTAGTGAACAATCGGTAAGAATACTCAATAGCCCGAGCACACCGATGATTGAGTACTGCTGGAAATACACCTATACTCTTTTCTTTAGATATTTTATTTGTTGCTGGCTGGCAACCCACATCACATCAATGCAGGTATATGTGCATTAGGATTAGATTAACGACCACATAAATATAATAGAAAATGAAACTATAAATAATATATAGAATGAGTATTATAAACGCTTGTTAAATAACCGGTTAGCTAATGTGCTACTAATTTTAATATGCAACTTAATATTTGTATGGGTATTATAAACCAAAATTTTATTTGATTACCTGCGTATTAGTTAATCGAATTTCCCTAGAAAAGTTACCAAATCATTTTAAATTTAGTTGGTAAGTTAAAATCCTTGTCTTGAGTATATACTTATTCCGTATAGATGGCGACAGTGAAATTTACTATTTAACAAATAAAACTTAAATAAAATATGACATTAAATAAATGGAACACTTTAAAATAAAATATTACAGTTATTTATTAAATCCATTACATTATTGAATGTTTAATGAGTGCACGAAATATGAAATTTATTATCATCAACCCATTACTGGTACCAGAATTATATTTGACAAATATATTTTCGGTAATGTCCTAATACAGGCAGATAATTGAAAAAAAAAGGAACAGACTCAGTGAATATGCAGCCTAAGACAAAAGTATTCAATACTGCGTATTAATAATATCAGAGACTGCAAATTTTATTTTGTGAACTAAAACCATCTTTAATTTTACCTTGATTCATCATAATTAAATATTCGATAATTATGTCCATGAGTATACTTTCAGTAGTCTACTTACTACATTTAGTACCACCGAAACTATCCTCTTTATTTAACAGGATGATTTAGTAGGAGACTAAATTTATATTACCTTTATTATACACTTTTTTAAATAGTAGGTTACTTAATTTATAAAATACGCTATTAAATATTAATATTCGTTTATAATACCGAGCATTAGAGTATTGCAAGAACTAATAATAGCAATAATACCACCCTTCTACAACGTAATTTTACGCATCAAAATGAAGACCCTTTCGATGCTCAACTGGGTTTCGTAATTACTTTATAATAATATGCATGTAGATATTTTTATATCTAGGCGTTGAAGTCCCATATACTATCTTGAAGGGGGAACTTAAAAAATTAATATAAAAAAAGTTAGTAACAAATTTATCAATTTTTGGGTGCAACTCTATTTTTGCAAGTCTCACTAAGTGATACTTTTACTTAAAGGGCATTTGCCAGCCGTTGAGATCTTGATGTAATTGGAAAGATAACCATCGGGATAAGGGTGAAAATGGTAACATTTATGATTATGGGGATTCAACTGACGGGCTATTTACCCTATAATTTAATATTAATTCGATGTAGTCTTTCAGAATTTCGTAGTGTAACACTAAAATAGTTGGTGCTGATATATTGACGTTGATGATGTGATTAATGATTGTCTCAAAATCATACAATAATTAAGTATTTCACTGCCTGTTTTGCTCTATTTCATCGGCGATGTCAATAAAATATTTCATGCTGCTCAGTTGCACCACCCTCACTTAAACGTTATGAATTCCTTAAAATTTAAGTATTCCTTATATATGAAAATTTCGTTGCACCAGCCAAATTTCAACACTTAAATTGATTTAAGTAATCCTTAAATTATGTATCCGATATTGGCCATTTAACATCTGATTAACAAAGGAACTGTCAAAAACTTGTATTTGAGGTAAGGAAGAATGTTAAATTATTCGATTTATATATAACCCTCCAAGACTTCTTTATTTTTATTTGTCATTGAATTTGTAGTTTTGTTTTTAATTATACCGGGTGGAACATCATACCTGTGTACATAGGCGATTAACATGAAAAAACAGTTTTTTCGTGCGCATTGCTCCCAAAATTATTTTAGACAAAAATGCTTCAAATACATGTTGTAGAGCATAAAATTCTGCATCTAAATCAATAAACAAAATTACTTTTACATGCTTTGTAACGACAGAAATTAAATATGAAAACATGGAAAATTACGATGAAAATAGCAAATAGCCATGGAATTGAAACAAAAATTAATAAATGCTTCTCGTTTTTCTGTCAATTAAATATTTTTCTATAACACTGTTTTGGAAACTGGGCATTCCACTACTAAAAACTGTTATGGAATCACTAACATTCCATACGCAGCGTATGGAATATTTTCGACGAATCAAAACCGCTTATTAGCGCGACATATGAAGTATCTTGATTCAGTTACTATGGTTACGTCTGTTTGTTATAATTTGATTTATTTGAGTTTGACGTTTTCAACAGTTTTATATTTGTATTTTTGTATAATTTCCAAAACCTTTTTATAGAAAGTATAGTCTACAACATGTAACGGAATGGCCTATCCCACGCTCGCAAACCGTAGCCCTCGCCTTCGGCTCGGACTACAAACTTTTTGCTCGCGTGGAATATGTGCCATTCCATTACTTGTTGTAGAATATACTATACCCGTCAAATTAATCATTCATCTGTCAAATGTCAAGCATTTATTAATTTTTGTTTCAATTCCATGGCTATTTGCTATTTTCATCGTAATTTTCCATGTTTTCATATTTAATTTCTGTAATCTTTGGTAACTTAACATAAAAATGCCCAGAATGTCTATGACAAAGAACATTTAAAATTATATAAACGGTCATTTTGACCTATCCGGGCATTCTATTGTTAACGAAATTTTCATTTTCTAATGTTGAATCTAGTAAGTTTAATACGAACTGTCAAGAATATTTGTTTTTTCACGACATGGTAGGAAATCCCACCGTTCTTCTTCCGTAATAGTGAGGAAAATGTGTTGTTCCTCTCTAGAGAGGAAAATATAGAAGTGTTGCCAATATGAATGTTATTTACAAAAAATATATTATAAAAATTGTAAATAAATTCCTAATATTATTGAAAATCCTTATTTTAGTGATATTCATACTTCAAATTATCTTACAATTATGTCTTATATTTTTATTTTTCTTATTATATCACAATTTGACAACTTATTAAAGATATTTAAGATTAGTTCATTGGCGACACTGCTACACCGTCTTGTGCCTGATAACCTAACTTTTAACATGTCAGTCTGTCAGTTGTGTTCTCACAGTGTGTTTTAGGTCCGAGCAAATTGTTTTTAGAAACATGTCATGAAAAAAATGTTCTGTCTAACACGAGAGGAAAGCTCTTCTTCCACTCTCGTTCGAAATGCCTCACTCGCTGCGCTCATGACGCAAACTTCGAACTCGAGGGGGAAAAAGAAGCGCTTTCCTCTCTAGTTTGACAAATAACTATTATTGTTTGTGACATTTCAAACGTGCAAGTCATTCATTAATTTACCGAGAAGGATTATCAAGTAATTTAGTAAATTTGTCATAATATTATTCAGTGATATTAGCAATTACAGAAATACGATTTTAGTATTCTAGTATTTTTTGTTAAACGAAGTCGTTTAAATTATGAAAATGCTCAGCTCGTCCATATATTATTCTCGGACTATTATTTATAAATCTAATATCTTCTAAATAATCGATATCGTCATCGTCGTAATCAATATCATAATAATTTAACATTCTTCCTCACCAAAAATACAAAAACTTGACAGTTCCTTTAGTAAGTAGACGTTAAGTGGCCAATGTCGGGCACTTAATTTAACGATTCCTTAAGTCAATTTAAGTGCTGAAATTTGGCTGGCGCAACGAAATTTGTTTATTTAAGGATTACTTAGAATTTTAAGGAACTCTTAACGTTTAAGTGAGAGTGGTACAACTGGGCATTAGTAAAGTTTAATTTTAAGGAAGTGCCTAACTATGCTAATAAAAATTTGTCATACTGCCAATTAGAATTATAAAGAATTGATGTAAAAGAACACCAAAACAGAAAATTATAAAAAAACACTCGTTATTGAAGGCTATTGCAAATATTAAACTAGTGCTAGAATAGATTGCATTCCACATATTTAATATTACATATGATTTTTTGCACTTTTTATAGAGTGACTACTATAAATAAACACTCATAATTATTACACATTCTTGTCTGTCTTTTTGTTGAAACATTTTGACTGACCTTTACTTCCCAGAACTTAATTTGTTTAAAAGTATAATTAAACACACACCATTCATTATTTATTATGTAAACATTTATTATATAATGTATCACCTTAAACATAAAACTATCACATTGCACGTGTTTACATATATATCATTCCATAATTATCGCACGTATATTTTTTAGTTTTACCGGAACACACATTTAGAAATAATGATGACATGGATATTTTGTATAAATATCTGCACATTGTGTTCACAGACTAAGTTAAATATTTATAAATTACCTAGTGTACTGTTTATCAAATAATGACGATTGTTTTGAACGCGGAAATGAGAGATTTTGTTTTGTTTAATTGGTTATTATTTTGTCACGGAACAAGTGCTGTTTTAAAATGGCGAAAGAAAGAATAAAAAATATGATGTTGCCTAATCTACGTGAGAAAATTATAAAATTAAGATGTATTAATTTTTATAATTATGATGCCACTACAATATACTAATTTATCTCTATTAGAGTGACAGAATAATATTATTTCCAATTTCGGATTACGCATTTATAGCGCCAGCATGCATAATTAGAATTACATATGATGAAATAGTCAAAACCAGCACTTCCAGGTGACATTGTTTTTGGTTCCTTCTTACGAATATGATTTACATAGTAGTTCTTATATCAAAGCAATTTTCTTTGTCTCGATAGCATGTTTCATCTAGTCCTTTCCTGTGCCTTGGATATTTTATAGCTCATTTCTTTTCTTATTTCTCATATAACTTTAGCCATATTGTCTATTTTCTGTGTAATATTCATCTATCAGCCTCTGGTAACCAATATTTATTGTCTCTTTCTTCATTTTCATTGCTTTTGTCATTTATGATGTACTATGAAATTGATGGCGTTGGTATTGATTATATTGTTTATTGTAGTCGGAATTTCTATTTTATACTAAATGATATACATTTCGAGAATTAAAAGAGCGATGATTTTGGTTAAATTAGACAAAAGTTGCCACGCTATTAGCCCAATTGAATAATGTTTCAGTTTTCTCGAATAAATGCATAGATCGCCTGGACAAAAATATAGTTTCGTTGATTTTTTCACTACTATTAAATACTTAATTTATAAACTCCTATAACTATGGCGATTTTAAACAATGAAAGTAACAGATTACTTACTAGTGGGTATAATTTTGAGGAAAGTCACTAGTGAGTATTATTTTATTTATAACAATAATACTAACACACAACACCTTGGTAACTACTTTGACATTTTAATTAAAAAATTTAAAACATGTCACTGTCAAATAATATTTCTTTTAAATTTTTCATTTAAAAGGTGTTGGATAAAACGTTGTACTTCACACGTGGGCAAAGTAAAGAATTACCCACGAGAGAAATTTTAGCACACGAAGCCGAAGGCTGAGTGTGATAATTTCATCGAGTGGGTAAAGTAAATAACTATTAATTACACTGTATAAATTATACATCGTAAAATCAGACAAAAATAAGCTAAGCTATTGGCTCCATTAAAAATATAACTTTGTGTCACATATTGACATTGAAGGGTATCATTCTAGGCACAACAACTCAAAAAAGTAGCCATTTTGGACAAATACATTAAGAAATAAAGCTTTAATACTGAAAAAAGTGCTAAAAATGGCATGTCTGAGGGTCTCGCGCGCCCTCTAAAAAAAGTTTTATTCATGTTCCACATTCTTTTTATCAAAAACTTTTGTATTAAAATAATAAAAGTTGCTATGAGAAGATTCAAACTTAAATACCAAATATCAATTAATTATTAAACATTTGAAATCAGATTTATATTCTATGTATAAGATAGTCGTGTGGTGATCAATAATGAAGCAATTATTTAAATATCTATGCCGCGAAATCAGTGGTTCGCCTGCAAAAGAAAGATCGAAAAAGAAAATAATATGAATATTTATATAGATATTATGTTTAATATATTTAGGTTTTATCATTTAAGAATAATTCTATAAAAAATATAGTTTTTCATTAATTGTCTTTCAACACTCTTTTGTTAGTAAAGCATTGTATATAATATATATAACTCAAGCCTAATTTTCGCCAAAAATAAATATTAATTAAAGAATTTATACTTTACATTGAAAAATACAGTGTAACCTAATTAAGTGAAACAAAAATTTTATATCTTCTTAATTAATTTTGAGTCATACTAAAACTTTATCCAGTTGCTATTTGGGTTATTCAACAATAATTTATGGGAATTCTAATTACAGTAATTATACAAACTATTTGCGCTATCTACATAGAAAATGACTCACGACACGGATAAGCGCGTTATTTAAATCGACAAATAATTATTTGATAATGTTTAGTCATATCTACAATAATTATTTGATAATGTTTAAACATATCAACACAACTGCATAGGAATAATACTTTTTAAAATTTAGTGTACAGTAGCGCGTCAATAATCCGGATTAATTGCGGCCGGACCCCATCCGGAATTTCGAAATAAACCAATAAAATACTTTTTCAATGTCTTCACTGCAAAATATTTACTGTAACCGGTCATAAATCACTGTGATTTTCCACGTTTTATTTAAAGGAAAAATTCTGCATTGTACAGTAAATATACGCTATACATTTAAAAAAAAAAATCCTAAATAATATGTTTTCGTTGTAAAACGAAGGAGCGTTACAGTTTAAGTTTATTAATTAAATGCAAGTTGAAAGAAAAACTTAGTTAAATATTTACAAATAATTGCCTATTGTACAAACAAACAATATGAAAAAATATATTAAGCTTTACTTACAGAAACACTAAAAGAAATTTTAACAAATCTTATCTATGTAGTAACAAATATTGCCAAACAAACCATTAACTATCGCAAATTTTTAACGCAAGTCGTAATATCCTTATAATTAGTAGGTGGTACACTAGTGCCAACTTAATCTGTAAATGAACTGTATTACTATAAAAAATAACATTGACCGCTTTGTTCATGAATTGATAGTTTTTAAAACAAATAAAAATATTATATATTTATTATCAAAATATCTATCTGCTAGCACTTATGAAATATAACTGTAAATTTAATATTAATGCTATACACATTTATAAAAGAATTGCAAACAAGTAAAAGTTCTAGTCATACTATGTGGGATAACTGATATAGCATTATATTTATGAATCTATTTTATTTGAATATTGCAATAAGTAAAAATTTACATGAAGAGTCTAATTTTGGTACCCGAACTAGTCACAAAATAAAATAAAATTGCAGTTAAATGGGAGTCAAAGTTAGATAAAAATTAGTCATACGTTAATAAGTTAGCATCATTTAATTTTAAACTAATATTTCATTTTAAAAAATGTCGATATTTATTGAATGCAACTTATTATTGACAATCTTCTTTTTTTTTGTACTCTGAATTTTATGGTATAATAAACATTAGTACTTTATATTGTTGAAATCTTTTCCTAAATATTTTTTAACTATAGAAAACAAACGCAAAAAAAAACACACAATATGCAACTTCAAGTGCCTCATTTCCAGTTGTAATTCGGATTATATTGTTAAGGTGAACCATACGGGCTGAAGATAGCGCTAGATGAACATGACTTTTTTGAAACAATATATCAGGGGTGGGCAACCTTTTGTATAACAGGGGCCAGAATAGGATTTACGTTTCGTACGCGGGCCGTAGTTGTTAATTGACACATTTTTGTTACTTATAATATTTTTTTAAATATAAAAAACAATAATAAAACAAAATTAACTAAGTACTATATTTATTTCTTAATTTATACTAGACGAATTATATCGAAAATTAAACTGTAAATCTCCCATTTTCTTTATGTTGGGTACTAACCTAATTTAAAATTTTTGTTTTTGAAAATATTTATTATTTCTTCTAAAGATCTCGCGGGCCGGATTGGAACTTTACGCGGGCCGGAGCTGGCCCGCGGGCCGGAGGTTGCCCACCCCTGCAATATATCATTATTATAATAAATGAAACATATAATGTTTTATACCTACGTTTGTAGATAAAAGCCCAAAGTTTTGTAATAAATTTTAAAAAGCAAATTTTGTTTACATATACATGAACACAATTTTCAAAGTAGTCAAATATATGCCACACATTCCCATGAACGACTACAGTAATACAAATAATGTGTATATTTATAAATATAATCGTCTATAACATACTAAAATTAATTTACATTTGAATTTACAGTTTTTGAGAAACAAATAAAAATATACCAAAAAGTGTGTTTTTTGGTATATTTTTATTTGTTTCTCAATAACTGTAAATTCAAATGTAAAATAATTTTAGTATGTTATAGACGATTATATTTATAAATATACGAATTATTTTCATTACTGTCGTCGTTCATGGGAATTAGAAATTCAGTATCAAAATTCTAAATTTTTGACCAACTAGACTTCAACGAATATTTTTTTATAGTTGAATGTTTCAGTTATCCTTTTCATCCACATATATAAATACTAGAATGTTCAAAGACTTCACAGTAATAATTGTTTTGTTTTTCGATAACAATAATTGTAAGAAATAATTTATTGATATTTGAATTTGCAAAACAAAATTCATGGGAGTGAACGAACCCAACGAAAATATGTTCTTCATCTGACATTGCAATGTACAAGTCACTGTAAAAAATCCATGATGTTTTGACGAATGGAGGTTGTTGGACCATAAAGAACATGAAAATAAATAAAGAATTCAGAATTTGCTGTTTTTTTTAAAAATAAAGGGATCGTTCTTTCGACGCGTATGTTTGACCTTAACTCAATAAACGAATTTAATCGATGTTCAGTCATAGCTCATACCAAAGAACTAATAAAATGTATGGAAGGAGTATAGAAAAAGATAGAGAGATGAAAGTGACGTGACGGGTGGCAAGATGACAAGAACTTGGTTTGACGTTTGACGTGCGAGTAGAATACTGTTTTGATAGACTTTTGTGCGAGCTTTTGTCCCTCATTTAGAATTTTGTTAATTATTTATATCATATTTAAATATATCAAATATGGTAAAATCCTGTTGTGCATATAATTATAAAAAACAGGCTATAAAAGACGGTGTTCCATTTGACAGGTAAATATGTCACTTTAAGTTAGAACTCTGTATATACAGGGTGTTCAATTTAAGTGTGCCACCATTGCTATCTCGAGAACTATGAGAGCTACCAGGTTGGTTAAATTAGCAAACAATTTCTATTTTACAAGACTATTTTAATGAGCTTAAAAAATATTTTTTTTAACCAGTGGTTCTCAAAATATGGGGTGCAACTTTCTTATTTTAAATGGCAACCTATTTTTTTATTTGCTTATTCGATTCAGTATTTTTTTCTGAATTCAACGATATCCACATGTAATGCCCAAATAATACAAAATATCTGAGAATAATGCAAAATTAGAAATGTATCATATTTATTTAAATATGCCCATACAAAGTTTGCCATGGAAGAAAAACAATAAATCAAATGCAGAAATAATTACAAAAACTGTAATTATGAGAATAATTATTCATTTTGTTGTTACAATACAAAAATACAGAGGTACACTTCAAAAAACTAATATTAACAATTGTTTGATTTATTTGTTTCCTTCCATGGCAAACTTTGTATAGGCATATTTAAATAAAAATGATACATTTTTAATTATGCATTTTTCTCAAATATTTTGTATTATTTGGTCCATTACATGTGAATATCATTGAATTCAGAAAAAAATACTGAATCGAATAAGCAAATAAAAAAATAGGTTGCCATTTAAAATAAGAAAGTTGTACCCCATATTTTGAGAACCACTGGTCTAAAAAAATTGTTGTTTCTCTCATCTTAATTGTCTTATAATATAGAAATTGTTTACTAATTTAACCGACCTCGTAGCTCTTATAGTATACATATTTATTAGTTTTCCAAAAAAATGTGTATTTAAGCAAGAAATGGATATTAACTATAAAACGAGAAAATTTTTAACCTAATGAAACTATATGAATTTGTGTGAAACATTTTCTTGATTTTTAGAATACAGCAATTTAATGCCAATATAAGAGAGATAGTCATATCCTAAATTACGCTGTGGAAGTAGAACAGCACTGCGTAATTTTAGATATGACTATATCTCTCTTTTGTTGGTTACTGATTTCTGTATTAAAAGCATAGCTAACGCTCCATCCATATATATTATCAAATCTTAGGTACTCTAAGACGACGATGAAGATGTCTCAACTCTACAGTTGCTAAAAGGTACGAAAACAGTCATCCGATATTTTAATGTTGAGATAAAACATTATATGAAGTTTCATTTCCATGTAGAAACTTCTTCAAATCGAATGAAGTTTTGCTGTCAATGTTTTTTATTTCATACAGTGCGCTTGAAAATGTAACATTTCGTCTCTCAAAGTCTCTTCTAAATCAGAGGCATTTCAGTTTAACAATAAATGAAGTGTTTATATTGACTGCATTCAAAGATTCAAGGTAAATAATGTAAATGTAGCAAATTGTGCCGATCTCTCTGAAGAGTCAACTAAAATAACATTAAACGTGTTAATTTTGAAATTATCTCGGCCATTGAATTCTATTTTGTCTTCTCTGGTTTTATCATTGTCTTCTTTTTACAAAAAATATTCGTGAAAAAGATTTTATCGTTTTAATTTATTTGTAAAAGTAAATTTATTTACTTGCAGCATTTTTGTACACTAAAATTATTTAGAAGTGAAAATTCCAATTTAAGTTATAAGACTGTATATACAAAACACAAGCTCAATGCATTACAATATTTTCTATTAAAGAAATTTTAGTCGTTGGATTAAAATTTTTATTACGTATTCATTAATATATTTTAAAACTGATGGTCATTTCGATAGGATTGATTGAATATTTCATTCTTATTTATGAATAAATTAACGGTTGTGCATTATTATAAAAATATTAGACATTCTTAAAAATAAAATTAGCGTTATATAACATCGCACGTAATTTACATTTTATTTTAAAACAAAAAAATTCAAGGTAAAGTTTGGAAATTTTCAACGTGTGAACGATTGTATAAGCAATGTTATTTCAACTTCAACAAAAACAATGCACAGACAAGTAATTTTGAAAGAATTCTGTTTGCAATATTAAACAAATATGTATAAATATAAAATACATATGTTGTCAAAAAGATAAATAATTTATATTTAATGATGACTGACGCCTTACGATAAGTGTGCCATAAGTAATTAACATGGCCAATATTTTCGATAATTATTGCCTTCATGTATGTTTCAGACGGAAATTTTTCAAATTAGAGTAATAGACAATTAATATAACGAAAAATCCAATGAGTTACAATTCACTTAGGTGATTACTATTTAAATTAGATATAAAAGTAATTAGTTATTATAAATCCTTGATAGAACAGTTATTGGAATAGTAAAAAATATTTTTTTATTAATGAATAAATAATAGACTATTACCCACTTATTTAATTAGTTTTTCTTAGCAAATACTAATTGTATAATTAACTCAATAGGAAAACTGGTATGGTTATCTGGCAAGTTTCTTATAAAAATAAATCTTATGGTGCAATTCTAAGCATAATCGTAAGACTCGTAAGGTGTTCTCGTAAGACTCGTAACAGTTTACGAATCAAAGAGCAATTCTGTGCAAAACTATTGCTTACGATCACTCGTAAATATCTTACGATTTCTCGAAAATTTTACGTTGAGAGGGTAACTGGACGTAACATTACGGTTTTGATTTTTCTCTCTAATCATTGCTCAATTTTGTCAATAAAATGAATGAAACTATAAATATTTGGAATATTGCTCTCCTTCTTGTTGAATATAACAGGTAATGCATAATAAAAATATGTTAATTATACGTCAAGAAAAATTACCTTATTACATATTTTAGAAATTACTTGCGTCTCTTGCTCAGACACAGATATAAAAGATTTGGTAAACCCATTTGACATTACTATTGCAAATTTCAAACAAATATTTAGATTGGATCAGTAATGGACAATCAATTTTATTTGAAATATAGAACCATTTTATAATCCATCAAATTCAAGAATTCCATTGCATATTATAGTATTCCATTTATATTTAAATATATCGGGTGATTAAATAAAAATGGCATCAAATACTGCGAAGACAAATTTTTCGTGTCATAATTGACAATGACACATGTCACCGATTGTTCATGGATGATTGTAGACGATGGGGATGTAAATGAAGATCTTGTTTCATAATTCGCAGACAAGACTATTTTTCTTAAAATTTGTAATGAAAACTCATCACATGGTTGTATTTGATAAGTAAATAAATAAAAAAAAAACAACTGTCATATTCAATATTCAGACACTGTATTACCAATGAAGTTAGACACTGACCGTAAAATATGACGTCAATCGTAACGTTCGTCGATACAGTTTTCTGCATAGAATTGCATTTATCGTAAATCTGTAACTTGACTTGTTACGATTGTCTCGTACACTACGGTTTTACGGTTTTACGATTAAATATAAAAATTGCTTAGAATTGCACCATAAATTTTATTGTTTAATAATGACACAATATAGTATACACATAATTTAGTCTTTCTCAAATTATAAATACAAGATAATTGCAAACTAGATTTTTGTTCCAAATATATCTTTAATTAGATTTTTTTATTTATTATTTTATTCTGTAGTTCTAATAAATTAAATTAATTGTTTTATCTGTTGAGTACATAATTAAATGTATTTCCTCTATCGTTTCTAGTTTTTGAGATATTGAAGATATGGCTAAACGTTCATTCATCCGTCATTAAGATTATGATCAAAACATGTGTTTCCGTTCAAATCTTGTCATCATTTTCGTTTTTTCAAGAGTTTTACACTTCCTTATCCCATAAGTATAATAAGGCTGTAAATAAATAAATATATGTATAATATTAAATTTATTTATTTATTCTATAAAAACATCAAATTAATAGTAATTAACTACCTTTTATTTTGTTTATTAGACCGTCATTGGGCCAGGGTACCAGAGCTGGGAGTATCTTACATAAAAATATATTTGACAGTATCTAAGATAATAAAAGTATCTTAGATACTTTATCTTAGATACATTCTATTTTGTGTAAAATGTATCTTTTATTTAAATACTTTTTAAAAGTATCTGTATATTTTATCTTAAAAATATCTTATATCTTAAAAAAGAATATTTTATCTCATAAAGTATCTTTTATCTTAAAAAAAAGTATCTTTTGTCTTAAAAAGTATCTTTTATTAAAAAAAAAGTTTCTTATTTGCAAATATTTAAGGTATGTGCCAGTGAAATATTTTGAAATATCTGATATATTTTTTAATGTTTGAGCTTACAGTTAGTATAAATATTTAAAATTTACTCAAATATTTCTTAAAAGTACCTTACTATGATATTTTAAAGTATTTAAAATATTTAAATGTATCTAAAACATCTCAAAGTATCTAAGATATTAAAAAGTATCTTAAGTATTTATATTAGATACTTTTAGAAATATTTGAATCTTAAGATACTTAGAATAAAAAGTATCTAGATACTTAAGTATCTTTAACAAATTTATGTAAGTATCTTAGAAAAGTATCTAGACATTTATTAAAAGTATCTTTCCCAGCTCTGCTGGGTACCATACATTTTACTCATAATGAAATTATAAAATAAAAAATAAATATATCATCACGCCTTTTACCCATTATGGGTGTGGCACTCTGCTTACGCAGATATCGGTAATTGATATATATATTTGCGTATGAAATGCGGTTACCAGCCGTCAAGTCATAGCCCCTAAAGTTGTTAGTGGAGGGGAAACCATAGAGGTAAATTTAAATTGGCAACTATAGGCTGTGAGATTCGAACTGAGGATCTCACGATCCACAGTCCGATACGTTACCACGGAGCTATTTACCCCATTAAAATTATTATGAAATTATTATTTTTTATATAACTTTATATTTCGTAATACACATTTATAACTAGATAAAAATGCACACAGAAGAATTTTATTCTATTCTGATAAATGCTACAAAAGAGGTTTTCAAATAATTTTATGGAGACATGATCAAATAAAAAATTCACGAAATTAGTTTTTTGCAATTCTTGCTTATTTCTGAATGAATTTACGAATATTAGACACGGTAATACAATTCAAAATCAATGAAACAATAGTTATTAATTATCAGCTGTTTGTAAATATATCCACTATAATTAAAATTTGGAAAATATGTTGATGTATTTTATATTCGTCAAAAGTTTCGTATTATTTATACAAAAATTGAATAAATATAAAAGGTAATAATATATTTCCTTTCAAATAATTATATAAAATTCCTTAATATTTTAAAAATCTATTCAATTTTATGTTTTTTATTGAAATAGATGTAGTACTAGCGTCATAGTAATGTATGAATAAGATAAAATAACTTACACTCT
This sequence comes from Poecilus cupreus, assembly GCA_963942605.1. Lineage (NCBI taxonomy): Eukaryota > Metazoa > Arthropoda > Insecta > Coleoptera > Carabidae > Poecilus > Poecilus cupreus. The sequence continues at coordinate 2,327,377 of OZ012733.1, read as the reverse complement.
TCTGGTACCGGGAGATATTCAATAATTACTCCGTTTTCACTCATTTTGGAACTAACTTTCTTTCTTTCTTGTTCAATTTTTAACTTATAACATTCACCTTCACTTTCAAACTGACGCGAAATATCTTCAAACAATTCTTATAATCATAACAGTAGGTTAATGAATCATTTTTGTATTTGGGAATTCCATTCATAAAAGCGAAGAAATAGACATCTGTTGTTGAAGTGCAGTACTACTAGGTGTCGATAATACAGAGTACTGTTTACTGTTGAAGAGAAAATTTAAATATTTTCATCTCTCGCCGCATTTTATTGTTCAGTAAAAAACGATTTCTCTATTTCTTCATCAACGGTCTCAATTATTTAATGAGAAAGTTATTTTCAAATTTTGTATTTAGAATCTTTATGCTACTTATATTATGGTAGTAATTTATTGACCGAAAGTGATGGTTTGTTTGAAAGCCTGAGTTTTCGAACATATTTTAATAAATTGTGGAGGTATAAAAAAAAATTATTAATAAACATTTATACAATATATAAAGGTATGATTTAAATAAAAATTGTGTTTTATTTTCTATCGTTTAAAAATTAGTTAACTTAAAGGAATCTAGAATTAATTATCTGTAGTTTTATCTACTCCTTCATGATACGCACACAAGCACACACACACACATACCCACATACCGGCATAACGGATATAGAATTGAAATATAAAATATAAGGATTTCAGTGCTATTTTTTTAAATTGCTCTAAATTTTTACCTATTTACTTTACAGCAAAAGTGTAAATTCAAAAGTTGTTTGGAATTTGAAAATGAATTCAATAACATACATTTGCTTATCAAAATATTAGGATTTCACAATATATCAATTAAATTATAATCAATATTTATTTAGTTAGATTGTCACGGACAAGAAAAGTTAAAGAAAAACGAAAAATATTTGACATTTCATAACAGTTCTAACGTTTTTATTTATTCGCCATTCTATAATCACATGCTTCTATATAAATGTGAAGTATTTTTCATTTTTTTTAATTTTCCATGGCCGTATTACATTTTTTCTAGAACTTTTGATTTAAATTTGATTGATATATCGTGAAATATTAAAATTTAAGTAACCAAATGGGTCTTATTGAGATCTGACATATAGCGATTTGCCATTTAGCGGATTATTTTCGAACACAAAGTAGGGTGATGATTCCGTTAGAAATACATTATATCAAATGGGAATAACGATTTTTGAAATAAAAAATGACCGATATTGTAGTTAAACACCGCGTAAAAATCGAAAAATAAAGTGTATTGTGCAGTAAAAAGGTGTAATAATAAGTCCCATAAAAATCTGGACGTTACATTCCATTATTTTCCGAAGCTGGACAAACGTTTTATTTATAAAGTAAAGCAATTTGGAGTGCGAAAAAACCTTGGAAAAACTATCAAAAGTAAACATGAATGCGTTTACAATAAATTATATGCTCTGAATATTTTGTACTAGACGATTATGTACATCTAAGTAAAATTTTAGTTTATTTGCTTCGAAATCTTTTCACTTTGTATTTAACTAAGTTCATAAATTAAATCTGTATTCAAAGGTAAAGTTCCTTATAGTTGTTCATTTTTAGTAATTTGTTTATTTAGTTGATTTAGATCAATAAACGTACAACTAACCTATAACAGTACAACGTAGCAATGCAATTTTCGCATTTTTCACCCAAAACCAGCCATGCAGGAACAAACAACACTCATCATTGGTTCATCTCCTGCAATTTTCCTATTAATTTGATGGGTATCACGATCACCTCGTAAATTCGACGTTGACATAAATAAAGCTACTACACCCACAGCCACTGTGACTTTCATTTAATTTTTTCCCGAATTTAATCAATTGTCAAGTATACAAAATGCGTTCAGCTTCTTTAAAATTTAGTTTGCAGGATCTGTTGTAGCGCATTCGCAAATATTATTAATCGTGAGATTCATTTTTCATATTTTATACGCGAACAGTACTAATGTCACATTCGAATCTTCACCCTAATTGACGCCATCTTAGATAGGCTAAGCCAATTGCATGCATTTTAAAATTTGGAACAATTTTTGTATATAAATTTAAACATTTATTGTAAAATGAATAGGTAAAATTTTACAGAAATATCAAAAAAATTGCCCCAAAACCTGCTTATTTATTATCGAAAATTTTGATTCGCCATCTTCCTTATACAGTGTATCCCATTTTAATCTTAACAGACAATTATCTCGAGAAAGACATGTTCTAGGGAAAAGTTTTTCATATGAAACTTGTCTATTACAAAGAGGGGCCACGAATAATCCATTTCAGTTTCATCATGGATGGGAAATTAATATTCTTAAATGAAAACCCCCATTTTTATAGCACATTATTGTGGTCCGCTAACAACTACGTAACTTTTTTCTGATTCGTGATAGATGGCGCTGTAATCAATGAAAATAGGTTACAAGTAGTTTTTTCTTTTTAATAAAAACACGCACTTTTATTGCATATTATTGAATACCTATCTTTTGTCCGAAACTTTTTTAAATTACTATTGTAGATAGTGCTGAAATTGGCGAAATGGGATAAATTTCATTTTATTTCACAATATTTTAGTGAAATTAAAATTAATATCTTTTAGAAAAATTGTATCACGGCTTTTGAAAACTAAACAGAAACGAAAAATATTTGCCATTTCATAAAACAGATTTAGATTTATTTATTACAATGCTGTATTATGCATGCATTTACAAATTCTGTAAATTTGTATTTACACTTTTGCTGTGAAGAGATTAGATATCGAAAAATATACAGAAATATAAAAAAAAAACATTGAAATCCCTATACGCCATGTTTCAATTCTATAAATAATTAATTAATAATAATAAAAAGCAGTTAGTCAGCTAGCCATCTTCATAACAAAAGTAAAAGTGATAATAATAATAATTAATAATAATAATAATAATAGTGATTTAGTTGAAGAGTGACAATTATTTGCGAGATTACGTGTTAGGCGCAGGATATAATTTTGAATTTATAATGAAAATAAAAAACAAACTCTACAGTATGTTGGTAAAATCATATTTGAGACATTTTATTAAATAACTATTTGAGTAAAAAATCTGTTATGGGCACCACACTACTTTCTTATAAATATAAAACCAACTGAACACGTATGACTTGATCGTTGCGTATGATTTTATTTTGATAATTATTATAGATGATAAACCTGTTTAATTTTTTCATCGCGTAACTGTAATTTTATGTTAAAATCGGTATTAATTAATATCTAGTCTTTAAAATTTTCTAACTGATAATACAAATATTGCTTTTATAATATTTCAAACGACACATATTTTTGACACTTCACAATTATTTCCAAGATTATTTCACACGTTTGAAACATAGATGTTAAAATGTTTTAGTTTTTATTCCCAATGTAACTAAGATTATTAAAATATATTATTAAATATATAATTTAGTTACAAGCATGTTCAAGTTCAAGAAAGGCGCAAATAACATTTTATATTCCAAATATTTTTGCTAGCATCTTTCGTTTGAAACATTGTCACAGCTGATTCTATTTTTGATAAATGTTTAGTGTGTTCAGTAAACTTCCTCTTCCGGTTGTTCAATTTCATTCAAAATCAACTCAGCTCTAAATTTCGTTTACGTATCTTGTCTCATTCATGACATGTTGTGCACACGGATATCCTTCCATTCATCCATCCCCACAGACATAATTGAGAAAATAGTCTTATCGGATTCAGTGGATGTCAAAATATTTATTTCCGAAAAAATTTGGTTAACGATTTTTTTTTCATGATTCTAATAATTCCTTATACTTTGTATAAGAAAGTAAAAAGTAAACTCAATTAAATAGTTTGAACCAAGATAATTTAAACAAATTACTAAATTTAAAAAATCCTAATAAAATGTTATATTTATGCATATAAAATGCGGTTGCCTGCCATAAAATCACGGCCCCCACAGATGTTAATGGAGGGAAAATCAAAAGAAAAGATAAAATGGCAATTGTTAGCTGTGGGATTTGAACTGAGGAACTGTTGACCCAAATGTGAGCAGATGTATATATGACTGTTTATTTATTGATATTTTTAGTATTTTAATTGTTAGATTGTAAAAAATTCAAACAAAAATTGTATCCTATTTTTTTTTCTATAATTACAAGTAAAATTAATTAATCAACAATCGACTTTTTTCTAAGATAACTAAGAAAAACCTGACAGACCTTGAACTAAACTATCATTTCAATTATGGATTGCTACCAAAATCTAATCAGTTGATAATTTATATATTTATTTACCAAGTATGCAAATTGGTCGGAAAAAAAAATATCTTTAGAATGGAAATAATGGGTTCGTCTTTTTTTGTGAAACAGCATGAAAACAATGACAATCAGTTAAAATACAGTGTAAAAATTCCTTATATAATAAACGAAAATGATTTGTTTTAAATTTTGTATATGTCTTCTGATGTCACATGATATACGTAGTTGATTATTAGAACATAATTTAATATTTTGGGTCAACTAATTGAATAAAGTAACTGACATTTGGTGGTTATCCTGGAAACATTTTTATGTCAAGTAAATCAAAAAGATATTTGCTGAGCATGAATATAACTTTTATGTAAGAACAGATATTTAGAAAACTATAAAACATCAAGAGTCCAAAATATCATAGAACGAGCCGGGACCTTGAACCAGTTGAGTCAGCGAGTAACTGGCGCACTAGAAAAACATTGCTAAGTTAATTTGAAATGCGATGAAATCAGACGAAAACTTCATTATTTTTACTGTAGTAAACTTCCATGGGTACACATCTTTTTAAGTAAAATATTTATATTATGTGGTATGCTTTATAAATAAGAAGATTGTATATTTATTTTATATTCGCATAGTATAATGCCAAACCAAAACAATAAAATATATCAATAAGGAAATAATGTCCGCATTGATTAATTTAAAACTAAAATAAAATACCTACAGCAATGTTAACCAAAAATGTGATTTACTTTTTATCTTTATATGCAGCTCCTTCTTCCACCACTGGTCGTACTGTTACATTCCAATGCAATAAATGTATGTATATATCTGTCAGTGAAATGAACATGTTTTTCAGTTATTGAAACAAATATCTAAAATTCGTACACTCATTTCTACTCCAGTCATAACTCATAATGCAACCAACATAATGTTGTCCCTATTACTTTACTCTTAGTGCTGTCATCTGTTTCTTTCAATGGTTCATGCGAATACCTTTACTGTGGTCCAAAGTCTAAGGCCCGAAATTAGAAACGAAAGTTAAATTTTAATAGCGTATTACATAAATTTAATAACCTACTATTTATAACAAGTATACGTAAATGTAGTATCCTACTAAATCAACTTTTTAAATTATGATGATAGATTTGGTGCTTTTAAATTTAGTTAATTGAGTATTTATGTAATTATAATTAACATATCAAGGGCGTTATAAGTACAAGAATATGTGAGGTCAACCGTGTGCTGTCGAGGTGTATACTTTGACCGAAGGCATTATTGTTCGTTTAACGCCCGTGGTGCGTTCAACGTTTAATATCCGACTGATATATTATTTAAAAAAAGATTTTTATCGTATCATTGTATTTTGTTAAGGGCCGATATTTCCGTCTACGAATAAACTTCCGAATAAGGTATTCGTTGAATAAATAAAAAAAATACGCATCAAAAAATGACAGCTAGAGCAAGAAGTATTATTTGAGCTATGATTTCGATGTGACATTTTTCATTTATTCGACGAATAATTTATTCGGTACTTTATTTGTAGATGGAAATATCGGCCCTAAAGAAATTAAACTATTTGTTTGCAAACACTGTAACTAAGTAACGCTATATTCTTATTTGTTTACAATTTCTATCTGCCAATATAAGTCAGCGTTTGTGTATTCTGTGTCCAATAGCAACAACGTCAAATTTAAAACGCTCGAGAGCGTTATATGGAATATAACTGCTCAGTTAGCTGAATAGTTATGATAACAATAACGTAACGGTCGGCCATTAACTATATTTGAACGCTATTTTATATTATTGTTCTATAAATAATTTATGGTAAGTATTAAATGAAGATAATTATTGTTAAATATTGAATATATCAATTGATTCGATTGATAGCGTTTCATCAATTGATAGTGTTTCATCTGTTCTTTTATCTTTTCATACTATACCTCCTCCAGTATTAAACAATTCCATTTAAATATATAATGAATATAACTTAGATTTTATGTTCCCAATGTTATATAATATGCAGTTACCTTCTCGTGCATTAATTTAAAATGAAGTGCAGTTTTTTGTCCTAACTAAATATCGAAATAAAATAGACAATCTGCTCGTGTTTTTTTCTTAGCCTGTGTATTCACTGCCTCTGTTTCTGTTTTCAATTATGTCTCTGAATTGAGACATAATTTCTAAAAAATATTTTTTTTTGTTTTTAATGTAATTTATACCTCGTTCTATTTTCTTTATTATTACGAAATTATATTTGATAAGTATAATTCTGGTACCAGTAGCTGATACCTGACAACAAATTTTAGAATTCATGCAATCATTGAGCACTCAATTTAATAAAAAATTGCATTATTTTATTTCAAACTGTTCCAATTACTTGATTTCATTATATTTTATTTAAGTTTTAATTAATAAGTAATACATTTTATTTGAAATCGGCACTAAAGTGCTCAAAAATCGTCACTAAAGTAATTCATTATACGACGATTTTGAGCAACCCAGTGTTGGCAACCGTTAAATAATTATTGTACAATTAGGATAATTTTGGCAGATATATTGACGTACTATAATAAAATAACTAATTAATTCCGATGACGAAATTGAGGACAAAATACATAATTTTGAGTGTTATTTACGATAACTTCACTTCTCGAGGTTGGCAACACTGACTGTCAGTTTCAATTGACAACTGACTGATGTATAAATTTAATCTATATTGTAATTTTTTTACAGTTTTTTAGAATTTTAGATTTTAAATAAAACTTAATATGTACCCCGGCACTGAAGTTCCTTTTTATCAGTCACATGGTCTATTTTCCTCTGCCCTACGGGACTCGGCAACTAAATTCCATATTCTTGATAAAAAATTGAACTTCAGTGCCTTGATACATAAATAACTATTATTGCCGCTATTTACAAGAAAAAGAGGCATTCTAATTTACCAACTTTTTTATTTATTTAATATTATTTAGTAACATTTCTAGGGAGATTCGATTAACTAATAAATAGGTAATCAAATAAAGTTTTCGTTTATAATACACACACAAATATTAAGTAGCATATTAACTAACCGGCTATATAACTAGCGTTTATAATAGCGGATCTTAGAGTGCTCATTTCGTGTCATTAAAATAATTATAATTCATTAATGAAAATAAAATTACGTCAACGGAACCGAAGAATTTCGGAATTAAGCTCCACGATAGGAAAAACATGAACAAATAAATAACTAAAATAAATTGATATTTGTTATTTAATACTGCAATTTAATGAAAATTTTTATGTTAAAAGAAGAAGAAGAAACGAAACTCAATTACTATGTCACTATTCGTTCGTTAGATAAATATATTTAAGTATTCGTAAATCATTAAGTTTTATTCAAATAACTATTCCTGCTGGAAGTAAATGACAATTTAACGATTTTTTAATTGTTATGCACTCGTATTTGCGAATGCAAATTCGAATTGTACATCCACATAATACGTAACACATAGTTGCACACTTATCTATATCTCACTATGCCAAGGTTACTACATACATCGTTTTAAACTTAATTCTTAATGTTAAGGTCTGTTTCGATAAATCTGAACATTACCTACAACATATGTTCTGCGTCATTGAGAAAAGATTATTTCTGATAACAAGAGGCATGATTTGTAAACACTACAAAATTGTAATACCTATATACTTTATATATGCAGTGAAAATAGCTCAATATATACAGTAATATTGCTGAAATATGCTTAGCAGCAAAAATAAAATAAAAATAAATAGGGGCTGAAGTGTATGGAATAATCACCTGAGGGATTAAAGGCACTTCAGTCCTGTGGTATATACACTATTTTTTGCACTTCCAACCCTCGTTTCAGCAATAATTTATAAATAATGGTTAATTTTAAAGGAATTATAATACATATTCGTAGACTTTGATAACAACGATAGCATTATTGAAATTTTGTAGATAGCCTAGACACCATAAACAAAGTAAAAATATGTGTTTATTTTGAGTGACGTTTCATTATGGATAATTTGATACTGCCGATAAAATCAAGAAAAATATTTCAAATCAATTCGAAGATTTCAGCAAGTTGTGTGACAATAAAGAAGTCAAAAATACACGAAAACTGTGCGTGGCTGCTAGTATATTTTATGAACGGTTAAAAATTGTGCAAACTATCATTTGGGCGATATTCGATGTTGAAGGGAATGTTGTGGGTTAGAAATAATACTGATATAAGCAATTTCCCGAAATTGTTGTTACTAACCTAAAAAGTCACAATTACAGCAAAACAAGTTGATCAATTCTTAAAATATGCACTAGACTAGGTATTTTTAATGGGCAAAGTACCTAATTAATTTTAGCAAAAACGTTTAAATATGCTCTGTAGATACAACTGTATAAAACTATTAATAATAACTGTAATTTATCCAAGACGTCTCAATAAATGCTCTATAACTATGGCGATTTTAAACAAGGAAAGTAACAAATTACCCACTAGTGGGTATAATTTTGAGAAAAGTCACTAGTGAGTAATTTTTTATTTATAACAATAATAATAACACACAACACCTTGGAACTAATTCGAGTGACATTAAAATTTTAAAAATTTAAAGTTTATGTCACTGTCAAATAATATTTCTTTTATATTTTTTGTATTATTAAGAGATGTTGGATAAAACGTTATACTTCACACGTGGGCAAAGTGGAATTACCCACTCGTTAAAATTATCAATAAAAATATAATACTAAACAATAAGCAAGTGTCTAAGAAAACGAAAATGACATTATACAATACGATCTACAAACCGACACTTAAATATGGTAGCGAGACATGGACAATGAATCAAAGAATGAAAAGTAAAGTACAGGCAGCAGTAATGAGGTACCTAAGGAAAGTAGATGGAGTAACAAGACTAGATAGAATCAGAAACGAACACATAAGAACAAGGCTACAAATAGAAAACATACAAAGCACTATAGAGAGAAAACAATTGGCTTGGTACGGACACCTTATAAGAATGCCGGATGAACGGCAGACAAAAACAGTATGGAAGGCAAGAATAACCGAAAAGAAAAAAAGAGGAAGACCAAAAAAATCATGGGAAAATAACGTAGAGGAAATATTAAAGAAGAACAACATCGATCTACAACAAGCAAAGAAAACGGCGAAGATAAGAACAGAATGGAAGAAACTAATCGACGGAATAAAATAAGGATAATCTCGACACCCGAAAGGGTAAAAAAGAGATTCAAAATGATTATATATATAAAATTATCACACTCAGTCTTTGGTTTCGTGTACTAAATTTTCTCTCGTGGGTAATTCCTTACTTTGTTCACTTGTAAAGTAAATAACTATTATATAAAATAATTTTAATAAATATTTCACTTATTGCTGTGGTTACTTATTTACTTGTCAATTTAATCCCTTGGGATTAAATTTCGAAATATAATCCCTCCGAGATTAAAACGGACACTTCACGAGAAGGACGAATAAATTAGGGCATTTAAACCCGGAAGTGCAAAAAAGGTTTTTTCATTTCTATGTATAACACGTTACAATAATCTCTCTTAAATTAAATGTTTTCGAACCTATCTTGACGATATTATCCCTTTAGGGTACTAAATTCATATTTTAAGTTTATAGCTGTCTAACTCCGAGAAACTTTGTAATACAGTGTTCATCAACTCTCAGTTCATGGATCGGTGTGCGTCAGCGAACAAGTTATTATTTTAAACTTGGGCAAAAATTTTATTCGCCTATAATGTTCAAAAGAAAGGAAAACGCTGCTGTAACTTAAATTTGTACGTTTATAATTTTGTAGTCAAAAATAGCGAAGTACAGTTGAAAGAACAATGGACGGATGAACACGGTACATTGGTTTACAAAATTGTCTACAAAAAATTATATAAATAAACGAGGCGCAAGACGCAAGACGCAATAAGACAATGAATGCCAGTTACATCTTATGAAAACTAATATTCGTTTGTTATATCAGTGCAACAAGTGCTAATAATTTGAGGATAATGATATTACGATTGACAATTGCATTTCTAGCAAGGCAAGAAACCGGATTAAAAAACCGGTTAACTAAAATTTTAGGGCAAAAAATGAGTTGTTTAACCAAAATGAAACCAGCATTTATTTATTTATTTATTATCAAATCAATCCAACAGGAAACAAAGTCCCAATTACAGGATGATTATACATAAATACAAAATAAAAAAGTCTTGCAAAAAAAAATTAACAGTAAATAATAAATTGAATTATATCATACCCACTTATATAAAAACAAAATTCAACAAAAAGAAAAATATTCTAATTAACAAACAAAGAGAACTTGCTACAATTTTGAAAAATACAAGGTTACATTGCATCTGAAGAAATGTAAAGAGTCTGCAAATACATCAATATCGGAATATTATAAAAATACTACATAAATGTCTGATTGTTGATTTCATTTCATAATTAGTCCGCGCTTTACTGCAATTGAATGTAAATTTTATGCCTGGAGCTAATACGAGGAACACTGAATGGTAATTGTCTTAAAATACAAGAATCATTTATAATATTATTTAACAATTTATATAGAAATAGACACGATTGAATTTTCCTACGACTACTCAGAGAGAACATATTAGTTTCCAGTAATAAATAATCATAGCTAATATCAAAACTAGGATACTGATTATATTTTTTTGAAATAGCAGTATTTAATAAATCTTTTCTGAACAGATTCCAGTTGATAACTATATTTGTCATAAATTGGATTCCAAATCATAAGACATATATTTCTAAAAAGACAGTAACCATTAACCAAAAAATGAAATAACCGGTTATTGAAACCGGTTAATTTAGTTCATTTTTGGCTATAAAACCCTGTCCTGTGAGGTTGAACGCATGCCGCAGATGAGTCTTATGCCCTCTACTAGTTACTAAGCGTACATTTATGTAGCACACTCAGCAAACTCCAGTCCATACTTGTTTATGCCAATTTCCCTATTTGTTTTTTTAACCTTTTTAATGAACCGGTTTACTTAACCGTTTAAAAACCGGTTTATGATCGATAACCGAGAAGAAAATTTCGTACCCAATTTCAGTTAGCATTTAACCCAAATTTTTTTCGGTTTCTTGCCCTGAATTCTGTTGGACAAATGTTAGTGTAGGCACCTCACGACTTTCTTATACTCATAAATCTAAATTTGATTGTTTAGTATTTACGCTTGATAAATGTTAGATACATAATTAAAATTAGATTGAGGTGTATAGCAATCACTCAAAAGTTAATTTTGATATATAATATGTAAGCTTCTTGACAGGGACTTATATTAAAATAAAAACAATTTCTGGATTGCAGTTAGCTTTTATTATGATATTTAAATTCAAATTTATTTTCACGCATTATTCAAAGAACTAAATACAATTCAATGAAATAAAAAAAAATGATTGTTTAAAATTTTAGTTTAGTGTGACTTATCATATGATAGAATTAGATTGAATTCAAAAAACGATCTTTAAATATAATTGACGATCACCCATAATTAATTTAGCATTAATTATTAAAATTAAATTAATATTTAAGTTTATGTTTCCTTCCTGAGACCAATTTTTGGTATCAAACTCTTTAGGATTATTAAATATTTATTAAATGGCATTTTGCAAATATATGTTATTAATTAATTATTATTTTCTCATTAGAAGAAGTTACTAAAAAATGCAAATAATATGTTTTATTCTAAATATTATTATTACTGACATCTTTTACTCGTATATGAAACTCTTTATTTTAGGAGTTGATACCACATTCTAAATAAATTGAAAATCTTCCATTTTGGGTTCTGCAAATATAACTTTGTTCTTGTCATAAAATCTATAATTATGAAGTGTCATTACTTTATCATTTCTCGTTCATAAGTTATTGAACATACGGACACACATTCATCCATCCATCCATCACACAGATGCCATTGTGAAAATAATCAAAATGGATTTGGGTACTTCATGTATTTCCACAAAAATCTTTCCATCGATTTTTTTCATGATTACCTATTGTACTTTCTCATACTCCATATAATAAGTAAAATATATCGTGATCTATATTCAAGAATGTAAATAATAGTTATTTACTTTACAAGTGGGCAAAGTAAGGAATTACCCACGAGAGAAATTTTAGCACACGAAGCCGGAGGCTGAGTGTGATCATTTTATCGAGTGGGTAATTCCACTTTGCCCACGTGTGAAGTATAACGTTTTATCCAACAACTCTTAATAAATGAAAAATTTATTAAAGAAATATTTTTTGACACTGACATAAGCTTTAAATTTTTGAAATTAAAATGTCAATCGAAGTGGTTGCCAAGGTGTTGTGTGTTATTATTGTTATAAATAAAAAAATACTCACTAGTGGATTTTCTCAAAATTGTACCTACTAGTGGATAATCTGTTACTTTCCTTGTTTAAAATCGCCATAGTTATAGAGCATTTATTGAGAGATGTTGGATAAAATAATTTTTTCTACGACCACTTAGAAATCTGCTCATTGTATGTTTGTTGTTGCTAGGGATATGAGGTACATTGCAAGCATCGTGCGAAATGAATTTGTTTTATGAGTATTTCAATACAGGTCAGTTCATTTAAGGACAAGTGCCATTGCTAGGATACTTATTTAGAATTGTCAAATATTGGAATGGTGAAAGCGGGACAAATTTATTATTAAAATTAAATTGGTTTGGAAATAACATCGTGGTCGTAGAAAAAGTATAGTGTACATCTCGCATGGAGTGTCCATTTTGTACTCGTATGATTTGCAGGCTCATGCTACAAACTTTCACACTCGTAGGAAATGCGTACCATTCCATGCTCGTTGTACAATATACTATTAACTGTACAATACAATTATAGGAGTACTTATATAATGGTTACGGTAAGGATATTTTTGCGAGTTAAATTAATAGTAAAGTAGTATGCACTTTTTTGTACCTCATCTGTAATTAATAAAACAGCATATTTTTTTATTAAATAGCGTCACACCGAATATTGTTACGCAGTATTTGGCCTTCGAAATATAATTTGCTTCTAATATTGTTAGACAAAAAAAAGAATACGTAATTTAAATCTAAAAATAAATATTAACTTTCGGATGTAATGTACCAGTCCACAATCTTGTCTAATATAATATGGGTTAAAGTGTGTTTGATTTGCGTAGACCAAATTAAATATATAAATTTAATATTCTATTCTTGTACCGAAAGTGCATCATGATCCTTGAATGCACGTGCAGTAGTTTTAATACGTTCTGTGCATTTCAATGCATTTTATTTGCAGATATTTATATAATAATTTGTTGATCTTCGCGTTAGATATATATTAATACATTTCACGCTAAATGTAATTCTCGTAATTCCAGTATTCTCATTACATAATAGTTAGTAGAAAAAAGTTGAATGAAGTATCGATGAAATAGTTGACTAATGGTCGTACACAATTTGAAATTTCGTCATATTTCATAGCGATTCAATTTGATTTCAAAACTGTAGAATAGGCGCTAAGACAGATAAAAATAATGGATGCTACTCACAGGTCTACACTGAGGGCTACTAACTAGGGCATTTTAAAATTTTGCACTCTTACTTTGCAAAAGTTGTTGATTACCTTGGAGATCAACAATTTTTTCATAGCAACACTGTTAAATTTTAAAATGCCTTAGTTAGTAACCCTTAGTATAGAGGTGTGAATAGCACCCATTTTGTTTAATTTATTAAAGTTGAAGAAATTTTCAAATCTCATAATAAACCAATACAAAGATTTGCAATTTTTTTTTACCAAAATTCAACGTTTAGCATGTACGTCATTCTTTACAAGGAAAACCATTTTAATTAAAAAAATTAAAGAATTTAAACAAAAAATATTTTATTTATGTAAGATTGAATTCTGTTGAATATTTAATCATGTATAGCTGAACTTTAATTTGAATATTTTTTTAGTTTCGAAACTTTTAATTTTTTTTAAATATCTATAGTAAAGGAAAATATTCTCTTTGCGTGACTAAATTTTAAACTAATTTAAATTATACATTTCTTAACAGAAAATAAAAATTAAATTCCTTAAATTTTAAATTTTTTGAAAAATTTTATAATATTACAGCGTCTTTGCCTGAATTATGCCTATATTTTTTAAATAAACAAATCAATTCTGAAAAAAAAAAACTCTTGTTTCCATGAAACCGCTACGAAATTATGTACAAAACCTATAAGTTTCGTTATATTTTCTTTCATACAAGTTGTAAGTAAGTTGTAAAGGAGTAAAATGTTTTTATACCGTATGATTTTCCTTAATTATATTTCAGAAACATTAAAGCGTCTTGTATAGGTATTCCTTTTCAGATTATTCACTAACAAATAATGTTAAAACGTCTATTAAGGTCACTTTAATTAAATGGTGTGTTCATCAAAAGGAAATTATTCTCATTTTTCTGTTTCTAAAAACTTTATTATATTTCATCACATTTGGATGTATCCAATATTAATTAAAATTTAAATTAGTTTTGTACGAATTCCAAAGTGACTTTACAATCATAAGCAATCATTTGATTTGAAATATAAAGCGTGCTACTCATGATCAGATTTACATTTAGTTATCAGATCAAATCCAAAAACAAAGACCTGTTCATACCTAGTGATTGGCTTTTGACGACATATTTGACGCAATACCTATCCGAAGATTATATAATATCACAGCAGATTTTGACTATTTACTCAATAGTCATGACAAATCGCACGTAAATTAATTCACTTGAATCATACACAGGATAGGAGTTTTACAACTTACTCAATATATATTTGTTATAGTAGAAGAATTTTTTTTTATGTTGCACATGTTTTGTAGATCGAGAATAAAAGTTATATAATGGTATATCCAATTTCATAAGCTATATATGTTTTAGAGTGAATCATTTGCAATGGTAAACATTAGCGGTGATTTTCTCAAATTTGCTTGGTTTTTAAGTACTAAAAATATATTTTTTCAATAAAACAGTGATCTATATCTATTAAGTGAGTACATTTTAAAGTAATCTTAATGGCATACTTCTCAATATAAATTAAACTATGTGAAAAACGTAGTTATCGTTAAACAGAACAAAATTTAAATTAGCTAATAATTTACTCAGGCGTGTACATCTTTCTTTAAATATATGTAATTTTTAGTATTAAACTAATTTAATTAAACAAAAAGCATCATAAAGAATAGAATTATGAAAAATGTGTGGTAATATTAATTATTATATTTATAAGTTTCGAACATGCTTATAATGATATTTTTACATAATTTTCAACAATAAGTATCATATGTTTCATTTTGAGTATTAAACTTAATGCTTCAAATAATTGTGCATTGAATAATAGTTATGTGCTTTAGCAGGTACATCTAAAATGTATAAAAAAAATTTTAGGCTGAAAAAGAACATTGACCATTTTTCCAGACTGCAGTCAAAGTTGTATTATATGCTTTAGTCTAGTTATGAGTTAATGAAAAAGGGATTTATTACAATTTATTACAAAAATTGAATTTTTTGACTTGTGTTCGCCGTTCCTATGTTTCATAGTCCTCTAAATGAACAAGGAAAGAAAGAGTAGTGAAACTATATAAAATTCAATTCAAGAACAATAAACTTTATTTACATTAAACATAGGAACAGCTACCAAAAACAGTTTTAAAAGAAATGTATTAGCAATAACTGTATTTGGAATATAAAACATTTTTTTACAATTTGCATTATAATATATAATTTAGTTTATTTGAAATCGGTGCTAAAATGCTCAAAAATCGTCATTAAAAGCTAAAAAATCGTCACTAAAGTAACCCATTATACGACGATTTTGAGCAACGCAGTTTTGGCAACCGTAAAATAATTGTTGTACAAATAGGATAATTTTGACAGATATATGACGTATTGTAGTAAATTTATACGTAAAATGAAACAATATGTGCAAGAAGAATTAACTAATTAATTCATATGTAAAATTTGAGGAAAAAACACATAATTTTGAGTGTTATTTACGATAAATTCAATGTTCGAGGTTGGCAACACTGAGTGTCAGTTCCAAATGACAACTGACAGATGTATAAACTTAACCTGTATAATAATTTTTACAGTTTTTTCGAATTTTAGATTTTTAATAATATTTAGTATGTACCGCGGAACTGAAGTTTCTTTTTATCACTCACATGGTTTATTTTCCTCGGCCCTACGGGCCTCTGCAAATAATTCCACATTCGTGATAAAAAGTTAAACTTCAGTGCCTTGATACATAAATAACTAATAATACTAATAGCTGTGGGAACAAACAAATAATTGAAACATTTGTTAGAATCATAAGAAAAATTTAACAAAAGCCGGATCAAGGTAACAGGTTGCTAAAATTTAGAAATATGAAAAAATCTAAAATATTGTCAGTAATAATATAACAAGAGGGTGAGAATAAATTGAAAATAATTTGACAGATCTTTCAAAAACTTGTTGCCAGGCAATAGCCACGAAAGCCCGTAGGGCTTGAGTGGCTATTGCCAAATGGCGACAAGTTTGAGAAAGATACTGGAAAATTATTTTCTAATTTATCGAACTCTCGAGTTATATTTAATTAGATTATTTTTTGATTTCATCATCAGGCACAGCACTAAATCTTTCTTTTTGCTCTTTTTTACTTGTGTCGATGATAACTATCTGACATTTGACATCTGTCAACAAAAACAAAAAAGCTACAGAGAAAATTGCCGGGAATAATCACAAGAGCATTATACTCAGTATAATAATGACAGGATTGGTTAAAACGCAGACACGTGACATACAATAAAGCATTTCATTGGTTTTAAGAAACGTCAAAAAATAATCAGTGGAACAAAGAGGTAAAAGAGGTTTTTGACGGAACAAGAAATTACGTTGATCTTGTATTAAAATTTAAATAAATTATTGTAAAGTGCTCTAAAGCAAAAGAAATTAAAATTTGAATAAAATAATTAATTCAGGGTTTGAAATTAATCTCATATACATGTCAAACAAGTATACATCTTAATTATTAAATGAAAGGATGCTATGATCGACTGATGCGAAAACGACCTTAATTTAGCCCTGAAGATGACAAAAGTTGCTATCGAAACGTTGACATAGTTTTAATAAATATTTGACCGGTAGTTCGTTGTTTTGATTTTTTTCCTATTAATTATTATTAAACAATAATATTTAAATCTATATGTACATACAAGAAATTCTTGTGACAACACCGGAATTTTTCTATGGCAAATAAATATCAGGTGTACCTATATATTTTATGGCTAATAATTTATGATACATAAATAAGTTGAAAATGAAACATAAGAAAACGATATACAAGCATATCGGAAAAACAGCACAATATAAATTTTCTATATATTAGACATTGGAATTCCGAACATGATATCGTTTGTTTAATGGACAATATTAAGTGTAAAGAATCACGCAAATTCACTTTAAAATTATTTTTCACGCCATTTATACCTATTAATTAATAAGTAATTGACAGTTGTATATTTATATAATTAATTATAAAGATAATAAACAAATTAAATTTAATTGTGTTATGTTATAGTATTACTATTTTATGATTAATAACTGAATTAACAATAATCTTTTAATTTAAAATACTACATAAAAGATTATAATTCAGTACTCATTTTCTCCAACTTGTCATTTCAATTTTGCTTAGTAATAAGTACAGAAATTTGAATAGATTTAAATATAATAAATAAAATTAAAAGAAAATAATAAACTTACTTGCTGGTGTTACATCGTAATATTCAACGGAATGTTTCAATGTTTGAGAAGCCATTGTGACAAGAACTGAATTCTTATTAGAAAATAAAAACTGAGCGCTGTGATCCGAACTGTTAAAACGGCGTGTGAAGACTAACGTCAGTTCAAATTTTCATGCATTATTTATAATCAATTACATAAACATATATACACAGTGTCGTTCCATTTACGTTCATTTTAAATTGGTACCGTTGTTTTTGGAGTCATCTGTTGACCGGAGGATAAACTACTATATAATTGAAGAAATAAAAAATTATAAAACCTGTTTTATAAATTGTTACATGGCTGCAACTTGAGTTACAACAAAATATCACTAGTTGCCAACCATCTAGGGTGAAATT
The DNA here is from genome assembly GCA_963942605.1 of Poecilus cupreus. NCBI lineage: Eukaryota > Metazoa > Arthropoda > Insecta > Coleoptera > Carabidae > Poecilus > Poecilus cupreus. The sequence continues at coordinate 2,308,892 of OZ012733.1, read as the reverse complement.
AACTGTTCTACTATTTTATTACCTTTATGTATGTATTAAAACTCCAAAAATATAATTAGATCAGAACAGAACAAATTGTTTGTATAAAAATTAGTTATAGGGTGGTATAGTGGTAACATGATACGCAGAGATTATAACGTTCTCTTCTGAGATACATTTATGATGTACTATACTATAATGTTTAACGACCTTATCTATAATTGCAGAAATATAAAAACTAATTATATTCACATTTTAACGGGGAATGAACTAACTGTATATCGTTTGCAAAATATTCAGTTTTTCATTTAACAACAATATGAAATAATTCATTCGTTTTCTTCATTACGCTCTTGTTATAATCAGATATAAATTGAATTATCATAATTTTCCCTTTTTCATTAATAATATAAGAAAAGAATGAGAATAAATTGAAATAATAAAGGTGCTATTGCTAAATGGCAACAAGTAGATATAGAAAGAAACTGGAGAATGTATTTTAATATACCGAACTCCCGAATTATACTTTATTATTTTATTCTTATTATTATTTTTGAAATTTCTTATTTCTTTAGTTTATTGCGTGATCAGGAACAGACCATTTTCGCTCAATTTATTTATTTGTTGTTAACTGTTAAATATTTGCCTAGAAAAATTGATTATTCACTATAATAATGACAGGATTAGTTAAAACCAGAATAAGTGACAAACAACTAGTTTTTCATTAAGACAAGAAATCTTGTCTTGATGATCAGTTCTTGTCTTGCTCATATCTTGTCAACGTATTTTTTATCTTGTTTCAAGAATTCTTGATATTTCTTGATTCTTGACATTTTTGGGAAATCACCTCTCTCTATTGTTTTGTTCGATTTATTTTATTGTATCTTTAATAACATAGAAGTTAATCGTGGGAGGTCGTTTAGGTGTTACACCCTACATATATATATATATATATATATATATATATATATATATATATATATATATATATATATATACAGGGTGTTCATTTTAAGTGGTACACTATTGCTATTTCGAGAACTATAAAAAAACTTAATTCGTTATTTGGGAATGAAGCACCATCCAAAACTATGGTTTACAAATGGTTCGCAGAATTCAAGCGTGGAAGACCAACGTTTGATGACGATCTTCGCGAAGGTCGTCCATGCACCTCTGTTGTCGCGAAAAATATTGATGCTGTGCGTGAAATGATTTTGTCAGATCGGCATGTAACCTATAGTGAGATAGAGGCATCCTTAGGAATTGCAGCGAAACAAATACATACGATTTTGCACGATCATTTGCATGTCAGGAAGCTTTGCAGTCGTTGGATCCCACACAATTTGAAAGAAGAACAAAAACAGGCACGTGTCAAGTGGTGCAAGGAAATGCTAAAGAAATTCGAAGGGAGTCGTTCAAATTCAGTATATTACATCGTAACAGGCGACGAATCTTGGATTTATTCATATGAGCCTGAAACTAAACAGCAATCGACTGTATGGGTGTTCCAAAATGAACCTAAACCCACAAAAGTGGTGCGTTCACGAAGCGTTTCGAAAAGAATGATTGCTTGTTTCTTCGGAAAAACCGGTCATGTTGCAACTGTTGCATTAGAGGATCGAAGGACAGTTAATGCTGACTGGTATACTTCAATTTGTTTGCCGGAAGTTATCGCTGAAATCAGAAGGAACAACATAAACCGGCGAATCATTGTTCATCATGACAATGCAAGCGCTCACACAGCAGGGCGAACTGTAGAGTTTTTGACCAGTAACAACATCCAATTAATGACTCATTGCCCATATTCGCCTGATTTATCGCCCAATGACTTCTTCCTATTTCGACATATCAAAAATAAAATGCGTGGCGAGCGTTTTTCATCGCCTGAAGAGGCCGTTGAAGCATTTAAATCACTTATTTTGAAGGTACCTCGCTCAGAGTGGCAAAATTGTTTTGAAGATTGGTTTCGTCGGATGTAAAAGTGTATAGATTTTAAAGGAGAATATTTTGAGAAGCAATAAAGCGATTTACATAACGTAATTTGTGTTTTGTTTTACATTTTCCGCGAACTTTGGCAGTGCCCCTCGTATAACTTAATATATTTATATTTAATGTTAAACAATTATATAAAAAAATAAAATAATAATACTTTTCAAGTCTTACAATGTTATTCTTATTAGAATTTCAATGTTGCCAATCGTTGAAACCCTTAATAACAGATTAGAACTGTTTAGTAACTGAAGAACTTGACTAAAATTATTTTTTAGATCCTCTTTTACGTTGCGGGGGTTGAAATGGGTTGGAGTTTTGAAAATAATTGATTCATTTTGGTATTAATAAGCAATCAGTTTTTCTATTTAATTAGTGGAAACAAAATTTACTTCTTAAAACTTTCTTCGAATGGAGGTTAATTCCTAATACTATTAAAATTCTGACATCTATTACATGAATTTTCGCTAATTGTTAAATAAATAAGCTTACAGCATTTCCGAATCTATCAGAAAATACCCAAAGTATAAGGGGAATATTATAGTTTTACAAATTGTTTTTATCAACTTTTACGATACTACACTTCTGACATTCGATAATTCAAATTGCTTTATATTAAGGAGAATTTTATATAACCAGGAAAATACAGGGTGTTTCAGGACTAGTGTAACAAACTTTAACAGCTTATCCTTGAGGTCATTTTGAGCCAAAAATGTCATATGAACATATGTCCTATTCCTTCTAGTTACCAAAATACAAGAGGTTGAAGTTCTACAAATAACACGAAAGTTTCTAATTTTTTTAATCAAGGTACTTGAAAACTAGAGTTTTATTGAAAAGTCATACCTTATTTGTCTTAAGGTCGATATTTCCATCTGCGAATAAAGTTCCGAAAAAATTATTCGCCGGATAACTGAAAAATGTCGCATCGAAATCATAGCTCAAATGATACTTATTGTTCTAGCTGTCATTTTTTGATGCGTATTTTTTATTTATTCGTCGAATAACTTATTCGGAAGTTTATTCGTAGATGGAAATATCGGCCCTTAATTAATTTTATTTATTAATATTAAATAATACAATTTAGAGAACAAAACACACAATGACACAATTAAATAGACAAATAAATAAATTCTAAACACAGAACATAACAACATGGGAAGGTTGGCGTCTGTTTGGGTATCTGTCTCGGTACTTTCTAGACGCGTAACGGGTATGACCATTACATAATCCATAAATAAAAATCATATCTGCATATTCAGCAGTACTATGTCCATCATGAAACAAAAATTCAATCAATAAAACTCTTGTTTTTCGAAAGTACCTTGAATACAAAAATTAGAAAATTTCTTGTTATTTATGAACTTCAACCTTTTGTATTTTGGTAACTAGAAGGAATAAGACCTATATTCATATGGCATTTTTGGCTCAAAATGACCTCAAGAATAAGCTGTTAAAGTTTGTTACACTAGTCCTGAAACACCCTGTATATGAACTTTCCTTAATCAACTTTTTTTAAACAACGTAGAATACGAATAACAGAGATCTTTACAGAAGTAAACATAAAAACTCCATAAGTCTCCACGTTAAAATTTTGTTTGGTTGTCCAGGAAGAGGTTCGCGCGCTGAGTTTGTGACCTTGATGCAAGTACTCTTTTAAAAAAACTTAAAGTAAACTTGATCTATCTTACAGCTATAACCCCTTTTATTTGCACTATTTTGTTATGCTATTTATAGCCTAGCACAGGGGTGGGCAACCTTTTAAATAACAGGAACCAGAATAAGATTTATGTTTCGTACGCAGGCCGTAGTAGTTAATTGACATATTTTTGTTACTTATAATTTTTATCTGAAAATATAAAAATCTAATGTGGCCAGCACATAACCTCCCGCCAAATACTACTCTTAAACGGTACAAAATAGTATTTGATGATACAGAAACATACCTTCTTATTTGTTTATTTTCTATTTATATTTGAAAATTTTAATTTTCTTTCGTATATTTATTTAATTTTTTGACATATATTTCACTAAGAAAACAGCTTCACAATCACAATGACATGTGTCACATTTCGTAAAAAATTGAAAATTTTCCATGGTGTACTAGGAATGCAAGATTTATGAAATCTAATTTCTTTATATTTTATTATCTCTAAATCTAATGAAAATTATTAAAATTAGTGTAATCAAAACAAATGTAGAATTAAATATTCTTCAACTTTCAAAATAACATAAATTGTTGAAAAAGGAAATTTAACCGTGTTTTTCACGAAAAACTGTTAAGGGCTTCAAGCAAACTGCTACTTCCGGTCGACCAATTTTATCCAAAATCTAATCAGCTCTTCATTTAAATATAAAAATTGTATTTTTTGGTATTATAGTATTTGAGTTATGCGAGACGAAAAAATTGCCACAGATTACACACACACACACACACACACATACATACATACATAAATACATACATAAATACATACATACATACAGACATCATCGCGAAAATAGTAAAATCGTATTGTAGGGACCCTAAAACGTGCTTATTCATTGAAAACTCACTACCCAATTTTCTGACAAAAAACAATACCTCCCTTACCTAGAGGTAGGCGGGAGGTAAAAAACAATAATAAAACAAAATTAACTAAGTACTACATTTGTTTCTTAATTTAAACTAGACGAATTATATCAAAAATTAAACTGTAAATCTCCCCTTTTTCTTTATGTTGGGTACTAACCTAATTTTAAATTTTGTTTTTGAAAACATTTATTTATTATTTCTTCTAAAGATCTTGCGGGCCGGATTGGAACTTTACGCGGGCCGGAGTTTGCCCACCCCCTGGCCTAGCACATGTATTTTAGACTTACAACGATGCAATACTTGAAATACCAATAAATTATTGGCACTTCGTGAGCACACCGACTTATTCATAGATTATGACCTAAATATATTAAATAAATAAATAAATATTATTATTAGCATCTTTCATTTGAAATTCATTTTTGCAGCTGTTTCTGTATTTTAAATAATAGTTATTTGTTTAACTAGGCATCAAAATACCAGATTTACAGCAGAGGCTGCCGTTTCATTGAAGAGGCGAAGCCGAGGCAATGAATGCTACCGAAGCTATAAATCTGTGTTTGATGCCGAGTTGAATACATATTTTTTTTTTGCAAATGTGGAATTTGTATTAATTTAGTCACGGGTTTGGTGAAATTAAATAATCAATAATTAAAACATCTATTAAAAATTACAAAGTGTTTTTTACTAACACTTATATTTATTTCAACTTCTTATTTATTTTTACACAGTTTATAATAAACACAAAATAATGATTAATCAATACTAAACTAAGAATATTAAACAAGAAATATTTATTTATACTTTTTATATTCACTACGCAAACGTTTTATCAATTTCCACATGATTCGATATGTACTGAACAGCGTATCAGAGTCGAATTGAGTCGCTGGATAGGCTAGCGCATTTATATATCTGTAAAGCTGGCGGTCTGGAATTCTCTAGCACCTTCGACCATGGAACCATTCGAAAACGATGAGTCATGGTTCGTTACAATATTTTTAAGGTTATCGCTGTCAATTTTCGTTGCCACGAATGTGTAGAACAGTTGACGTTTATTGACGGTTGCTATGTGTTTATTGTGCGGTTGTTATGTAATAGTATATTGTGTCATTAGGAGTAAATGTGATACTTTGGGTGCTGAGCATGTAAGTTTGAACGGCGAGCGAAGCGAGTCGAACAATTACATGCGAAGCACCCAAAGACACATTTACTCCGAATAACACATGCTATTTTTTCTTCAAACATAGAAAATAAAATTATAAATATTATAAAAAGCTCAAAACTTCAAAAAATATTCTGTTTTATCTAGCATTTCAAGTTGCCGTAGAATATGCTGTTTTGTTATTTGTTGCCAAAGATACACTTTTACGCCGGCGGCGACAATATTGAACTTCTGCTTGTTGAATACAAATACATAACAACGTACTTTTATGACGTTTGAAGAAAAAATATTTTTCGCGCCGTCGTCCGTCATTGACACAATTACATATCTCTTAAAGATGTCGGAAATCATGTTTTTGTCGAACTAGTTCGACAAAAATTGCTAACTTTTTATGGTTATATGTTGGTATCACTTCACTAATTTTAGCTAACTTCTGACGCTAGAAATGTCAAAGTATTACATTGACTTAAAAATATTATGGTAATATATCTACAATTGAATATTTGCAATACAAGAAAACAGAATAATTATGGATTTTAAACATATTTGTAAGTAATTATAATTGAATTTGCAGTGTAAAATCCAAATAAAAATAAGTAGATATTTTTGGTTATGATATTGGAAAATATTCATAATTGACATTCAAATATTGTGAAGTTAGCAACATAAATAAATTCCCTGTCATAAAGAAAATGAGTGATAAATTAAATTTATTTATTAAATTTACATAAATATTAGCGCGAAAAATCTTGTGTATCCCTCGGTTGGAAACTATTTTGCGAGTGCTCGTATTTGTAGGACTCGCCAACTCGCCTACGGCTCGTCCTATCAAAATAAACTCGCACTCTCAAAATAGCAGTTTCCAACCTTGTGATACAAATAACTATCTACAGCCTAGGTATAAAAGTGACTTTTTACAGACTGTTAGCAGTCCGTGAAGCGTCATCTTTAATTTCAATCGGCAAAAAATGGATTTTATTCTGTATTTTAAGTAAAGAGTCAGAACATATGGATACACAACCGTCCATCGATCCAAGTACACAGACGTCAATGAGATAATAAAAAATGGTTTCAGAGGTCTTCAAAACAAGTATATCCGCGAAAAATGTCCCACGCGATTTCTTTATCCTTTATATACATCCTTAAACGAGTAAAACTTGAAGTTTTTGAAAATCATTGTTCCGAATTAAATGCAATATAATAAAGTTGGCTTCGTGATTATAAAACTTAAATTCTTTGGCTATAAAACATACATATTAAATTCATTCCTTATAAGGATAATATGTAGCGTATGATTAACCATAATCAGTAGGTATACAAAAAGAGGTTCGAAAATAGTCGAATATACAGTTGAGAGGACGAGATTTGTTGCCTAGGCAACACATCGAGTCCGCAACTGTATATTTAGATGATTTTCGAAGCTCGAGTTGTATATGTTAAGACTACATAACGAATTAACCAACTATATTGAACAAATTATTTATTTATATCAAAAATATTAATTATTTGTTTATATTCATAGTTTATACGATTACATATGATTCATTTGTTTGCGACCGTAACACAACTAGTTGCGTTTCGCGAAATACAACTTAGCAACGCAAATAACTGATATTATACAGCGTAACTAAGGAAAATTGATTGGTCTATTTTCCTATGAATGGGGTCTTTCACCATTTTTTTTTATATTTTTTTATGAAACTTTATCTATATTGAAGACTATCGACACTTTTAAAAAGTCTTAATTGTTATTCATTAATCCACAATGATTTTTTTAAAATGTTGTGACGTCATAGTAGAGATCTAAAATAGTAGATATTTAAATAATTTTTGTTACATAAATGTTCTATTTGATTGTAATAATAATAATAAAATAAGTAAAAAAATATGACAACAATTACTTACAATCTGTACTGTTTTAGATCCAACAACACCTCTGCTATGACGTCACAACATTTAAAAAAAAAATCATTGTGGCTTAATGAATAACAATTAAGACTTTTTAAAAGTGTAGATAGTCTTCAGTATAGATAAAGTTTCATAAAAAAAAATAAAAAAAAAAATGGTGAAAGACCCCATTGTATAGTCAACAGTAATTAGTAAAAATTATTAAAAATCGTTATTCTTTAGCATATAATTAGTAGTTTAAATATCGCTTACTTCCACTTACAACCAGAGTTGTGACAGATCATTTAAAAAAAAAAACGATTTAAATCAAGATCAAGATATTAACATTTAATATGATCTGGATCAGATCAAAGATCAATTTTTATGTTCGGATCTATTTTTGTAGAACAGATCAGGAATAAATGATATTTTTTTAAATCATAAAAAGATCCGTAATTTTTTATTTCACAAAGTTTTTAATTCTTATTAAGAAAATAGAAAGGGGAAAATTTTAATAACAACAAAGAATATACAAATTACTTTTTACAAAATAAAATCAAAAAAGTTATTTTGTAGTTTTTCCAAAATATATATTACATTTCTTATACACAATATAAATAATTAAATTAAATTATATTGATTAAATTTAGTACTAAGAGTAAAATTGTAGAAGAAAATATCTAATCTTTTTTCAAGATCATAGATCTTATTCTTTTTTATCTAGATCAAAACGTAAAACCATCTAGATCAGATAAAAGATCTTTCGAGTTGATCAGTAATAACAGTGCTTACAACCAATCAACCAATGTTTAACTGCGATCAAGTGATTTTGAATTGGAATTATTTACTGTTGTACAGAAGTATAAAATATAGAAAAGAACATATTGCAGGACAATGTAGTTAATACAGATGACGCATTATTAATTTAACAATTACTTAAAATTTACAATTTGTTTACTTGCCTGAGACGTACATGACCTTGGTAAAGGTGAATAAAGTGATGATTTTGCGAAATGAAATGTTGTGCGACGCGGCTCATTATGGTTAATTACTTTACAATAATTATCCCATTCTAAGGATGACACGTCTTATGAACATGTGACTGTTGTTACACACCATTAACAAAAGAATTAGCTACAGACACCGGCAAAGAGTGCATAATAGCATTTGTTGGGCATGACTAATTTAACAAATGAATCATTAGGATATCATAATTTGCGTTGAAGTTGATATCGTTTTACTTTTTTATACAAAGTGTACGGAAGTATTGAAATCATGAAAAAAATCGCTGACGACATTCTTGCGGATATACATATTTTGTGTCCACTCAAACCGTTAAGAACAATCTTTCAATGGTGTCTATGTGTGAGGATGGATGGATGTCCGTGTGCGCAATATCTCATAAACGAGACAAAATATGTAAACGAAACATGAAAATATGAAGAGCTAAGTTGATTTTGAATGAAATTGAAATTTACTGGACGCACAAAACAATAAATTCCATTTTATTCGCATAGAATCTGTTGTGAAAAAAGTTTCAAATTAAAGATGTTCACAAAAATATATGGAATATAAATTGTTATTTGCACTTTTCTTGTACACTTTGTCCGCGATGTGGTGGCTGCTACGTCATCAAAAATATTCGTATTGGTTAAGATTTGAATGGTGGGGGAAAATTCATGACATCATATAGGTTCTCAAACAGTTATGATGAACTAGTTATTAGTACACATTTATACTTACAAATTAAGAGTTATTTATTAAAGAAAAAACTTAAATAGTATTTTTTTTCGTGCTGGTATCATTATAAATTTCTTCAACATTAAATACTTATGGTAATGTGTTAATTTAATAATTCCAAACGAAGGTAATTTTTCAGAATCAACGATGTGACATTATTTTGATGTTTGAGTTTGACAGTTCGAGATCGAGGTGGTTCGAAGTAACAATAATGTAATACTTTTCTGTGGTTAACGATACTGTAAGTATCTTTTTATTATTTCTTTTTGAAAATTTTATTATTAATAATACTTATTATTACTACTAAATATGAAACTGTAGTTATAACCTAAAATTAATTCTGAAATGACGGATTGTTGACATTTCCGTCCGTGAAGTGATCATCTATCCTTTTTCTTTTCAAGTAGTGGAAAAGAGATGGACATATTAGACTTAGGTTAAATTAACCAACGATTGAACAAGTGTGTATGTGACAAAGACAGACTATACATACAACTGTTAAGTATTAGTTCGGAAACGAATGACGTAGCAGCCACCAAATCTCGGACAAAGTGTACGTGCTTCTTATTTTTAGCAAAACTAATGCCGAATTCATGCAGCCATTTTCATTTTCATTTAATTTAATTTTAAATTTTAATTTAATTCTAATTTATCTTTTTTAAATGTAGCATTCATGGAACACAACAATATTAAATTAAATGAGAATAAAAGCACGTCATGTGTTACATTTAAGTTAATTTTTAAATATTGGAATAATAAATACACATACAGTTGTGCGATTCATGTTTTGCAAGCATGGAATTTTTTAAATAGTGATCATGATTTGTGACAAGTGATTATATATTCATCATATCGTTTTATTATTTAAAGATGAAGAAAAGAAGAACCCAGTTAAGTCGTTTGTTCAACAAACAGATTCCGCAGAGAAAATATTTCTTCAATAATCTTTTGAAATCTATGTTACCACATCATGATCATAAGAGCTTCTTTATTTTTGAATAAAATTTCTTTTTTATCGGACAGAAAATTGTATTTTCTCATTTCAGATCAGTTCTATTTAAGTCAAACCATCAAAATTATTCATATTTTAGCAAAGAATTTCAATTTTCAATGATTTAAAATATAACCTTTTCAATCACAAACGTCAAAATTTTTTATTTTCATTTAAAAGATAAAAGTTGGTTATCTTATAAAATAAATTAAATGAAAATGAAAATGAGAACATAAATTAAATGATTGCATGTATGCTTACATTTGATAACATTTATTTATTTTTTAAATTAAAATAAATTTAAATTAAATGTAAATGAAAATGGCTGCATGAATTCGGTATAAATTATATATTTCATTTATCTTAGTTACAATGGAAACAAAATCTAAAAAAATATTTTTAACATATGTATGTCAATTAATTGTGAAGTGTCCTAAAATATGTATCGTTTGAAATATTATAAAAGCAATATTGGTATTATTATCCTTCCAAACACTGCATTATGAACTTTAACAGAAACTTGAATATAATTGCTTATAATTATCAAATTAACAATCAGAATCTTGAGATAAAGTCTACCATAAGAGATCTAGGTGTATTATATGACCCTAAACTTTCGATGTCACCGCATATTGACAAAATCTGTAAAGCTTCGTCTCGTACATTGAGTTTTATTTTTAGACAATGTATAGTGCTCGCCAACTTATTTAGTTATGGGCGGTAGCCGATATTCAACAGGTTTACCACAAACAGTTGTGAGTCTGGGTATCTGATAGGCAAGGATGGGACTATATAAAATCTTGTATTTTTGAATATATTACGTTGAAATTTCTAATAAAATATTGGCAGAATTCCAAAAGTTTAGTTATAATCATCCTACCACAAAATAGTCCTTATCATAAAAAAATAGCATTGAAATATCTATGTACGCTACACGCAATCCTACACCCGGTATAACTAAAACTTCTATTCTACATGTCAAATATGTGTCAATTGCAATTATAAAAAAATCTGTTGTGGGAACCACAATACCTCCCGCCATAGATTTCTTATCGAATGCAGGAACACGGACCACCACTATCAAGAAACGCTCATCCCTTCAAAAAATTATGACACATGTCGAAAAATGACATTTTTCAACCGCAGTTTTGTTTTTTCAAAAAACACAGGTTAGCTGATTTAAACGAAAATATCAAAATGTAATTTTTCTTTAACGTGTTATAATTCAAAAATGGTGACAGTAAGAGGAAATTGTTTTAAACAATAATTGTAGATAATGGTTATTTACTTTACCCGATAAAATTATCACACTCAGCCTTCGGCTTAGTGTGTTAAAATTTCTCTCGTGGATAACTCTTTACTTTGCTCACTTGTGAAGTATATCATTGTATCCAACATCTCTTAATAAATGGAAAATTTATTAAAGAAATATTATTTGACAGTGACATATGCTTTAAATTTTTTAATTAAAATGTTTATCGAAGTAGTTACCAAGGTGTTGTGTGTTTTTAATATTGTTGTAAATTAAAAAATACTCACTAGTGACTTTCCTCAAAATTATACCAAATAGTGGGTAATTTGTTACTTTGCTTGTTTAAAATCACCATAGTTATAGATCATTTATTGAGAGGAGTCAGATAAAAATATTTAAAACATTATTCTAATCACAAAATTTTCATTAAACCATAATTTACTGAGATATTTTAAAATAACTTGACGGGGCTTGAAGCCCCAGTAAACTACCAATTCCGGTTATTGGATTATCACCAAAACTAATCAGCTCTTTCAAAGGGTATACAATTGATATATACAAAATATAAAAATTTTCAGTTTAGTTGTTTTTGTGAAACCGTAACTCCAGAGATCCACACAGACTGACAGACAGGGACCCTAAAACGTGCTCAACCACTGAAAACTCACTACGCAATTATTAGCATGATTCCTATACCTCCCTTACAGGATGTGGCGAGAGGTAAAAGCTAAACTTCGTTATAGGTATATCTATATAAGAAAATCGTAGGGTGCAAAATTTTTGTTGTTGTTGTTGTTATTGTTAAAGAAACTATTTGAATAATCATAGTTAATATAATAAATAATAAGCATATATTCCTTACGTTAAATATGTATCTAATGTAATTATTAAATAATAATTTTCTGATTTATATTTATAAGACAGTCGTATGAGGATCTCACCAGATGCAAAGGAGTGATATGAAAATAAAGAAACAATAAAATCTCTTAATTTCTAGGTTCAAAAAGTATTTTGTCCTGACTAATATATGACTTTGATTTTCACTCAAAATAAAAACTGTTTCGATCCCGTGATACCCAATTTTAACCACCTAATTAATTTCATTATTTGCGTCAGTCATCATTTCAGAATTATAATTGGTAAGTATTAATTATAATTGATACCTACTCTTCGAATAATTTGTTTGTGATATTTTGCTTATTTATTAAAGAAATAAAATGAGTAACAAATAATTGCACAAAAAGCGAAACACGCAAACTAATAATCACATGTACGTACGTACATACAAGCGTACCTAACATTTATTTCCTCAATAAAATTTTAATTATTTGCTGAGTCATTTGCGCTAAAACACCTGTAATTATTGATACATTTTAAGTTAGAAACTATCTCAATGTTTATAATATATTATATGATGATTCATGCATTATATTGAACTCACTAATATATTTAGATATTGTGAATATTTTAATTAATAATAACTTGTTTTGATTGTTCATTTTATGTTATTTGGCGCCTTTTAGTCATAATTATTCTCATTTATATTCATGAGGTGGCCTTGCAAATATTCCATATCAAATGAAAACACATGTATCTATTATGATCAATAATTTTTAATATCTTCAACAAAATTATTGCGACTAGAAAAATTATTACTTAATTTTAATTATTTGATTTAGTTCTCATGTAGTATTTGCTTAACTAGGCATCAAAATAACTAATTAATTATAATATTAAGAAGTATATATTTACCTCACTATAAAACACAGATTATAAACTACAGATAAATAGGATACTATAAAATATGACTAGCTTACATGTAAGAATCACACACTTTAACTAAATGTCAAACATAATTTGTTTGTGTTTATAAAAATATACGACAATGTAGGTAGGGATACCTAATGAAATATAGTCCCCTCTACATATTTTATTGAAATATTTATTGATATAATTTATAATAACCCAGCAAAATAAGAATTTAGTAATAAAATTTTATCAGTTAGCCAAATTTGAATCCATAACATTTAAATCTAAAATTTGATGATCTAATTTTTATTTTTGTAATGTGACAGTCAGTAGTGCCAACTTAAGTTTCATCATCACTGTTGGGCATGAGGGTAGATCGCAATAAAAACACTGGACGAATTTTCAACACGTTTATATTTTGACAACAGAAAAACAACTCTACTATATGCATTTATTATACAAAGCAACTTGATTAATGTATAAAATCAATAATGTGTTGTGAGAGTGTTTTGTCTAGTGTGTATATGAAGAGCGGGAAATTGAAAAATGTTAATTAGTTCCAACACCCCCCCTCAATTGAGCTTCTCTTCATTCGATGGCGTAAGACCCATGCCCTTCGAACAAAATTCAAACTTCGGTCTGCATAGGGTCTTCGTCATGCCGTCGGCGATCATCTCCTCGGTCCTGATGTACTGAAGGTCGATCTGATATTCCTGAAGAGACTGTCGTACGAAGTGATATTTTATGTCGATATGTTTCGATCTGTTGTGGAAAACCGGATTCTTCGCAAGCTTGCTGGCTCCCTGGTTGTCACAGAAGAGAGTGACATGGCTGAACTTCTGGAAACCCAGCTCGCAGAGAAATTGTTTTAGATAGATGGATTCTTTGACTCCTTCCGCCAGCGCCATGTATTCCGCCTCGGTGGAAGAAAGTGCAACTGTGCGTTGCTTGCGGCTTTCCCAAGAGATGGTGCCGCCAGCTAAGGTGAAGGTAAATCCCGTGTAGGAGCGGCGGTCAATCGTGCAACCGCCCCAGTCTGCGTCCACATACCCCTGCAATGACTTCTCGGACTTCCTGTAGACAAGTGATTTGTCGATGGTCCCCTTCAAGAACCTCAGGACACGCTTTGCAGAAGTCCAGTGTGCTCTGCCGTGGTCGTTGTTGAATTGACTGAGATAACTCACGGCGAACGATATATCTGGGCGGGTGCCCACGGACAGGTACATCAAACCTCCGACGATTTCACGATAAGGTAAATCATCAGACGTCTCGTCTTCTTCGGATCCTTTTGAGAGTTTGCTTCCGGCGGCCAGCGGAGTCAATGCCGGCTTGCAGTCTGTCATGCCAAATCTCGCAAGAAGCTCACGTATGTAGCCTCGCTGTGACAGGTGAATTTCTGCCCCTCGGGAACCAATAACTTGTGAGATTTCAATTCCGAGACAAAACTTGGCCTCGCCGAGGTCTTTGACTTGGAACTCGTTGCTCAGTGACCTCTTCAATGTAGACAGCATTTGATCATTTCGGTAAGCCACGAGGATGTCGTCCACATAAATCAAAACGAACGTTTTCCCGCTGTCTCCCACGTACACGCAGGTATCTGCGTGGCTAGGCAGGTAGCCGCTGTTACGCAACACCTCGTTCAATCTGGCGTGCCAACGCCTGCCCGACTGTTTCAAGCCGTACAGGGATCTCCGGAGTAAGCAGACATAGTTCCCGCTGTCGAGTTTGGTGAGCATTGCCTCGGCTTTCCGGCGTAGATCCCCCGTCTCCGCGGTGATCATCCTGGACAGCATCTCCTCGAGTAGTTTCGGTCTCTCCATGTACACAATGGTGTCCATGGATCCATTGAGGTAAGCGGTGTGGATGTCGAATTGAGCTATTTTCATGTCGGTTTCTGCACATAGGGCGGCAAGAGTTCTCAGAGAGTTGAGTCGTGCGACCGGGGCAAATGTTTCATGATAATCGATGCCCGGCCTCTGCGAGAATCCCTGCGCCACCAAGCGCGCCTTTCTCTTGTCCAGTGTACCATCACTGTTGTACTTGTTTCGAAGTACGAGGCGGCAACCGATGAGCTTCTTGTCGGACCTCTCCACCAGGTCCCACGTATCGTGAGTGAGAAGACTTTTAAACTCGGAGTAAATCGCATTCTTCCACTCCGCCTGATCCGGTCCGTTGATGGCTTCAGCAAATGGAACTTCGGATGCGAGCATAATCAGTTGAGTGTCCTCGCACTCGTCGCTCGTGTTGCTGTTCATGCGGCTGGTCGTTGCTGTAGAACAGTCTGAGCGGTCTGGCTCGCTGATATCTCTCACGTTGTACTGCTTGGCTGGGCGGCCTGGCTTGCCGGTGCGGGCGATCTTTGAGCGCCCTGGGCCGCGCCTCTGGTGAGTTTTCCCCGGACCTTCCGCATCTTTGTCGACGATGTCCGAATCTTCAGACGTAGGCTGCGCTGCCGGATCTCCAATGCGGACCTCAAGCATCTCTCCGGTATGCCTGACGGAGTTCTCCAATACCGAGAAACGGCCGTTTCTAGTTGAAGTGGATACGAAGTCATCGAAACTGTCTTGAGCATCGAATTGATCAAAGAACTTGACGTCCCTGGACGCGTGGATTTTGCGTTCCTCAGGTATCCATACTCTGTATCCCTTGGCCGTGCTCGAGTATCCGACGAAAATCCCTTTCTTGGCTCTGGGATCGAACTTGCCCTTGCCTGGAGTTTTGTCGAGAAGGTACGCCTCGCAGCCGAAAGTGCGAAGATGACTTACGTTCGGCTTCTTCCCGATCCATCCCTCGTGGGGCGTCTTGTAGTCCAGGGTTCGGGAGCTACTTCTGTTGCGGACGTAGTTGGCCGTGGCGATGGCCTCAGCCCAGAACGACGGCGGCAGGCCGGACTGAAGTAGCATGCATCGTGCGGCCTCGACCAGGGTCCTGTTGCGGCGCTCAGCCACACCATTTTGCTGGGGAGTGTGTGGCACAGTGAGCCGCCGCTGGATGCCGTTGTCCTTGAAAATCTGATCCACGGTGGAGTTTAAGTACTCTGCGCCGTTGTCCGACTGGACTGCCTTGACTTTGCGTCCAAAACGCGTCTCGGCCATCTTCAGGAACTCCAGCAGTTTCACCGGAACCTCGCTTTTGTGGTTGATGAAGTACACCTCACACCATCCGCTGCAGTCGTCGATCATGGTCATAAAATAGCGAGCGCCCCCTATCGACTGGACGCGCATGGGACCACAGATGTCGGTATGAATCAGGTCCAGGATCTCTGCTGACTTGGCATCGCGTGTCTGGAAAGGAGAAGAACTGAGTTTTCCAATAATACAAATTTTACATGGTTGATCGACGGATTTTGGGTCAATCTTGAGCCCAATCACAGACTTGTTTTGGCACATCGACTTGAGATTTGCTTTATTAAGATGTCCGAACCGATCGTGCCACGTATCTCCCGGAGATTGCTCATTGTTGCTGGCAACGAAAGCTCTTGGTTCTTGGACTCGAAGGAAGAAAAGATCTCCTTCTCGGTCGGCGATCATTTTGACGTTTCCGTCCTGATCCGTGACGATGGCTTCCTTCTTCCTGAAAATGACTTCGTGGTCACGATCGACGATCTTCGCGACTGACAGAAGATTCGTCCTGAGCTCTGGCACGTAGAGGGTGTTATCGAGTCTGATAATTTTTGAAGTTTCGTCGACGGACGCTTCGATTTTCACCTCTCCTCTGGCTGTGACCTGGGTATTTGTCCCGTTCGCTAACTTCACATTACTGGAGATTGTGGTCGATCCCACGAAAAGTTGCTCGTTGTTGCATAGATGGGATGTGCTCCCGCTGTCGACACACCATCTCTTTAAATTCCTGTCGGAGTTAGTGAAGTAGCCGGTCTGGCTGACGCTGGCGTCAACTAGGAAGTTCTCTTCCTCAACGGAGTTCGCCTTCTGTCCTCCGGTCTTCGGTCTGCCGGCCTTCTGTTTATCAGCTTTATTTTTGGAGTAGCAGTCTGCCATCTTGTGCCCCTTCTTTTTGCAGTACCTGCATGTGAAGTTGCGTTGTTGTGATTTCTCGGCGTTGTCGTGCGATTTGTACTCGCTTCTTGATTTCTGATGACCTTGCCGATTCGTGAATAATGCCCCGTGGGCATCTTCACCCGAAGTCTCGTTGATTGAGTCGCTGGCTTCTATGATTTTGGTTTTCAGCGAATCCAGCTCAGGGAGGTTGTCCCGGGACTCGATGGCACGCCTAAACATATCATAACTTGCTGGTAGACTTTGCAATAGCAACAAAGTTAAAAGTTTTGAGTTAATATCTACGTCCATCGACGCTAGTTTGTCGACGACTTCGAAAAATTCCGCAAGATGTTCTCTCACGTTTCCACCCTCGCGCATTTTTCGGTGCATTAACTGTTTTAGGAGCGTGACCATGCTGGCGGGACCTTTGGGTGCGTACACCGTTTCAATTTTATCCCAGACTTCTTTTGATGTCTCACATCCTCGAGCGTGTCGAAGCTCGGAGGGGCTGATTGAAAGTAAAATTTCTGACCTTGCTTTCAAGTCGTGAGTGATCCATGCTTTGTAGGCGGCAGTTTGTGCTGCAGTCGGTTCAACTGGCAGCGTCGGCTTCGGGATGTCGCCGGATACGTAGCCCCACAAATCCTTGGTGATCAAGAGTGACTGGGCATGGATCCTCCAGGTGTCGAAGTTGTCCTTTGTAAGTGTTTCCAATCGGGCGGTCGCCATGCTGAATTGCGGTTAAGCCAAAATGGCGGACGGCTCGATTCTTCGAAAATGTTCTACCTACAATATACTGATAAATGTTTTTGTAGTTGCGCGACGCGAACTATTTTCAATCACAGTAGAATGCCTGGGCCCATAACCTGTTGGGCATGAGGGTAGATCGCAATAAAAACACTGGACGAATTTTCAACACGTTTATATTTTGACAACAGAAAAACAACTCTACTATATGCATTTATTATACAAAGCAACTTGATTAATGTATAAAATCAATAATGTGTTGTGAGAGTGTTTTGTCTAGTGTGTATATGAAGAGCGGGAAATTGAAAAATGTTAATTAGTTCCAACAATCACTACGTAACACTATTCGTAATAACGCACTTACATTGATTGTAGTTTGTTCTGTAATGACAAACTTACAGTAGTGGTCGTAGAAAAATGTATTTACAGTGTAGTTAGTAAAAGTGACACATCTACAGATTGTAACAATCACTTTTAATGTAAATCGGCAAATACGATAACAGACTCTATATTATTCGTATATACAAAAAAAATGTATAACGCTAAATCACTTCTCATAAAATACCCAAAAGCAGAGCTCGTGGTACCAACTATTGAACTTGAACTTCTTAATATGTTTTCAGTGCTTCATATAAAGATCACCGAAATAGAAAAATTTTATTTGCTTTTATTAACTGAACAATGAAAAAATGTTTTAAAATTATTTACTTTCAAACAATTATTTTGGCACTAATAATCACGTTTCAATGTATGTTATTTAGTTATATTTTTAATGAGCACATCCTTGGAATACAATTTCAATATTTTCAAATAACGTCTGAGTCTGTCTTTATTTTTATGTGAGATGACATCTAATAAACGCATCAATTTAAAATTTCACACGTAATATTGTCTAAGTTACGAATTAATTAAACTTTGGTAACAATCTGTAAACCAGAAGTAATAGTTTAATTAGAGACATATACATTTATTTTGGCGAATTTCAGTAAATAGTTGATCTTTGATTTAGAGAAAATTTTATTATTTTTGAAACAATGTTTTTTCTAAAAGTTTTGTTGAATGCTTGTTAAACATTCATGTATTATTGTGCTTCAATGCTTTGTACAGAAATGTAATTTTGCTTTCAGACCTCCTGTAGAAGCCGTCGAGTATCAATCCTTATTACTTTTTGTTCTTGTTTGTGCACCAGAAGTCTAATGCCTATGGCACACTGGTCGATGAGTTCATCATCATGAAACAACAGAACGAACCCGCCTTTAAATTTTATTTTTAGTTTCATCAATGGCGAATACAGGGTCTTTCTCTGTGACAAAACAAGACACAAAAGATACGTCTGAATTGAGACACGTTTGGAGCCTCTACATTTGTCGATGACGGGTTCGTTTTATTGTTTCATCGAGGAGCATCGATGCTCATCGACCAGTGTGTCATAGGCATAACGGTAAAGGTTATTGAAAATTCTCTCTAGCCTGTCTTCAAGTTTAAGATATTTTACCCCCAAATATGTAATAGTCCCACCCACATTAAAAATATTTCCACCAATCACTTTCCCAGAACTCCCGTTTAGTATTTTTGTTATTCGCAACTGAAATGGACCCGTATCCATCTGGTGGTAAAAATATAAACTGCTATGAGGAGTAATGGTGTGTATGACGCGTTTAAATCAATGTTAATAAAAGTTATCATTGTGTAGTTGTTCAGTGCAATATTATTCCATTTAATTTATTATCTCGTTTATTTGTTCGTCACCTATCATATTAAATTTGATTCGTTTTATAATGAGTTCCACAATCAAGGAAAAATCACAACAAAAACTGCTGTGTACATACATGGCTGCCATTTTTGTGTAGCAAGAATATGTGATTTATTTTCCATATAGTTCCGAGAAAGGTTGCAAAGCAAAGTGTAAATATTAATCACATATGGAGAACTTGAATTGACCGAATATATGAGAATTTTATATTACTAGGTTTTTTATAATAGCTTGTGTGATACCTTACCTAACTTTTCGTCACCAATTTTTAGTGAGGAGAAGTTTTTGGAATAACTTATTTAAGCAGTGAAATTGAATATTTTTAATACATAAATGTATTGTACTAGTTAGTTATATCAATACAAACTATTATCGATACAATTATTTATATGTTTTATATTTTTGACTCATACTCGTACCTAAAGGATAAAGTGAGAATTAAAACATATTAATAATAAAGTGACTCGTTTGAAGGTAATTATAATATACTATACAATATATACAAACATTTTATATAAAAAAGGTTTCCAAAAGTAATGAACGAGTCCCCACCGCTAGTCTTGTCAATACTTAAAAATAAAAACAAAAAGGGTGGTATAACTGTACTCGGCGCAATAGAATATGCAACAATACTCCCCTAAACAGAATATTAGATGTCAAAACTTCGTCTATTTAAAATTAATTAAATTTTTTGATACACTTTCCTATGTTGCACATGTTATCTACAACTCCGATTACTCCTTTAGTAGCCAGGTACAGTGCTGCCGCCATCGGCGATTTCAGTTGCGAATACTTAGAGATTTTTAGGAGTTGGTTTTTGCAACGAAATATACCTTTAGGACAGCAGTGTGTTCACGTTCAGTTCGTTATTTTGTACCTTCGGTACTAAACTTTTAAAGCCTACAGTTAATTTACTGTGTAAATATGTGTAGATAGTAAATTTCATACTTAATATTTTTATGTTCTTGCTAATTGCTAATTAGATGTTAGTATATTTCATTAGAAAATAAGAGAGAGAGAGAGTAATAAATCAGTCTTTTAATGTCTTCCCAGTGGCGCACCAATCATTGTTTTTTGCTCAGGGATAATCGAAAAGAGTTACCGCTAAATTACTTAAATATATTATCGAACGTATCGCAGCGAATTGCGGTAATTAGGTAATTCGTTTACCACCTTGCCACTGTGAACTCAATCCAAATAAATGAATAGGTATAGAAGTAGCGCGAAACACCACACTGGATAATGTAAAAAAAATATATATATATATATATAATAGAATAATATAATTACATAATAGTATATTATTCAATGAGCAGGTAATGTATGCTATTACTCATGAGATTAAAGTTTGCATCACGAGCGAATGCGATATAAAATAATTCTAATGCGTAAAAGCCATTACATGCTAGTAGAATACTATACTTTATCCACATTATTTCGTCAAATATTTGATTTGAAATTATTAGATAAGTGGAATTTTTGCATTGAAATATACCTCCCGCCATTTCATATCGGACAATGCAGGAACATGGACCACCACTATCAAGAAAAGCTCATTATGACACATGTCAAAAAATGACATTTTTCAACCGTTGCTTTGTTTTTTCAAAAAACACGGTTTAGCAGATTCAAACGAAAATATCTAAATATAATTTTTTTTAACGTTTTGTAATTCGTAAATGGTGACAGTAAAAGGAAAAAATTTCAAACACTTATTGTAGATAAGAACATTTGAAAAATTAATCTAATAACAAAACTACCATTTCCGGTTATTGGATTATCACCAAAAAATAATCAGCACTTCCAAAAGGTATACAATTGATATATACAAAATATAAAAATTTTCAGTGTAGTAGTTTTTGAGAAACCGTAACTCCAGCGATCCACACAGACTGACAGACAGACAGACAGACAGAGACACACACACACACAGATATCATCGCGAAACTATTAAAATCGTATTCTAGGGACCATAAAACGTGCTCTTCCACTGAAAACTCACTACACAATTTTTAGTATGATTCCTTTACCTCCCTTACAGGATGTTGCGGGAGGTAAAAACGGTTTGTTTATCAACATAGACAAATTGTAGCAACCATCACTAGGCTGCGTACTGTTCTAGCAAAATTTTTAATTAATTTGACATTTAGCAGAAAAAATCCAATTATTTAGCTACAGTTTAAGCTTGAAAACAAAAATAAAATTATGAAAAATGGGAAAACTAGTGTCTTTGCCTTTTTATGTGGAAAAAATTACTTAAATGTCATTTTGATTTTTCTCTTTTGACAGGTAAGAATTGAATTTGACAAAACGAATGAATAATATTATTTCATCGAACTGTCAATATTATTTTATTAGCAACAGTAACAAGGGTTATTAATTGATAAACAATGGTTGAATTATAAGCACAGTATTGGGATCTGACATGTAGCGATATGCCATCTAGCGGATGATTTTCGAACACAAAGTAGGGTGAAGATTCCGTTAGAAATACATTACGTCAAATGGGAATAACGATTTTTGAGATAAAAAATGACCGAAATTGTACACCGCGAAAAATAGGAAAATAAAGTGTACTATGCAGTAGAAGGGTGTAATATTAAGTCCCGTTAAAATCTGGACGTTACATTCCATTATTTTCTGAAGCTGACAAACGTTTTATATATAAAGTAAACCAATTTGAGGTGCGAAAAAACCTTGGAAAAAAACTAACAAAAGTAAACAACATGAATGCGTTTAAAATAAATAATATGCTCTGCATATTTTGTGCCAGACGGTTATATACATCTAAGTAAGTAAAATTTTAGGTTATAATACGAATTTGCTCCGAAATCTTTACACTTTGTATATAACTAAGTTCATAAATTAAATTAAATCTGTATTCAAAGTTAATGTTCCTTATATTTGTTCATTTTTAGTTATTTGTTTATTTAGTAGATTTAGATCAAGAAACGTACAACTAACCTATACCAGAACAACAACTTAGCAATGAAGTTTATGCATTTTTCGCCCAAAACCAGCCATGCAGGAACAAACAACACTCATCACTTGTTCATCTCCAGCAATTATCCTATTAATTGGATAGGGATCACCTCGTAAATTCGACGTTGACATACAGAAAGCCACTACACCCACATCCACTGTCAATTTCATTGAATTTTTTCCTTCATTTAATCAATTGTCAAGTATATAAAATGCGTCCAGCTTCTTTAAAATTTAGTTTGCAGGATCTGTTGTAGCGCATTCGCAAATATTATTAATCGCGAGACTTATTTTTCATATTTTCTATGCGAACAGTACTAATGTCACATTCGAATCTTCACCCTAACTAACGCCATCTTGGATAGGCCACGCCCCAATGTCAGATCCCAATAAGAATTCACACAGTAGCGACACTTCAAACATTTTCATGATCCCAATATTTCAGTGGTGCGCAGCCGGGAAGATGGCCGCTTAGTGTTCTCTGATAGGCTATCTTAGTAACCATAGAACAGAAAATATAATATGTCAGTGTCAATTATATCTGTCAAATATCAAGCTACAGTATTTCTGTCATGTTAAGTTCATAAAATGAGTGCAAAACAGAGAGGTAAACTTATTTGTACCATGGAAAATTGTAGGAACTTTTATAGTGCAGGTGAAATAATATTTTTAGATTTTATTTCCTTTGCAACTGACAGTTTTTCAAATTTACCGCCGTATGCCGCAGCTGCTAGTATGGCTAGAGCTCTAGAAGAATGTAGGTATTCTCGTCCGCCATTTTGGGTCCAGATGTCATAAATAAAACAAGTTATTGGAATCCAGTTACTTAAAAAAAAACATTTAAAATTTGTATCTGTCAAATTTGAAAACATATTTCTTGAAATTCTGTAAAATCCAACTACACAAATCATACGGTAATATATTAGAAAGTATTCTGCACACTTACCTGTTAGATATGAAATATAATAATTAAGAGAATGATATATCACAATTATTAATCAGTATCAACTCCAAATTTGACAGAAAAGAATTAAAGTAACTGGATTCCAATAATTTGTTTTATTTATGACACTTGGACCCAAAATGGCGGATGAGAATACTCATATATTCTAGTGCCTTAGTATGGCCGCTCGGCTCAAGGTCATCGGTCGATGCGACATAAAGATCAAAGGGACCGACAGCGAGTGTCGCTACTGTGTGAATTCTTATACTGTGTTATAAGTATTTTATTTGACAGTTGTGGATAAATAATATTATTCGACAAGAAGTTTCGTTCCAGTTATAAAGCGGGCATTTTTTGAGCATCCTAGTAAAGTTATATTTCATTTTTCTTGTGGATTTATTTGTCGCATAGCTGACAAAAATCCAATACTACTCTTGCAAATTATTATTTATTATTCTCTCTTATTCTTACATGGATAATAGCAATTCATCCACTGGAGTATACTAGAAGGCTTATTTGATTTTTCTACATGGCTTAGTAACTAATTGATTTATGGAAAATTTAGTTATATTTATTTATTATTTATTTATTTAATATCCCATTCATCCCACGGGATTGAAATCCCAATTTCGGAGTGGATGCACCCAAAAAACAAAATGATTACAAACAATGTTTCAACAGATACACAAAAAGAAATAGTTACATTCAGAACAAAATTTATGAACATGAAAATATATTCACTAATACTAGCTTGAAGTGTCGAAGTGATAGGTAAAGCATATCAATATTTGTAGTTATACCATTAAAAATATCACATAATTGTCTGATGGGCGATCTTGCTTCAAAGTTGGTTCTTACAAGTGAACAATGAAAGGTATTCTTATTCCTAGAAGATAGTCGTGGAATAGAAAATGGAATACTAGCTAAACAAATAGGATCGTCTATAATATTGTTAACTAGTTTGTATACAAATATTAAGAAAGATGCAGAATAATTTCGATCAGATAGATTAATTAAAATAAATAATTAAATTTTTATATCTATATAAGATTATCTATGATTTTAAGATAAATAATATAATAAATATCTTTTAAAAGGGCATTAAGGAGAACTGAAGGTATATGCTATGAAATATAATTAATTTGAAGAGTGAATTATGACAAAATACATGATTTACATAGTATTTTTGTCTATATAAATGTACAATAAGTAGTTTGTTTCAGCCAGTGAAAAAAAAGGCAAATCTAACGAATTATTATAAATGGAAACATTTGCCAAAATAATTCAAAATGTTCACTATAAATAACATTAAAGTAAACACAAAGAACGAGTACCTATAGCAGCATCAGCTGCAGGTTGTGTAGTGCACAATAGTTCAAATGCAATATCAGGTAAGCCGTCGTGTAATTTTTGTTGTAAAGAAGGTCATGCATCCAGTGAGTAAAAGTGAATCTTGTCCGCTCGCTTAAAACGTGCACAGTACTTCTGATGCAATACATGTTTACTGTCAGTACTGTACTGAGAATATTTCACATTGTTCTTGAAATATGAGAATGGATTGTTAATTAATGGCATAAATAATTAGTTCTTTTTATTAACAGACCTCTAATTAATGTGGGAGTTATTAAAATACCAAAACGACTATAATTCTTTCTGCAGCAAAAATACAACTCTTTTTACTAATTTTAGTACATGAACTAGGTCATTTTTTTTTCATCAATTTACTTTTTGTTATGTTCCGATAGTTTTTGTTATGTTACCTTGATCATCGAGAAAAATATTTATTGGAAAACGATTTTGCACGGTTTGGGAAAACAGTTTGTTCAAATTCAATTTTGTAAAAACATTTTTGTACAGTTTATGTAATTTTATAAAAAAAAGAACATTAAATCCGCGGAATTGCACTCGTATAAATATTTAACACCTAGTCCGACAAACTTTTACTCCCAGTGACATAAGCAGGCATTGCACGTACCTACTTGGTGCAAAAATAACTATTTTATTCCACGAGGAAAAAACTACTTCCAAGGGAAATGACCGATAACAAAGACAATGGAAAGATAATCTATGTAAATTAGAATGAAAAAGAATATAACAGATAGTGCAATATGGTTTTTGGGTGTACCTTCTCTTGAAAGCCATTAAATGTAAATAGACGAAAAAAAAATGTTTCTTAGAATTTTTCGAACTATTCCGCACACTGAGGATATAAGATTTCTTTTTCTGATAATTTATTTAACTTTTTGGTTAATAATCGTGTTTTTTTCTTAATTGTTATGATATCTTTCGAAAATGCATCTTATATATTCAGGTTATCGAATAGTTCAATAAATTCTATGGTACTTTTTTCCCTGTAGTAAGAGAAGATCTAAATATTTTCTTCCATTTCCTTCGTCGAAAATTTGAAAGTTAGAAAATATGATTAACTCAAAATCAGTTATAGTTACAAAACTGGAACTCGTTAGTTATAAAGGTACCATAATGCAAAACAAATTAGTTTTTGTTTTCTATATATTTTTTTGTTTTAAAAATTATTGAGTAATTATCTCCTTGGTATTTTGCTTTAACTTTTTTACTTACAATTTGCACCGTGTATAATTACTATCTTAAAATATGCACTTGTAAAAAGTAATATTTTTCTACTATGAATGTAATCCCTACCTATTGCATTATTGTTGTAAAGGTAATATCAAATGAGAGAAAATTAAATATAAGTTCATGGACAAAATACTTAAAACATTGTTAACCCAAAAATGAATTCCAAGGTTTTTGAAGTAACTAGGACTGTTTTCTTGTAATTTTGCACCGTCCTATTTTTTAAGGTCAAGTTAAACTTTCAAACGTAAATAAAAGCTAATCTAACCTAACGTTGATAATCACTATCACAAAAAATCTACGACTCATACACATCAAATTAGTTGACCTGTTAATTAGAACTTATTAACTTAATTATACGATTAGATAAATACTTAAACTGATCGCTATTTTGAACGCCGTTTAAATTTAAGACATTAATCGGGGTATTCTTTACCGCACCTGTTAATTTTTAACGACCCGTTAAAAATTGTAAGCAATGAAAATATATGTGTCAAATGAAAGTTTTTATTTTTATTCGGTGCCTATTATCATTGGCTAAAATTTTTAACATGCCTTAAAGATTAATAAGTACGTTATAGAATAGTATAACAACTTGTAAAAGAATTTAAATTTTTTAATTGTCAAACAAATAGAAATAATATTTTTTTGTATTTTAAGTTCATTTAGTTAGTCGTGTTCTTAATTTCGATATCATTATTTTTTTTTACAATAATTCTTACTTCAAATAAATTCGCAGTATCAAAACACGAAGAAACACAATCAAGAAATATGTACACTTTATTTTTATTTGATTGGGGTAAATAGCTCCGTGATAATGCGTCGTACTGTAGATCGTTAAATCCTCAGTTCAAATCCCACAGCTGACAGTTGCCAATTTAAATTTACCCCTGTGGTTCCCCCTCCACTAACATCTTTGTGGGCTATGATTTGACGAATGGTAATCGCAATTCATACGCAAAAATATATCACTTACCGAGATCTGCGTAAGTGATTTATTTATATTTTTATTTGAATGTCAGTCAAATGAATTACGTCAAAATATTGTAGACGATTGGAACACAATTCGCAGCACTCGAGGAAGTTTCTAACGAAATCATCAATCCATGAGAAGAAGAAGAATGCATTGTAAAGTTATTTGTTAAATTTTAATAATATTTTTTTGAAAAGAAAGAAATATAATTCTTCCTTTACACTTGCGGAAAAAAATACTGAAAACAGAAATTATTAGTTATACTGAAGGAACATATCTTTCAATATTTTTTCAGAGCTTGTTTTATTTAATCCTGAACGTTTCAAAATGTGTTACATCTTTCAGAAATAAGCTCGAACATTTGACAGCGGAAATAAGTTAATTGTATTACTAGTCCAAAAACTGTACTTTTGCGAAAGTGAATATATTTTGACAGGTCAGCCGAAGTACTCGCAAAACAGTTTCTGTAGGTGTGACAGACATGATTTTCTTTTATCGATTTTGTCGCAAAATTATTAAATGAAATTACAGATTTATTTGTCAAATATTAAATGTTGGGATATTTTATGTTGGTAACATCAGAATATTCGTAGGGTACGAGTGATTTATAAACGTATCTAAATAAACAATTGTTTGTTTTCTTTGAAATATTCGGTGACACCTATTAGTTGATACTTTATCGTACAATACTCCATCAAATATATCAATCATTTATTGCCAGAAATTCCGCGACCTGGTACTGGTGAGAAGTAAACAATTTATAATATGGTGCTGCTGGTATCACCCTAACCTAACAAAGTTCCTAGTTTTTGCTGACCTAGGCCGGAAAATAAATAATTTCTGAACAATTTTTTGATTTATGAAACTAGTGTTTTTGGATAGTGGTGAAAAATAGTTATTTGTCAAACTAGAGAGGAAAGCGCTCCTTTTTCCCACTCGTGATCGAAGTTTGCCTCATGAGCGCAGCGAATAAAGCTATTCGTGCGAGAGTGAAAAAAGGGCTTTCCTCTTGTGTTAGACACAACATTTTTTTCACGACATGTTTCTAAAAACGATTTGCTCGGACCTAAAATACACTTTGACACCACAATTGACACGTTAAAAGTTAGGTTATCAGATGCAAGGCGGGGTAGAAGTGTTGCCAATGAACCAATCTTAAATATAAATGAAAGTTGGCAAATTCTGATTTAATCTAGAAAATAAAAATATAAAACATACTTGTAAGGTTGTAAGACAATTAGACATTTATTTATAATTTTTACAATAAGTTTTTTGTAAATAACATTCATATTGGTAACACTTCTATACTTTTCTCGCTAGAGAGGAAAAACACATTTTCCTCACTATTTCGGGAGAAGAACGGTGGGGCTTCCTGGCATATCGTGAAAAGTAAATATATTCACCCTTAAATGAATTAAGATACATTATTTCAGACCCATAAAAGTAAATGCAGAAATACGGTTTTTAATTTTTAAAGTAAATTATTCAAGAGAAATTTACTTAAAATTGTTACGTGTCGTGAACAATACAAATAAATAAATGAAAATGGTCGGAAATCGTTATCTTTTGTTTCCTGCGTCGCTGCATCAATAACAAAACAAAGCCACAATCAACTGTTTTACAAGGCGACCAAGATTTGCGTGCGTGATCAAACAAACTTATTAATTACTGATTATTTGTTGCAGAGTTTAACAGTTAAAGAGAAACTAAATGTTGGATAATGTATGAGCTATTGTGAGTGTGGGAATATTATTTATTGTGATAGTTTATAGGTTTAAAGACTTGAGTTTGTTAGGCAAAAATGGTATAAAATAAGGGGAAAGGTCAAAAGGGAAAGTACATTCTGATAATGCCGGAAATTAAGTTTCATACTCGAAAGATTCAGAGATTTTCTCTTTCCTAATATCGGGGTGGATAGCTGCAGTAATTTACACAATTCCTTGCGATTGTTTAATGCCTAGAATACAGATTAATTTGCTCTTATGCATTTCATCATCATTATACATCTTGTATTTACTACTTAGTTGAACCTCTCTTTCTTATTTACAATCAATCTCTTAACCAAGGCATTTTCCCAAATGAATGGAAGTCATCGTTTGTTACACCTATATTTAAATTTGGTGGCGCAAATAATGCATCTAACTACAGACCAATTTCTATAACATCAACATGTGGTAAAATATTTGAGGCTATTATTACTGAAAATATAAAACACTCTTTGAAAAATTACATAATTCCCGAATAACATGGATTCTGTGAAAAAAATCTGGATTAACAAACCTAGCACCCTTTACTGAATATCTATCGAAAAATTTGGACAATAGGATTCAAGTTGATGTCTTATATACAGATTTCAGTAAAGCGTTTGATATTTTGTTATTTAAATTGTTACATGGGTCTCTTTTAAAATGGCTTGAATCATATATTAGAAATAGATCAAAACTAATAGTTTGTAATGCTTTCAAATCTCGGACAATCAATGTAACATCTGGAGTACCGCAAGGGTCCCACTTAGGTCCAATATTTTTTAATTTATACAGGATGTCCCAGATTTCAACGGCCTAACTTAATCCATAGATTAAACACCTAAAAATAAGGTGACAAGTTCATTTGAGCAAATGTCCGTAAATGCTTTATTCCAGAGATATTCATGTTGTTCTTATTGAGTAGCGCTACTTAAAAAAATCAACTTCATAATGAAATATCCAGTATTATCGTATTGAGATGTTACATATTAAATTAATAATTAATTGTTTATTACCTAATTTCAATACAAAATTTAGTTTGCTTGCAGTGATGTCTGGGAAAAAATGAGAAACTATCAATGAATTTAAAGAAATTTATTGTTTAAAATAATAAAGTAATAACATAACTTCATAAACTATTTTTTTAAATAATATTTGTTCAAAATGTTCACCTGCAGCACGTAAACAGGAACGACAATGATATGGTTTCGCAAATATGAATAATTTTTCTACGTAGTGTGTCTAAATTATTTATCGGTTCTTCATAGACTTTTTATTTTATGGCACCTTAAAAAAAATTTCTTATGTTCATTGATAGTTTCTCATTTTTTCCTTGACATCAGTGCAAGCAAACTAAATTTTGTATTTAAATTAGGTAATAACAAAATTAATATTAATTTAATTTAATTATTGTGTCTCACATCAGTAAGATAATACTTGATATTTCGTTATGAAGTTGATTTTTTAAAGTAGCGCTACTCAATAAGAAAAACATGAATAACTCTGGAATAAAGCATTTCCGGACATTTGCTCAAATGAACTTGTCACCCTATTTTTTTGTGTTTAATCTTAATTTTTAGTTAGGTCGTTTAAATCTGGGACAACCTGTATATTAACGATATTTTTAACTGCTTTAAAAATAGCCATTAATTACTTTTTGCAGCGATTTGACATTTTACAGATAAATAAGAACTATCAATGATTGCAGTCTCTTACAAGATGACTTACTAAATTTATATAGATGGAGTGAAGCTAACAAAATGATATTAAATCTAAATAAATGTTACATTGTTCATTTTACAAAAAACTTGCCAACAAATCAGTTCAATTTCAATTATAGTTTAAATGGCACGATTATTGAAGCTAGAACAACAATTAGAGATTTAGGTATAATATATCATTGTAAACTGTTGCCTAATGATCACATTAGCAGTATTGTAACAAAAACATAATGCCCAGGATACAGAGTAATTTGCTCTTATGCATTTCATCATGCCTATATTAAAATCAGCCGAAGGCTCCTCCTACAACTTCTAATAACATTAGTAAATGTTGTCTACATTATAGTAAAAATATATTATTTATGAAGTTGCGTAATCGATGTTGCTATATGCACAGTTGGAGTGGCTTTAATTAACTTGGATACAGAGCTCGAAACCTGCTGTTTTGTCCACTCATCTAATTCCTATGGCAACGGAATGGGAAATGACAGGTGAGTGGTGAAAGTTCTTTCGCTCACTACTTTGACACACTCATATGTCATTACCAAATTCGACCTAACCCAACATTCAGTAAGCGGAACACAAGGATCGGGGCTCGTACTTACAATAGCAGGATTGAACAATAGTATATTGAACAACTAGTGTTACAATGACCTTTTTTGTAAGCCTGCGGCTCGTTTACGCAAAATACGAGATTACAATTAGGCATTTTAACACAAGTTGTTAATACTACTTTTCCTATTTCACGTTCATAAATTCTATAAAAATAAAAATAAAGTAAAATTGTACGACATGTTTAATATGCCACTGGTCACCAAGGGGCTTTGTCCGCGGGGCCTATCGGGTCACATGCCGCAACCCCGACGCAGAGGCTCCGATTCAATAATTTAACGTGATGAATGACAGCCCCGAGTTTGACAGACTGTTAATTTTACAAATAATAAATTCCCCAAAAACAGTTACACAAAATTCAATTTTGTAGCATTGTTTTTGAGAAAAACAGTGACAGAAAATTGACTTTGTGTACGTGAAATAGGAAAAACGATATACAATACTCGTGAAGAAACGATTTCGCTCACTTATGTGTCTTTGCCTACTCGGCTATCACCTCGTGTTCAAAACTGACATATGCGCGTGAGCGAAATTCTTAATTTCTTCACTCGTATTGTAATATACTATTTATCTCCCACCTCATATATGCAAAGCAAATATTGTGAATTGAAAATTTCACCTATTATCCTCAAATTATCTATTCGTTTACGCGTTTCAAATCCCAAATCAACTCATATTTACCAGCACGGAATCACACATCAATTTAACAAAGATGAAATTTGTTCCGTTTGTAACACAGTCCAATTCAATAATATAGAACATTTCCTATTTCACTGTCCTCTGTACAATACCATAAGATCATCATTTATTGTCAGACATCTGCACACACCAGGTGCAGAAATGGAACAACTACTAGAAGAAATTAGTAGGGAGAAAATGTTCGATATTGCCAATTAGGTACATAAAAAACGTAACAAAAATAGGGCCTTCGCAATGAATATGTAAAATATTATTGTGATGTGTATAACGTACACTTAAATTTTATTTCATTTTACTTAAAATGTTTATTCATAAATCTAATGTGCTTTAAATATTTATTTTGTATTTTCCAATATTTTGTAAAGGGATATAACTCTATGCAAATAAATTATATTATTATTATAATATTGTGACCGTTCAAAGTTATGTATATTGAGTTTTTAATAGATAAACACGTTTCAAAGTCCCGATTTCACTATTTTCGCGGTGTCTGATTGTACGTATGTATATGTGCAACAATTTATTCATGTCTAGTGTAAAAAGATATTTAAAATATCATGTTTAAAATTTGGAAGTTCATGTTAGGAACTGATTAGATTTTAGTAGCAATGCATCAACAAGAAGTGTCAGTTTACTTGAAGGTATATCTGGTTTTTTGGAATATATAATATCTAATAGTTCCGTCTAAAACGATGCTGTTTCATAAACTTTTCCCCAATACATAAACAATTTAAATGCCACCTCATTTTTTTTCTAGAAATTTCCAGTAATAAATTAATGCACGTTACTTTCGCAGTTTCTATAATATTTGGAGGAGTTAAATTTAAAATTTCTTCGTTATCACTTTCCATTTTTATGTCATAAAATCTTGAAAGTAGACATTTATTTAAAATTGTATTTTGTAGCTAGTTGCTAGGATACTCATTATCATACTGAAGTAGTGAAATGAAGACATCATTATTATTATACGAGTAATACACTGATTTCTATATAACACTAGATTGGGCATAAGCCGATAAGGTGCGTTCCCAATTGAACGCCACCGTAATGGTCAAAATTTGGTTTTGTGATACTGCAATATTTAAAAATCTTTCTCTCTTGTCTATGGGTATGGCCATACTTCGTGGTATGACCTAAAAAGACGTGGTGGCGAGCGCGGTGTAGAAAGAGTGAAGGCAGAGCTTCAGATTTCGCACTTTACTTTACAAAAGTGAAACAAAACATCAATTTCACCCGTTCAATTGGGAACGCTCTCAGATGGCAGAATATGACCTATGCCCAATCTAGTGTTATATAGAAATTAGTGGAGAAATATAAATTAATTAAGGAATAACATCGTTGTCTACAACTCGCTTATAATGTCCAGTTTATACTCTCGATAGCATTAGTACTATTCCATGTTTGTTGTACAATATATTCTTTATACAATATTTTTCTTCCCAGTGTTAGTTTTGGAATATTATATTTTATTTGAAATCGGCACTAAAGTGCTCGAAAATCGTCATTAAAAGCTCAGGAATCGTCACGAAAGTAACCCTTTATACGACGATTTTGAACAACGCAGTATTGGCAACCGTAAAATATTTATTGTATAAGTAGGATAATTTTATCAGATATATGACGTATTGTTGTAATTATACGTAAAATGAAACAATATGTGCAAGAAGAATTAACTTTTTTAATTCCAATGAAGAAATTGAGGATAATACACATAATTTTGAGTGTTATTTAAGATAACTACAGTGTTCGAGGTTGGCAACACTGAGTTCTAATTGACAACTGACAGATGTCTAAACTTAACCTATATAATAATTTGTTACAATTTTTTCTCATTTTCGATTTCAAATAAAACTTAATGTGTACCTCGGCACTGAAGTTCCTTTTTATCACTCACATTATTTTATTTTCGTGATAAAAAGTTAAACGTCAGTGCCTTGATACATAAATAACTATTCTTCTAGCTACTCTGATTGATATTTCTACATTAACTACCTCAGTGATAGAACACAGTGTTAAAATAAAGAATGTGTACTCCCAGGCTTTGCCAGTTAATCTAGGTGTCACGCAAGGTATTGTATTTGGGCCACTTTTATTTATTTTATACATTAATGATCTCTCTAATGATTCGAAAAAGTGCAAGATTCATCTTTTTGCTAATGATACATTGTTTTATCTGGAATATAATAAATACTGGATGAGCTTGGATGGTTTAATATAAAAAAATTGTAGACTTCAATGTTTTTTTTTTAATATATACATAAAATAGTAACATTAAGTTTACCAACATATTTGTCACAGAATATGAAATATGTGCATGAAACACAATTATCAGACAAGTCAAGCTCAACAATTATATGTTAATAAAACTGCTCAAGTACAAATCTATTTTTGTACGTGATATGATAATGTACAACAATTTGCACATAGAAATTCTAGTAATATAAATATCTTCAAATATAAGTTAAGAACAATGTTGTAAGTTCAAGTTTTTATAAATGTATGTCTTTATCTGTATTTAGTTATACAATTGATGTAATGTAGTTGCATTCATTAGCTTATGCAAAATAAAGATTTATTATTATTATTATTCCCTCCAGTATTATAATTGTTTCTTCTCTTATTTATATTTATATACAGGGTGTTTCAGGACTAGTGTAACAAACTTTAACAGCTTATTCCTGAGGTCATTTTAGCCAAAAATGTCAAATGAACATATGTCCTATTCCTTCTAGTTACCGAAATACAAGAGGTTGAATTTCTACAAATATCACTAAATTTTCTAATTTTTGTAATCAAGGTACTTTCGGAAAACAAGAGTTTTATTGAAAAGTCATACCTTATTTGTCTTAGGGCCGGTCTTTCCAACCTCAGATAAACTGTAGAATAAATGATCAATGGAATAAACAAAAAATATCGCATCAAAAGATGACAGCTAGAATAATATTCATCATTTAAGCTATGATTTTGATACGATATTTTTTGTTTATTCTATTGATAACTTTATTCTCTAGGTAACTGAGTTTGGAAGTACCGGCCCTTAATTAATTTTATTTGTTAATGTTAACGAATACAATTTAGAGAACAAAACACACAATGACACAATTAAATAGACAAATAAATAAATTCTAAACACAGAACAACATAACAACAACATTTGAGACAAATAAGGTATGACTTTTCAATAAAACTCTTGTTTTCCGAAAGTACCTTGATTACAAAAATTAGAAAATTTCGTGATATTTATAGAAATTCAACCTCTTGTATTTTGGTAACTAGAAGGAAAGGGACCTATATTCATATGACATTTTTGGCTCAAAATGACCTCAAGAATAAGCTGTTAAAGTTTGTTACACTAGTCCTGAAACACCCTGTATATATATATTTATATATATATATATATATATATATATATATATATATATATATATATATATATATGTATATTTTAATAGATTTTTCTACTTCTATATTGCAGCATCTGCTCTTCTACCAGTGGCGGGATTTCAGCAATTTTATTGGGGTGCAATATCGGAGTTTTTATATTAATTTTAGGTAAAGATATTTTTATTCATTATTAATTATTCTTTAATATAAAGAAATAAATAAAAAATATAAATACAATAGTCTCAGACTAACAACAAAGTTATTAATTCTCAGAGACCAGTCAAACCTATCTATTGGTAACTATGGACGAGTTTCGATCTTATTGGTGCTGATCAGTGTAGTGTAACCCGCCTACTGCTGTGACGAAGTGGCACCGATTGACTGACTCAGCGAGATCTAAAATCCTAACAGATTGGTAAATGGAACTGATAAGTAATTAAATACTCCCAGAGAAATAAGTTTTCAAGTCCCAATAAATTATTTAAAATAACTAATAAGAAATATATTTTTTTTTTCTAAATAGAAGAATGGAATAAATTAATTAAATTTTTATTATTACACGAATGCTTTTTCTATTTGTTATTTCATGTATTATGAAATACAATATCAGCTATAGAATTATTAAATGGAAAATATAATTAAAATATAACATATGTAAAGTTTAATGTATAATTTACTTTACTTTTGATTAATATAATATATAAATTATTTATAAAAACGTCTTTTTTCATAAAGAATTTCATGTAACACTCACCTCAGCTTCAATATCCCCGAAAAAACTATGGCCACAAACTTTGTCAATTAGAAAAAAAAAAAAACAGGTAAAAGGAGGATTAAAATCGTGACTAAAGAATGAAGGTAAATGTAGTTTTTGTTAAAAATTAATATTACGTTGCGTAGGTATTACGATTCTAGTTGTTTCCATTTGACTAAGTGAAATGCATTTCTGAGATTTATGTCCTTTGAGATGGTACCTTTAAAGTGAAATGAATGTGGGGACATGAGAGAAGGTTTTCTTCATCCTTAATAATAATCTTTTCATTTCAGCTACTTCTTAGTAGAAGTTCTTGTGTTCCCGAATTCAACTAAAGAAATCGAAGGATGTGTGACATTCAAAATACTGTCTTCTATACATATCTGCCTTTTCATCTAAGAGAGCGTTGGTCTTTGATGCATTATTTGAACATTAATAGGAAGTTTTTGAATATTTCATCTATAGATTTGGTATCAAGTAATTGACGGAGTTGACGTAAAAGTTGAGAAGATATAGAATCATCCAATACAAAAACTGTAAACAGTTGTAATTTGTCCTTATCTGAAGAATATATTTCATGCATTAAGGATTTCTTCAGTTTTGCATATGATAGTTCCATAGAGAGATTAAAGATTAAATCACGAACTTCTGCAACATCTCCTAATTTTTTTTATTAAATTTGGAAGATTCGAAAATATTGCGCACTTGAGAAATAACTGTTTCCACTTGTGCAAACTATACTCGTATTATAAAAAAGGTCATTGTAACACTAGTTGTTCAATATACTATTAGATTACGTATATTTTCCGTAAGGTTCATCTAAGATATTTATACTTACTTTTCTTTCATTAATGTTCATTATATTATATACGTAATGTTGTTCCAGATAAAACGTTTGTCACCGTCAAATGAACTGTGCAGAATGAAGAAAATAAAGATAATTTAATACTTGAATAAGATAAAATTAAACAACTGTCTACAAAAGTTTTAACAAATACATTAAATATTAACAAAACTTTTGAATTTAGATTTAAATTAGAAAACGATGAAATTTACGTTATTCACATATTATTAAATTATGATGACGTGTAATCGATAGTAATATGTGCATATTAGCTGAAACCAACGATACATTATGTCCATACATGACTTTCAGATTTTCTTAATATACCGTGTGTCTGTCTTAAAGGTGTACATAGGAGATTAACATGGGAAATCATTTTTTTGCGTGCAGTTGCTCGGTGCTCTATCGGACAACAATGATTGTAGTACCAATCGAAAGATATAATTTTTCTGAATCAAACGATATAAAATACACTACTATTTAGTAGTAATTTGGTTCCGTAAATTAATTTTTAAATTTTGAGATTTCTACGGTTTATTCAATTTTTATCGTAAATAAATATAGTCACCTATGACTGTTTTGTTTTGATTTCTGTCAAGCTATTTATTTGACGTTTCTGACTTTTGGACTTGTTTAAGACCACAGACCATACATATGTTTAAGACAATTTGTAAAAATATGGCTAGTTATACTACTGAAGAGCGTATTTTTATAGTAAAACTAATTTTTTGGAGGAAATAGTTAGCTCAGAGTGCGAGATCTATTTTTTATTAAGTTTATGAATCGACCGAATCCAAGTGCAACCGCAAATGCCAGTATCCATGAAAAATACACGTGAGCTTAATAATTGCAATTTAGCAAGAGCAGAAGAACGTGCTTTATTGGAAGAAAGGATTTTAGGTGTAGATCCTTCGTATAGCACTAGATTTTTTGGAAATGAATTGGGTGTACATCGTTCATATTTTGAAAAAAAAGTTCTTATTATTCCTACAAAATGCACTGCAATCAAGAACTTCCATTTGACGAAGAAAGTGAAAGAATATTTTGTGAAGATATACAAAACAGCTAATAAAAATGAGATTTTTTGTCATCGATTTAAAAAAGTTAACTCTTAATAAATTAATATTATTTAAAGAAAACTGGGTTTTATACTTTTATTTATTTAATAAAATCTTTACGCAAAAATTATAATAATAAGCTTGTCATTACTGTAAATAACCATATTTTACAAATTGACAGAAACGTCAAATAAATCACTTAAAAGAAATCAAAACAAAACAGTCATAGGTAACTAAATTTATTTTCGATAAAAACTGAATAAATCTGTGAATTTTCAATTTAAAAATTAATTTACGAACCAAATTACTACTATTTATTTTATTTATTTTACATCGTTTGATCCAGAAAAATTGGTACCACAATCATTGTTGTCCGATAAAACACCGAGCAACAGCACGCAAAAAACTGATTTCCCATGTTAATCTCCTATGTACACCTTTAAGACAGACACACGGTATACTATTCTCTTTTCAGATATTTTATAGCATAAAATTTCGTTTTTCTATAATTTAAATATTTATGATGCAATAACTCAGTAAACACCTATCACTAAATATATATGTTTTGTAATTATAATATGTATGTCATGTATGTACATAGATAAATTCTAT
Source organism: Poecilus cupreus (assembly GCA_963942605.1). Lineage (NCBI taxonomy): Eukaryota > Metazoa > Arthropoda > Insecta > Coleoptera > Carabidae > Poecilus > Poecilus cupreus. Next base: position 2,270,145 of record OZ012733.1, on the reverse strand, counting down.
TATTATACTTGAGATATCAATAAAAATATTTTGTTTCTCGATAAACAATATACCTATAATTTATCTTTTCTTTGTTTTGTCTATTATTTGTTATCTTATAAAATGTTTATACGTCTGTACGAGTATTTATGTATTGTCAACAACAGAGTAGGTACTTGAAATAGATACTAAAAATACTTCGAATTTCATTTAGGTATTTAACTTAAATACTATTGTACTATTATTTATTGTTGTTGGTTGTTGCACATTGAAACAAAAGATCTGCTTTTGAGTACATAATAACTAGTTCGTAGTATCTAGTTTATAATTAAAATAAAATAAAACTCTAAAGTGTAGTTAAATAATGAGCAATAAAATTTGAATTAATGATAGGAAACTACATTTATTAGGATACGACTGAAGAAACATGGACGGCGTAAAACTGCTGCGGAAATGAGGAATTTGAAAGGAGTGCGATCATATCACAAATACTTTGGTGCATACGCGATGCTGTTACTAAAAAAAAAATACCAGAAATATAATTCAGCTAATTAATTATGGTACCATAGAAAAAGAAGAATTATTTCAATAATAATATAATCAGGAACTCATACTTTTACGTGTTTGAAAAAAGCAAAATTTCTTTATAGTTAGAAAAATATGTTTTAGTAATGTCATGCTATGAAAAAAGAACCAATGTAAAGCGATAATTATGAAAGAAACATTCCGCTTATACAAGAATATTCCATATATTTAAAAAATATATAGATTTCCTGTAATATATGAAGCATAAATATTATTCTACATAAATTAAAAATCATCATCATGGTCATCACATATCTTTCTCGTATTCGTACATATAAATCTGAAGTTGTTTGTTTTGCAATTGCACTTGAAATATTTGTGACCTATTAGAGAGAGAGAGAGCCGGCTGCAAAAAACCTGGCCTATCGAGTAGCAGAATAAAATGTTTTTAAACTGTTAGTATACTCACAGCGATCATAACAAAAATCACTGTGAGCCTGGGCAGAAGTTGTTTACAATATTTATTTGGGTAAAGAATTGAAATGTGAACCTAGGTATTTCAATGCAATATTTTTAATATTGCTGTAAATTTTTGCCAATTCACTTTACAGCAAAAGTGTAAATACTGAACCTAAAGTATGGTTACTTAACTGGCGCAGTCGGTAGGATTCCCAGACGAATTAATAAAATCAAAAGTTGTTCAGAATTTAAAAATTCATACAATACGGTCCATTTGGTTACCTAAATATTAGTATTTCACGATATATCAATCAAATTAAAATTAATATTTATTAGAAAAAAATTGTAACACGGCCCTGGAAAATTAGACAAACATGAAAAATATTTGACAATGATGCTCTAAAATACGCCATTATATCATTATAATTTATACGGGAAATTATGCAACAATGTAATATATAAATTTAAATCTGTTTTCCGAAATGTCAAATATGTTTCGTTTTTGTTTGATTTTCTATGGCTGTTACAATTTCCTAATAAATATTGATTTGAATTTGATTGATATATCGCGAAATACTAATATTTAAGTTGCTAAATAGGTCTTATTACATGCATTTTTAAATTCTGAACAACTTTTTTATTGACATTTTTGCTGTAAAGTGAATATATATAAAAAAAATTGCATTGAAATCCCTATGTTCCACATTTCTATTCTACACCCATATAAATCTTTGTAACAACTTTTGCCCAGGCACATAGTGATTTTTGTTATAATCGCTGTAAGTCAGTTATTTGTTTGTTCTCATAGCAACTATGATTATTGAAAATATATTTCAGTGTTTCTCGAAATTGGAAGTCGATACCAGAAAATTACAAATATTATTGCGATCATCTATCTTATGAAATATTTTCGCTCGCAGTTGGATATATAAAACATTATACACAGACATCATTAGACAATGGTCATAACGGATTTAGGGAAGTTCAAGATATGTACGTGAAAATCTCGTAATCAATTTTTTTTTTTTCATGATTTCTATACTTCCTTATTCTACGTATAAGTATGGGACAAGAACTACTTGTCTATATCTCGTTTTATTTTCTAAAAATATAAAATTTTAATTAGCTGAAACTTTACCCAGTCTTACGTACTTTTATTATAAATATACATAAACAGAAAAAAGGTCCAAATTTGAGAAAACCATTCGTAAGACTTATCCAATCATCCACATAGATCATTGAAATAATGGCCAAAAGAGAATTAATGGACCTCAAAACATACATTTATATAAAAAAATTCATTCATGGTTATTCTCATAATTCGTATACTTCTTTATTCTAGAGATAAGAAAGTAAAAATGAGGTAATAAATATCAAAAAGGTAATGAATTTGATGAATCCGCACAGCCTTACTCCAAATGACAATTTCTCAAATTATTTTATCTACGATAGTGTGTAAAATTGATGTTTAGTTGTTAGTTTTAAGTTTGTAAAATGGTTGTTTAGTAACAATCACGGGTTGCCGAGCAAAAATTTTGTTATTATGGCAAACTTCTCTTTTAATATTATGATCCTAATTCATAAATAATAGTTATTTGTATCACAAGGTTGGAAACTGCTATTTTGAGAGTGCGAGTTTATTTTGATAGGACGAACCGTAGGCGAGTCCTACAAATACGAGCACTCGGAAAATAGTTTCCAACCGAGGTATACACAAGATTTTTCGCGCCAACATTTATGTAAATTTAATAAATAAATTTAATTTATTACTCATTTTCTTAATGACAGGGATGTTGCTAACTTCACAATATTTGAATGTCAATTATGTTTATTTTCCAATATCATAACCAAAAATATCTACATATTTTTATTTGGATTTTACACTGCAAATTCAATTATAATTACTTACAAATATGTTTAAAATCTATAAATATTCTGTTTTATTGTATTGCAAATACTCATTTGTAGATATATTGCCATAATATTTTTATGTCAATGTAATACTTTGACATTTCTAGCGTCAGAAGTTAGCTAAAATTAGTGAAGTGATGCCAACATATAACCATAAAAAGTTAGCAATTTTTGTCGAACTAGTACGACAAAAACATGATTTCCGACCGCTTTAGAGATATGTAATTGTATTAATGTCGGACGGCGGCGCGAAAACATATTTTTGTTTATATTTATTGGTTTTTTCCATTATATCGTAGATAAAATATTGTACGATACACATACATAAAGCATCTTGTCACTCAGGGGTCATTCTAGACTAAAGACTAGCTTTACCTACTAATATGGTAAATAACTATTATTTTTATGACAAATGTCATCTTAGGACAAATTTTTTTATTGTTCCTTTTTTTTAAATCATGATTAAACAGATATAGGTAAACAAAAATTTAATAACTGGTTTTACAAATTTGTCTGATATTAAGCCATATAAAAAAGCTAATAAAAATTCAATTAAGAATTGTTATTAATACACTAAAATATAATACAAATACAAATCAATAAATTATTTACTGAAATTCATATATCGTGTGTTTCAGCTAAGACGCAACATTTACTTTTTTATCATTAATGCATTTACTACGGATATCAGTTTATGTACCGTCTTACTAAGAACACTAAGAAAGTGCAATTTATGTACATTGTCAATGTTAAATGAACATGTTTTCATATTTGGATATTATTACTAATGGAGAAATAATTCGAATGGCTCCTAGCTACAATTTTGTTTACAGTAGGACATATATTTATAAATCAGTTAATTATAATAACAAGCTGATTTAACATTGACAACCTCTGTTGTATTTTATCTGGCATAAGCTGGTATCCATTAATGAGAGAAAAATAAATATTGCATCTTAGCTAAAACTCACGGTATACCTACTGAAAATTTGAGAGGCATCGGATTATTACCAAAATAGAATTAGCATATAACTTTAAGATTCAAATTGAAATTTGACTGGCAAGATTTGCTGAAACTCATCATATATTTTTAACTTCAATTTATAATGCACATTGATTTATTTTTCATCCAAGGACTATTAACAGCACAGACCAAATATCTACAGGACATGAATTATGGAAATAATAGGTTATTATTCAATGAGCATGTAATGTATGCTATTACTCACGAGAATGAAGTTTACATCACGAGTGAACGCGAGTGAGGTAAATCATTCGAATGAGTAATAGCCATTACATACGAGTAGAATACTATACTTTATTCACATTTCGTCAAATATTTGTTTTGAAATTATATGATATGTAGAATTTTGTTCGGACAAATACAAAATATTGTTTGTTTATCAACATAGACAAATTATAGCAACCATCGCTAGGCTACGTACTGTTGTAACAAAATTTTGAAGTGATTTGACATTTAGCAGAAAATCTTAAAACCAATTATTCAGCTACAGTTTAAGCTTAAAAAGAAATGAGATAATTAGTGTCTTTGGATTTTTATGTGGAAAAAATTACTTAAAAGTTATTTTGATTTTACTCTTTTGACAGGTAAGATTTGAATTTGAAATAACGAATGAATAATGTTAATTCATCGAACTGTCAATATTATTTCATTAGAAAACAGTCACAAATGTTATTTACTTTACAAGTGGGTAAAGTAAGGAATTTCCCTTCGTGTGCTAAAATTTCTCTCGTGGGTAATTCTTTACTTTGCCCACGTGTGAAGTATAACGTTTTGTTCAACATATCTTAATAAATGCAAAATTTATTAAAGAAATATTATTTGACAGTGACATATGCTTTAAATTTTTGAAATTAAAATGCCAATCGAAGTGGTTACCAAGTGTTGTGTGTTATTATTGTTATAAATAAAAAAATACTCACTAGTAGCTTTTGTCAAAATTATACCCACTAGTGGGTAATCTGTTACTTTCCTTGTTTAAAATCGCCATGGAGCATTTATTGAGAGGTGTTAGATAAAGGTCATTAATTGATACAACGGTTGAATTATGGGTATATAAGTATTTGACAGTTGTGGATAAAATTTGCTTTGCTCAATATTTTTTTTATATACGAATATTTGTATTTTTTTCAAGGAGTAGGCTCTTGTTTGTCCCTGTTACAAAAGATTTGTCATTTTTCCCGCGTTTATGTAAGAATTTAATATGTCAATATGGTTGAAATCCGGAAAAATATTAACAACATCAAATATATTGAATAATAATACAGCGGGTAGAATTAAAATGTGACGTATAAGAATTTCAATACTATTTTTTTTATATTGCTGTAAATGTCTACCAATTCTCTTTATATTTCAATATATCAATCAAATTAAAATAAATATTTGCTAGGCAAAAAGTTTTAGAATTTATTTATTTACTTAACTGAAAGAAATATAAAAATAGTTTATTGTGCAACAAGTGCGGAAAGTTATCTATTTCACGCGAGTTTTGAGAGTGTGAAAGAGATACTTCTCCCTTTGTTGCACATTATACTTTTTCTACGACCACACTTTTGTCAAGATTTATTAATAATAATTCTTACTCTTCAAAAAAAGAAATGACATCTTATACTGAAACTATTTGCCGTTTTTGATTACAGAATGATGGCGGCGTAAGCGCAGATGTGTGCAATGTTATCAACTATAAGTCTGTAGACTGTAATAAAAAACTTAAGACATATTTGATTAAAAAATGATATTGTATTTTCCTTAAACGAACTCTGAATAATTAAGAATTATATTATGGATATATAAAAGTAATAATACTTGACATTAATATCTAGAGTTGGCAAATTCTCGGAAATTTATTTTTTGCGAAATATTCCTAAGAAAAATATGGAAATATTCCGAAAACTTTCCTTCGTATTTTCAAAGTATGTAAATGACAAAAATAATGTTTGGAAACGATCACTATCATAATCATAATATACATACCACACTATTAGTAAAAATGTCTTTAATTTCTTTTTTATTTTTTTGTTTTTCTGCTGATGGGCAAGAAATACATTTTAAAATATGCTTTCTCATTTTTTAACGTTTGTACATATTTAGCCTTGCAAAATATGCATCTTCCAATTGTCTTATTATTTTCAATAGTTTTTTTTTTAATAAGTCCAAACTACAAATATTTGTCTTCCCATTTTTACGCGTGAGTATCGAGTGAGAACGTGTATGTAAACAAGAAGTAACAAGAAACATAGATTATATTAAAAAGAAAAATTTTGGAAAGTTTCTAAAAGAAAAGTAAATTTCCATTTTGGGAATATTTTATTTTGGAATTTTTCGATTGACCAACACTATTAATATCATACAGTATAATATTATTAGTAAGTTGGTCACTTGCGTGTGGAATAATTGCGCACCCTATTTCACACGACTCTACGAAATATACAATTTTCAAGGTTTGTTTAGGTGGAGAAACTGTAACTTTCAGAATTGATCGTAGAAAAAATGTCTCAAATTCGCTATAATATCATGACAGCAATATAAAATATTCCTTTGTGGGCACCACAATACTTCCCTCCATAGATCTCTTTATCATATAATGTAGGAACACGGATCATCAATATTAAGAACGCTCATCCCTTTAAAAAAATAGTTTTCAACTATGACACATTATGTCAAAAAAGTAGGCAGATTTAAACGAAAATGTTAAAATAAAATATTTCATTAATGTATTGCAATTTGTAAATTGTGGCAATAAGGGAAAAATATTTCAAACTACAATTGTAGAATTTTTAAACATTACTATAAAATAAAAATTGTCAGTAATAATGTAACAAGAGGGTGAGAATAAATTGAAAATAATTTGACAGATCTTTCGAAAACTTGTTGCCAGGCAATAGCCACGAAAGCCCGTAGGGCTTGAGTGGCTATTGCCAAATGGCGACAAGTTTGAGAAAGATACTGGAGAATTATTTTCTAATTTATCGAACTCTCGAGTTATATTTAATTAGATTATTTTTTGATTTCATCATCAGGCACGTCACTAAATCTATCTTCTTTGCTCATTTTTACTTGTGTTGATGATAACTATCTGACATCTGACATCTGTCAACAAAAACAAAAAAGCTACAGAGAAAATTGCCGGGAATAATTACAAGAGCATTATTCTCAGTATAATAATGACAGTATTGGTTAAAACGCAGACACGTGACATACAATAAAGCATTTCATTGGTTTAAATAAACGTCAAAAAATAATCAAGTAAACTATCAATTCCGGATATTGGGTTATCACCAGAAACTAGCCAGCTCATCCAAAGGGGACACAATCATACAATTTATATAAACAAAATGTCAAATTTAGTAGTTTTTTTAGAAACCGTATCTCCACAGACCCACATACAGATAAACAGACAAACTGACTGACAGTCAGACAGACACTGCCTCACAGCAGTTGGTGGGTTACACTACACTGATGAGTTCCATTAAGAACGAAACACGTCTGTATTACCGATTGATTGGATTAGCCTGTCTCTGTGAAATAATAACTTTATTATTATTCAGAGACTGTATTTTATGAAACAGTTGAAAATTTATTGACTTTATATTTTTATCTCCCGCTTACCTCTAAGGGATATTGTTTTTGGTCAAAAGATTGGGTAAAGTTTTCAATGAATAAGCACGTTTTAGGGTCCCTACAATACAATTTTACTATTTTCGCCATGATGTCTGTATGTATGTATGTGTGTGTAAAGTCTGTGGCAATTTTTCGTCTCGCATAACTCAAATACTATAATACCAAAAATACAATTATGTGAATTTTTGCTTCCTATATTTAAATGAAGAGCTGATGAGATTTTGGATGAAATTGGTCAACCGGAAGTAGCAGCTTACTTGAAGCCCTTAACAGTTTTTCGTGTAAAACACGGTTAAATTTCCTTTTTCAATAATTTATGTTATTTTAAAAGTTGTAAAATATTTAACTTTACATGTGTTTTGATTACAATAATTTTATTAATTTTCATTATATTTAGAAATAATAATATATCATAGAAAGAAATTAGATTTCCTAAATCTTGCATTCCTTGTACATTATGGAAACATTTAAAAAAATTAATTTTTTACGAAATGTGACAAATGTCATTTTGATTGTGAAGCAGTTTTCTTAGTGAAATATATGTCAAAAAATTAAATAAATATACAAAAGAAAATTAAATTTCTCAAATATAAATAGAAAATAAATAAATAAGAAGGTATGTTTCTGCATCATCAAATATTATTTTGTACCGTTTAAGAGTTTTATTGAGCGGGAGGTTATGTGCTGGACACATCAGATTTTTAATATTCAATCGTATTCTAGGATCCCTAAGACATGCTCATCCACTGAAAATTTATTACCGAATTTTTAGCATGATTCCTGTACCACCTTTACAGGATGAAGCGGGAGGTAACAAAGCACATTGAAATCCCTAAACGTCACATTTCAATTCTACTAAAATTTTCTAATCCTGAGATAGATGCTCTAGCCCAGGGGTGGGCAACCTTTTGTATAACAGGGGCCAGAATAAGATTTACGTTTCGTACGCGGGCCGTAGATGTTAATTGACACATTTTTGTTACTTACAATTTTTTTCTGAAAATATAAAATACAATAATAAAACAAAATTAACTAAGTAGGTACTACATTTATTTCTTAATTTAAACTAGACAAATTATATCGAAAATTAAACTGTAAATCTCCCCTTTTTCTTTATGTTGGGTACTAACCTAATTTAAAATTTTTGTTTTTGGAAATATTTATTTATTATTTCTTCTAAAGATCTCGCGGGCCGGATTGGAACATTACGCGGGCCGGAGGTTGCCCACCCCTGCTCTAGCCCCACTCGGGGCTAGTTAAAACGAAATGGCAATATATTTATTAGCGAATATTGCACTTATGGTAAGAGGTTCAAACGCATGTTTTCCCACTATGCCGGTCCTGCATTGGTCATGTCACATGGTTCACTCCACGCCACCACGTTCGGTTTTAAACGCTGGCGGCCTCCGATCTCGCTTTCAATACTAGCGTTACATCGGTACACACAACACAAATACACAACAACAACAAAGAGTTGTTTAAGTCGTCGTGCACCGCGGATACTTCGCAAGTTTGGTCAGTTTCATGTTTGGTTAATACTTGACTTTTGTGAAAGATTCGTGTCGGTGGTTATTGAATTACGTTGCAGTTGAAGATAGTTGTGAGTGCAGCAAAGTTTAGGAAGAAAACACATCGCTTCAAGTGTAACAAGTATCAGAGGTGAGTGACTTTAAATTATTTTTAACTGCTGATTATTTGAATATTTTTTGTTCTATTTTTTATTTTTCCCGAGACATGAATCATGATGACAAGTTTTTTAAAAGATTTATAGCCAAATTACACATTTACACGTTAAAACTATTCAAACCAGAAATCCAGTTTTACAAAAACTATTTATTTATTTGTTTTATTTTTCTTGCTCATTAATATTAATCTTTTTATATGTTATCATGTTTTTGTTTGTTATTCTTTTACTAGATATGATGCATAAATGTAGCTGACAAATTATTTAATGGATATCTGATACAAACATTTTATCGTAATTTCAATAGTTATTTACTTTACAAGTGGGCAAAGTAAGGAATTACCCACGAGAGAAATCTTAGCTCACGAAGCCGAAGGCTGAGTGAGATAATTTTATCGAGTGGGTAATTCCACTTTGCCCACGTGTGAAGTATAACGTTTTATCCAACACTTCTTCATAAATGAAAAATTTATTAAAGAAATATTATTTGACAGTGACATATGCTTTAAATTTTTAAATTAAAATGTCAATCGAAGTAGTTACCAAGGTGTTGTGTGTTATTACTATTGTTATAAATAAAAAATACTCACTAGTGGCTTTCCTCAAAATTATACCCACTAGTGGATAATCTATTACTTTGCTTGTTTAAAATCGCCATAGTTATAGAGCATTTATTGAGAAGTGTTGGATAAAATAGCTTTATAGTTCTTTGCAAACTGCTTTCTTAATAATGGTTTGACAAAAAATATACTATACTATTATATTTTGTTGTCATACACGTATGTAGTATAAAGACGTAGTATAAGAATCATGAATACAATCGATGTTGAAATATTTACAGAAATAAATGTTTTTTTTTGTCCCCCAAAACCATTTTGATGTCTGTGTGTTTGGATGGATGTAAGTTTGCTGGACACAAAATCAATGGCTAGTAGTATTTACACATAACTACAGATGATTAACTATTTGTTGAGTAACTATTATGCAGTTGTTAAACGTTTCTAAATTATTTTAGAGAAAAATGTTTGCAATAAAAGATGTGGAGAATTAACTATTCTGCATCAATTATTTGAAACATTTGAAAATATTTTAGGAATGTTTACCTTCTCATCTAAGCACGCTCAGTTAAATGTAAATATTAACTGCCGACAAATAAAACTTAATGCAAATACGAACTAATTTGCGAAAAATGTTTCAAATGAAATGTTTTTTTTATTATTGTAATTTAAGGAAAACAAAATTATACGTTCTAATATATTTTTTATTATACCTGCAACAAAATCTGTGTTTAAAACACTCTATAGCTTGCGCAAATGCAAGATAAAAACATGCCAAACAACAACAAAAGTAATTACTATTAATATCTGTCAAAACTGTCATGACATACTATAAAAAAGAATCTACATAGTAACGTAAACAATAAATGCTAACCAATCTTCATGCCAAACGGCACATGCAGGTATAATAAAAAATTGCGTATGACACACGTATATAAGATGCTTTTAAAAAACTAGCGACGTTAAAAGCACTCCGCTTCGCGTCGTGCTCTCAAACTCGTACGAGCTTTAAAAGCTTACCTATACACTTGTATCATAATAAACTATAAATTTATAGTTGCCTTGACAAAAAAACAAATAACTAAAATATCTATTCTGTATGTCAAAAATGTGTCAGTGTAATTATTAAAATTATAATTTCAGAATATTATTTTGATTTTTTGTTAAGTACCTTTAGTTAAGGGAGTTAAAACGAAAACATGAATCGTTTTTACTATCATTGCTATTTTAACTTTTATACCCAAATCCTATGACTGTTTTTTGTGCTGCTAAAGATAAAATAAATTTTCATTAAACAAAATCATTACATGAAAAATTACCTAAATATTGATAATATTTAACTTTTACTTATAAAACATCATTGTTTCGTAACAACTGACGAGAGCAATGGACCTGAAATAATCAAGACACCGCACGTGGAACAATTTTGTTTGTTGTTAATTTGAGTCATTTTACTTCAAAGCTATCATATTTGAATGAAAGAAATAAAAGTTTGGCCTGATAAAACCAAAACATCGATGATAATCGCTGAATGTATTTAATTTATGGCCTGTATTTCCAACCTCAAATAAACTAGAAATAATTATTTTTATTTTCGAAACGATACTAAAGTACACGATATCACTATGCAAAGTTAGCCAGTTAAGGTTAAACTTTACAGACTCTTATGCTGACATTTTACAAATACATATTGCTATTTATTTATGTTTTCAATTAATAATTTAACGATTTCGGAACAATATGTTGTGTATACCTCGGCACTAAAGTATTTTTACTTTCTTATACAAATTATAAGGAAGTATTGGAATCACGAAAAAAATCGTTGACGAGATTTTTGCGGAAATATATATTTTGACGTCCACTGAATCCGTGAAGACCAACTTCTCAATGATGTCTGTGTGTGAGGATGGATAAATGGATGGATGTCCGTGTGCGCAATATCTCATGAACGAGACAAGATATGTAAACGAAACTTGGAATTTATAAGTTTCATGAAAAAATGAAGAGCTGAGTTGATTTTGAATGAAATTGAAAAACCGGAAGAGGAAGTTAACTGGACACACAAAACAATAAATTCCATTTATTTCAAAAATAGAATCAGCTATGAGTAAAAGTTTCAAATGAAAGATGTTAGCAAAAATATTTGGAATATAAAATATTATAAGAACTTTTCTTGTACATGCTTCTAATTTTCAGAACAACTAAATTATATATTTAAGAATATATTTCTATAATCTTAGTTACATTGAGAACAAAAACTAAAACATTTTTAATATCTATGTATCAAACGTGTCAAATAGTGAAGTGAAGTATAAAAAATATGTGTCGTGTGAAATATTATAAAAGTAAAGACTAGATACGAGTATTAATTAATTTCTATTTTAAAATAAATTCATAGTTGCGATGAGAACAAAAAATTAAACAGGTTTAAAATCTATATATCAAATAATTGTCAAAATAAAGTCATACGTGTTCAGTTGGTTTTATTTGTATAAGAAAGTAGTGTGGTGCCCACACCAGATTTTTTATTACTCATATGGTTTTTTATTCTACGAGGCGATAGGATCGCAGTGTAAGCGATTGTGAACCGAAAGAGATTGTAAATAAAACCTATTTTCTATATCTATAAGTTCACCATAAGCGGTTTTCGCTATTGTAGTCGAAATTGCAGAGATTATAGAAGTAAAATTTATGTTCTTCGAGTTTACTATACTTTTGGCACAAAGTAATAACATAATAAACCATTCGAGTAATTAAGATATGCTGATGATATTCTGGTATTTTTCCTTCCGCTCATGTCAGGTAACGGAGGCAATGGAATGGGACAAAAAAATTACTGGTGATGTATTCAGCTACCTGCAGTGGTAGTTTACTTTGAAACAGCTAAGGTTGACCAAACATATCAGAAAACAAATAATTTATATTAATAAAAATAAGTGACTACATAATTTTTTTCTATTTTATACCGCATAAAATTAAAATATTAAATTTATTACGAGTGGTTATATCTTGAACATATTAAACTTTTAAATCTAGAGTTAGTTTGAGTACATGAAATCCGCTAACACAACCTCAATCATAATAGTATATTATGATACAAGTGTATAAGAAAGTTTTTAAAGCACGTCCGACGAGTTTAAGAGCACGACGCGAAGCGGAGTGCTTTTAACGTCGCTAGTGCTTTAAAAGCACTTATACACGTGTGTCATACGCTATTTTTTATTATACCTGCATCATACTCTGGAAAAAAAAAACATTTTGATTTTGATTCATTCGTAATTTTGCGCGTGTGACGTTTGACGTATATCGTTTACATGGAGACCGGTGAGCATTTGTTGTTTACGTTTACAGTTTTGACAGATATTAATAGTAATTATTTTTATTGTTTCTTAGCAACCTTTAAAACACGGCGTGTTTTAATCTTGCGTTTATGAACGCTGTAGCGTGTTTTAAACACGGATTATGATGCAGGTATAATAAAAAATAATTTAATCGTCAACTGTTACATTTCTATTTCTTCTACGCAAGAACTTCATTTTGTTTTCAGAATAATTTTTAAATGAATAATAAATTATTGTGAATATTTATATATTTCTCAGGTTCACAGAGAAAAACATTTCATGCATTAATATTAAAATTAGTTGAATAATAAAAAATTAATTAATACGAAAATCATCTTACTTATGCAGCAAAAAACGTCAGAAGCACAAATATATGTATAATAAAAACTTGCAATTTCATAAGTTTCACGCTGCAAACAGTCATCATATTCTTACACTATGACCTTCAAAAAAAAATGTATGGAACTTAATTTATAGATTAAAATCTGTAATTTCTATTTGTTGAATTAAATTATATTCCATAGTTAATGTGAAATGAAGCGCGATTTTAGCAAAATACAGATTGTGAGTCGTGTCAAAAGTGCCAGTGTCAGAATTGTACCAGTACCAGATGAAGGCCAAACTTTCCATTCGTCTTTGGACTAGTTAAATAACTATTAATTATATCCTATCGTTCCTTTTAAATTCCTAAAATAGTTGTCACACATAATTGCTCCTTTTGCTCTTCCTCTACTAAAAACTTTGGCTGGAACCACGAGCTCTGTTTTTGGTTGTTTTAAGAGCAGTGTTTTAAGCTCTGTTTTAGCGCTGTACAACGTTCTAAGATTATTTTATAAAATAATACTTCAAATAAAAGTGGTAGATAATACATTTCTCTCTATCTTCTATTTGAAGCATTTTTACCTCCCGCCTACCTTTAGGTAAGGGAGGTATTGTTTTTGGTCAAAAAATTGGGTAGTGAGTTTTCAATGAATAAGCACGTTTTAGTGTCCCTATAATACGATTTTACTATTTTCGCGATGATGTCTGTATGTATGTATGTATGTATGTATGTGTGTGTGTGTGTGTGTGTGTGTGTAGTCTGTGACAATTTTTTCGTCTCGCATAACTCAAATACGAGGGCAGTTTGATAAGTCAGTGACTTTTCGAATTTCCCGTGTAGTAACTTTGATGGTAACACTGCTCACGTCAACTAACATCTAGTAATAGACTAAAGTCAAAATTTGAGTAAGCTGCGTCGTTGCGTTTTTGTTTGTCAGCCATTAAAAGCAGTCTACTTCGTGAATTTTAACGAAAATGGAAAAAAGTGAATTTCGTGTGCTGATTAATAATTAATTTTTGCGTAAAAAACCATCACCGAAACCAAGTATAAGCTCGATAAATATTATGGGGACTCTGCACCATAAATTTCAATGGTTAAGAAGTGGTTTACTGAGTTCCGTTATGGTCGTACCAGTACAAATGGCGCCGAACGTTCAGGTCGCCCAAAAGATGTCGTCATGCCAGAAATTGTCGATAAAATTCATGAAATGATATTGGACGATAGGAAAATGAAAGTGCGTGAGGTGGCTGAGGCTGTGGGCATTTCAACTGAGCAGGTACATCACATTTTACATGAATATTTGGACATAAAAAAACTATCGGCGCGATGGCTGCCGCGATTGCTCACATTCGAGCACAAGCGCAACCAACTTCACCATGGCAAAATTTATAAATTAGGCTATAAACTGCTACCTCATCCAGAATATTCTCCAGATTTAGCTCTCTGTGACTATTTTCTTTTAATAAACCTGAAGAAATGGCTGGGTGAAAGGAGATTTGGGTCTAATGAAGAGGTCATCACTGAAACAAACGCCTATTTTGAGGGTCTTGAGAAAACCTTTTATTTGGAAGGTATTAAAAAATTGTAAAAATGGTAGACTAAATGTATCGAGCTAAAATGGGACTATGAAGAGAAATAAAACGCTTTTTCTCCGAAAAAAATTTTTTTTATTCGAAAAGTCACGGACTTATCAAACTGCCCTCGTACTATAATACAAAAAAATACAATTTTGGGAATTTTTGCTTCTTATATTTAAATGAAGAGCTGATTAGATTTTAGATACAATTGGTAAACCGGAAGTAGCAGTTTACTTGAAGCCCTTAACAGATTTCGTGAAAAACACGGTTAAATTTCCTTTTTCAACAATTTATGTTATCTTGAAAGTTGAAGATTATTTAATTTTACATGTGTTTTGATTACACTAATTTTATTAATTTTCATTAGATTTAGAGATAATAAATTATAAAGAAATTATAATTCACAAATCTTGCATTCCTAGTACACCATGGAAACATTTAAAAATTTTCAATTTTTTACGAAATGTGACACATGTCATTGTGATTGTGAATCTGTTTTCTTAGTGAAATATATGTCAAAGAATTAAATAAATATACGATAAATAATTAAAATTCTCAAATATCAATAGAAAATAAACAAATAATAAGGTATGTTTCTGTATAATCAAATACTATTTTCTACCGTTTAAGAGTAGTATTGGGCGGGAGGTTATGTGTTGGCCACATCAGATTTTTTTATAAAATAATTTTAGAACATTGTACAGCGCTAAAACCAAGCCTAAAACACCGCTCTTAATACACCCACAAACAGAGCTCGAGGTACCAGCCAATGAGGATGAGATTTGACGTCTGGTAAACGAACCACTCGACGAAAACACAAGATTTATCTAAACAGAGAGCAAAGAAGTGTACACAGAAATGGCAGTATGATATTAATAATCGTATTTATACCTTCTGCTTTAACTTGTATAAGTAAGAGTGGTATTATGACGAGGCAAAAATTAGAGTATTAACCAGATAACTACATTTTAGAGTTCGTAGAATACGACTTTACTTTTATCGTGACGACCTCTTTATTTGTATAGCGATTTTTCAGTCTCGGTAATTTAAAATCGAATTTCATTCTTTAAATTTCAATGTTTATGAATGCTTTGAGCTTATTAGATTTTAGTTACTACCATTAAGTAGAATTGGTAGTTTGCTTGAAGGCCAACAGGTTTTCATAAAATTTAAGGTAACAATGGTTTTATCGTAAATATTTTGTACAAGATTTAATTTTTTTTGCTTCCCTATTAGGGGACACGTATGAAATTTTAAAATCAATAAAAGTTTGTTTTTTACATACATTAATGATATTTGTTTTGTATCGCAAAATATAAAATACATTTTGCTCATAATTTTTATAAGAAATTAATATTTTAAAGTTAATATTTTATTCTACAGCCGACCACTGTGCGTAGATTGCCGAGTTTACACGAAGAGTATGTGACGTCACATTCCTAGTTGTCATGACTCTACAAGTATTTGGCGATATATTTACATTCAAATAAGCTCTAATTTAACATTTTATTATAAATATCTAATGGCAGAGACTGGCTTTATCAAGGTACAAAGTGATAATTTGGCAAATATCGTTGCCTTTATGCCTATGGAATTGATTAAACATAATGATATTTTTTAGTGGGGAAGAAATTCTTGGTGTTAAAGCACAATTGTAAGCATAATAATTATATTAATACGTTGCCTGCGTCATTGTTCTCTGGAGGCTGATGCAATACTTTCTTTTACAATTAGCAATATTTATCTTTAATGCTAAATAGCCAGAAAAAACATAGATATTAAATCATATCAGTACCTAGAGACCTATAGCGTACTTTATTAAAAAACGTAAACTTGCTGTATCTGTCATCCTTGACACTATTTGCTAGTTTGCTATATATATTAATGTAGTAGTAAACTTACGATTGTAAACTATGGGTTTCAGTGCAAAAATAATGTTTTATGACTTAACATAATGAAGAAGTTCAAAGTTTTCCTTCACAATAGTTTTTACTAAAGCTGTTGCAATAATTTTAGTTGAGTTATTTTAATTAAAAAAAAAATATTTGTTATCAAATGTAGTTTTTCTTCACTAATAAACTATAAAGCATCATTCAGTGTTTTAATCATGTCTAAAATTACCACCAACCTGATACGGCATGGGTTGTCCCTGTTGGAGAATGATGCGCTTCTAATAGTAACATGGAAGAAGACGGAGAATAGAAAAACTTCACACACATGACCTTTTGAGTGCTGAGAGATATCGTTTTTATTTCGTCTCATTGCTTTTAACCATAATATTCAACTTTTTAATGGTTTATTTATCAATCCTGATATATTATATCACTTTCGCAATCAAATAAACCTTTAAAAACACATGAAATCACACGATAACAATATGGTATACACATATATGTTCTATGTGAATTAGGAATATGACGTCACGACAGAGCGGCACACTCTACGATCGCTTCTGTACGTTTTTTGAAACTAGTTTTTAAAATATGAATATTTACCTTTTTAGGATAATCAAATAAAGTTTTAACTATTTTTCTATAGATACAGAAATTATAAAGTGTACTTTAAAATTATAATTGAAAATTATGCGTGTCTCCTATCGTCGAGAGGTTATTCGCTGGTTATATAAGATTTTCTACTCATATTTAATATAATGCTCCTCTATATATTGTCAAATTTCTTGTTTTTTATATACAAAAGACGAATTATTGTGAGTGTAATAGTATATTCCGTTGAAAATATTAAATGATTTTATCTACGATAGTGTGTAAAATTGATGTTTAATTGTTAGTTTAAAGTTTGTAAAACGGTTGTAACACGATCCCATTAGTCACGGATTGCCGAACAACGAGTGTTTAAAATTTTTAAACACGCCAAATTTGCAAAAAATTTGTTTTCATGGCAAACTTCTCATTTAATATTGTGATCAAACTTCATAAATAATAGTTATTTACTTTACAAGTGGGCAAAGTAAGGAATTACCCACGAGAGATATTTTTGCTCACGAAGCCGAAGGCTGAGTGAGATAATTTTATCGAGTGGGTAATTCCACTTTGCCCACGTGTGAAGTATAACGTTTTATCCAACACTTCTTAATAAATGAAAAATTTATTAAAGAAATATTATTTGACAGTGACATATGCTTTATATTTTTAAATTAAAATGTCAATCCAAGTAGTTACCAAGGTGTTGTGTGTTATTATTATTGTTATAAATAAAAAAATACTCACTAGTGGCTTTCCTCAAAATTATACCCACTAGTGGATAATCTGTTACTTTGCTTGTTTAAAATCGCCATAGTTATAGAGCATTTATTGAGAGGTGTTGGATAAAATATTTTATTCAACACCTCTCAATAAATGCTCTATAACTATGGCGATTTTAACCAAGCAATGTAACAGATTATCCACTAGTGGATATAATTTTGAGGAAAGCCACTAGTGAGTATTTTTTTATTTATAACAATAGTAATAACACACAACACCTTGGTAACTACTTCGATTGACATTTTAATTTAAAAATTTAAAGCATATGTCACTGTCAAATAATATTTCTTTAATAAATTTTTCTTTTATTAAGAAGTGTTGGATAAAACGTTATACTTCACACGTGGGCAAAGTGCAATTACCCACTCGATAAAATTATCTCACTCAACCTTCGGCTTCGTGAGCTAAAATTTCTCTCGTGGGTAATTCCTTACTTTGCCCACTTGTAAAGTAAATAACTATTTTTCATATTTATTGGAGTTTCTCATTATATCGCAAATAAAATATTGTACGATACACATACGTAAAGCGTTTTTAGTCACTCTGGGGCCTTAAAACACTTGCTACGTTCGTGTTTTAATTGACTCATTAGTGACTAAAGACTAGCTTTACGTACTTGTATCGTAAATAACTATTAGGAGTGAGTCAGTTTTTTAATTTCATCAATAAAATTAAACTAATTCTACATACTTGTATTACAGAGATCAAATATAAATACAGATAGAATTAGCAAAAGGATAAAATTAAGAATTAAATTTAGGAATACGTACCATTTTCTCCAGGAAGACATAATTCCAGTTGCCAGCCACTGTTGTTCATGTTGTTCAACATAAAAAAAACCTTTTGTTAACTGCATATACACAGCCTGCCCGGAAATCGCTCAGGAATATTTGAAATCAAACTTAGAAAAAGATAAAATATTTTTAATCGATGTATATTTTATTATAACCACACACAATCACAGATCACTTGAGAGAATAATGTATTATCTCGCATAATGGCAAATCAATACGAAACGTTTTTATTTATTTATAAGCAAATCATTTTCCGATACATGAACGTTCTCATGCACTGATGGAATCATACTGAATCTCAAGTAGATTATTTATTCATTCACACACATGTCTGTGATTCTTGCTTTGTAATAAAGTGCAAAAATTATAAATTAAAATGACCAGAGAAATTGATCAGTTATAAAGTAGATACAACCCAATGACACATAATAGTTCAGACTTATTACTAGATCTCTGCTTTTTTACTTTCCTTCTTATGCCTAGAATAATGAAGTTTAGGAATACATGCTTTGGGGTCCCGTAAATCCGATTTAATTATTATTACAAATAAAGCTGTGTGGATGGATAGATGTTTGCCCGAATGATCAATAACTCACAAATGAGCAAGGATAAAGAAACGAAACTTCATAATTATAAATTTCGTGGCAATGCGAAAAACTGAGTTGATTGATGCAATTTAATTACATATCTCTAAGAAGAGACTCGAACTGAAATATAAAAAAAATATTTTGAATGATCGTCAATTGTTTTTTTATAACAGTTTATTAAATCCTATCGAGTGTCAAACTAAACGAAAGTTATACTAAAATATTAGAAATTATTTTCGAGATTATAATTTTTTTTTATAATAGTTTTAAAAATTCTTTAGAGTTTGGTTTTAAACTGATGTTTTCTGGAGGGGTTATAATAACTTTTAACATTCCTAGCAATGTTGTGAGTATCATAACAGCCGCAGATGTCAGTTTGAAATCCGAGCTCGTAGAGTGAGGATTTTAAAACATCAAAGGCCTGTTATGAGTCATAACATCCGTGGTTTGTTCAATAGTTTACCGGTTTCAGAATATGAAGAAGTTAATGTAATTAGGTTTGTTCCAAGTGGTTATTTCTGACAAGTTTGTGACATGTTTGTGAAAATTTCACTGCGCCTGCGATAAATGGAAATAAGTTAAATTTGAAACGTAAGCTTCATTTCCTTTTTTGTAGCGAAAAATGTATGAATTTCTTTATTTATATGTTTATTTAAGGCTAGCTGTCAAAACAAAAAATTGAGTATGCACATGCGCTTCAATCCATTCGCCGTTCCAGTCTATATGTTTCCAACTTAACTTGTTTACATTTTTCGCAGGCGCAGTGAAATTGTCACAAACATGTCAGAAATGACCACTTGGAACAAACCTAATAATGAATATTATTTTTTGAAATTCTTTTATGAATAACGACTGTCATAATTTTAGAATGGGATCAAGTAAGCCTGTTTGTTTTTATTTAACACCATGGTTACACTTGTTTTGTATCATATTTATAAATATATTTTTTTTACTTAAACGTCAAATGTGTTCTTCATGGCTAGATAAAAAGTGGATTTTGGCGATGCTGAATTGCCCGAAAATATTTGGAACTCAGCAGGTGAAGTTCTGAACAGCTTAATTCCGTATGTAAATTTCAATAAATAGCCTTATATTATCATTGTGTTTAATTTTTATTTTTTTGACTGCTTTGACAGATCAGTATGGTAATATTACCGTACAGCATAGAGTTATGACATACTTACCCTGCCTATTTATGTGCATGTAAACATAGGTTCCTGAAACTGGAAAAGAAATGTAACTGTCACTTAAATTTACTTTACCTACGCCAGTTGTTTAATGTGACCCTTTTAATGGTTGCTTAACAAATTAAAACTGTCACTTTATGACAGTGGTGTTAAAAGTGACTTTATTTTTACTTTTACACATTGCCAATGATTTGTATAAATAAATCAACAAATATAACCCTACCTATCAAAATATCTTTCTACATTTTTTAGTATTTACTAATACATTAGGAAGATCGTAGATAAAATTTCATATGATGTACATATTAAAAGTGATTTATTTCGTTCGTGGGGTTGTTTCATTCGGCTACGTCTCGTTTCGTAAAACTTCCCCACTTGCTCATAAAATGTCACTTTTAACACATATCATAAATAACTATTTGAAGTAAATTTATTTGTTTTTAATAAGTGCTCATCATTTCAAATTATTTTATGACTTACATAACATTGCTGTCAAAAATTTGATTGTCATTTGGATAACTTGACGTAAGTTTATTATGAAAGTAAATTTAACTGGAGTTAAATTCCTTTATAATATCGGACATTAGTGTTTTATATATTTTTTTGGGAAATGTACATAATTTTTTTGAGGACACTCGAATATTTTCTCAATCAATGTTAGTATAGGAACGTATAAATAATTGTGAATCATCTATGCTTTGTATCAAATATTTGCCAATTGTAATTATATAACATCGAAAGCAAAGCAAAAGATGCCAAGATCGTCTAAATGATGCAATATAAGCAAATTTGATCGGAACCCAATTTTCATAGAATAAAAACAATATTTTTAATAGGATCCTTGCAAAAACTGTTGCGAAAGGATTAGTTTATATTTAGTTTCAAGATCAAGCATATTTAGTGCCGTAAAATATCTCTAACAAAATGCCAATTGGCTATTTTTAGAACTGTAGTATAATTATAGTGGAATATAAAAAGTTTTATTTATTGCACCATATTAAATGAATTAGTTAAAATAGTGTCATAGTATTTTGTTTCCACATTAAAAAGCTGCCCATTAAAATTTATGCAAGAATTGGTAGAAGTAGTGTCTAATTAAATTATAAAACTACAAGTTATGTTTAAAAAAACCTATTTGCAATTTGCAGCATATAATTACCTGATAAATTATTTAATTTTAAGGATTGACTATATTAAAAGCTACATATTTTTTTTTTAAATTTGTAGGTCATTAGATACATATTATAGTGTATAAATAGTATGTAAAAATATATTGCTCCTTATAAATTACAGAATGTGCTATGTTTTTTGCAAAAACCGAAATATTTATCTATAAATTGCGTCCTTAATTTTGATTACGAAATCAACTGGATAAATTGCAGATGTACGCCTTGAAAGATCTTGAAATTCTGCTTAACAAAATAAAATCTTATATTATTATCAACAGTTTTGATGTATATGAAACTTAAAAATTATTTCCGATTATTTAACAATTTTTATAATTATGTAGTTTGAATATTTCTTAATTTCTCATTATATTATTGAGTCAATTTTAATGTACAAAATGCATTTTTAATAATAGTTCATTTAATTTCTATATGACAAAGTAAAAGATTAATGATAAATCAGGAGCTTCAGGACTGGATGGAGTTTGTGAAAAAATTTATCTATTGGATGGCAGTTAATAATTTTATTAAAAATCGGCCACTATCGGTTTTGGCAACACATTTGCCTTCTTCGGAAGCTACAAAAAAGTGTACATAATATAATCTATTTCATACAATGTATTGTTACAATTAAAAATTACGCGATTTTGTTAAAGAAATTAGTTTTAATAAATTTAAAAATGTATTGTTTTACCTCCCGCCACATTCTGTAAGTGAGGTATAGGAATCATGCTAAAAATTGCGTAGTGAGTTTTCAGTGGTTGAGCACGTTTTAGGGTCCCTAGAATGCTATTTTAATAGTTTCGCGATGATGTCTGTGTATGTCTGTCTATCTGTCTGTCAGTCTGTCAGTCTGTCTGTCAGTTTGTGTGGATCTCTGGAGTTAAGGTTTCTCAAAAACTACTATTTTGATATTTTGTATATATCAATTGTAACCCCTTTGGAAGAGCTGATTAGTTTTTGGTGATAATCCAATAACCGAAAGTGGTAGTTTACTTGAAGCCCTATCAAGTTATTTTAAAATATCTCAGTAAATTATAGTTTAATGAAAATTTTGTTATTAGAATAATGTTTCAAATATTATTATCTACAATTATTGTTTGAAACATTTTCCTCTTACTGTCACCATTTACGAATTACACCACGTTAAAGAAAAATTATATATTGATATTTTCGTTTAAATCTGCCAACCTGTTTTTTTTAACAAACCTACTCTTAAAATGTTTTTTTGACATGTGTCATAATTTTTTGAAGTGATAAGCGTTTCTTGATAGTGTTGGTCCGTGTTCCTTCATTGTTTGATAAGAAATCTAAGGCGGGAGGTATTGTGGTGTCCACAACAGATTTTTTAAATAGTAAAGAATCAAAATAAATTATGGCGTATTTTTATCATACTATCACATACTCATCGATTCATCCGCATGCACAAATATGCACACAGTTTTCATCGAATATGATCAAGACGGAATCATGGGACCACAAAACATGTATTTTGCAAAATCGCATCGATTTTTCTTGATTACAATTACTTCCTTACATTTACTATTACTTCCATGAAAGTTTAAACTCAAATATTTAAAACTGTTATTAAGTTCAAAAGTTTAGTTTTAATATAAATGACCAAATTACTAATTCTTTACTATAATGGAGTACCTCTTTCATGTTGTGCGGCCAAATATATGTACAATATCAGCCATTATAATATAACACGTTATTCAGGTACCAATTACGATTTTTTTCTTGATGCTATGAACGGTAATGCAATAGAAAACTACACATCACATAAATAATCATGCTCCTTACATCATTCCGGTCATTCAATACAACGTTTACCTACATGCAGTAGTTTCTACTTACTCATTTTCCGCCATTAATGAAATTATATTACATAAAATATTTATTTTAAGTTGAACAACCAATTAACTAAATTACTCTCTGTCAACCATTCCAAATTACATTCGAATTTTTTGTCAACAAATATGAAAATAATAACGTGACATTAAAAAAATTATTCGTAATTATAATTTCGTCAAATGAGCAATTGTTTTGAGTGTTGTGTACAAACAAAGAGTGTGTTTGTTGGCATCTGGCTTCCTTAGTCATTTTTGAGTCAAGGTCGCTTAAACCAGTGACCCCATTAAAAGTCACTCAACCTGCTCGTAGCTTAGACAGTTTCAGTTGATGTTATGTATTCGAGTTTGCTTGTTTCTTGTTCGAAGACTGATGCTTGATTTATGGAACCTCTATATGGTGTTATTAGATTGTTACTTTCCAATGGGGTTTCAGTTTCATTTACAACTGAACTGTACGGTAATTTTAGTTAGAAAATATCTCGGTAGACATTGGTGGATAGTAATAGTAGCTTTATTTATTTTAATGTTTTTAGTTAATTATAAAACAACGAGATTTTATTTTACTATTTCATATAAATAAATAAAAAAAATACTTCATTAGGTTATTTACCTTTTTGGGTGTGATACTTTCACACATCTCGATCACTGATATATTTTTATACATTAGATGCGATTACCAGCCGACAAATCAGGCCTCTCCAAATATTAAAGGAAGCTACAGGGATACAGTTGCATTGGTAACTGTCGGCTTTGGAATTTATTTTATTTTATATGACAACGAAACAACACACCGTTAATATTTTTTTTGCAATACCTGTACTGTAAGTTACCCATTAATAACAAAATTTAAACACAGTAAGTGGAACTTTTATTGCACAATTGGTTTCCATGGTTACATCATTTACTTACCGTCGACGGTGGATGGTAAGTGAAACTTACCGTTCATGTTGGACGGTAAGTAAATATATATCATTCAAATTTTATTTTTAACCTCAATCTGATAGCGGTTAATTTTGATACCTATTTTTCCTTTTCTTATATTTACGCAGGTATTGCAAAAAATAACTTACTAACCTCGAACTGTAAGTGATTTTTTAGGTCTCGAATGTTTAGGAAATCTCGACCCTACGATCTCGACATCCCAAACTACATTCTCGACCTAAAAACTATCACTTACAGTTCACGGTACGTAATATACTATTTGTGCAACCGGACGCGAAATTGAATTTCTTGTCTGTTGTTATGGTAACGGCCGCGAAATCAAAAATTATTGTTTTTCCAAAACTATTTGTTGTGTTTATCAAATGTCAATCACATAGCCACTTTCTATTTAGAATAAAACTGTTTAAAATTTGTAATGAATATTTTTTACAGTTGCACAAAAAATATTGTGTACACCTTGTCCGCGAAATCCTTTATCACCCTGGAGATTGTCCTGCCTCGGCCGCAAGCGGTACGCTAAAGAGGGATTTCGCGGCCTTGGTATACAATTAAATATTATTGTTAACAATACAAAAATGAAAATGTATAGGAGAAAATACCTAAACAGGTAGCTCTGTCACGGTTTAAGTTGCAAATCTTTAAAAATAAATATATAATTGTGTTTTATAAGTGCTACAATATTAAATAATACATGAATTTTAGAAGTTCTTATTAGTAGTGCTCAATTAGTGCATTAGCGTATAATAATTGAGCATACTTTCCTAATCTACTGTTTATCCAAATTGTAACATAATATTCTTTAATTTCCCATATTATATAAGAAAGTAATGTCTTGTATTTGTCAATTGACACACGACTATTCCTGTGTAAAAAATATCATTATCTTCTAGAAAAAACCATATCACCACTAGGACATAGAAACACACTTTACTTGTAATGAATAATCTATAATTTTATCAACAGGCAGAAGTTTTGTTTTATAAACTTAATCTATATTTAATTTATGCATTGGAATAAAAACTAAATTACATATAATTACGTAACCATAAATGATATAATGTAATTATAATTTGTCTTATATAATATTTTGATTCAATAACATCAGCAAAAAACATACTTTATAAATTGAAAGTGACTTATAAAATTAATTATTTACTTTAATTATTATGTATCTCAGTAAATAGAACGAATTGGTGAGAGAAATAACACATGTAAATACCGAAACAAATTATTTGAAAACGTGTTTTACTTTTTTGTAATTGCTACGCGCTTAATTCTGATGTCAATAGAAACAAGAATGTGCATGTCACTAATATACAAACTATAAATTTTATTTAGTTCATAACATAATTATTTTTATTTACCTATGCTGCTTTAATCATAACTACAATATTTTTATTTCTGGAAAATACGTCCCAGAAATAATATATTATATTCAAGTGTTAAAAATGTATAGAAATGTGGAACATGGAAAAATAGTTTTTATTATTTATTTATTGTATGTCTGTAGTATTCTATACTTATTAAATATTGTTAAAGTAGTGCATACATGAACTGATTTTTTTTATTTTATTGAATTGTTTGAATCAATTTATAAATTTTATTAATAATTTTTAAAGCCATTTTATTTTACAAATTTTGCATATTGAATGAAAAAAAAAATCATTGATTGATTTGAGTACTGCTCTCATATTTGAAAAATGTAATATAAACATTTCAATCATAGTTTTTTGTATACCTAGGCTGCGAAATTACTCTTTGGCGTTACCATGACAACAGTCGCGAAATTCAATTTCGCGATCTATAATGCGGATGCGAAATGATTATTTCGCGTCAGACTGCACAAAAATATAATTAAGACGTTGTATGTGATAAGTATCATTTCATGATGGTTATTTAGATTTTAAGAGAAGCAAAACTTTTTTGCTATATTTTTTTTTGTCAAATCAATAGTTTTAGTTTATAGCATCTTTAATTTTGTTCTTGTTTTACAAAAGGAAAACCATGACACCAAATTACTGCATGTCATCTAAATGCACAAGCAAATTTGTTTACACTTCCATAAACAATAGCAACTACAGAAAAGCCTCGTAATATATTTACGTTACAAATAATGAAAATAGTTATTTGTATCACAGGGTTGGAAACTGCTATTTTAACGACGAGCCGTAGGCGAGTCCTACAAACACGAGCACTCGCAAAATAGTTTCCAACCGAGAGATACACAAGATTTTTCGCGCCAACAATTATGTAAGTTTAATAAATAAATTTAATTTATTACTCATTTTCTTATTGACAGGGAATTTTTTATGTTGCTAGCTTCACAATATTTAAATGTCAATTAGGTTTATTTTCCAATATCATAACCAAAAATATCTACATATTTTTATTTGAATTTTAAACTGCAAATTCAATTATAATTACTTACAAATATGTTTAAAATCCATAAATATTCTGTTTTCTTGTATTGCAAATACTCAATTGTAGATATATTGCCACAATATTTTTAAGTCAATGTAATACTTTGACATTTTTAGCGTCAGAAGTACGCTAAAATTAGTGAAGTAATGCCAACATAAAACCATAAAAAGTTAGCAATTTTTATCGAATTAGTTCGACAAAAACCTGATTTCTGACCGTTTTAGAGATATGTAATTGTGTCAATGTCGGACGGCGTCGCGAAAAAAATATTATTGCTACGTATTTACAAATAAATTTTGTTTTAAATATTCACCTAAAAATATTAATACTGAATAGTCGACACACAACGTACTAGTAACGTTGTATTTTGACTTTATACTTTAAAAGCATTATGAATAGCAAAGCCATAAATATTGAGAAAATCGTTAAGATACAAATGAATTCTCAGAATGATAGAAACGGCGATATTATGATGGCATGGCATATGATTAAAACTGTTACTACATAGAAACAAAAATGTCACTCTCACTGAATCATTCCTTCTCTTCTTATACCATTCATTACCATTTATAATTTCACGTTGAACAGTGTTTCTTCAGCTAAAATCTGTAATTAATCTATTTTTCAGTTTATGTGAAAACGAAACTTTACACGAAAAATAAGAATGTATCTATAATTATCGTGTTCTTGACATTGAGGTGATTTCAAAATTTTCCTGCTTGACTAGATCTGACTGAAGTTATGATATAAATATTAGAAAACTGACACTTTCTATCCAATTATTGCTTAACTCGCTAAAATATGCTCAAAAAAATACTTAATGCTAATTATTAGCATACTATAAAGGTGATCGCATTTAATATTAGAGTGATTTTAATTTTAATTCAATTGCTAATGAAGTGAAACTTATCTGTGCTATTTTTGTATAAAACAGAAAGGGAATTTGCATATAAATGCGATTTCGTTCTTATAACGTTTATGATTTATTTTATAGACTAATTGGATGAATTGTATCTAATTAACAATTACGAATTAAAAAAAAAATAAATCTTTACTAAAATACGAGAAACAGATATCATAATCTATTATAATTTAAGGTTTTGTGGACGTGGTACATTAAAGAGCGAATTAATAATAGTATGTTCTACAACAAGTAATTCATGTTTCACACGAGCAAAAAGTTTGCATGGTTTGCGAGTGTGTGATATGTCATTCCGTTACATATTGTAGACTATACTTTCTATAACAAGATTTAGGAAATTCTACAAAAAATACAAATACAAAACTGTTGAAAACGTCAAACTCAAATAAATAAAATTAAAACAAACTGGCGTAACTATAGTAACTGAATCAAGATACATTATATATCGCGCTAATAAGCGGCTCTGATTCGTCGAATTTTTTCCATACGCGGCGTATGGAATAATAGTTATTTCAATACAATTTTTAGTTGTTGAATGCGTAGTTTCCAAAATAGTGTTATGGAAAACTCTTTTGTATAGTGGTCTTCTGTACTAAACGATAATACACACTTATTTCTATCAGATATTATAATTTTATAATTGCATTTTTACCTCCCACCACATCGTGCAAGGGAGGTATAGGAATCATGCTAAAAATCGGTAGTGAGTTTTCAGTGGATGAGCACGTTTTAGGGTCCCTAGAATACGAATTTAATAGTTTCGCGATCATATCTGTGTGACTGTCTGTCTGTCTGACTGTCTGTCTGTCTGTCAGTATAATAACCGGAAGTGGTAGTTTTCTTGAAGCCCTACCAAGTTATTTTGAAATATCTCAGTAAATTATGGTTAAATGACTATTTTTGTTATCAGAATAATATTTCAAATATTATTATCTACAATTATTTTTTGTCTGTCTCCATTTACGAATTACAACACGTTAAAGAAAATTATATTTTGATATTTTTGTTTTCAGGAGATTAAATCTATATTTACATGTACAAAAGTAGGCAGGGTAAGTATGTCATGTCATAACTCTATGCTGTACGATAATATTACCATACTGACCTGTCAACAATCAATAAAATGAAAATAAAACACAATAATAACATAACGCCATTTATTAATACAAACGGAATTAAGCTATTCAGAGCTTCACCTGCTGCGTTCCAAATATTTTCAGGAAATTCAGCATCGCCAAAATCCAGTTTTTATCTAGCCATTATGAAAACATTTGACGTTTAAGTAAACAAATTATTTATAAATATGATACAAAACAAGTGTAACATATCAAATAAAATAAATAAATCATCACGCCTTTTACCCATCATGGGTGTGGCACTCTGCTTACGCAGATCTCGGTAAGTGATATATTTTTGCGTATGAAGTACGGTTACCAGTCGTCAAGTCATAGCCCCCAAAGATGTTAGTGGCGGGGGAGCCACTGGGGTAAATTTAAATTGGCAACTGTCACCAGTGGGATTTGAACTGAGGATCTCTTTAAGAGCTCGGATTTCAAACTGACATCTGCAGCTGTTACGATACTCATAATATCGCTAGGAATGTTAATAGCTATAACCTGTGCTTTTTGAAATAACTAAACAACGCTTAAAAAAAAGTCTATAATTGACTAATTTTTTTGAAGGGATGAGCGTTTCTTGATAATGGTGGTCCGTATTCCTGCATCATTTGACAAAAAATCTATGGCGGAATGTATTGTGGTGCCCACAACAGATTTTTCTCAATATTTTTGCTATGTAAAACTATAAGTAGTGTATTATATCGTTGTTGTTGTATCCTGAATTTTAAGAGCCACTGGTTTTTTTTTCTCGTTCATTTCAATAGCCTTATGATATAGATATTATTTGCTAATTTAACCGACTTCGACTCTCTTATATTTTTTTGAAGAAAATTGTACCACACATAAATTAAATACCCTTTAGGTATACTCGTATAACTTTAAGGACATGAAAAAGGAAATATGTGCTGTATATGTAATTTTATTGTTTGTCCGGAATTCTGATCTTCTAGACACCTAGACCCTGGACAACAATTCATAATAATAATTACAAACAAATATCTATATTTAATTTAAATTGTTTTACTTAAAATGTCATGAGGAAATGCATTATACTTGATTAGTTTTATTTTATGTTACACTATAAAAAAGCTGTTAATTTTGCAAATCCAAGTTCAGTAGATAAGATAATATGTTAATTTAAATTATTTTATGTAATATATCAAGACGAATTTGTCATTATATTTTATTGGTTTTATTTTATATTATACTATAAAAAGTTGTTATTGCTATAAATGCAAGTTAAGTATACAAGATATTATGTAAATTTTAATATTCTAGCGTTTATGGAGCCAGTATTAATTGTTATTGCATTGGGTTAGGGTCAAACATAATAAATTGACTTGCAAGCCATGGCCTTAATATAAATTTACACTGCTCTTGGTAACTTTCTTAGGGCCGGTTTTTCAATATATAGTTAAACCTTTAGTTAGTTAATGCTTATTTATACGTTAACTTATAATTAAAAACTATACCGGTTTTTATTGCAGTAATTTGCTAATTTATTGTTAAATATTTTTATATTTAAGTTGGTAATATATTCCTTGCTAGTGCAAATGTGCCATGTTAAAAATGTTCTGGAAGATAGATGTGTGTGTTGCTTGTCATGTATCTATTTGGTTATTATATTTTTCCTACAATAGGTAGTAATTTATTCCCGCCGCATGGTATTTTTTATTATTTATAAAGTAATCCATTGTTATTGATGACTAATCGAAAGAGAATAAATAATTTGCCAAGACAATATTGACACTACTGTGGTTTTTGACGCAACAAAAATATTCAGCAATGCTTTAAAAAACTACCACTTGTTTAATAGCGTAATGCCAGCAAAAGTTGATTTAAAACTGAGCAACGATAATTTCTGAAATAGAATATATACGTTTAATTTTTTCATTTAAAACTAGTCATACATTAAATAACCTATTAGTGGGATGCACTATTATATCATGAAATTCTGCCACAAAATTTTATGCCATTCTTTTAGATAATTTTAATTCTGTCAAGACACTTAATTCATTGTATTCTTCTAAAAAAAGGTCTTTTTACCTCCCGCCTACCTCTAGGTAAGGGAGGTATTGTTTTTGGTCAAAAAATTGGGTAGTGAGTTTTCAATGAATAAGCACGTTTTAGGGTCCCTACAATACGATTTTACTATTTTTGCGATGATGTCTGTATGTATGTATGTGTGTGCGTGTGTGTGTGTGTGTGTGTAGTCTGTGGTAATTTTTTCGTTTCGCATAACTCAAATACTATAATACCAAAAAATACAATTTTGTGAAATATTGCTTCTTATATTTAAATGAAGAGCTGATTAGATTTTGGATAAAATTGGTCAACCGGAAGTAGCAGTTTACTTGAAGCCCTTAACAGTTTTTCGTGAAAAACTTGGTTAAATTTCCTTTATCAACAATTTATGTTATTTTGAAAGTTATAGAATATTTAATTTTACATGTGTTTGATTACACTAAATTTATTAGTTTTCATTAGATATAGAGATAATTAAATATAAAGAAATTAGATTTTACAAATCTTGCATTTCTAGTACACCATGGAAATATTTAAAAATTTTCAATTTTTTACGAATTGTGACACATGTCATTGTGATTGTGAAGCTATTTACTTGTGCAATATGTGTCAAAAAATTAAATAAATATACGATAGAAAATTAAAATTCTCAAATATATATATATATATATATATATATATATATATATATATATATATATATATATATATATAGGAAATAAACAAAAAATAAGGTATATTTCTATATAATCAAATACTATTTTGTACCGTTTAAGAGTTTAAGAGCGGGAGGTTATGTGTTGGCCATATCAGATTTTTTTTATTACGAGCTTGGCCCGGTCCGCGTTGCTGGCCCTAAGTAAACTTTTTGTTTTGCATTGCCTCTCGATTTAAATAGATGTCACTGCATGTAGTCCTCGCTTCCATGTCAGTACATTAGCGTTCCTCGCTTTCATATCTGTATATTTGTGCAGCAAGCTCGTCACTTCGTTCCTCGCTTCCATATCAGTGCATTGGCGAAGCAAGCTCGTCACTTGTTCCTCGCTTTCATAACACTATATTGACGAAGCAATATCAGTACATTGGCGAAGCAAGCTCGTTACTTCGTTCCTCGCTTTCATATCAGTGCACTGGCGAAGCAAACTCGTCACTTCGTTCCTTGCTTCCAGGTCACTTTAATGCGTTTGCTGATAAGTAATAGATTTTTGTACCTATAATAGGTTTACTTCATCTCTGACTACGGAAAATCCTAAGATTGTAACAGTTCTGTGATCATCGTTCATTTCGAATTTTTACGCAGACGCAGTAAATAACCTAACCTAACCTCTAAAAGCCCTTAAATTGGTTAATATTAGGTTTTTTTTACCAGTAATTCATTTTATTTACCAACTCATATCGGTAAAACCTAATATTAGCTAATACTCGAGCATTTACAGTAACATATATATTAAAACAAAAACATCGATAACGGAATTTTCTCGAATATATGTTTGAGATTTTCCTGAATCCAATTTTTTCAACCTCGTCTGGGTTGTATTTGAAAAACTCATAAACAAGAAACTATATACAGTAACGAAACTATACTCCTATTTTCATGACAATGTGCCAAAGTGTTGTTGTTTTAGTCATTGCAAAACATACAAACACAAGAAATTTGCTTTAGTCATAATTGCAAAACCGGAAGTATAAATTTACTGAACATGCATTTCACTAAATTCAATTTATTTCAAATATTTCAATAATAATAATAGTTGTATGAAACAATATTATAAACAACTTTTTCTACAATCGTTGCACAATATCGACATTGTTAATCCATTTTTGGTTAAGAAATGTTCAAAATTGTCGCTCTAGGGCGACAAAGTGACATATTGTCGCACTAGCGCGACAAAAACGAAACAAAAATAAATTAGGTAAAAGAAGTAAATGATGCATTGGATTTTTCTGGTAATAACCTTGCTATTGCAAATACAGTTGGCATATACATACATACACTTCAACTTAATCACCATAAACGTATTCACTCTGTAGACTTTATGTCAAATGTACTCCATATGTCAAATGTACTCCATGTGTCAAATTACGATTTCTTTGAAAATGTTTATTTTGTTCATAAACGTTGTCATGATTACGGTGACATGGGTAACTACAATTTTACTGAATTGTTATAGGCGTGACCAAAGATAATTTTGAAAATTAATTTGTTTCTACAGTTTGACATTGTTCAACGATTGTAGAAAAAATATTGTGTGTATCTCGTCGGATAGAGCTTGTTCGGTGCACTTGTCGAGTTGTTGATTTCGGCTTCGCCTCGATCAACAATTTCTCGCCGCGTGCAACAAACAATGCTCTATCCGCACTTGATACACAATAGTTATTTGTGTATCAAGTGCGGATAGAGCATTGTTTGTTGCACGCGGCGAGAAATTGTTGATCGAGGCGAAGCCGAGTTCAACAACTCGACAAGTGCACCGAACAAGCTCTATCCGACGAGATACACACAATATTTTTTCTACAATCGTTGAACAATGTCAAGCTGTAGAAAAAAATTAATTTTCAAAATTATCTTTGGTCACGCCTATAACAATTCAGTAAAATTGTAGTTACCCATGTCACCGTAATCATGACAACGTTTATGAACAAAATAAACATTTTCAAAGAAATCATAATTTGACACATGGAGTACATTTGACATATGGAGTACATTTGACATAAAGTCTATAGAGTGAATACGTTTATAGTGATTAAGTTGAAGTGTATGTACGTATATGCCAACTGTATTTGCAATAGCAAGGTTATTATCAGAAAAATCCAATGCATCATTTACTTCTTTTACCTAATTTATTTTTGTTTTGTTTTTGTCGCGCTAGTGCGACAATATGTCACTTTGTCGCCCTAGAGCGACAATTTTGAACATTTCCTAACCAAAAATGGAATAACAATGTCGATATTGTGCAACGATTGTAGAAAAATAACTATTGTTGCATCTGCTTTAATCATTAGAAACATATTTCAATAATTATAGGTGCTATGGAAACAAATGTCTGTGTTTGGCATCGTAGTTCCCAAACAAAAGGACCGATTTTGATGCAGATTTTTCTGTTTGAAAGCTAATGTGATCGAAATGTTTCTTAGCTATAATTTATGAAGATCTGTTCAGTGTTTTAATATCATTAACTCATTTTTTAAATGACAAAAGGGTTTTCCCAATTTTTATTGACACGTTCGTTTTGATTCGCGTACCCAAAATTTGCACATAAATAAATATCTTTTTTCTTCAAACGTCATAAAAGTACGTTGTTATGTATTTGTATTCAACAAGCAGAAGTTCAATATTGTTGCCGCCGGCGTAAAAGTGTATCCTTGGCAACACATTTACGCTGGCGGAGGACAAAGTAAAATATCATGCAAAATAGTAAGGTTGTAATTCAATAATTTGACAGTTAAGAATAAAACAAATAAACAAAAATAACATATTCTGTGGCAACTAGACATACTGGATACGGCAGAATATTTGTTGAAGTTTTGAGCATTTTTTAATGTTTTAATGTCTATTTTCTATGTTTGAAGAAAAAATAGCATGTGTTATTCGGAATAAATATGACTTTGTATGCTTCGCATGTAATTTTCCGACTCGGCTTCGCCTGGTCAATGAAACGGCAGGCTCTGCTGTAAATCTGGTATTCTAATGCCTAGTTAAATAAATTATTATTATTATTTTCGAATCCCACTGCCGAGAATTGAAAATTTTAATTTATCCCTGTGGTTCCCCCTCCACTAACTCCTTTGGGGGCTATAACTTGACGGCTAGTAACCGCACTTCATACGCCAAAATATATCACTTACCGAGATCTGCGTAAGCAGAATGCCACACCCTTAATGGATAAAGGCGTGATGATATATTTATTTATTTTATGTCGATGGTCAGACAAAACTGTTTTTGCACTTAACCATGATATTAGCAATATGCAAAATTTATTTAAAGGTAAGTGTATATTTAAAGTCACATTTTTTGCACTACTGTAATAAATATGTTTTATGCCCAGTTCCCACCCATAGTTCTAAAACACTTCCTCATTGGTTTGAACTACAACAAAAACAATATAATGTCAAGCACTAGGAAACAAAGTGTCTTTATAATTCAAATTTATTACAAACATTTATATTAATAACATTTAAACGCAAAAATAATACAAAATAATTAGGAGCGTTTTCTATATTTAAATATATGTCATAAATATTAAACAATTTATATCTTCCGTGTTAGTGCATCTACAAAGTTATTTATAGATTTTGCGGAAAATGAATATACATAATTATGTAATGACTTAATGTTCACTGATGATAAGTGCGTCTGGACTGGACAGAAAGATCATTTTCACTTTTGTTGCGATGCGGTGAATTAACATTAACACAGTGCAATATTCACTTAATGATGAAAAGATTTCAAGGTAATGAAGTGGAAAACCAGTTATCGTTGCTATTATATGGCTATAGTCGTAAATTAAATACTTAACTTAAACAATTAGAACAGTCCTTATTAATATGTTGCTGGAGGCGACGTAATGTAATCGAATTTCAAATGTAATAAATAATGTAATCTGATGGCATTACCGATTTGTAACTAAAACATCCACAAATGGTAACTTATGACTTATTATTTTTTTTTGTTACTTTAGTGCTACGGAGCACAGAATTTAATTTTATTACAAAACTAGATAAATTGCAATTTTAATATTGCTGTTGCAAAAATGCCATCAACATAATTAATCCTGCAATACATATTCTCTGAAAAATTAATTTCAGAAAGACCAAATTGCTAGTAAGAACGCTGTTTAAGGGCGACTAACTAGCAGTTGACTATCTGTGTTTTTCAGCTGTCAAATCTTCTTACATGATTATTGAGAAAAATATTTGAAATAGAAGTGGTAGAATATTTAATTCTGTATGTCTTTTATTCGAAGCTTATATCTCTAAAATAATTTAGGAACACTTGACAGCGTAAAATAAAGTTAGTCATATGCTTGTTAATCACTCTTAATCGGTTGTTCTTACTAGCAGTCCATGTGATTAACTGTTACCCATTGCTGTACCCTTCGTGTTATTATCATAGTAGTATACCAAGAGCCTGAAGTGTATGATTTAATCGCGAGGGTGAAGTTTATTTCAAGAGCGTAGGCAAGCGTAGCTGAGGGATTAAAGGCACTTCAGTTATGTGGTATATACACTATTTTTTGCACTTCAAGCCCTCGTTTCAGCAATACATTTTAAATAATTATTAATTTTAAAGGATTTACAATCATATTCGTATGTTGAAAATGGATGGCTTGTTTACTTGTCAATTTAATCCTTCCGAGATTAAAACTGACATGAGAAGGAAGCATAAATTAAGGAATTTAAACCCGGAAGTGCAAAAAAGTTATTATGCTTCAGCAATTTTATTTGGGGCAATAATTATGAGTACAATGCATCGGATTGTGTGAATTTTTTTGTATAGATTTAAAAATCGATTATGAGATTGAGTCAATTAAAATCATATTTTATACTTTTTAAAGGTCGTTTTAAATATTGAATGGCGTTAGATTTTATTGTAAAATAATTACTATATCCTGGAGTCAAGAATGGAAGAAAAGTTGTTTGCAGACAAGTATAGGATTGCACACAAACAAATGCAGAAGCAAATTTAATTAATTTAATACATATAGGAATTAATTCTTTCATAATTTGCTTATTCAGGCATGATTATCACTTAAAAACATACAATATTAATATCGAAGGCATATTTTGACACAATATTATATTGAGAGTGGTATTTTACATGTATTACTAGATGATTGATCAAGGTACGATTTATTTATTATTTTTTACTCTCAACAAGGTTTCGAAGCGTATAAGTATATATTGTTGCTTAAAATATTCTTCAAAATTGGTGTTAGTTATGTGCTACACATGTCTGTATTAACTTTGATAGCTTTTAAAGAATCGAATTCAGCTAATTTTCAGAATTTTCGTTTGGTTATGTTTTCTGTGCAATCTTTAAGTCGTCTCTTCAATAGATATCCATCATTTGCACTTGTTCACGTAAGGAATAGTTGAGTGCGCTAGGCAAACTCGTATAAGATAGTTATTCATATAACTTTTGCAGATACAAAATGTCTCAGCATTTTCTGTGCAATACAAATTGTAACAAGTAAATGCATTTTAAGTGTAACTGTATTAAATGTATATTCATAAGTTGTGGCTTGTCATTTGGATTTATAAATATATTATTTGCACTTCCGGGTTTAAATGCCTTAATTACTTTTTCCTTGTCATGGACTGAAGTGTCCGTTTTAATCACAGAAGGATTAAATTTCGAAATCTAATCCCAAAGGATTATTAATTTTAACTTTATTTATGGTATCTAGGAAACTTTTATTTTATTAGTGCTTTCGTTATCAAAGCCATCCATTTTCAACGTATGAATGTGAATTTGAAATTCTTTAAAATTAATCATTATGTATAACGCAAAAAATAGTGTATATACTAACGGACTGAAGTACTTTTAATCCCTCATGTGATTATTTCCCTCGCCTACGGCTCGTGAAATAAGCTTCACTCTCGTGATTAGATCATGAACTTCAGCCACTTGGTATATAAACTACTATTTTGCACTTCCGGGTATAAATGCCCTATTTTATTCTTTGTTCTCGTGGACTGAAGTGTCGTATTTAATCTCGGAGGAATTAAATTGACAATCACAGCAACAAGCGAAATATTTAGTAAAATTATTATATATAAATTACTTATTAATAGTTGTATATAGTTCATAACTACAGAGTATATTTAAACGGGTTTGCTGAAATTAATTATTTTGACCATGAAAATCCCTTGTCTGGTTTATCTTTTAAGAATTGATCAATTTCTGCTAAGTTTTAGTAGTCACAATTTTGTCTTTTAACGAAAGTAATTAATTTGGAGAACTTGCTTAAATAAGTATTATTTCTAACTAGCAACATTACCTTCAACATCAAATATTCCGCTCAAATTATACAATCTTCCGCAATTTTTTATTGCTCATAAAAGTGCATTAGCAGCATATTTTCCGATCCGCGTATTTTTTATTTATTTATTTGCTGAAAGTATCATATTGTTTTATATAATTTTCTAGATTTTATGGGCTGTATTTCTACTATGGTTTCTTTATATTATCGGAGGTAATATCACAAGAACTTCTGTGCTGGGACTCTGCTCTCTAGCTAGGCGATCGTTTGACGTATTACTAAGACAAGCAAATCTAATACTCTGCTCATACATCGCCTAGCAATAATGTATTTTCGTAAAAATGCGATACTTGTCACAAATTTGTATTGCCTGTTTTGGAATCTTCGTACATAGTTTAATTATTTTCAAAGATGTCGAATGTCAAAATTCAAATTTTATTATAAACATTTCTGAGTGAAATTAAAACAATATTGAAAATATAAGATCTTCCAAACGGTAAATGTCTGAATGCAAATATAAAATGCACATGTTTAAAATAATAATAATAGTGTAACTTTTCACTCGTTACTTGGGTTCTGTGAAGCTGAAAGTAAAAACAAAAGTTCATTATAACTAACAAGAAATGATTTATTTATTTCCACTTATTTATTTAACACTAATAACTACAATTATTTTTACCTGTATTATTTATTTCTGCTGAGTCTTCACATGTGCAATCTCTATTTAAACACACGCTGACGGTTTATCACAGACCCACGGTTAATCTCAGATTTACTAGACTAGTATGACTGCCGTTAGACCGGCAGCCCCTTATAGCAGGTTCTAGAACGTTCTACGCTTCTTTGGAACGTGACCCCGACTGGTTTCAACAGGTCTATAATTGTTCAATAGTTATAAATTAATTATACTCACATTTTTTCATCTATCCACCATTTTACTACAATGTTCTTGACTATTCAAAATGTTTGTTTAGTCTTCACTCTATTTCCGAACTTTTTCCCGTCCGTTCGAGCTATCAAATCTCCCTGTATTCATTTCTAAATGTTTTTCAATACACCATTATTTGATACAATTTTTGATTGATTCTTATATAAAATTCATAAAATAATCTATATCATCTAAATATCTTACACCAAACTAATTTCACGTATGATTATGTTCAATTTGTCTTAAATATTAATGTACATATCATTTTTCTTTGTATACATTATGTTGATTACTTACTTTTTTCATGTATATTTGGTTTACTAACTTTTCTATCACAAAGAAGCGATCGCATTTGACAACTGTAGTGGGAACAAAACAAAGCGATGGAAATTGACAGCAGAGTACCAAAATCGCAAATATACGTCATAATGATACCATGCGGTCGCCTAGCAAGAGAGTAGATTCCCACTACTGATTTTATCGATACATTTTTATTTTGCGCGAATTTTTTTGCTTGGCAAACAAACACGAAAGCAAACTGCATAATAAATCCCGACTCCGAAGAAGGAGGGATTTTACCTAATGTCAGTTTGCTTGAGTGATTTTGCTTAAAAACAAAAAAATGAATGCATAAAAATAAAAATTTAGCTGAGAAAATCAGTGAGGTCGCGTGGAATTTGATAAGATAATTCTAAAGACAAAGCAAAATGTAACTTGAAATATTAATTAAGTGTCATACTGACAGTGATTGAGAGTAACAATTATTTATTTCCTTGGTAGCAGGAGTTTTATCGGTGTAACCCGGGCAACGGGGTTTTACCACGGTAAAACTCCCGTGATCCCTTGGGCAACGGGGTTTTATCAGAATAAAACTGTTCCTATTGGTTGAATTTTCAATTGTTTTGCATTATAATTGGTTAAAAACTAGTCATGACAATTTATCGGGGTAAAATTCCCGTTACTTGTGTAATGGGGTTTTATCAGTATAAAACTTTTCCTATTGGTTGAATTTTCAAGTGTTTTGCATAATGATTAGTCAAAAACTAGTCGTGGGAATTTATCAATATAATACTATTTTTATTGGTTGAATTTTCAAATGTTTTGCATTATGATTGGTTAAAAACTAGTCGTGGTAATTTAGCAGTATAATACTGTTCCCATTGGTAGAATTTTCATGTGTTTTGATTTATGATTGGTTAAAAACTAGTCGTAGGAATTTATCCATAGTAAAACATCACTGAAAAGAAACTCCAAATTTTTTTACTTTGTTTCTTGGCAGCCTAAAAAATTTGTGTAGTGATAGTATCATTGTTATCAAAACCATTCATTTTCAATTTGTGAATTATACGGGTATGCTTTTAAATCCTTTTATTATAATCATTATGAAAATGTATTGTTGCAAAGAGTTTTGGAAATGCAAAAAATAGTGTATATACCACAAGACTGAAGTGCCTTTAATTTCTCAGGTGATTATTTTCCTTCCCTACGACTCGTAAAATAAACTTCACCTTCAGGATTAAATTATGCACTTCAGTCCCTTGATATATAAACTACTATTTGTTATAAAAATTGGTTCGGCTATCTTTCAATCATACGAGTATTACAGTAGATAATTCATTTATGTAAAAAATAAAAATACATTAAAACGATGGAGAATAATATTACTTACCATTTTTATTATTTATATTTTCTATATTTAAAAATTATTAGAAGTATTATTTATATTAATTTGTTTGGGCAGGATGTTGGGCACATCAAATTTTTAAACACTGACTGAAGTATTTGCATTTCTTTATTACCTTGAGACTGAGAGTTCCTACTGAACTAGCATAATATATAAATAAATATGTAAATAATTTTTTGGTATGCGAGTTCAATAGTATTATAATTACTGAATTGAAAATAGCGGATGATGTAATTTACCTTAGTACGTTTTTTGTAGCAATCTACTTTACTATTAAATTATAAAATAAAAAATTGTTTGTGTAGGTTGATTAACCTAAACAGGGATCGGATGTTTTTTCATTCAAAATTTTCCATTCCAAAATATTCCGCTGAGAAATCGAAAGATTTCAGGTCAATTCCTTATGCATATATTAAAATTTAGAAATTGTAGATCTACTACTGCAAAATTGCAGATTTTACTTCGCAGATCAATGGCATCAGTTGTCATTTACATTTGCACCAATCGCTTTCGTTCAGCCATCCAAGGGTATCATTTAGTCTTTCTCGAATCTTATCTTGAAACTGATTTGCCATAAATTAAAATCTTTTACAAACTCTGATTGCAATCACCATGTAATTACAGAGGTTTAGAAATGAAATACAACTGTAACTGTCAGTAACTATTTTTAATTTTTACCGAGGTTTGTTTTTAATAATTATAACTTATTTTTACAATTAAATCAGAGTTTCTGGTTTCTATTTTTAGGTTCGTGTGAGACGTAACGAAGAAAAGTGAAAATGCAAGTGAGATAATAAAAAGAAAATGTGATAAATTTATCGCGTTAAGAGTAAAAGTTGTAATAGTAAGTATTTAGCTTCTATTAGTGGTTTTACCTTCGTTTGATAGCTGGCATTTTGCGTATTTTTATGGGACTCAAATGTTAATTGCTTTTTACGTTTGCACCTGCAAAACTATTCATGTAGGTCTTTGCTTGTAGAACCTACAAGTACTATTATTATCAATGATAGATATAATTTTTGTTGTTTTATACAAATTTATTAAAATCATTATTATTTTTGAATCATTTTATTCAAAGAAAATAATAGTCCTTGTGCATATTATACTCTAATACGCTAATTAAGTCTTAATAACAAATATTCTAGATGAACAATTATTAAATTAAATATATTTTCGCGTTATGTATCAATTTGGGTATTGCACTTTGATTTCTTAGATCTCACTAAGTATTATATTTTTACACGTTAAGTGCGGTTACCAGTCGTCAAATCACGGCCCTCAAAGATATAAGTAGAGAGAGAACCATAGAGGTAAAGATAAATAGAAAACTCTCGGTTGTGGAATTCGATCTAAGAATTTCAAGATTCATAGAATAACGCGAATCAACGGAGCTGTATATTATAGTATATTGTACAACGAGCATGGAATGGTACTCATTTCCTACGGGTATGAAAGTTTGTAGCATGAGCCGAAGGCGAATGCTGCAAATTATACGAGTATGAAATAGACATTCCATGCGAGCTGTACACTACTTTTTCTACGACCACGATATTATTTCCTAATTCATTTAATTTAATAAAAAATTTGTCTCGCTTTCACCATTCCAATATTTGACAATTTTAAATAAGTATCCTAACAATGGCACCTGTACTTAAATGAGCCGACCTGTATTGAAATACTCACAAAACAAATTCATTTCGCACGATGCTTGCAATGTACCTCATATCCCTAGCAACAACAAATATACAATGAGTAGATTACGAAGTGGTCGTAGAAAAAAATATAACTAAACCATTTGCAATAGCATACCGCGTTCAATATGTAACAAGGCGAACATTAAGTATACGATTTATTGTTTTACTGTCAAAACAATTTTTAAATATCAAGTTACAAAATGCGTTTGGACTTGAATACATCGAAAATCGTCTTGATAGGAGTGCTTGTCTTTGTAGAGTTAAATTTATTACCATATATGTGTGTGAGAAACTTTTATACATTTTAGTTTTCATAAATAGTCATTTGAGATTATCGCTGTAAATATTCTGAAATATCGGCTTGAGATGCCATCTGGAGTTGATAGATTTACAGATCCAGGTCGAGACCTTAGTTTTAGTGTTCTAGTTTTTTTTTTTGTAATCTTTTGTTGGCTTGTATGTTTCCCACACCCGGTATCATCCCAAGTATATATGGTAGTTTTGTACGTTTGACCAGCACAAGAAAGACAGTTGATTTTTGGTTGTGAAATTTGCAGACGTCTTCCCACGTCTGCTGTGCTCTACAAGATGTAGAAAACGAAATTATTGTTAAATATGTTTTGGTAACTGCAACCAAGTTAACATATTCATACGTTGTCGTCATAGTGTAATATTTATATTTGTGTGTCATTCTGTTTAATTCATCTTTAGCATCTTTCAACGTTTTTATTAAATATCATTTTTTATAAAAGGGTTTGTAAGACTCAGCCCCCCTCCCTCCTCCCCCGTGCTCAATTTTGCTGGTAACTGCATGGGTAAGTGTCGTGAAGATATATTTCTTTTCATATTTTGTACAACATCGGTGGAAAAATTTTCACGAAAATACTTTTTGAGTTCTTTCGAATCTAAACCTTTTTCTTAGTAATGTGTAGGGATTCAGTTGATCTCAAATAAGGGTCCGTCCATAAATTACGTTTCGCTCAACATTGGGATGGAGGTCCAATACGACGTGACTTACCGTGACATTGAATAACATGTGAATTGTGATGTCACACTTTAAAATTACGATCCAAAACTCTTTCAAAATTGTTGAAATCTCATTCTCGTTGAATCCATTCCGCTTATATTTCTGTGTACAAAAATACCTTTTGCATCTTATGAGATGAAGCATTAAATGAAGATACGGAGTGAAATTACGTGGAAGAATTTAACGCACAATTGGACAGAGAAGATGACGAAACGTCAAATGTAGTCAACCAGTTGCCGATGATTACGGATTATAAGAGATGGATAACT
Source organism: Poecilus cupreus (assembly GCA_963942605.1). NCBI lineage: Eukaryota > Metazoa > Arthropoda > Insecta > Coleoptera > Carabidae > Poecilus > Poecilus cupreus. The sequence goes on along the minus strand of OZ012733.1, from coordinate 2,226,285 downwards.
TTTTCATGTTCAGTGAATTAATTTTGGTCGCCAGCATTCGTTGAAAAATATGTGACTATTCATGTTCCTCGAAAGTGGGATTTGTTATATTCAAAAACAATATTTAACTATGATATAGTATGGACTATCATTATATATACATTATATTTTACTACTTTTATATAGCGGCATCTATTCTAAAACTGCAAGTTCAATACTTTAAACTACCACAGCCTATAATATCAATGCGCCTACTATACGAAAAACTTTTTCCATTTGACGAAGAAAGTGGAAGAGTGTTTTGTGAAGATATACAAAACAAAACTAATAAAAATAAATTTTTTTGTCATCGATTTAAAAAATTTAACTCGTAATAAATTAATATTATTTAAAGAAAACTGGTTTTTAGACTTTAATTTATTTAATAAAATCTTTACTCAAAAAATATAATAATACGCTTGTCATTACTGTAAATAACCATATTTTACAAATTGACAGAAACGTCAAATAAAATCACTTAAAAGAAATCAAAACAAAACAGTCATAGGTAACTACATTTATTTTCGATAAAAACTGAATAAATCGGAGGATTTTCAAAATTTAAAAATTAATTTACGGAACCAAATTACTACTAAATAGTAGTGTATTTTACATCGTTTAATTCAGAAAAATGATATCTTTCGATTGGTACTACAATCATTGTTTTCCGATAGAGCACCGAGCAACAGCACGCAAAAAACTGATTTCCCATGTTAATCTCCTATGTACACCTTTAAGACAGACACACGGTATAAGTAGATGTAGATATTTATTTCACTTTGATAAAATATATTTGATGAACTATTTTGAATTATTTTCAAAAATTATCTTTGATAATGAATTTTTAAAACAATTATAAAAAACATTAAAATATTAGTTATTGCATTAACCATTAACCGAACATTTTCATACACTGGGTAATCAACTAAGGTACCACCGAATGCACCAATCTATGTATTTCTTAACTTGGGATCACTTGATACAGCATCTATATCGACTTGGATAATTTTTATACATTAATCATATATTATACCCTAATTTGTTTTTTTAGTCCGGATTCGATATCCTTAAATATTTTATAGTTACCATTTAAAACATCAAATTGTAATCATCAAGCGAGTTTGGATGTACGGAATTGAACTATGAGGGTTAGAAAGTACCTCTAACTTTGAAATCATAGAAAGATTTAGGTTAAAAATTCTTTGCATGATTGTCAATATTGCTTGGTTTGTGTCCAACTATTCCTGCAAGTCCTTCAAATGTCTTCCGTTAAAGAAAAATATCCCCAGGCTGAGTGGTAAATGCGTTCAAAAGACTAAAATGCCAAAGATATAAACTAATAAAACGTCACAACTCTTTTGATTTACAGGATCAATGTACATATTTTATCTTAGGATTAATTATTTTATAATTATTTTATTAGTGAAATGTAATTATAATAATTAAGTATGTGCAAGTAAAGTACTGTTAATGGGTAGTTACTTTCACATGTTATTTAAGTTACATAAATATTACACTTAGTAGTCCTAATATCAAATAAGTAAATTGGGTAGACATTTTACTTATGGAGTACTTAGTTAACAATTAATCATTTATTTGCAAAATTTTATTTGTTAACTAAAATTTACCTTGCCTTATTTCTGTAAAAATAATTCATAAACTTATCGCCAGACGAACAAACATTGTGTCTTATGTAAATGTAGAATATGACCCACAAATATTTTTCTACTCCATAGGTTAGACAGTACTTGTTGGAATAATGGAATGTAGCATCCAGATTTTTACGGGACTTATTTTTAGACCATTTTACTGCATAGTACACTTTATTTTTCGATTTTTCGCGGTGTTTAACTACAATTTCGGTCATCTTTTATCTCAAAAATCGTTATACTCGTTTGACGTAATGTATTTCTAACGGAATCTTCACCCTACTTTGTGTTCGAAAATAATCCGCTAGATGACATATCGCTACATGTCAGATCCCAATTGTGTTAGCGCAACGGAATCACAGAGATAAGTTAAAATAGCAACAGTAAACTGTGATCATTTTAAAGTGCGTAAGCTTTACGTATGTGGATAAAACAGTTCCATGCAGAAAACATTTCTCATTTAATTTTTGCCGCGTTTGTCAATTATATTTTATTTCCTTTAATCTGCTCTGCTGCTATGCATCGAATACCTTAAGAAATTGCCTTAAATCCTGTTTACGATTTCTACAAACTTTGTGCATCCTCTATGTATAGATAATTAGTTTCCATCGTATTTCACTCTTCCTTATTCCGTATCACAAATGATAAATAAATTATTAGTTAAAGCCTACATATTAAACGTAGTGACCGGAAATGTTTATAGTCACAGTAATATTAATCTTTAATTGTGTAAACAAAACGTATAAGTAATATAATTTCTAAACTGCATCTGCAGCTCCGCAGAAATCTGGTTCAGATCAATTTCTACTTACGCAACCAAAAGTCACGATCCATTCACAATGTCGAATACCCTTTCACCTTTTAGCAATCATATATAACAGAATAGCTTGCAGGTCGATTACTGTCACAATGTATTTACATCTTTGCTACCTTGCCAATGGCATGAGAATTCTTTACGACCGTTTATTATTTCAAGAACATGTGACACAATATTGTGGAATGTAATTTAATGCTTACGGTTATTTTACATTTTATAAAATAAGCATTTTATTTCTCTGTTTACACATTAGAATGATATATACTTGCAGGCTTGTTAATGTTGATTATATACTGAATTAATTTTTGGTGACATTATAAAGAATTGGTTTAAATATACAAAATATAAAACATCACGGACATTCTTCTACATATAAATCTAAATTTAATTGCTTAATAATTACATTACTACCGACAGTTGCCAATTTAAATTTACCCCTGTGGTTCCCCCTCCACTAACAACATTAGGGGCTTTGACGGCTGGTAACCGCGTTTCATAGGCAAAAATATATCACCGAGATCTGCGTAAGCAGAGTGCCACAACGAAAATGGGTAAAAGGCGTGATGATATATTTATTTATTTTAATTTTAATAATTACATTTGACACATATTTAATAAAAAGAATAGACATTTCACTAATTTGCTCGTTTTTATAGCAACTATGATTATTAAAATATATTACTATAACATATACTTTAGTTAAGTATAATAATAAAATAATATTTATTTGAAATCGGCACTAAAGTGCTCAAAAATCATCATTAAAGAAACCTATTATACGACGATTTTGAGCAAGCCAGTGTTGACAACCGTTAAATAATTATTGTATAAGTAGGATAATTTTGGCAGATATATTAACAAACTATAGTATATTTGGACATAACATGAAACAAAATTTGCAAGAAGAATTAACTAATTAATTCCGATGACGAAATTGATGACAAAATACATAATTTTGAGTGTTATTTACGATAACTTCACTTCTCGAGGTTGGCAACACTGACTGTCAGTTTCAATTGACAACTGACAGATGTATAAACTTAGCATTTATTGTAATTTTTTTACAGTATTTTTTCGAATTTTAGATTTCAAATAAAACTTAATATGTACCTTGGCACTGAAGTTCTTTTTTATCACTCACATGGTTTATTTGACCAACCAACCAAATTCCATATTCGTGATAAAAAAACTTCAGTGCCTTGATACATAAATAACTATTATATCGATTGATATTAGATATGCGGCTTTTTGGCATCTAACATATGGTCAAATATAATTTTGACTGTCTGGGTAGTAAATAGTAGTTTATATACCAAGGAACTGAAGTGTATAATTTAATCATGAGTGTGAAGCCGTAGGGATTAAAGGCACCTTAGTCCTGTGGTATATATATATACATTTTTTGCACTTCCAACCCTCGTTTCAGCAATACATTTTAAATATGTAATGATTAATTTTAAAGAATTTAAAATAGGTATTGGTATGTTGAAAATAGATGGCTTTGATGACAATGATAGCATTTATGCAAATATTGTATGTAGCCTGGATACCATAAACAAAGTGAAAAATTGTGTTTATTTGGAGAGACTAAGATTTTATTTTTATTTCTTTTTTATTTGTGGTTATATTTACCTTTTCTATTAATTTATATAGTTCTTTATTAATATTATTGTATCTTATTTTCCTGTTTTGAACAACAGTATTGTAAATAGATATTTGGCTAGAGACAGAAAGTCCGCTGTATTGTGCTGTGTTGTCTGCTCCTTCATTGCCTTATATTGCTGCATGACTAGACACCCATATAAATGCTAAGTTTGTGCAAATATTTCTAAATACGGTTTATTTTATGCATGTCGCTGGCGAGGAACTAGATTTCAGGATAGTGTAGTAGTAGATATCAATAAAAGTAGAAGTGTTCTGTGAAAGTAAACTTGAATAAAGGACCGTTAAGAAATTAAACAGTGGCAAATAGATTCACAAAAGGGATTAGCGCTAACTCCATTTTTATTATTACTAATAACTTCATTTTCCATTCTTAGAACACATTTATTTTAACTAAGGTGTAGTCAAGATTGGTTAGCACAAAATATTACACTTTTTGTTAATTTAATCACCACGAGCATCCTCTTGAGTACGCTCCTGATTCCAGTAGCAATGTATCTTACCACTTACCGTAAAATAGTATATTGTGTTATTAGGAGTAAATGTGATACTTTGTGTGCTGAGCATGTAAGTTTGAACGACGAGCGAAGCGAGTCGAACAATTACATGCGAAGCACACAAAGACACATTTACTCCGAATAACACATGCTATTTTTTCTTCAAACATAGAAAATAAAATTATAAATATTATAAAATGCTCAAACTTCAAAAAATATTCTGTCTTATCTTGCATTTCAAGTTGCCGTAGAATATGCTGTTTTGTTATTTTTGTTTATTTGTTTCATTTTTAACTGTCAAATTATTGAATTACAACCTAACTATTTTTCATAATATTTTACTTTGTCCGCCGCCGGCGTAAATGTGTTGCCAAGGAAACACTTTTACGCCGGCGGCGACAATATTGGACTTCTGCTTGTTGAATACAAATACATAACAACGTACTTTTATGACGTTTGAAGAAAAACTATATTTATATCCTTACACAGACAATGTTCTGAATCACGCTCTTTTACTTTTATAGTATATTCCGAAAACGGTGAGAGGTTACGGTTTTACCACGGTTGCGGTTTTACCACTTCTACGGTAAAGAAACAGAACACCGTATTTATGTCAATGTTTGATTTTATATATTTCTTATAAAATGAAGACGTGGAATACGTTTAACGAGTTTGTTTTAACCGATTGTAATAATTCTGAGGGAGACGATAATGAAGATTTGATATCAAAAATGACGGTAGATCTTGATCTTGTTTGACAGATGTTTACCGCGCTAACCGCCGTCTGTGCGCGGTTCCCGTGGTAAGCAGAAAGTACCACAAATTTCAGAAACCGCGTTCCGAAATCTTACCTGTAACCTGGAAATTTTACCACGGTATAACCGTGGTTTGTTTTCGGAATATACTATTAACGTATCTAGACAGCTGGACAGCAAGTGTCGTTGTCCGCCTACCAGTATTCATGAATCAGTGTGTGGTATAACTGGTTTATCTAGCGAGAAAGTGAAACCAATGATTTTTAGTCGTTACTTGTTAATCAATGATTTATCTACTGAACTTTAGAACTTTTTGTTTTAATTTGCTTAATTTATATGATACACTTAATTAAAATAATTATAATTACTGTTTATAATTTATTTAAAACTTATTAAATTTCTCTAATAATTTTTTGTCAGTGATGTCGGGAAATGTGCAGTTAATTATGTATGATAGGGAATGTTTGGTATAAGAATTTCATTAAAAAATTTAGATATATTTATTTATGAATGGAAGATTTCACAATTACCCATGTCATAAACAGGTTGTTAACACTAGTAGAATATTATAATTTTTTTTTTTTACAAATCTAGTATTTCTTGACGTTGATTTATATTTGTAGTCTTAAAAGAACTACTATAGTATTAGAGCAAAATGCTTATTTGAAAATCATATTTTGGAGATTGTGTTTAAAAATTGACATTATTTTTTCAAAATTATTTGTTTTATTTATCAAATGTCAATCCCATAGCAATTTTCTATTAACAATAAAACTGTTTAAAATTTTTAATTAAAATTTTCTACGGTTGCACAAAAAATAGTGTGTACACCTTGGCTGCGAAATCCTACATCGCCCTCGAGATTGTCCTGCCTCGGCCGCAGGTGGCCTCGGCGAAAATTTTTCTCTCGGTACGCTAACGGGTGATTTCGCGGCCTTGGTATACAAATAACTATTATACACAACTGTCAAATAATATACCCATAACTCAACCGTTGTTTATCAATTAATGACCTTTGTTACTGATACTAATGAAATAATATTGACAGTTCGATGAATTAATATTATTCATTCGTTATGTCAAATTCAAATCTCACCTGTCAAAAGAGTAAAATCAAAATGACTTTTAAGTAATTTTATCCACAAGCCAAAGGCACTAATTTACTCATTTTTTATACTTTTATTTTCTTTTGGTTTTGGTTTTCTGCTAAATGTCAAATCATTTCAAAATTTTGTTACAACAGTACGAAGTATAGTAATGGTTGCTACAATTTGTCTGTGTTGATAAACAAATAGTTTTTGTGTTTGTTAAAGCAAAAATACTAATTATGTGAGCGCCTCACCCCATCTTGCGTAATATTATTAGAAATTAAATCATCCTAAATTCATATAGTTAGCATTTTATAGTGTCGAGTAAAAAGGCACGTTTCTAAGATAATCTTTGGTATAAATATGTTAGCACGTAGAATTAGAAGCATTCCTGTTGTATTCCTGTAGTATTCATCTTATACTCTTGTTACATTTACTGTTGTAACCAGCGTTCTAACCAGAACCATTTTATTTCGTTTTTAATAAAATAAACTTTTTAAAAAACGATATTTCAAGTTCCTAAAATATAATTTACTACTTATCTTATAATTTCAAAACAAATAATCGACGAAATGTTGTGGATAAAGTATAGTATTCTACTCGCATGGGCATGTAATGGCTGTTACTCATTCGAATGATTTACATCAGTCGTATTCGCTCGTAATGCAAACTTTATTCTCATGAGTAATAGCATACATTACATGCTCATTAAATACTATGCTATTACAGAAGTGTCGTCAAAAAAGGTAAAATACACACACACATACAGTCATCAGCTAGTTGAATCTAACTCTATCTCTATTAATTTTTTTTTTGAGTCTCTATATTTTTTTTTTTTGCTTACATTGCTGTTAATCTTCTCACTTATGCCTTTCAACTTTTATTTAAATCTAATCAATTTTGCCATATGGTACCGAATATTTAATTACCATAAAGCATTGTATTTATTATTCAAGAATTTAGTAAATTTTACCCATATTATGTGATTCTCATTAGTATTGAAGGTCTCAACTTGGGCCGTAACGTCGAGCTTTATTAAATAATACACATAATTGTATCGAAGTGACTGGTGTACCCATTATTTTTTCCTATTCAAAACCAATAGGTCAGGTAAGATTCATCATATAATTATTTTATTATTATTTGTTTTACGTTCGAGTTGCACGGATAGTCAGCCTTGGCTAAACCTTGAGTTTGACAGAAATATCAATAAAATTATAATTACTATTATTATATGAATCTGGGACCTGTAGGATATGTATTAAACGCGTTATCTTTATCTAATTTTACCTCCTAATTTAGGCTTAATTGAAATCTACATTTGTATGTGCATTAGCAAGTTTAATTTATACTTCGACAAATTAATTTATACTTCGACAAAAACTAATCGAAGTTTTTACATTAAAGACATAAAATTTTAGTATTATTGATGCAAACAATCATTGGGATATAAAAAGTAAATTTACAATCGAAAGACGAAGAGAGGAAAAATTCTGATTACTTGGCGCAGTTGATTAGCATATTTAGGTACTATATATTAAGATGGTACCAGGTTAATATCGTTCGAATTAAATTTGTTTTGCGAAAAGCTTTAAAAACAGTAAAACGAAATATATAATTAATATTTAACTGCGTTCCCTGTAACATATGTAGGTACTGCGACATTTTAGACAAACAAATATTAAGTTTCGTTGATGCGTAGACTATGTAATAAAAGCAAAAAGCACTTATATGTCGGTATCAGTATTCGTCTCGATAATCCTCGATTAATTGATAACACTGAATGATCTAAATAGGTCCTCTGGCAATACTCTCTTGCGTCTTTAGTCACTCAAGGGTCTTAAAACACTCGCTACGCTCGTGTTTTAATTGACCCATTCGTGACTAAAGACTAGCTTTACGTACTTGTATCGAAAATAACTATTATAATTGATCCTATGTTGAATCTCAATGCAATAATATTTTGGTGCACAATTAACCTAAAAAATAGTAGTCGAACAACTTAATTAAGAATGTGTCGTTGCACAATTTGTTGTCCTTGAACTTATTTCATCTATATATCAATGTCAACGTTTTCTCCAAATATGAAGATTGAATTTTTTTTTTAGTACATAGTACACCTTATTTTTTTATTTACTTTTCTGAGATCATAATTAATAATTCTTTTTTATAAAGAGTGACGTTTTTTAAACCGTCGTTGCTAAGCAAATACTTTTCTGTTTATTAGTAAAGCTACCTAGCAACAAACGAAATATAACAGGTTAATAATTATAATGAATTACTTATTACTATTAGAGAGTTATGTAATTATTTATTAATCTGTAAAATTTTTTGTTCACTTGTTATAAGGCCAATCGTAAAGGTTTAAATCTTCAAACGGTGATAAATTATTTTTTAGTTATTTACGATACAAGTACGTAAAGCTAGTCTTTAGTCACGAATGGGTCAATTGAAACACGAGCATAGCGAGTGACTAAAGACGCTTTACGTATGTGTATCGTACAATATTTTATCTACGATATAATGAAAAAACCCCAATAAATATAAAAAAAATATTTTTTTTATGTAGTTGGATCACAATATTAAATGAGAAGTTTGCCATGATAACAAAATTTTTACAAATTTGGCGTATTTAAAAATTTTAATCATTCGTTGCTCGGCAACCTGTGACTAATGGGATCGTGTTACTAAACAACCGTTTTTCAAACTTGAAACTAACAGTTAAACATCAATTTTACACACTATCGTAGATAAAAGTAATTAAAATATATTGAAATAGTGCTAAATAGAAGAACGGAATGAATTAAATAATTATTTTTATTATTTCGCAAATATAAGCTTTTTCTTGTTTTGAGATCAACAAATATATTATTTTTCAATTTCAGGTAACAAATTACGAAATAAAATACCTAAAAATCACACACATATACAAAAATATTGACTAAAAAGCTTGAAGTGGGGGAGGGGAAGGTGTTAGGCAACTGACTACCCCTGCCTGTGAATTTTAATGATGGATATAACTAAAGAATTTAAGAATATAATAAGAAATAAACACCTTTCGTATAAGTAAAAAATTGTAAATATTTATATTCGAAGTATAATTTCGCAGTTAAATCCATATTTGAAATAAATTTAGTTTATTTTATGTGTCTAGTTCAAGTAAACTTCTACTTTAAATTTTGCAATTATGACTAAATTCGAATAAGTTCTTCACATTGTTATGAAACTTTTAATTATTAAATTACGTCACTCTATTTTTCTCGTTCGTGAGTTATTACGCCTATGGGCATGCATCCATCTATACATTATTCTATTTAGAAAAAAAAAAAAATTGTAAGTGGCAGTAGTAGCCATTGTATAACATCGTATTTATTTATTTTATTGCATGGTTACAATATTAAAATATAAATTTGAAATTGACAGAAAGATTACACGGTAACGGCCAATAAAAATATTAATTAAATACGGAAATAAAAATTATGACGAAATTTGTCGAAGTATAAAATAGCTAACGAAAATCTTTTGGTTTTTACTTTCTTATACAAAGTATGGATGGATGTATATGCAATATCTCATGTTCGAGAAAAGATATGTAAACGAAACTTTTGAATGAAAATGAAAAACGGGAAGAGGAATTTTACTGGACACACAAAACAATAAATTTTATTTTTTTCAGAAATATCAGATGTGAGAAAAAGTTTTAAATGAAAGATGTTAGCAAAAATATTTTTAATATAAAACGTTATTTGCACTTTTTTGTACATGCTTCTAATTCTGAGAAAAACAAAATTGTATATTTAAGAATATATTTCTATAATGTTAGTTACCATGGGAACAAAAACTAAAACATTTTTAATATCTATGTGTCAAACATGTCAAATAATTGTGAAGTGTCAAAAATATGTATCGTGTGAATAATTATAAAAGTAATATTTGTATTATTAGTTAGAAAGTTTTGAAAACTAGATATTAATTAATTTCTGTTTTAAAATAAATTCATAGTTACAATGAGAACCAAAAATTAAACAGGTTTAACACCTATATATCAAATAATTGTTAAAATAAAGTCACACTTAAGGAACAAGTCATACGTGTACAATTGATTTTATTTGTATAAGAAAGTAGTGTGGTGCCCACACCAGATTTTTTTTATTAGGATGTTTCTATTTTGTCCCATAGTTTTTACAATGAAGTAATCAATTCATGATATTCATTGAGATAGATATGATTAGACAGACAGGTAATGCAAAATAGCAAATTGATACTGTTATAGTTTCATAAATTACATGAAAATTGTTCGAACCCCACAACTGACAGTTGCTACTCTAATTTCAGCTCTGTAGCTCTTCCTTCACCAAAAATTTTAGGGGCCGTAATTTGACGGCTAGTAACTGCACTTTACGTAATTATATATGCACTGAAAGATTTTCGTGTTCCAAATAAATCTCTGTATTCCCAGAATTACTTAATAAGATGCATATACCCCCTAGCATCTAATGTAGGTCATGATTTATTAAATATTTTATAAGGATTGCGCAAACTATAATGTAGTGTTTGTGAAACATGTCAATCATAATTGCTGTTTTTCGACATAATTTTCTTGTATAATTACAGATAATTTCTTCATATGTTAAAGCGTTAAGTGTTGTGTTAGCTACAACTAGTGTTCGTGTGTAATATTCGACAAGAAATGTATTTTTATCTTCAAACATTACACGGCAATTTTCGTTGTCCAGTAATCACTATGAGAGATGTGTATTCGTATGATGTATCGACTTACAAAGTGCTGTTACCAAGAACTGAAGATAACAGAAACATTACTGCTTGTTTCAATGTCATGTACCGGATGAGTTTTTGCGCAATTATGCAGTTTTTTTGTTTTACACCTTTCGGATATTCTTGTAGTAATGATATACGGTACACTTGATTTTAGAATACAATTAGTTTTAGTTCATTAATCGAAAGTAACGTAACAAATTTTCAAACAGTTAATGTGGTACTTAGAAAGACGGGCAATCTCAATAACGTATTAAAGTACAAATTACGTAATGCAATTTGTTAACACCGCGTTCAAGTTTTGCAAAAATCAAATACAATAATAAATCTTATAAAATATATATTTTTTACACTTCCGGGTAAAATGCTCTAATTTATTCTTTCTTCCCGTGTACTGAAGTGTAACTTTTAATCTCGGAGGGATTAAATTTCAAAATTTTATCCCAAGGGATAAAATTGACAAGTAAACAAGTAACCATAGCAACAAGTATAATTTTTATTAAAATTATGGCTGGTTTATACTGCATTTAATTTACAAATTTACATTTAAAAATTAAATTTTAAAATATAAAATACATAAAAATACCCTTATTGGTTTATGCTGGATTTACAAATTTAAAGATTTATAATTTAAATTTATAATATCACCATATTTTATGTTCTAACTCTAAATTTCCAAATCCAACCAATCACCTTGCCTGGAGATCAAAAAACAACCCATGACAGCAGTTCAATGTGTTAAGATTGACAGTTAAAATGATTTGTTTGTGATCATTATAAAATATTGTTGCAACATGGAAGCGGAAAGTGTTAAATTTTAAACATGGTAATAATTTAATATCTTTGATTGAAGAATATCACATATGACAAGTTAAGTTTATTTTTTGTTGTTTAATATTCATGTCCAAAATTTGAAGCCTAATCTTAATTGGCAGATTTTAAATTTAATAAATTCTATATGAACCAGGAGATAAATCTTAAATATAAATTTCTAAGTCTAAATCTGTAAATTAAATCCAGTATAAACCAGGTATTATTTTGTATAAATTACAAGTATTATTAAATATATTTATACAGTTTTGCATGGTTGTTGATAATTTCAATTCATATTGTATAATTATTGACTTAGCCATATTTTTTCTGAAAGAGTCTATATTGATCATTAGAATGAACCTAATAACGTACGATTTCATTTCACACCTTATTGTTATTTTGCATATTATATTTATATAAAGTGTAATTATTTATTCTATAGTACGTAAGAGTTATTAGCGAATAATCGTCATGTAATATACAAATCATAATATTCTGCAAAGCAAATAAATAATATTTAAAAATACAACTCACAGAGTAAACACATGATAATTCAAATACACATTACTGCGCGTATCTCTTACTGATAATTTGTTGCGTAGTAAATTTCTGACGAGTTGGACGTGGTTTACAATCAAACATAATTGCTGCAAAACAAACAGGATGGTATCATAGAACTAATAAAATGTATGGAAGGAGTATAGACAAAGATAGACCAGCACAGCGTGAGAGAGATAGAGAGATGATAGGTAGCAATTTGACAAGAACTTGGTTTGACGTTTTACGTGTGAGTAGAATGCTGCTTTGATAGACTTTTGTGCGAGCTTTTGTCCCTCATTTTGAATTTTGTCAATTATTTATGTCATATTTAAATATATCAAATATGGTAAAATCCTGTTGTGCATAAAAAACAGACAATAAAAGACGGTGCTCCATTTGACAGGTAAATATATTTAGGTTAGAACGCTGCATTTATATGTACATATTTATTACAGTTTTCCAAAAAATGTGGATTTAAGCAAGAATTGGATATTAACTATAAAACGAGAAAATTTTCAACCTAATGAAACTACATGAATTTGTGGGAAACATTTTCTTGATTTTTACATACAGGAGTTTAATGCCAATATAAGAGAGAGATAGTCATATCTTAAATTTCGCAGTGGGAGAAGAACAGCACATTCATATCACGTGCTGGGTGGCATGAATATGTGCTGTTCTTCTTCCACTGCATAATTTTAGATATGACTATCTCTCTCTTATGTTGGTTAAAGATTTCTGTATTAAAAGCATAGCCAACGCTCCATCCATATATATTATTAAATCTATGGATGGTATAGTAGCTGAATTGTTCTTTTAGATTTGCAATCATAATACTGAGTGTACAACTAATGGTTTTAAATATTTTGGCTGGTATCACGAGCTCTGTGTTTGGGTGTTATAACAGCTTTGGTTTTTGCGCTGTACAATGTTCTTTAATAATTTTATCAAAAAATACTTCAAATAAAAGGTAGATAATACAGTTCTCTTTAACTTCTATTGCAAGCATTTTTTATAAAATAATTTTAGAACATTGTACAGCTCTAAAACCCAAGCTAAAACACTTCTCTTAAAACAACCAAAAACAGTGCTTGTGGTACTAACCATTGGGCACCGTTCAGCCGAGCCTAGCAGCTAGATCGCTAAACTAGCGGTCAGAACTGAACGTATTGCTAAGTAACCGCTGGATTTCAGCAGCTAGGCTAGCGACCTAGCGAAATAAATTTCCGCTAGATGAGCTAGCGAACCTTCTAGAACTGTCAAATGTAAAAAAATTCATTTGTAATGTCATCAATATTAACCATGTGTGCTAAAAACTATAAAAATAACTTAAAATGTAGTAAAATATATGAAGCATTTGACATCTATTACTTACCAATTTTAAAATACTGTTTTGATTTGTCTATTATCAGAATTTGACTGACACAAGATAACAGTACCAGCAAAATTCCATTCATGTTCATACTACTTTTCATCTGCTAGAATATATCGCTAGCAAACGCTAGCTAGCCGCTAGGTTCGGCTGAACGCGCCCATTGTCTCCATATTCTAATAATAATTTTCTAATTTTTGTTACAGATTATATCAACATCTACATATACTTTTAAGACTGAAAGACAAGAAGTAGCGATTCAGAGATGCCCGCTGAGACAGACACATCCATGGAGCTGGACCTGGGGGAACCGCCGCAAGATCTTTTGGATTTTGCCAAACGGGAGCTCAACGAGGACCCTGACACACGTGCCCAGGTCCTGGAGGACCTACGTGATATGATCTATGGTATGCATATGCATTGAAATCATTTATTGCTTCGTTATGAAGACAATTTCCATTCAAGTTAATTGTGTAACCCGGTTTGAGGGATCAGTGATATTTAACACTTTTGTGCTTATCTTTAGTTATGCGAGAGTGTTTATGCTTATACAATAAACTACTATAACCCATGTTATCGCTTATTACAGTCTGTGATACTGTGATTCATTGATATATTGACATATAATTTTACATATTTGTTTGTTTACGTTTTCTTTTTACTTTCTTATACAAAGTATAAGGAAGTATTGGAATCACGAAAAAATCGCTGACTAGATTTTGAGGAAATACATATTTCACTGAATCCGTTAAGATCAATAATTTCTCAATAATGTCTGTGTGTGAGGGTGTATGGATGGATGGATGTCCGTGTGCGCAATATCTCATGAACAAGACAAGATATGTAAACGAAACTTGGAATTTATAAGTTTCATGAAAAAATGAAGAACTGAGTTGATTTTGAATAAAATTCAAAAACCGGAAGAAGAAATTTACTGGAAACACAAAACAATAAATGCCATTTTTTTTCAAAAATGAAACCAGCTGTGATATAAAGTTTCAAATGAAAGCAAATGTTTATAATATAAAATGAGATTTGCACTTTTCTTGTATATGCTTCTAATTTTGAGACAAACTAAATTATATATTTTAGAATATATTTCAATAATCTTAGTTACAATGGGAACAAAACTAAAACATTTTTAATATCTATGTTTCAAACGTGTCAAATAATTTTGAAGTAAAAATATGTGTCTTGTGAAATATTATAAAAGTAAATAAAATAAATAAATAAATAAATATATCATCACGCCTTTTACCCATTGCGGGTGTGGCACTCTGCTTACGCAGATCTCGGTAAGTGATATATTTTTGCGTATGAAGTGCGGTTACCAGCCGTCAAGTCATAGCCCCCAAAGATGTTAGTGGAGGGGGAACCACAGGGGTAAATTTAAATTTGTAACTGTCGGCAGTGGGATTCGAACTGAGGATCTCACGATCCACAGTCCGACACGTTACCACGGAGCTATATACCCCATAAAAAAAGTAATATTTGTATTATTAATTAGAAAATTTTGAAGACTAGATATTAACTGATTTCCATTTTAAAATAAATTCATAGTTCCTATGAGAACAAAAAATTAAACAGGTAACATCTATATATCAAATAATTGTCAAAATAAAGTTATACGCAAGGAACAAGTCATACGTGTTCAATTGGTTTTATTTGTATAAGAAAGTAGTGTGATGTCCACACCAAATTTTTTCTTTTATAAATATTAACCTGTCGTTAATATTTACTTTCATTACCTCCAAAAATGTTTTTTTTTTAATAATGATGCGGTTTCAACTACTTTGGTTATTAGCCGGAGTAATGGGCGATATGAAGATGGAGATGTCTGCGTTCTAGTCAATCACAGACACCGATAAGATTCCAGCCCTGTCCGGGAATCGAATCCGGGACCTCTGGGTCAGAGCATAGTACTCTAAAACACTGAGCCACAGAGGTGGGCCCAAAAATGTTGAATTTTATTATTTTTTTTTTATTTTATAGAATGTATTGTTTCAAAATACTGAAATTTAATTTACAGTTAAATTATTTTTTATTTATGGC
Organism: Poecilus cupreus; assembly: GCA_963942605.1. NCBI lineage: Eukaryota > Metazoa > Arthropoda > Insecta > Coleoptera > Carabidae > Poecilus > Poecilus cupreus. The sequence goes on along the minus strand of OZ012733.1, from coordinate 2,210,246 downwards.
TAATAATTTGAATTCACAATAAAATATTAGGTTTTACAAAATTAACCTTCAAATTCGGCTTAATCGTATATACCTTATTGGTTTAAATCAAATATATTTTGCACTAGGATTTTGTTTCATTAATTTAGGTTTTAAACTGTTAGTAGAATTGATATCAATACAGCTTTAGCTGTATGTATAACACAAAATTAGTAGTAGTTGTTTAGTTGTTATTGTTATTGTTAAGAATAGTATATAGTTTTAGCATTTGCTTGTTTTTACAATTTTTCAGTGACGTCTGTATGTCTGTATGTGTAATAATCAATAACATGAAAAGAAGGTAGAATAATGAATCTTCATAATTACGAGCCCAGAATCATATCATTTGGCCCAGTTCAAATCATACAAAGGAAACTTGTTTAATTTACCATAATTATATCTTAAATTCTATCGTTTTTACCTCCCGCACATATATTTAAGAAAGTTATTATGTTTATTACGAACTGATTAGATTTTGGAAACAATTCATCAACAGTAAATGGTATAGATTATTTGAAGGCCTATCAGGGTTTTTGGGCATATCTTAGTAAATAAATGAGATAACAAATTTCATTGCAATCAGAAAGATGTAGAATAATATTACCTACAATTTTTATTTCAAACATTTTTATATACTTTGTTGTCATCAGATTCAAATAACTTTGGGCCAAATGAAATCTTTATGTTAGTGATTTTTATTATTTTATTTTTATTTCAGTTGCTATGTTTTTTTTAAAATATTCTGAAAAATAACACTTTTTAAGATACAAATAAATACAGTAAAACAATTTTCTCTTTGTAAGATCAGAACAAATTTTTTAAAGTTATTAAAGTCTAATTTATCCACATTTTAATTTTGGGCATGTATAGATTCATGACAATTCAGTACAGACAAGATACTACATATAATTGCAAAGTCGAAAGAAATGAAACATACTATTTTTTTTATCTATTTCCAGTTTTAGGAAAACGTTAAATTATAGGAGTATATTATATTTCTATAGTACAATCATAGTTGCTGTTATATGATGTGTATAAGAATTTCATGTTGTGGCCTTCCAAATTTCTTTATTTGAATTTGTGTTTACTAAAACAAATTTTATTTAAATATATTTATAAAAACTGTATTGACATTTTGCATTTTTATTTATTTAGGTTCGCGTATTTTTTGTGCAAATTGTTCTTAAAATACGCGGAGCTATTAATATGACCTTAATGTATAAATATAGATATCTAAAAATAGCATTTTTGCGTGTAATAAAAAAGAAAATTTAAATGAAATAAATAAATACATCTTCAAGCATTTTACCCACGGTACGCTTACGCATATCTCAGTAAGTGATATACCGGGTGGTCCATCGGTCTGTATTTTTTATTTTATACGATTATTATAAATATTACCGAAAATTTATTCAGACAAAATTTATTTTACATTAAAATTTCCATGTATCTGCAGTATAAGTTTTTCTACCGGGTGCTCCATTTTCGCGCAATAGTATGCAACTTAGTATTTTTAAATGGAACACCCTATATATTTTTACAAAATTTTAAAGATCTTATGTTTGTCTTTACATAAGTCCTTATTCACTATAGTACTAAAATGACACGTTTTTATGATTCAATAATCACACAGAAAATATGCCATATAATTGTGTGTGAACGTTTAAACAACCAGATTAGTTGCTGTCAGATCTTTAATAATTATAATTTACTATTTTCACTTAGTTTAACAACTTTTTTTTCTTATATTTTATTTAGTTTGTTGAATTCATGTTCAATTTTTGATAAATTTATTTATTGTTTTTAATTTCATGGCAAACTTTCTGTGTGTGATTCTTCATAAATAAAAACGTGAATAGTTTCTGTACTGATCATTTTAGTACTAAAATGAATAAGAAATATTTTAAAGAGAAACAAAAGATCTTTCAAATTTTGTAAAAATATATAGGGTGTTCCATTTAAAATTATAAAGTTGCATATCATTGTGAGGAAATGGAACACCCGGTAGAAAAAATTATACTGCAGATACATGGGCATTTTAATGTAAAATAAACTTTGTCTGAAAAAATTTCGGTAATATTTATAATAATCGAATAAAATAAAAAATACAGACCGATGGACCACCCTGTATTTGCGTATGAAACACAGGGCTAAATTTAAAATAGCAACTGTCGGTTGTGGGATCCGAACTGAGGATCTTTTGATTTATAGTACGATAAGTTACCACAGAACTAATAAAAAAAAATCTGGTGTGGGCACCACACTACTTTCTTATATAAATAAAACCAACTGTACACGTACGACTTTATTTTGACAATTATTTGATATATAGATGTTAGAATTGATTAATTTTTTGTTCTCATTGTAACTATGAATTTATTTTAAAATAGAAATTAATTAATATCTAGTCTTCAAAACTTTCTAACTATTACAAATATTACTTTTATAATATTTTACACGACATACATTTCTGACACTTCACAATATTTTGACACGTTTGACATATAGATATTATAAATGTTTTAGTTTTTGTTCCCATTGTAACTAAGATTATAGAAATATATTCTTAAATATATAATTTAGTTTTTCTTCAAACGTCATAAAAGTACGTTGTTATGTATTTGTATTCAACAAGCAGAAGTTCAATATTGTCGCCGCCGGCGTAAAAGTGTATCCTTGGCAACACATTTACGCCGGCGGCGGACAAAGTAAAATATTATGAAAAATAGTTAGGTTGTAATTCAATAATTTGACAGTTAAAAATGAAACAAATAAACAAAAATAACAAAATAGCATATTCTACGGCAACTTGAAATGCTAGATAAGACAGAATATTTTTTGAAGTTTTGAAGATTTTATAATATTTATAATTTTATTTTCTATGTTTGAAGAAAAAATAGCATGTGTTATTCGGAGTAAATGTGTCTTTGGGTGCTTCGCATGTAATTGTTCGATTCGCTTCGCTCATCGTTCAAACTTACATGCTCAGCACCCAAAGTATCACATTTACTCCTAATGACACAATATACTATTTTTTCAAAATTGGAAGCATGTATTTGTAATTTTCTCACAGCTGGTTTTTTAAATAAATAGAATTTATTGTTTTGTGTTCAGTAAACTACCTCTTCGGGTTTTTTAGTATCAATAAAAATCAACTCAGCTCGTCATTTATTCATTTAACTTATAAATTCCAAGTTTCGTTTACATATCTTGTCTCGTTCATGAGATATTGCGCACACGGACATCTATCCATCTATCCATCCTCACACCCAGACATCATTGAGAAATTGGTCTTAACGGATTCAGTGGACGTCAAAATATGTATTTCCGCAAAAATCTCGTCAACGATTTTTTTTTCGTGATTCCAATACTTCCTTATACTTTGTATAAGAAAGTAAAAATTAAATATTCAAAACTTTAAATATGTTATGTTTCACATTTATCTACATAAAAACAACTAGGAACTATTAGTAATAATTTATCTACCTCTCTCTTTTGCAAAAAATATATTTTCAATGTTTGTTTGACGAATTAGCATTTCTTTTAATTTGCAACGAGCAGTTTGGCAATGAAATTTGCAATTTATTCAGCTGTACATTCTCAACGAACAACAAAGAACTATTCGTAATGAAATAATTAAAACTTAGAACAGAAACGCTAAGAGGTCAAATGCAACACTATTTGAATTTGACAAGGATTTCTAAGTTGTGCGCCTCGTTTTTGTTGTGTTGTGTGCTGAATGCATTTTATGTGAAATGTTGCTGATGCAATTGGCCTTCTTGTGCAAACCAATTGAACCGTAATAATTTTAATGCAATACCGATTAAAAATCATTGGAAATTATGAGCTGCATTATGTTAATCATTACTTGTGAAATTCAAATTTATAAAAATTTTGTCACTTACCGTATAGAGTAGTAATTTGATATTAAGTAGGTTCCATTTTTTTAATTCTATGAAATAAATGCTAAGTAATGATTGCAAAATTTCCAATCACTCATTATTGATTTTTCTTCTCAAATATATTGAAATTTAATGGCTGCCAGTATTTTTATGTGCATTTCCCGATACAATTTATACCTGTCACTAATGAATGTGTGGCATACTTATTTATTTTATTATTTTTGATTTTAAATATCTCTGCTTTTAATTTGTTTTGATTATTATTTTAAACTTCCTTGGTGATATGTTATTTTATTGACAATTATATTTTTACCTCCCGCCTACCTCTAGGTAAGGGAGGTATTGTTTTTGGTCAGAAAATTGGGTAGTGAGTTTTCAATGAATAAGCACGTTTTAGGGTCCCTACAATACGATTTTACTATTTTCGCGATGATGTCTGTATGTATGTATGTATGTATGTATGTATGTATGTATGTGTGTGTGTAGTCTGTGGCAATTTTTTCGTCTCGCATAACTCAAATACTATAATACCAAAAAATAAAATTTTTTGAATTATTGCTTCTTATATTTAAATGAAGAGCTGATTAGATTTTGGATAAAATTGGTCGACCGGAAGTAGCAGTTTACTTGAAGCCCTTATCAGTTTTTCGTGAAAAACACGGTTAAATTTCCTTTTTCAACAATTTATGTTATTTTGAAAGTTGAAGAATATTTAATTCTACATGTGTTTTGATTACACTAATTTTACTAATTTTCATTAGATTTAGAGATAATAAAATATAAAGAAATTAGATTTCACAAATCTTGCATTCCTAGTACACCATGGAAAATTTTCAATTTTTTACGAAATGTGACACATGTCATTGTGATTGTGAAGCTGTTTTCTTAGTGAAATATATGTCAAAAAATTAAATAAATATACGAAAGAAAATTAAAATTCTCAAATATAAATAGAAAATAAACAAATAAGAAGGTATGTTTCTGTATCATCAAATACTATTTTGTACCGTTTAAGAGTAGTATTGGGCGGGAGGTTTTGTGCTGGCCACATTAGATTTTTTCTGTCTTGAAATGAAAACATTTATATTTTCGTTCTACCAATCATTTTTCATTTATTTGTTATATTGTTATCGTTTATAATTTAATTATACCATCAATTATATTGATCTGGTGGTTATAAATGAATATATTTATTTATTTAGCTTCATGCTAATTACAACAATATAACAATATATAATATTTACAATGACATTTAAGAGTAACTTCACTAAAAATTGTTTCACATAAGTACTCAAGCACCAGGTTATTCACAATTTTTTAAACAAAGACTAAAGCGTTAAGATTAATTTGTGTCTTAATATCTAACCATTGTATACAATTTTACTTGTTACTCACTTGTAAACACCATTTACCCAAGCCCTCTATTGCCTTTGAACATGAATTTTTACATGTTACTAATTGACTGCTGCATTGTAAAAATTAGTAAGTTAGTAAACAAGGTAAACAATGCACGTTGTCACAGTAATGTTTACAAGGCTTACGCGAAATCATTTAAAATAATTTTTGACAGAACAGTTGTATGTAACTGACTGGACTTGGTTATAATTTTAATTTGATTTACAAACGAGTAACAAGTAAAATGTTATACAATTCACGCAAGTTAACTGTTTTACTGCTTCAAGGAGGTGACAGGCTCGCCTAATCGGCTCGCGGTCATTTCCTCCATTCAGCAGTAAAAACTGTTTTACTCTGCTTGTAATGTAAATAACTATAACATATCAATACCAATTATAAATTATTGTAGATTATAATCATTCTGGACAGGGAGCAAACCATCTATTCAACTAATTTTATGCTTTTGCACAAACATCTAAAATATGCCACCCTATCACATCTGCTCTCTACTCTATTTAAATAAATTAATATTTTGTGAGAAAATTTATGATACATTTGATGTCATATTAAGTAAATAATATCAACTAGGAAAATACACAAAACCAAAGGGCAAATTGCACTTTTTCGCCAGATATCTACATCGCACAAAAGCCTCTCATAATAGGGGACACGCATGAAATTTAAAATTTAATGAAAGTTTGTTTTTTAAATACATTAATGTTATTTGTTTCGTACCGTAAAATATATTTTGCTCATAATTTTTATAAGAAATTCAAGTTCATAATTTAACCTACAGCCGACCACTGTGCGTAGATTGCCGAGTTTACACGAAGAGTATGTGACGTCAAATTCCGAGCTGTCATTTATGACAGTTAACTCTATAAGTATTTGGCGGTATATTTACATTAAAATAAGCTCTACTTTAACATTTTATTATAAATATAAAATGTCAGAGACCGGCTTTATCAAGGTACAAAGTGATAATTTGCCAAATATCGGTGCCTTTATGCCTATGGAATTGATTAAACATAATGATATTTTTTAGTGGGGAAGAAATTCTTGGTGTTAAAACACAAGTGTAAGTAATAATTATATTAACACGTTGTCTGCATTATCGGTCTCTGGAGACCGATGCAATAATTTCTTTTAAAAGTAGCAATATTAATCTTTAAAGCTAAATACCTAGAAAAACATATTAAATCATATCAGTCCCTAGAGAAATATAGCGCTCTGTATAAAAAAAGACATATAACTTGCTGTATCGGTCATCCCAGATAATATTTCCTCATTGTTTGCAATATATGCTATTGCTAATGTAGTAGTAACCTTCGAGATTTATGATTGTAAACTATGGGTTCCGGTGCAATAATATTCGTTTATGACTGAACAAAGATCAGAGTTTTCTTTAACAAGAGTTTTTAGTGCAGTTCTTTAAATAAATTTAGTTAAGTTCTTTTAATTAAACAATTAAATTTTTGTTATTAACTACAGTTTTTCCTTACTAATAAATAAACTATAAAACATCATTCAGCGTTTTAATCATGTCTAAAATTACTATCACCCTGGTGCGGCATAGGTTGTCGGAGAGACTGATGTGCTTTTAATAGTAACATGGTGGAAGATAGAGAATAGAAAAACTTCACACACATGACCTTTTGATTGCTGAGAGATATCGTTTTTATTACGTCTCATTGCATTTACCCACAATACTCTACTTTTTAATTTATTTATTTATCAACCTGATATATTATATCACTTACACATTCAAATAAACCTTCAAAAACACATGAAAACACACGAAAACAGTATGCTATACAAACACTCATGTTCTATGTGAACAAGGAAGATGACGTCACGGCAGACAACGGCACACTCTACGATCGTTTTTGTGCGTTTTTTGAAACTACTTTTTAAAATATTAATATTTACCCCTTTATGATAAACAAATTAATTTTTAACTATTTTTCTATAGATACAGGGAGTATAAAGTTCACTTTAAAATTATATTTAAAAATTATGCGTGTCCCCTATTCAATGAATGTAAACCGATATTAAAGTGTTTTAATTATTGACCATGGAAAATATATAAAATAAAATTATGAAGGTAAATGCTGCAATAAATTATGTATAGTGAGACTCCCAGTTTCTAAAATTCAATTTTGAAATAACAAATCAGTTCAATCATCACAAGAAATTATTAAATTATTCGGGCCAATTTTCTAAAAAGAAATTTCTACTATAACAACTTGGCAATTGTGACAAAAATGAATCGTTTTTTCGCAGCTAATGGAATATTCTTCATTAACATGAACTTTCGATGTAATTTTGTCACCAATAACATTAATAACAAAATTGCACCTCAATGCACGATGGAAAAGTTTGCAAACATTAATTATTTATATATATATATATATATATATATATATATATATATATTCTACTATAAATAACTTCTTGTTATTTTGTTACTTCATAGCATTCGATATGTTTATATATGAAATTAGTTAACTAATTATTTCTTACTTTTACAGAACGAGGAGAATGCACACCTCACAGAGTAGACGACGCCTTCCTTCTCCGTTTCTTAAGAGCAAGAAATTTCATTGTTCCTCGAGCTCACAGACTGGTAATTTTTTTAGTATTTTTACTTACTGATAGTATAGTAATAGGCTTATAAGTTGATAGCTGCAGAACATGGGAAATCCTTAAACATTTCATAATTCACATTTTTTGCGGAAAAAGAATAAATAAGAGTTGAACAATTAAGATCTATATCAAATTCTATTTATAAATAGGACAATTCGATAACGTTTTTTAATAATAGATTTTTGATTACTAAAAATAATCGGTTATTTTGATTACTTATTCGACTTATCTGATTAATCGATTATTTAAATAATCAAACAATCGATTAGGTAATTAAAAAAAACAATCGATTACACATGTTATTTTATTTCAATGGCACTCTGTAAATAATAACAATAATTCAGGCTCATTTGAAGCAGTTTTTATTTCTGATTTTTTTTTTGTATTTTCACTTTTGTTCTAAAATTCATTGGGAACGAATTACAGCCTAATGGAAATATTAACGTTGCATTTCCTATGTCCTATAAAAAAGTAGATACGCGGTATATGAAAAAGATATTCTAAGATTATTTTGACTTACAATGCTTTCCGGTGTTACATATTACGCAAAATGACTTCTCAATGCTTTGATATTTAATTTAATATGATTTCGTGACCAAGTATTGCGTAGTACTTCTGTCTAATGTTTCCTCACCACTTCATCACAAAACAATTACAATTAAAAACTGTTCAGTTCAGTGACGAAATTTCGTCAGATCATTGTTTCGTATCCGTGAAGCGGCAAGTAAAAAGTTAACAGTGATTGATTCGGAACAATTCATACCTAGTTTTTGAAGAACAACAAAATTTTATTTTGTAAGGAATTTACTACTCGTATTTACATTTATACAGTACATGGATTATTGACATATGTTTCTTACGTTAACTATTTTTAAATATATGGTTTTATTATCACATTCAATACGTGTTAGTGATAACCATACATACATACATAACATCACGCTATGTCCCACTTAGTGGGGTAGCACGAACCCAGAAACACAGTCAAGCAACAATCAATCTCCTCCAAATATTCCTATCCTGACACACCACTTTCGCCTCGTCCACACTCAGAATCATTCGTTCACGCAACAAACCATCAATCATACCCAACCAGTTATTCCTCGGACGCCCACGCAATCGTTCACCTTCAATATCACCCACATTTATTAGTTTCACCAACCTTTCATTCGGCATTCGCTCAACATGTCCAAACCACCTCAACTGACTCACTCCCACTCTCTTAATAACATTCTTTTCAATCTCACACTCATCATACACCAATGTATTCCTTATACGATTACGATAACCATCCATCTCATTTTTGATTATATTATTAAAAATATTATTATAATACTTATTACACATATAATATGTGTTACTTGTTAAATCAGTGTGGTGTAACAACAGGAAATATTCCAAATTGAATAAGCGTGACGCAATTGGTTTACTTACTATATTTATTTATTTTTTACTATTATCAGTATTAACTAATTATTGTATTTAAACATAAGTATAAACACAGCAGTTTTTTTTTTGTAGTTAATTAATTACATTCTTCATGAAGTACACAGATTGCAATAAATTACAATTTATTTGTGTGCGATTCATGCATGGAAAATTTTTGAAACTGTAAAGCCGTAGGTTTTTAAAGAATATTTTACTGCTTACTTAATGTCCCCAAAATGTACATTATCTGTCTGTCATAACGTCATGAGTGTTTACAGTACAATACTTTTCTGCTTTTGCAGATCTCAATAAATTATGTACTACTTCATATGAAATGTGATGCCCCCAAATAGGTTTTGGAGAAGGAACTACAAGAGTAAAGTTAAAAAAGGCTGTGGGATACAAACTGAAAATTAGGTTGCGTTAAAATTAACTAATTTGAACAAAGTACAAACAAATACAACTTGATTTTACTTTCACTTAAATGCCTTATTGTTATTATAAAAAGTCAACTTCAAACTAAAACTTTAGTAAATATTTTAGAAGGGTTAAAAACAATTCGTATTATAAAATAAACAATTATTTAATTTACCGGTTTCAGGATATTAAACCTATGTTTATATGCACAAAAGTAGGCAGGGTAAGTATGTCATAATTCTATGCTGTAGGGTAATATTACCATACTGACCTGTCAAAACAGTCAAGAAAATGAAAATAAAACACAATGATAATATAACGCTATTTATTATTACACACGGAATTAAACTGTACAGAGCTTCACCTGCTGCGTTCCAAATATTTTCAGGCAATTCAGCATCGCCAAAATCCACTTTTATCTAGCCATTATGAAACACATTTCACGTTCAAGAATAGTTATTTACTTTACAAGTAGGCAAAGTAAGGAATTACCAACGAGAGAGATAATTTTATCGAGTGGGTAATTTCACTTTGCCCACGTGTGAAGTATAACGGTTTATCCAACATGTCTTAATAATTGCAAAATTTATTAAAGATATATTATTTGACAGTGACATATGCTTTAAATTTTCTAAATTTAAATGTCAATCGAAGTGGTTACCAAGGTGTTGTGTGTTATTATTATTGTTATAAATAAAAAAATACTCACTAGTGAATTTTCACCAAATTATACCCACTAGTTGATAATCAGTTACTTTGCTTGTATAAGTTTTGGAGAAGGTTATTAAACCGAAAAATTGTTGAGGAAAATAGTAAATAAATCACTATGTGTTATTGGATAACTTGGCTTTGAGTAAATTTATTTTAATTTATATCGTCGTTGACGACGTTTCGGCTATGTTTATAAAAAAAAATTTAACACTAAATAATTACATTTTGTAATAATCGTTATCGATTCTTGGAAGTGTACACTTCCAACTAAGTTTTATTACAAAATGTAATTATTTAGTGTTAATTTTTTTTTATAAACTTAACTTCAACATGTAATTGACTACATTATAAATATATTTTGTAATTTAAATTTAGACCTGAAGATGGTTGTAACCATAGCCGAAACGTCGTTCACGACGATATAAATTGAAATAAATTTACTTGAAGCCAAGTTTTCCAATAAAACATAGTGATTTATTTACTATTTTCCTCATTTGCTTGTATAAAATCGCCATAGTTATAGAGCATTTATTGAGAGGTGTTGGATAATAGTTATTTACTTTACAAGTGGGCAAAGTAAGGAATTACCCACGAGAGAAATTTTAGCTCACGAAGCCGAAGGCTGAGTGAGATAATTTTATCGAGTGGGTAATTTCACTTTGCCCACGTGTGAAGTATAACGTTTTATCCAACACTTCTTAATAAATGAAAAATGTATTAAAGAAATATTATTTGACAGTGACATATGCTTTAAATTTTTAAATTAAAATGTCAATCGAAGTAGTTACCAAGGTGTTGTGTGTTATTATTATTGTTATAAATAAAAAAATACTCACTAGTGGCTTTCCTCAAAATTATACCCACTAGTGGATAATCTGTAACTTTGCTTGTTTAAAATCGCCATAGTTATAGAGCATTTTTTGAGAGGTGTTGGATAAAATAATTTTTTCTTCAAACGTCATAAAAGTACGTTGTTATGTATTTGTATTCAACAAGCAGAAGTTCAATATTGTCGCCGCCGGCGTAAAAGTGTATCCTTGGCAACACATTTACGCCGGCGGCGGATAAAGTAAAATATTATGAAAAATAGTTAGGTTGTAATTCAATAATTTGACAGTTAAAAATGAAACAAATAAACAAAAATAACAAAACAGCATATTCTACGGCAACTTGAAATGCTAGATAAGACAGAATATTTTTTGAAGTTTTGAGCATTTTATAATATTTATAATTTTATTTTCTATGTTTGAAGAAAAAATAGCATGTGTTATTCGGAGTGAATGTGTCTTTGGGTGCTTCACATGTAATTGTTCGACTCGCTTCGCTCGTCGTTCAAACTTACATGCTCAGCACCCAAAGTATCACATTTACTCCTAATGACACAATATACTATTTTTTATAAATATGATACAAAACAAGTGAAACCATGGTGTTAAATATAAACAAACAAAACTTGATCACCTTCTAAAATTATGACAGACGTTATCCATACAAAAATTATTAATAATATTAACGCCTTCATATTCTGAAACCGGTGAACTATTGAACAAACCACGGATGTTATGATACTCATAACATCGCTAGGAATGTTAATAGATATTACATATGTATTGGTAAAAGTGAAAAAAAGAAAAATGCCCGTTACATATCCATGACTACTAGGGAGAAATTTAAAGGTGTTACATAGAATATAAACCGGACCACTGCATAAAATAGTTCAAAATAATTTTAAAAATCGTGATTTTGATTATAGCATTTGCTTTGAAATGTTACCAAGCAAAAATCTTTCGAATTCAAATTAATATAGTGTATTATAGTGAAAGAATCTGATGTGGCCAGCACATAACCTAACGCCCAATACTACTCTTAAACGATACAAAATAGTACTTGATGATACAGAAACATACCTTCTTATTTGTTTATTTTCTATTTATATTTGAGAAATTTAATTTTATTTCATATATTTATTTAATTTTTTGACATATGTTTCACTAAGAAAACAGCTTCACAATCAAAATGATGTCACATTTCGTAAAAGAATTGAAAATTTTTAAGTGTTTCCATGGTGTACAAGGAATGTAAGATTTATGAAATCTAATTTCTTTATATTTTATTATCTCTAAATCTAATGAAAATTAATAAAATTAGTGTAATCAAAACACATGTAAAATTAAATATTCTAGAACTTTTAAAATAACATAAATTGTTGAGAAAGGAAATTTAACCGTGTTTTTCACGAAATACTGTTATGGACTTCAAGTAAACTGCTACTTCCGGTTGACCAATTTCATCCAAAATTTAATCAGCTCTTCATTTAAATATAAGAAGCAAGAATTCACAAAATTGTATTTTATGGTATTATAGTATTTGAGTTATGCGAGACGAAAAAATTGCCACAGACTACATAAACACACGTACATACATACATACATGTATACAGACATCATCGTGAAAATAGTAAAATCGTATTGTAGGGATCCTAAAACGTGCTTATTCATTGAAAACTCACTACCCAATTTTTTGACCAAAAACAATGCCTCCCTTAACTAGAGGTAGGCGGGGGGTAAAAACGAAATAGTAATTTGACACTTAAAATGCGATATATGTTTGTTTTATTGAAATAAAAACGTTTTCTCGTTGTTTATACCTTTTTGATAAAAACTCCGGCCGATCTTCTCCATCTACTTAATAACTGTTTTGAGCGAAATGTCGATTCGGTGCACTAACCTTGGCTCTAAGTGACCTTGCCTATGGCTGACAACAACTAATTTCAAAATAAACAAACGTAATGTGGATGCTTCTATTTGGTTCGGTTTGTTTTGATGATCTTTGTTTTTTAGAACGAATAAAAACAAAATAGAAAAATGTAGAACCATGATGCAACTTTTAAGAGTTGATAAATATTTTTCAGTTTTGAGAATTTAAAAAAAATAAGATGTTAGGATTCTCCCACCAAATTATAATATCTTTGATACCTAATTGATATAGGGTGTTCCGGTATAATTGAATTTTTATTGTATAATTTACATCATAATACAATAATACTGCTTAATAAAAAGTTTTCATTCAAAATTGTACGTTAGAATTTTTACACGACCGCTAACGTCCATGAAAATTGTGACGTAACAACGCCAATGGGCCCATAAACCAATTTTTTTATGAAATTTTATTATAATATATGACGATCAGTGAAAACCCGATGTGAAAATTCCATAAGTTATCCGAGATATGATTTTTTTAAAAGTTTCTGTGACATCACCGGTACTGCTCCAGTGGCACTAAAACAACGATTTTTCCTGATAGTAGATATTACATATTTTTTAATGTAAAAATAATATTTACATATTGTAAGTCTATATTTACAATTAAATATATATATATATATATATATATATATATATATATATATATATATATATATATATATATATAAATAACATACGAAAGTTTGAGAACAGGGGCGCTGGTAGTGATGTAACATAACCTCAGCACACAATATTATTCAATAATTTTTCAACACAGCACAATAAAACAGTTAAATTATAAAACAAGTAATAGAACCCCAACAAATATAATCTCAAATATCAACAAACAACAGCAGCAGACGCGCGATTTACATATTTGATATTTCTGGCCAATAGCATCAATGCGAGGACCCGTGACGTCAAAATATGTAGTCATATATTTTTTTACTTATTTTATTATTATTATTACAATACAATAGAACATTTATGTGACAAAAATTATTTAAATCTCTACTGTTTGAGATCCACCAACACTATAATGACGTCACAACATTTAAAAAAAATCATTGTGGCTTAATAAATAACAATTAAGACTTTTTAAAAGTGTAGGTAGTTTTCAATTTAGATAAAGTTTCATAAAAAAAAAATAAATAAAAATGGTGAACGACCCCATTATATATAGTAACTTCTGGAACAATTTTTTTTTTCTTTGTATGAACTGTGTTAATTATTAGTTTTATAATTTATTTTAAGAATGATGTACAAACCTCTTGCGTAAATTTAATATAAACAAGTATTTTACACATACTAGTATATGAATATTTCTATAAAGCTCAAAATAACAGAACCAAATAAGTTTGAATAAATATTTGACTTTTGTTCTTTACCTACAATGAATCAAAGTACACAAATATGATTGGGCGTCATGCGATGAACGTAGTAATTGTTATTTTTAAAATAAAACTACCTCTTTTACATAAATATAATCCATATCAATACTTTGGAAGATAACATTTTTTTTATTATGAAGATGGTATACGGACTAACTATTATTTGTCATATGCTGTTTAATGAGTGGCGATAACAATTTATTTCTCTAATTATTAGAGTTTTTATTTTTGACGATTATATAATCAAAATTGGACTACTTAGGTCAAGCGTTACACTGTCAAATAATTAGAGTTCACCACAATTATATTTCAGACTGGGTTATTAACCTAATGATATAATATCATTTATGAATAACTAAAAAATACCGGATATAAATTCTTGTAATTAGAAAGAATGTACTCGTAAGAAGTAAAATCTTTAAAAAGAAGGGCGCTTCAAACCGTCACTTGTTACATAACAATTGTTACTTTCATTAAAATAACACGATATGATAAACATAATTGCTTTATAATAATACATCAAAATAAAGATAAAGATGTATATCATCACGTAATATCATCAAATGTAAAAATCCTATCTAACTTTTACTTGTTATTTTCACTGAAAGATTCCTGATGATAATAATACATTTGAGGTTGTAAATTTACCAGAGAATGTTTTGAAATATTCTTATTAATTTCTGGGTATGTGAACGGGACGTGTTATATCATCGACTACTTTCTGGTGATTTCTGGTACATGACTGTAATGTGTAGCATGTTTCGTTCGCCATTTCCATGCGCATTTCTTAAAGAGAAAGGATCTTTCTTATTTTGATGTTGTAATGTTCATATCGCACTTTTATTTATTATAATAAAAAGAATAGGAAATGTTATGCAAACAAACTGAGCAAACGAAAAACGAGGTACAGACTGTTGTATTTTACTTTTTTGATTGACAAGATATGAATAGATAATTTACTCAGACATTTTGCATGCAAATAATGTTTTAAACATTCTTTAATATAATTCATTTTCAACGTTTTTAAAATGCATTAATAGTTATTTAGGGCTTTATCAAGTCAAAATCTGGCCCTGATTAATAGCTATCATTACACACTAGTTGCAAATAGAGAATTTATAAATTCAACAAAGATACAAAATATAATCCTATACAATGCCTACAGTTTCTTGGTATATCTTAAATGAGGATAACAAAATAATATACATAGATACATTTGTTTCCGGGGGAAGAAAGAAGACGCGTATTACATGGAAGAGAAAACGAAAGAATACAACTTTTAAGATGTTGAGAGGTTATAAAATACAATATAGTTATATGTATAACTAGGCACTAAAGTATAATTTTTTATTATAGATCGTATGGCTAATAAGAAAATACTCTAGTGCCGAGATGTACATTATATTTTTTTCCGAAATCGTTAAATCATTAATTAAAAACATAAATAATAGTTATTTATGTATCAATGCACTGAAGTTTAACTTTTTATCACGAATATGGAATTTATTTGCCGAGGTGCGTAGGGCCGAGGAAAATAAACAAGGTGAGAAAAAAAAAGATACTTCAATGCCACGGTGCATATTAAATTTTATTTGAAATGTAAAATTAGAATAAAAAACTGTAAAAATATTATTACATAGGTTAAGTTTATACATCACTCAGTTGTTAACTGAAACTGACACTCAGTGTGGCCAACCTCGATCCTTGAAGTTATCGTAAATAGCACTCAAAATTATGTGTTTTGTCCTCAATTTCTTCATCGGAATTAATTAGTTAATTCTTCTAGCACATATTGTTTCATTTTACATATAAATTTACTACAATACGTCATATATCTGTTAAAATTAACCTACTTGTACAATAATTAGTTTACGGTTGCCAACACTGTGTTGCTTAAAATTGTCGTATAATGGGTTACTTTTGTGACGATTTCTGAGCTTTTCATGAACACTACGAACACTTTAGTGCCGATGTCAAATAAATTAATATTTTATTTGTTTTAACATTATAATGACAATTTCCCGAACGCTTATTGATGCTAGAAAGAATTACATTCTTCAAAGATTTTTAGTGGTTTTTTAAAAACGGATTAGTGTAACTGCATTCAATATACAAAATATCGGATTGTATACAGGCAGCAAATAATGTGATACAAACATAGGTCCTATCTCTTCTAATCACAAAAGTATAAGTGATTCATGTTTTAATTGGTACTTTTTTTAGAAGTTTGTTTTTCGAATTGGCAATACTTTTTCCAGCGACAGTCAATTTGACAGCTGACAGCTGTCTTGTGCTTAGTTGTTCGGTTTGCTAATTGCTAGTTCACAATAAATAGACTTACGCTAAAACCAAGAGGTATATTGGCCAGAAATACGCTTGCTAACTGTTCAATTTTATTTTGAAAATTTTATTCAGCGATGAGGCAAATTTTTTGTTATATGGCTACGTCAACAAGCAAAATTGCCGCCTTTGGGATGATGAAAATCTACAAGTCATATTGAGACGGCGTTACATAAAGAAGAAGTACTGTTCGGTGTGCTTTACGGCGTGTTAGAATCATTGGTCCATATTTCTTCAAAAATGATACCAGCCAAAACGTTACAGTCAATGGAGATCGCTATAGAGTCATGATTACTGACTTTTTCGTTCCTCAATCGATTGGCATTAATGTGAAACGGCACAACATGTCACACAATACTCGCCTCAATCGATTTATTGAGGGACGTATTTGTAATCCTCCTAAGAGGGAACAAAATGAGACTGGTAGTCTTTCAGAATCTGCAATAAAAAATAGGGGTTCCCATTTAAAATTTTTAGGTTGACCCCCTCCCGCCCCCCCCCCTTGGGGGGCTAGGGGGCCATTTTGTCAAAATCCAATGTCCCCTTCAAAACCATGACGATTATGATTCGGAATACTTCTCGGTAAAATGCTTTCATTTCGAGATATTCAAGGATATAATGTAAAATGGGATACTCTGTATATTTGTACAAGTCCTAAGTCAGCAAAATATGTGGCACGACTGAACAATATTATTTTTACAATCTGACATAATTACTTAATAACTGTGTGTACTATAATGTGCTGACAGACTTGTTCATTTGTTCTTATTAATTTCTTAGTAAAACTCTTTATTTTAGATATAACAAGGTTGCGACCTAGGCAATAACCGTATTAATAGTTGTTTATTGCATAGCCTATTTCAATATAGCAAAATTAATTCTGGTTTTTTATACCATTTTTCTCAAAATAATTGTTATACAACCTCATATCATATTTATATCGTTGAAAACAGAAAAAATTCTCTATCTAATGGACTAAAAATTTATATAGGTTACTATTTAAAAAATATATAATTTTATTATATCGTTTGAGAACCACTAGTTTCATTAATAGAGCCCTTTTTCCTGGTCAGTTTTTGTCTATAACATTTTTCTCTGAAGTCATTAGATCGCCCAAAAAAGCGCTGGTTGTTTTAAAGGAAACACCCTGTATACCAAACACATGTGAAATATTTAATATAAATCGATAAGTTCCCAAATTCACATGAATTCGCACGTTCCAAATTTTCCGTTGAATGTTTTATAAAAATTTTAAATAAAAATCAAAACATGAGTAGAATTCGTGGTGTTTTATATATTTTTAAAACTGCATATTAATAATCGGAACAATACTATTCCGTTGCTGAAATGATCTTCTACTATCGAAGAATTGTGACTCACACTGCAGGAACTTTAGGATTCTTTCTTCAGAGATGACTGTCAAAGATTTGTGGATATTAAACAATTTTAAAACGTAAAGATGAAATTGCACAGAGATGAGAATATGAGATAGAGCATACTTACTTATACAACAAAAAAAGTTTGCTAGCTATGCTATACAGTTTAATATTTAAGTCTATTAATTGTATAGTTTAGTTAATATAAGATATAGTGCATTATATTTGTCATTTGTGGAAAAATTTGGAAAGACGAACTCATGTAAATTTGTGCTCATATATAAAAGAACGTCATATGGTGACAAAATCATATATATTAATATTCTAAACATGATTTAATAGTTTGGTTAAATTTTTGTGAAATAAACATCAACATTCCAGTTGTGAACATGTGGAAATTTTGTTTGTGTATGCTGTATGAATTCTTCAACAGACCTATCTACAATATCTAAAGATCATGTAGGTATATTAGCTGTGTTCTTTTTTGTCTAAATTCCAGTTCATTCAAATTGTTGTTTTTATGTTTTAACTGAGCCATGAATAGAATTGAGTGAATTCACATCCCTCCATATCGATGATGCATCCTTTGTTAAATTAACTCATAATGAATGATCTGTGCCATGCATTTCAGGGGTACGGGTAATGTGAAAAGAAACGTCAAATTTGTGAGTTACGTCTATTTTTGTGGTGTTTGATACATGTCTACGTAAAGAACTAAATTGTCACACGGTAATATATGATAAAGGAGGATAGAAGTACCTACTCAAATCAAAATAAAAGTGCGACGACAAATTACTTAAATTTAGTATCGCGCTTAAGCACTTATCTTTTGTAACAAGATGACTTTCATCGGTTACGCTCTAAGCTATCGCTATCTCGAGCTATTTTTAGAAACGATAGTTCAGATTCGATGACACCCCCTTGCATCCCTAAAACAGACGACCCCCTGGAATTTTGAGCGTCTGAAATGAGTTATGCGTTGGTCGTGATCAGATACAGTTCAAAATGTAGTCGCGCTACGTAAAAAATGTATTTTTACGTACTTTTAAGTTAATTAAGTAGTTTCATTTATTACATAAGTTAGTGCAACGTTAAGTTAGTTATAAGAAGTTCTACATTTTCATAAAAGTCAAATTTTACAAGTTTTACATTAATTTCAAGTGTTCGAGTGTCATGATTTACCAGCTCCCAATTTAACCACGACTGGTTTTCCCCTATCCTTCAATAAAGTTTCCTTCCTTTTTATTAGCCCTATCCCATAGCCACTCCCGCATTTGCTACACTTTTAACTTTTTCTACAGTTACAATAAATTCTAGCCATACAGAAGGAAATGCTAAAATGAGACAAATATCTGTTCTTTTTGTAACCAAACCACCTTACTTCACTTTATCTAAACTCAGTTACGAACTGAATTGAGTCTATTTTTATCTCCCGCCACATCCTGTAAGGAAGGTATAGGAATCATGCTAAAAATTGTGTAGTGAGTTTTCAGTGGATGAACAAGTTTAGAGTCCCTAGAATACGATTTAATAGTTTCGCGATGATGTCTGTGTGTGTACCTGCCTGTCTGTCAGTTTGTGTGGATCTCTGGAGTTACGGTTTCTCAAAAACTACTAAACTGAAAATTTTGATATTTGTATATATCAATTGTACACCCTTTGGAAGAGCTGATTAGTTTTTGGTGATAATCCAATAACCGGAAGTGGTAGTTTACTTCAAGCCCTATCAAATTATTTAAAAATATTTCAGTAAATTATATTTTAATGACAATTTTGGTACTAGAATAATGTTTCAAATATTATTATCTACATTATTGTTTGAAACATTTTCCTCTTACTGTCACTGACGAATTAGAACACGTTAAAGAAAAATTGTATTTTGATATTTTCGTTTAAATGTGCTAACATTTGTTTTTTGAAAAAACAAAACAACGGTTGAAAAATGTCTTTTTTTGACATGTGTCATAATTTTTTGAAGGGATGAGCGTTTCTTGATAGTGATGGTCTGTTTTCCTGTATTGTTAAATAAGAAATCTATAGCGGGAGGTATTGTGGTGTCCACAATAAATTTTTTTTTTTTCAAAAAGAATACGCCTATTTAACTAAATGTTTATTTGAGTATTCTCAAAGAAAATTGTTTTGACATTAAGGTGCAACATTTCAAATATAACACGAATCCTTAATAATCCTTTTATTTGACCTAGTAAGAAATTCTATATTAACAATAATATTTAGTACTTAGCAAAAAATATTAATAAAAAAATGCATATACAAACATTAGAAAATTTTAAAAGATTTATGTATATGCATACATTCGTCCTTCACAGTGTTCAAGGGATTCAATACTATACATTTTTAATGTCAAACAAATGTTTATTTATGATTATGACCATACATTTTCGACAATAATAATTATTTATGCAACTAGTGTCACCAGTCAGTACTGGCCATGGCACTTTTAAAACGAGTTGAATACACTTTATATTCTACGGTCGTGATTTATTTAGCAACATATTATTATATAGAAGATAAATTCCAAGTGAAAGATACATTATTTACTTCTGTGAATCATGTTATCTAGCTGGATGGTTTAGGTTTTTATTACACTTTGCTTTTAATAGCGTGTAATAAAATTTTTATTGTTGGTTTCTCTGAACATCTACATTGTGTACAAAAATGCATAAATAATAATAATAAGTAGAATGAAATATGTAATCACGGTATTTACCCATTTAGAGTTTGAAATTCGCTTTTGCAGATCTTGGTGAGTTAATATATTATTGCGCGTGAAGTGCGATAACCATTCGTCAAACCACGAATTTCAAAGATGTGTGACACCCAAGAATTTCTTCATCGGAATTAATTAGTGAATTCTTTTTGCATATATTGTTTCATTTTACGTATTTTACTACAATACGTCGTATATCTGTAAAATAATCCTACTTGTACAAAAATTATTTTGCGGTTGTCAACACTACATTGCTCAAAATCGTAGTATAATGAGTTACTTCAGTGACGATATCTGAGCTATTAATGCACTTTAGTGCCGATTTCAAATAAATAACTATGTTGCATTTTATTTCTTCTATACATGTTGTTCTTAAAAGTTGTATTATTTCGTTTTCTCTTCCATGTTTTCCTCATTTGAGATATACCGAGAAACTGAGGGTCTTTGTATTGGTTATATTTTGTATCGTTGTTGAATTTATAAATGATTTATTTGCAACTAGTTTGTAATGATATCTATTCAGACCCAAGCTGTATTCCTTTTTTTGAAACAATTCATTAAATTGAAATTTATTAATGATATATAATATACAAAGTATAACTCTAGACTAGATTAATATTTGGAATGTGAATCTCGAACAATACAAATATCAAAATTTGTCTTTGGAGTGTTTCTTTAACCGAATATGTAACTTCCATTAGCGAAGTTGGTGATGATAATAGACAACTGCAAAGGATTATAGTGACCTGCAAATCATTCAGACCCATCTGTAGCCTTTTATCAGAGCTACGAATTTGAATTATTTTTATAAATGGAGATGTATCATGCGAGGCACGAAATCCAACCGTTCACAGTACAGACTGTAAAGCTGAGCGCTTGACTTTTAGTACATAAATAGTTAATGTTGTTTGTTAATTTATAGTTAATTAATTATTATTTTTATATTTGTCAATAAAAGGCTGTATCATGATGAGTGCCATTAAAGAACAGAAACATTGTATTTAATTAGTACATTAACGCATGGAAGTAGAAAAAAACATTAAGTCTTACTACTTTCTACTTCTTTCTAATACCATTGGGTATTTTACAGTCGTAGACTAAATTTAATTTTCCATGTGAATTAGGTAAATAGGTCCAATATATTTGACTGTGGATCATAGCATTTTCATTTTGATTCCTGCAGCCGACAAATTTTCTAAAATTGTCAACATTAAATAACCCTTAACGACCGTTATCCGTACTTCAAGAGAATAGTATATTGTGTCATTAGGAGTAAATGTGATACTTTGGGTGCTGAGTATGTAAGTTTGAACGACGAGCGAAGCGAGTCGGACAATTACATGCGAAGCACCCAAAGACACATTTACTCCGAATAACACATGCTATTTTTTCTTCAAACATAGAAAATAAAATTATAAATATTATAAAATGCTCAAAATTTCAAAAAATATTCTGTCTTATCTAGCATTTCAAGTTGCCGTAGAATATGATGTTTTGTTATTTTTGTTTATTTGTTTCATTTTTAACTGTCAAATTATTGAATTACAACCTTACTATTTTTCATAATATTTTACTATGTCCGCCGCCGGCGTAAATGTGTTGCCAAGGATACACTTTTACGCCGGCGGCGACAATATTGAACTTCTGCTTGTTGAATACAAATACATAACAACGTACTTTTATGACGTTTGAAGAAAATAGTTATTTATGTATCAAGGCACTGAAGTTCAATTTTTTATCACGAATATGGAATTTAGTTGCCGAGGCCCGTAGGGCCGAGGAAAAGAAACCAAGTGAGTGATAAAAAGGAACTTCAGTGCCGAGGTACATATTAAGTTTTATTTGAAATCTAAATTTCGAAAACCCTGTAAAAAAATATAGGTTAAGTTTATACATATGTCACTTGTCAATTGAAACTGACAGTCAGTGTTGCCAACCTCGAAAAGTGAAGTTATCGTAAATAACACTCAAAATTATGTGTTTTGTCCTCAAATTCGTCATTGGAAATATTTAGTTAATTCTTCTTGCAAATTTTGTTTCATGTTACGTCCAAATTTACTATAGTACGTCAATATATCTGCCAAAATTATCCTAATTGTACAATAATTAGTTAACGGTTGCCAGCACTAGGTTGTTTAAAATCGTCGTATAATGGGTTAATTTAGTGATGATTTATGAGCTTTTAATGACGAATTTTGAGCACTTTAGTGTCGATTTCAAATAATAGTTATTTGTGTATCAAGGTTGTAAAAGTGATCTTTTTTGGCCGAATCTGTAGATTGCAGCCGAGGCGAATGCCGAGGCCAGCAAATCAGATGAGGCTAAAAAAGAACTTTTAACCGAGGTGCACACAACATTTTTTAGGCGACTATCACAAAAAGATATAAACTTTATTTTAAAAATCAATTTGACAATTTTGACAGTGACAGTTATCTGACAATTACATATATTTGGTTATTCATGTCACTTGCAGAGTGCTTTGCTCTATCACCTGGACAACTCACAAAACAATCTGTTTTATACTGTTGTGTTGTTTACTGTCAAAATATTTTAAATCGTGGTGAAAACGTGTGTATCTCGTGATAAAATAACTACAGTTATTAACTGAGAAGCAAGAAAATGAGCAGTTCAGATAGCGAAGATATCTCTAATACTCCGCCAGAAATACATGAATGAATTTCAAGTTTAATATCTTGTCTATATTTTAAGTTAGTTTTGTGTTTTTGTTCATTTAAATTCGTTGTAATTGTAAGTTAAATTGTAATTATTTCTAAATATATGTATTTGTCTATTAGGGAGTATTGAATTTACTATTTAAACAAACGAGTGATTGTAGCGGCCGTAAAGTAAATGCGGCCGTAAAGTAAAAGCGGCCGTAAAGTAAATGCGGCCGTAAAGTTGTTTTTGACAGATGTCAAAAAAAAAGTGACACTTTACGGTTGTCAAACGATACGTAAAACAACTATTTATGTAATAGCCGCCTAAAAAACATATTATAAATCCGATATCTGCTTTAAACACAATTATTTATAACCCTTGTTTGAACCTTTTCTCTCTAGGGAAGCAAAGCTTGACCACAAATTTATTTCGCATGATGAATATATTACCGTAATATGCGATCACAACCCTGTATACATTTAAACTTTAGATATAAATTAACTTTTTGATTACGAAGAAGAAATATTTGCGTAGAAATCTATATCCAAACTATGACATTTTGTATTTACTGCACAATAAATTTCATCAGAAATGTAGGCGACAGGTTTTAAAGTTCAATCAATCACAAATCATGTTCATGAGTATGTAATACGTCAATTCTGTATTTACTTTCATGACTCTACATATATTATTTAAGTAACGTAATAAATCTGTTAATTTTAATCCAGATTAGATTTGCTTACGTAGAATTTCATTATATTTAATTAATTTGAACATATTCGAAATCGAATCTTAATCATACAATTATAAACGAAGAGATTGTTCACAGTTTCAATTAGTAATTATATCTAGATACTATATTACGTGGAAATTTAATTATAACGGACTACATTGGCATTAGCATTAGATTTCGTAAGTTTTTATTGTTTCATCCTAGAATTGTACGTTTCAAACTATGATCAGTATGAAATGAAATTTTCACTGAAATTCCTAATATCGAATAAGCGTATGAGAAACTTCATTACATAAGTTGTGAAACTCGAAACCAAATTTGTACTTTAGGTAAAGTCAGATTTATACTATGTAGTGGATTGTACGTTGCCATTCAAATATTATTTTAAGATCACTATGAAATATCGGACGTATTACATAATATGCAGTTAATATTTAAATAAATAATTAACTGCACAATAATGCCTTCGGTCAAAGTACACACCTCGGACCAGAGGCCCTCGGCAGCACACTGTTGACTTCAAGCATTATTGTCCACATTTTCACTTACAAAAAATTGTGTTCCTATTTATCCGCTGTCAAAACGATAATAGTTATTTACTTTACAAGTGGGCAAAGTAAGGAATTACCCACGAGAGAAATTTTAGCACACGAAGCCGAAGGCTGAGTGTGATAATTTTATCGAGTGGGTAATTCCACTTTGCCACGTGTGAAGTATAACGTTTTATCCAACACCTCTTAATAAATGAAAAGTTTATTAAAGAAATATTATTTGACAGTGACATATGTTTTTAATTTTTAAATTAAAATGTCAGTCGAAGTAGTTACCAAGGTGTTGTGTGTTATTATTATTGTTATAAATAAAAAAATACTCACTAGTAACTTTCATCAAAATTATACCCACTAGTGGGTAATCTGTTATTTTGCTTGTTTAAAATCGCTATAGTTATAGAGCATTTATTGTTTTTCTTCAAACGTCATAAAAGTACGTTGTTATGTATTTGTATTCAACAAGCAGAAGTTCAATATTGTCGCCGCCGGCGTAAAAGTGTTTCCTTGGCAACACATTTACGCCGGCGGCGGACAAAGTAAAATATCATGGAAAATAGTAAGGTTGTAATTCAATAATTTGACAGTTAAGAATAAAACAAATAAACAAAAATAACAAAATAACATATTCTGTGGCAACTAGAAATACTGGATACGGTAGAATATTTGTTGAAGTTTTGAACATTTTTTAATGTTTTAATGTCTATTTTCTGTTTGAAGAAAAAATAGCATGTGTTATTCGGAGTAAATGTGACTTTGTATGCTTCGCATGTAATGGGGTCATACACTTTAAAAAAAAAGTTGTGTTTTTTTACAAATTATAAAAATTTAGATCATTTCAGTGACATATTATTCAATATTTCTTATAATATTTCAACTTTTCATTCATAATTTCCTTTCTGAAGTTTCGCGGTTGCAAAATCGTGATGTCATCATGTAAGAGAATTTAAAGCATGGCAAGGCGAAAGAGGTGTTGATAACAAATAAAAACTTGCTTTTCAGTGTTGTAAAAATCACTTATTATTATAAAGATGAATACTCCGATAAATTAAATTATATATTCGTTAATTATAACATTTCTAGTCAAAGAGTTTGGGACGTGTTAAAACAAAATGCTTTGTTGTACTATATCTTGTCGCTTGTCGGTAATGTCGGTAGTCTCATTATCACACCTGTCATCTCAAATCATATGTTGCAGTTAACAACGATTTTCAAATTAAACGTATGTTTATTATATCTGTTATATTATTTTGCCCAGGTAATGTGAATAAACTATATTTGTAAAAACCTCTCAGTAAATAACAATGACTGATAACAGTTAATTTGACAGTAGGTGTAGTTCCTCTTTCTCCGCTAGAGCGTGTTTTGTAGTAGTATAACATGGTGACGTCACGAGCGAAAAATTTGAAATGAGATGCCCATTTCAAAAAATCATATCTTTATAACTACATGCCTTTTAATATTAAAATTAGTATCTACATTCATAACTTTACTCAAATTTACAGAAAAAAAATAAAACGAAAAAAGGTTTATGACCCCATTTGTCCGACTCGCTTCGCTTGTCGTTCAAACTTACATGCTCAGCACACAAAGTATCACATTTACTCCTAATGACACAATATACTATTTTTCTTTATGGCTTACTTTATATTGGAGTATCAAACGTCAAATTATTTAAAAATTAGATTCCATTTTTTGCATTCGAAGAGTTATTTTAAATAGTTTTTATTGTTGTGATTTGACATTCTTATGTTTATACTTGTTAAGTTTTGTACATGATAAATAGCGAAATATAAATAACTCTATTTGACAGCATCGACTAATGCATCTTAAATAATATATAAAAATTAAAATATATTTTATGATAAATATGTAATATTGTTAACATTTGCATTCGCATATGATTTAATAGTTGATATCAATATTCTACTTCCGGGCTAAAATCAACACAGTTCTTCACATTGTCATAAATCTTAGTTTTAAACATTCAAAATTTGTATTAAAAATAATTAAATTAATATTATTTCCAAACGACAAAAAAAAAATGTTCAACTCGGTAGCCTCTGCTGTAAATCTGGTATTTTGGTGCCTAGTTAAACAAATAACTTTTTTTCACGACATGGTAGGAAACCCCACAGTTCTTCTCCCGAAATAATGAGGAAAATGTGTTGTTCCTCTCTAGACAGGAAAATATAGAAGTGTTACCAATATGAATGTTATTTACAAAAAATTTATTATAAAAATTATAAATAAATTCCGAATTTTATTGAAAATCCTTATTTTAGTGATATAAATACTTTAAATTATCTTACAATTGTATCTTATATTTTTCTTTTTCTTATTAAATCACAATTTGACAACTTATTGAAGATATTTAAGATTGGTTCATTGGCAACACTGCTACATCGCCTTGTGTCTGATAACATAACATTTAACGTGCCAGTCTGTCAGTTGTGTTCTCAAAGTGTAATTTAGGTCCGAACAAAACGTTTTTAGAAACATGTCGTGAAAAAAATGTTGTGCCTAACACGAGAGGAAAGCTCTTCTTCCACTGTTGTACGAACTTCGAACTCGAGGGGTAAAAAGAAGCGCTTTCCTGCCTAGTTTGACAAATAACTATAGTAATGAAAAATAATTATAATATTGATAAAATTAAAAGATGAAGTTGTTAAAATTTTTGCTTCTTCGATTCTTATGCCCAACGACCCATATTTAATATAGTTTTGTGTACATAATGCTAAAGCTAAAATGCACATGCGTGTACGTAGAAAATGTTATCTTGTTTTTCGGTAAAATAGTGAATATTGTCGTGTAAAACAAAAAATTTTGTTTTTATATTAAGTTAAATAGTTTTGAATATAGAAAATTTGTACAGTGTAAAATGAGCTTTAGAAGGTCTAATGTCTAATCAATCTGCAATGAAGTAAAGTACTACATGAGTAGAGTTCATGGAGAAAGTTCCAGGCGCCGGGATAACTTTGCTGGTTATACTTTACTGAACAGCTAGATACTAAACTTTGTTGTCTAACCCGGAAGACTTTCATGTGAAAACAATTTTTAAAATTGTAGTACTAGTGTAATACTGATAACGTTTATGATACGAACTTGCATATTCACTGATATGCATTAAATTTATTATATATTCACAAGTATGTGAGATCCAAAACATTGGATATTATGAGTTTATGATCGGCAGTCAGTTCCCCTATAGTATATCAAAATAGTTATTTGTATACCAAGGCCGCGAAATCACTCTTTAGCGTATCTAGAGAAAAATTGTTGAACGGTTGCTATGTATTTATTGACGGTTTCTATGCGTTTGTTATGTAAAATAATTTTACAGTCTAGGCATAAAAGTGACACTTTACAGACTATTAGCAGTCAGTCAAGTGTCATCTTTAATGTCAATCGACAAAAAAATATATAATTGCAAATTTTAAATATTTTTATTGTAAATAGAAAGTTGCTATGGGATTGACATTTGATAAACAAAAGAGTTAGTTTTGAAAAAATTATGTCAATTCTCAAGTGTCAAAATGATTGTTTTTTTTTTACCTTATTTCACGTTCGTTACCATTAACTACGACCGCGAAATAGGGTACAAAACAATCATTTTGTTTTGTACCCTATTGCCATAACAACAGCCTTGGAATTAATTTTCTTGGTCTATTTTGCTTTCCGATCCCTTATAGTTAATTTTCCGAGCTAGCACGGTAAAAAAGGAATTTCCGGTCTGAAAAGCGATCAAAAAAACAAATTTCATTAAGAAATATGTTAAAGGACGAGATAAATTTTTACAAAGGACGAGTGCGATATTATGGTAGTTTTATAATTCTTTTTTTAAAAGCTTCTTGTGGCGATTCACAGATGAAAATTCATTGTTGACTAATTATTGATATCCTGTTCGATAGCCAGAAATTTATTGATATATATATGGAATGATAAACATTGTTAACTATGTGGAAAAATAATGATCGGGGACACAGTCAAAAGATCTTTATTTGCTACAACGCTGACATTTCGACAATACTTATTTATGTCTTCTTCAAGGCTAGTACAAAAAATTATGTGATAATGTTAAAAATGCATACAAATAATGCAACTGATTCTGTATAAACATTAATTTACATTAATTGTATGCATGTTTAACATTATCACATAATTTTTTGTACTAGCCTTGAAGAAGACACAAATGTTATCGAAATGTCGGTGCTGTAGAAAATAAAGATCCTTTGACTGTATCCCCGATCATTATTTTTCCACATAATTTCTCCATTCGAAGAATCTTTTCTTCATTGTTAACTATATTTCTCTTTATTAAAACATCTTAACAACAACTACAAGCTATAAATTCAACTTTTTTTTTTGATAACGGATGCTGACTGAGTTTACTAATCGACTGTTAATGCTGGAAATAATACTGATTGAAAAACAATAGGCGACTCTCTACTACTGTTAGATCCTGTAGGTTCCCATAAGAAGGTGTGAGGGGGGGGGGGGGGGGGTGTTGATTCGTTTCAGAGTGCAAGCTTGAACACTGATACAATAATTTTTTAGTTGCATCACCTAGGAAAATGATACAAATTGTAAAAATAAAAGATCATTTAGGCATCAATAATTTAACAATTTGAGATGATATTCGTTTGTTGAAAAGTGCCACAAACAGTGCGTTTATAGAACGACTATGTATTTATTGCTTTTATTGCCATAAAGAACACCGAAATAGAAAAAATCTGTTGGGGGCACCACAATACCTCCCGCCATAGATTTCTTATCGAACAATGCAGGAACACGGACCAACACTATCAAGAAACGCTCATCCCTTCAAAAAATTATGACACATATAAAAAAATGACATTTTTCAACCGTTGTTTTGTTTTTTCAAAAACACAGGGTAGCATATTTAAACGAAAATATCAAAATATAATTTTTCTTTAACGTGTTGTAATTCGTAAATGGTGACAGTAAGAAGAAAATGTTTCAAACAATAATTGTAGATAATATTTAAACATTTTTCTATTAACAAAATTTTCATTAAACCATAATTTACTTAGATATTTCATAATAACTTGATAGGGCTTCAAGTAAACTACCACTTCCGGTTATTGGATTATCACCAAAAAAAATAAGCTCTCCTAAAGGGGATACAATTGATAATGGTATACAAAATATCTAAATTTTCAGTTTAGTAGTTTTTGAGAAACCCTCCAGCTCCAGAGAGATCGATACAGATTGCCAGACACGGATAGAGAGAGAGACACACACACACACACACACACACACACACACACACACACACACACACACACACAGACATCATCGCGAAACTATTAAAATCGTATTCTAGAGACCCTAAAACGTGCTCATCCACTGTAAACTTTCTACCCAATTCTTAGCATGATTGATATACCTCCACTGAGAGGGTTTATTTTCCTCGGCCCTACAGGCCTCGGCAACTAATTTCCATATGCATAATAAAAAATTAAACTCAAGTGCCTTGATACATAAATAACTATGTATTCACACTTTTGTTGTCAATTGAATAGGTAAAAATTTACAGCAATATAAAAAAATAGCACTGAAATCCCTATATTCTACACCTTGTAAGCAGGGTATTTAAACATTTTAAACAGGAAATTATATTTTATACATTTATTTCAAGAAGCTAATAGATTTCTTTTGTTTCCTCATTGATAATGTGATGTATGTACAATAGGATTTTGCGTAGCACTAATTAAACTTTGATCCTTTGTAGTAGCGAAATTAAATGGCAAAGTATAGTTTTTGTATAACATTTTAACTCACAATGACGTCTCTAATATACATTAAAAAATGTTTAAGCACCAATTATTATTGATAACTTTGTATGAAAAAGTTACTTATTGAAAGAGATATGTATTATTTTTATTATGTAATGATGTTAGGTAATAGACAATGAGACATAAATTTATTAACGTGTCCCACGTATATGAAGCAAGATATCTAATGAACAAATATCATCCCACATTGATGCTCTACTATACTACATTACAACATAGAATCTATTATATCCATTATTCCAAAATTTATGAAAGAATAAAAAAAACATCCTTCATTTTCAAGTAGTGGATATGAGATGGACATATTAGACATACGTTAAAATAACCAACGATTGAACAAGCGTATATATAACAAAGATAGATTATACATACAACTGTTAATTATTAGTTCGAATACTAAAGACGTAGCAGATACCATATCGCGGACAAATTGTACCAAAATTAACATGATATCTTCACAAAAAAAAAAAACCTCCCGCTCAATACAACTCTTAAACGGTACAAAATAGTATTTGATGATACAGAAACATACCTTCTTATTTGTTTATTTTCTATTTTTATTTGAGAAATTTAATTTTATTTCGTATATTTATTTAATTTTTTGACATATATTTCACTACGAAAACAGCTTCAAAATCAAAATAACATGTGTCTCATCTCGTAAAAAATTGATAATTTTTAAATGTTTCCATGGTGTACAAGGAATGCAAGATTTATGAAATCTAATATCTTTATATTTTATAAACTCTAAATCTAATGAAAATTAATAAAATTAGTGCCATCAAAACACGTGTAAAATTAAATATTCTACAAGTTTCAAAATAACATAAAATGTTGAAAAAGGAAATTTAATCGTATTTTTCACGAAATACTGTTAAGGGCTTCAAATAAACTGCTACTTCCGGTTGACCAATTTTATCCAAAATCTAATCAGCTTTTCATTTAAATATGAGAAGCAAAAATTCAGAAAATTGTATTTTTTGGTATTATAATATTTGATGTCTGTATGCATGTATGTGTGTGCGTGTGTGTGTGTGTAGTCTGTGGCAATTTTTTTCGTCTCGCATAACTTAAACACTATTTTGTGAAATTTTCCTTCTTATATTTAAATGAAGAGATGATTAGTAGCAGTTTACTTGAAGCCCTTAACAGTTTTTCGTGAAAAACACGATTAAATTTCCTCTTTCAACAATTTATGTTATTTTGAAAGTTGAAGAAAATAATTTTACATTTGTTTGATTACATTAATTTTTATTAATTTTCATTGGATTTAGAGATAATAAAATATAAAGAAATTAGATTTCATAAGTCTTGCACTCCTTACCATGGAAACATTTAAAAATTTTTAATGTTTTACGAAATGCGACACATATCATTTTGATTGTGAAGCTGTTTTCTTAGTGAAATATATGTTAAAAAATTAAATAAAAATACGAAATAAAATTAAAAATCTGAAATATAAATAGAAAACAAATAAAGGAGGTATGTTTCTGTATTATCAAGTGCTATTTTGTATCTTTTAAGAGTAGTATTGGGCGGGAGGTTATGTGCTGGTCAACATCAATTTTTTTTAATACGCTCTAATATCGTAACCTTTATTGTGAAAAAAATTGTATATAATGTTATTATAAACTCACAATATACTGGAGCCATTTTGTTCGAAATCTATTTTTCAAACTATTGGAGAAAGCAACTTTTGAAATTTCTGAGAAATTTCAATTGTAACAGAGAGCTAGTCGGCATTTTATTTTTAAGATGGTGATCTAAGAATTACATGGTTTACAGGTAACAAAAATACTTACAAAAAGTTTGGTTTCAACCGGTTCGTCCTTTATCAGTACCTATAATGCAGGACAAACAAACAAATAAATAGAGGTAGATGTCAAACTTGTAACCAGTTCTTTTAGAAGTTAGACATTAAATATTAATTCATATTCATATTTTATTACGGACTGTTATTTTTATTATTACACAAATAAGTAAATAACATTAAAATTTTATTACCTTGCAACAACAACAAAAATATTATTGTATTAGTGCATAACTATTTTGGGAGGGATTTCTGCGAAGTTATTAATTAAACTCTTTCTGTTTACAACCCATTAATTTCCATTTTCTATTGGCGTAGGTCATTTTTAAAAATATAGTCATAAATGCATTTAACAGCTTTATCTAAAAATTTACTATTCTTTCAGGTTTGCAACTACTACCGCTTCAAAGAAAAGAACCCTACATTTTTTAAAAACGTCCGTCCTCTTGAACTGGATTTTATTGGAGATGATGACATTTTATCAATTCCACCGTACAGAGAACAAACTGGCCGACGAATCATGCTATACCGCATTGGTAAGTTATAAATAAATCTTATTATTGGCATCGAATGACTTCAAATATCAATCTTCCTTTCAAATACCATTTCCTGATAGGAAATTTTGGATCACATGATACAATAGGGTCATTTGCCATTTTTAAAAGAAATTTTTTTATGGAATTATATGTAAATTGAAGACTATCTGCACTTTTAATATGTCTTATTTGTTATTCATTAAGCCACAATGATTTTTTAAAAATTTGGTGACGTCATTGTAGAGGTGTTGGTGGATCTCAAACAGCGCAGATTGTAAATAATTCTAGTTGCATGGATGTTCTAATTTATTGTTTGG
The DNA here is from genome assembly GCA_963942605.1 of Poecilus cupreus. Classification (NCBI taxonomy): domain Eukaryota; kingdom Metazoa; phylum Arthropoda; class Insecta; order Coleoptera; family Carabidae; genus Poecilus; species Poecilus cupreus. Next base: position 2,176,729 of record OZ012733.1, on the reverse strand, counting down.
AAAATTATTTAAGGGCCGGTATTTCCAACACCAGATAAACTATGGAATAAATTTTCAGTAATAATATAACAAGAGAGTGAGAATAAATTGAAAATAATTTGACAGATCTTTCGAAAACTTGTTGCCAGGCAATAGCCACGAAAGCCCGTAGGGCTTGAGTGGCTATTGCCAAATGGCGACAAGTTTGAGAAAGATACTGGAGAATTATTTTCTAATTTATCGAACTCTCGAGTTATATTTAATTAGATTATTTATTGATTTCATCATCAGGCACGTCACTAAATCTATCTTTTTTGCTCATTTTTACTTGTGTTGATGATAACTATCTGACATTTGACATCTGTCAACAAAAACAAAAAAGCTACAGAGAAAATTGCCGGGAATATTCACAAGAGCATTATTCTCAGTATAATAATGACAGGATTGGTTAAAACACAGACACGTGACATACAATAAAGCATTTCATTGGTTTAAATAAACGTCAAAAAATAATCATTGGAATAAACAAAAAGCATGGCATCAAAAGATGACAGCTAGAATAATAAGCATCATTTAAGCAATGATATTCATGCGATATTTTTTGTTTATTCTATTGATAAATTTATTCTCTAGGTAACTAAGTTCGGAAATACCGGCCCTAAATGGAATTAATAGTTATTTTACAATTGGGCAAAGTAAGGAATTACCCACGAGGGATATTTTAGCACACGAAGCCGAAGGTTGAGTGTGATAATTTTATCGAGTGAGTAATTCCACTTTGCTCACGTGTGAAGTATAACATTTTATCCAACACCTCTTAATAAATGCAAAATTTATGAAAGAAATATTATTTGACAGTGACATACACTTTAAATTTTTAAATTAAAATGTCAATCAAAGTCGTTACCAAGGTGTTGTGTGTTATTATTATTGTTATAAATAAAAAAAAACTCACTTGTGACTTTCCTCAAAATTATACCCACTAGTGAGTAATCTCTTACTTTCCTTGTTTAAAATCGCCATAATTATAGAGCATTTATTAAGAGGTGTTGGATAAAATTATGTTTTCACATTCTATTTTATATCTATATTTTTGCAAAGAATTTCAAATCTAAATGATTTCAATTATAAACTTTTCAATCACAAACGTCCAAATTTATAAGATAAAAGTTGGTTATCGTATAAATTAAATTAGATGAAAACGAAAATGAGAACATAAATTAAATGATTTTATGAATGCTTACATTTGATAATACGTATTTATTTTGTAAATTAAATGTAAATAAAAATAGCTGCATGAATTCGGTTTAAAACATAGAGAACCCAGGTGTAATAGACAAAAACATCAAATTACCTCACTGAATGAAAATATTTAGTTATTGTAATAAGGGATTAAACAAACAGAAAATGTGAAACTGTAGTTTCTAATTTGCTTTAACTGATGTAAACAACAATTTTGTAATATAATTCTAATTGCACAATGGTTCAAATTATGCACAGATATTTGCAATTTCTTGTGAAAACCCGTTAAAGTACCCAGTACGCGATACAGGCAATTACTGCTAATAGCACCGTGCTGCATTTATAAATGCAGCATAATTGAATGTTTTGTAACATTTAAGTGAATATTGGAATATTACAGGCAACTGGGACGTGAGCAGATACGGAACGGACGAGATTTTCAAAGCGACGCTAGCTGTTTTGGAGCTAGGCATCTTAGAGCAAAGAGCGCAGATCCTTGGGGGAGTTTGCGTGTTCGATTTGGCGGGCCTGCAGATGCACCAGGCTATGAAGGTGACGCCGTCGGTTGCTGGGAAGGTCATTGATATCATGGTGGTGAGTATGAATGTGAATTGTGTAACTTTCTGCAAAATTTCGTTGTTTATTAGTTGATAATAAAATACCGCGCCTTGTTGTTTTATGAGGCTTTTACAGATATTTTTAATAAGCATTCGTACAGTTTTATAACAGATATAAATCATTGGTTCCAATGTCACTATAATATTTCTGATTTGAGCAATCAATGATGTTTTCATTATTATAATTTATTCGATAATAAACATTGTTTACAATTAAATTTGCACCATAGCTTTATTGAATACGATACTAAATAATTCTGTCTGATTACTTTGCATTCTAATACAATTATAGAACTGGAATCATGCATATTTACTTTCATTACTCATATATTAATCACATACACATTTGCAATTTGTATGTATTTTTTATAGTTATTTACATTAGAAGCAGGGTAAAACAGTTTTTACTGCTGAATGGAGGAAATGGCCGGCGAGCCTATTAAGCGGCAGTAAAAACAGTTACCTTGAGTGTATTGTACAACGCTTTACTTGTTACTCATTTGTAAATCAAAGAAAAATTAAAAAATTATAAGCATGCATAAGCCTTGTAAGCATTACTGCGGCAACGTGCATTGTTTACATTGTTTACTAACTTGTAAAATTTTCACACTGCAGCTGTCAATTAATAACTTGTAAAGATTAATTTTCAAAGGCAATAGAGGGCTTGGGTAAATGGTGTTTACAAGTGAGTAACAAGTAAAAATAGTTATTTGTATACCAAAGCCGCGAAATCACCCTTTAGCTTACCGAGAGAAAAATTATCGGCCGAGGCAGGACAATCTCGGGGGCGATAAAGGATTTCGCGGCCAAGGTGTACACACTATTTTTTGCGCAACCGTAAAAAATATGTATTTACAAATTTGAAACAGTTTTATTGTAAATAGAAAGTGGCTATGGGATTGACATTTGATAAACAAAACAATTAGTTTTGAAAAAATAATGTCAATTCTCAAGTGTCAAAATGATTGTTGTTTTTTTACCCTATTTCGTATCCGTTACCAATACCAACTACTGCGAAATAGGGTACAAAACAATCATTTTTTTCGCGGCCGTTACCATAACAACAGCCTTGAAATTCATTTTCTCGATCTATTTTGTGGCTGCGAAATGCTTATGTCCGCTTGCACAAAATTGTATTTTGTTTTACCCAATGGTTTAGTGGAAGTGCAGCTATTCGCCACTGGAAAATAAAAAGAGCTTTATTATTATAAATATTATTTGACGTGAGGTTTTTCATAACATATAGTTTATTTATTCGAATTAATTTCTTAATCAATTAATACAGGTAGATTATAATGCTAAAATCCTCATCTGTAAAACTGTTTTTGAGTTTTAGTAATACATGTGATTTTATTAAAGTTTTATGTTTTAAATATAAAACATGATAAGTTCAAATTTTGTCTTGGGTTTTATATTTATAAGTAGAGCTTTAATTAATCAACATTATCTTAAAATGTGAAATATATTTTATAAAATAAAATTTTACCAATTTTTTGTTTTGGCACATATTAGCTGTCAAGTCACGGCCCCTAAGAATGAAACCGTAACTTTTTTGCTAAAGATTTTTATTAGTATAGTAAATTTTTATACTACTGCTAAAGGGGTAACAACACATTTCTCGAATAAATATTTTACGATAATACATTTCTCGAATATATAAGTCTCGAAAATTACTTGGATGAATTGCATATTTACCGAAAATACAGAAGTTAAATGTTGGAAATATTACAAATGTGAAATGTTACAAATCTCGAAAATATATTTATCGAGTCGCTTGGATATTACAAACCTCGAAAATAGTGTTCTCGAATATTACAAATCTCGAAAATACATTTGTCGAAAGCGAACAATACCTAATGCCTTAGTTCCATTTAGTGTGCAATGATTAAATCTTCCAAATCTTCAATTTCTGTTTTATAAATCCTAATTTTTATCAAGCCCTATGTAAAAAGTTCACAGGTGATAAATCCGGTAATCGAGCTAACCAGCGCTGTTGGTCCATGGGTTCCATTTAAATAATTTCGTACAATTAACGAATTATGAGGTGGTGAAATATTAAATTTTGTCGCTTTAGAGGTAGACCTTCAAATAGTTCAATCAAAATACCTAACCCCATTTAAATTTCCTTCAAAGAAGAAAGGTCCAATTACATAATTATCTACTAACCCATACTACACATTTACACCAAAAATTCTCTAGACACGTATTTCCCTTATTTTCAAGGATTATCCACTCTTAGAAGATTAGAAGATTCCAGTATTTGTAAATCGCGCTTCATCTGTGCACAAAATGGTACTATTAATGAGCCATTCTCAAAAAGATATACGCCGCATGTGATCACCATTTAACAAATTTTTTTATTGGTTTCATTTTGTAAGGTTGTATGATGCTTATGTAAAATACTAAAAATAGATTTTATACTTTTGTTAAATTCGGAAGCAGCATTACGGATAGAATTTTGTTGGTTTGCTTTAAAATAAGCTAAAACTGCAATTTCCATTCCTTCCTTTTTAAATTTGGTTCTCTGTTGTAAGATTTTCGAATTTCGAATTTGGCCCGTAGTTCTAAATAATCTTTCCAACTTCTTAAAATATGTTGTATGTGGTTGTTGTCTTTCAAGATATCTCGTGCGATATATTTCTATGACGACGGCAGTTCTTTCACGAGTTTCATAAAATATTTTTAACACGTCTTTTTTCTCTTCTAATGAAAACATATTGAAGGTTGATGCTGTAATAATATCTAATAATCGCCAGTAATTATTTACGTCAATCGTCCACAAATTCATATGTTACCTGTTATTCATTTGTAATTGTAAATAATATAACATTAATTTTCGATAAAAAAAATCATGAGTCCGTCATATTAAATAATATCGCTAAAGATTATTTGAAAGATATTGATTATAATAATGTAGACTATCAAAAAAATAAGATTTTGTGATATTTTACACTCACGTACAAAAAACAAATATGAACTCAAATCGAAGTACTTCTGGTTGGTAAATGTTTTTCACAACAAAATTTTATAAACAGATTTTGTTGCCTTTGTGAAAATATTAATTATTTGAAATTTTGTTGTAGTGTCTTATAATTACACGTGTAATTAATAGTTATTTATGTATCAAGGCACTGAAGTTCAATTTTTTATCACGAATATGGAATTTAGTTATAATAAACCATGTGAGTGATAAAAAGGAACTTCATTACCGAGATACATATTAAGTTTTATTTGAAATCTAAAAATCGAAAAAACTGTAAAAAATTACAATACAAAATTTTATCCTCAATGTTAATTAGTTAATTCTCCTAGCAAACTTTGTTTCATGTTACGTCCAAATTTACTATAGTAGATACGTCAATAAATCTGCCAAAATTATCCTTATTGTACAATAATTATTTAACGGTTGCCAACACCGGGTTGCTCAAAATCGTCGTATAATAGGTTACTTTAGTGACGATTTCTGAGCTTTTAATGACGATTTTTAGCACTTTAGTGCCGATGTCAAATAAAAAATATTATTTCAATATACATTCCCTATTCAAAAAATTTTGAAACCACTTTTTCCCCATTTTAAAACATAAGAAACTTAAAACTTTTCAACCAGTTTTATAGAACTTTCCAGCCGTTACAATTTCTCTCGTTACCATTTCTTCAAATTTTCAATAATAAATGAGCTAATCGAGTGAGAAGAATTCCAATATTTGACAATTCTAAATAAGTATCCTAGCAAAGGCACCTGTACGGAAATGAAGTGAATAATCACAAAACAAATAGTCCGTGAGCCAGCTTCAAAAACTGCGACCCATTTGACCAAAAGTTTCAGTATGTTCTATGGAATCTACCCGTTTAGGTACATTGAAAAACGCACGTCTGCCATTTAGATCTGGGTGGTATTAAAAATGGCGTCCATTAAAGAAGGAAAGTAAAAGATGGAATTTTGAATAATGTGACCAAAATTTTCTTTTTAATCTCGAAATACTAGACGAAAATGCAAATCAAAAGACACCAGTCTACCACTCGTATGTGGCCGGTTTGCCTCAGCAGACGAATTTCAAAATTTAAAATTTATTGCTCGAAATTTGACTCAAATGACCAAAATGTTCTTTTTATCCCATGATACTAGACGAAAATACAAATTAAAAGACATTAGTCTACCACTCGTACGTGGTCGGGTTGCCTCGGCAGACTGGTGTCTTTTGACTTGCATTTTCGTCTAGTATCGGATAAAAAGAAAATGTTGGACATTTGCGTGAAATTTCGGGTCATAAATTTTAAATTATGAATTTCGTCTGCCAGGACTACTCGACTATGTACGAGTGGCAGACTGGTGTCGTTTCTTCTAGTATCATGAAATAAAAAAGAAAATTTTGGTCATTTAAGTCAAATTTCGAGCAACAAATTTTAAATTTTGAAATTCGTCTGCTGAGGCAACCCGGCCACATACGAGTGGCAGACTGGTGTCTTTTGATTTGTATTTTCGTCTAGTATCATGTGATAAAAAAGAAAATTGTGGTTACATGATTCAAAATTCCTTCCTTTACTTTCCTTTTTTAATAGACGGCATTTTGAACTCCACCCAGATCTGCATGGCAGACTTGCATTTTTCGATGTACCTAAATGGGTAGATTCCATAAAACTTACAGAATATTTTGGTCAAATGAGTCGCTATTTTTACAGCTGGCTCACGGATTAAAATGTATTTCGCACGATGCTCGCAATGTACCTCATATTCCTAGCAACAACAAACATACAATGATCAGATTTCTAAGTGGTCGTAGAAAAAAAAATTATAGCGTGTAGTATGCACAGTAGCAATCATAATCATTTTTTAATAAATCATCGATAGAAAATTAAAACGTTAGCAAAATATAAAAATTTTCCGTCACATATTGCACCGAAAATATACTACCGAAGATCGACTATCGATATCTCGCTTAGTTTTATAGTTTAAAATTTTCCAAAATAATATGAAAAAAACTATAATTTCTCTTTTATTTCAGACCTCTTTCCCAATGAAGATCCACGCCATCCACATCGTCAACCAGCCCTGGGCGTTCGAAGTAGTCTACAACGTCTTCAAACCTCTCCTCAACTCTGGTATGAAGAAGAAGCTGTTCTTCCACGGGTCGGACATGCGCTCACTGCACCGACATATCAGCCCAAAGTGCCTTCCTGAACGGTACGGTGGTGTACGGCCCGAGCACAACTACAAGGACTGGCTCTTTGCAATGGAGTCAAACAAGCAGATTCTTAAAGAGGTGCATAGTCTGGGCTATGTTGTCGAGGAGGAGGATATCAAGAGGTTCTTGAAGAAGAATGGAAAGGCGGGTATTGAAATAGAGAATACAAAATTGTAAGGAATTCTACCATATTCCTATATTCATTGAATTGTATACTACGGCATTGTAGAAAAGTAGATTTTGTAACATTCGGTACTAAAACTAAAATATGTAAAATACAAATCCGTAGAGTAGGTGAGGTTCTCTGACAAAAACAGTCAGATAAAAAGCTTCGCATACATTTTATAAATTTAGATGTTCTTATATTATTTAGAGTTGTAATTATCTTACCTTAATTAATAATTTATAATTTCTAAAATAATTTAAAAGTTGACTCAATAATATTAGAAAATTTTGTGGAACATTCTTTACAACGAATTCCTTTTTCTAAAAATCAGCATATTTTCAGATAAATTTAAAGTAAAAAAGTAAAAAAATAGTGTTTCCATCTCTAGTCACTGTTTTTGTATTTCGTCATAACCTTACGTAAGAAAGGCCGAGCAAATCCTGTTACTCTTTATGTCTTCAGTTGTAATCTTTGTTTTTGCATATGAACACAAAATTTGTACACGCCAAACGTTCAACATAGACTTTGTCGTTGTCAAACTGTGTGAAAGAAACTAATCTGGTACTATTTCTTTTAATACTATTTCTATTATTTATACTATTTCTTTTTATGCTGCTATTAATTCGCTGACTTATTTGTTCTTCTGTAGATAAAATTTCGGTAAATTTAGACAACAAACTAAAAGAGTATTAAGTTAAATAAAAAATATATAAATATTAATTATTCTGTTTCGTTCAATACATTAGATTTTTTAATATAATTTTGTAGGTTTGCAAATTAGTTAAGAAATTTCTTAATTATAACTGTCCATTACTAATTATACAATTTTAAAAAGCACTTCTCACAATTTCATATTTAAGAGAATAAATATTTTTAAAAAACAAATATTGAAATTACGTTCATAGTAAAAACAAAATGGCTGAAATTTTTGATAAAAATAAATATAAAAATATAGGGATAGAGACTAAAAACAGTAATTATGTTAATAAATGGAAACGCAGCTTAAAGTTTTATAAAATAAAATTAGAATTGTACATGATACTGTAAATGATTAATGCTTGTTTTGCAAAAACGAAATTTAAATCTAATTATCTAAGCAAAATGCAGAAGTTTACATTATTGCCAACATTCGATTCGATATTGTCATTTAAATAAATCATTATTTTATTTATGATTTCTGCTTTGCCTTTGCATACAATTTGATGAGTATACGTATTAGCAGAACTAAAATAGTCGAATAAAATAAGATCAAATAATTTTGCAACAAAAACGAAAATTTGAATTCTCGTATCTGTACTTGATATAACATTGAACCAAAAATTAGGTAGTTATATAAGCGGAATAAAAATTTTTAAAAGGAAGAATTTTTAGTTCTCATTCTGTTCTTATAATATGCAAGTGTTTATAGGGACCAATAAGAACGAACTTAATTAGACTGATTGAAAATTATATTAGGAAATTTAAATGAAATATACCTAAATCAGAATAATTTGCATTTAGTGATATATATTGACACCAACACCTAATTTCTTGAAAGTGCACTTAGAGGTACTTTGTAGTTAATGAACAATGAAGTTCATTTATTAATCATTATTATTTAGTAAAATATTTTATATAATATGTACTCTGTACAGTTGTTGTTATTATTACTATATATAAACAAATATTAAGAAATGACTTGAAATAAAAAACAAAACGAATTTTATAGGATTAAGACAAATTACAAATACTAACAATATATACGGTAAGGTAGTGTAAAAAACCAAATTTTTATTAATAATTTAAGCATGTTACCGTGCCCAGAATTAAAGGTTGATATTGCCAAAACTTTTGAATTATGTTTGACATTTCTATAAACATAAATAGTCATAATTCATACAAAATTATTTAGGAGATGGATTATACTAAACCTATGATGCCTTAAATATATAATAGTGAAACAAAAATAAAAACCTTGATAACTGATATATTTTTGTATACTATTTGTATTTATTAGGTACCATATAATTATTAAAATAAGTAGATTTAAATTTTGTATTGATATTAATGCCTTGCTGTGAGTTCATCACAAACAATTTAAAATGAACCACCATTTTAATTAATAGTGAGTTTTGATTAAGTATATTACGTAAATATAAAATATAATATTCAATGCAACTTTACTTAATATTTAAGTTGGAGTGATTTTGGTAGCTGTAATATTACTTTGTACGACTAGAATTAATATATAACTTATGATTTTGTATTTACATTATTTTATAATAAATAAATATATTACCACCATAAGTAGTGCTCATTTATTAAACTTGGTAATTTATTGATGTTATATTATTTAAATTTTATTGTAATATTCCTATCTCAAATAGAGCGAAATTGCTCTATTGGACGATTGCTTTAAAATTCGGTGCCATTTCGATGCAATTTCTTGTTTTACCTACTTTGAAAGATGCAAGTTTCAGTAATTATATAACAAGAGAGTGAGAATAAATTGAAAATAATTATTTTCTAATTTATCGAACTAACACGTCACTAAATCTATCTTTTTTGCTCATTTTTACTTGTGTTGATGATTAACTATCTGACATCTGTCAACAAAAACAAAAAATCTGATGTGGCCAGCACATAACCTCCCGCCCAATACTACTCTTAAACGGTACAAAATAGTATTTGATGATACAGAAACATACCTTCTTATTGGTTTATTATCTTTATATTTGAGAGTTTTAATTTTCTTTTGTATATTTATTTAATTTTATGACATATATTTCACTAAGAAAACAGCTTCACAATCACAATGACATGTGTCACATTTCGTAAAAAATTGAAAATTTTTAAATGTTTTCATGGTGTACTAGGAATGCAAAATTTGTAAAATCTAATTTCTTTATATTTTATTATCTCTAAATCTAATGAAAATTAATAAAATTAGTGTAATCAGAAAACATGTAAAATTAAATATTCTTCAACTTTCAAAATAACATAAATTGGTGAAAAAGGAAATTTAACCGTGTTTTTCACGAAAAACTGTTAAGGGCATGCCCCTCCAACTCATATGTATGACCTTGAACAATGAAAAATTCCTATTACATCCGCTTGGAGCGCTGCGCACTAGCCGCGCATGCGCTGTCATCTATTACAAATGTCATATTGAATTTGAAATGTTGCATTGTTGGTGGTTGTAAGTTTGGGACAAATTACTTGAATTTCAACTGTTCGTGTATTCAAACGTTGTCATTTGCTTTCTTATAGTTCGGTGTGTGGATTAGTTTGTTAATTATTGTTATTATTTCTTGTTTGCTTGTTATTTTGTTACTTGTTATTATTGTGTTTTGGATAATTTGTTAAGTTTTGTTGTTGTTACATTTTGTTGGTTCGAAATCATTTAATTTTTCGAGTGACTTTTGAATTAACGACATGGTTGTTATAAAGTGTTGTGTGGAAAATTGCACTAACCAAGGTAAGCCAAGCATTATTTAGTCGTTAACTCAACAAAATTCTAGAGAATTTTTTACCAAATGCTTATTTTATAACATTGTAATATTAATACCAATTAATATTTATATTTCTTTAATTTTGTTTTGTAGTTAAAACTCGTCATAGATTTCCGAATCCGAAATCTGATATGGTTCGATATTTACAGTGGTTGGATATATTGAATATTCAATCACTTCGTTTACAAGAACCCTTAGATGTGTACAAAAAGAAGCGAATTTGTCCTATTCATTTTGAACCTGTATTCAAGAGTCCGGGAACTTCACGACTGAGTTGGAATGCGATTCCAACATTAAATTTACCAGGTATACATATTATTAATTTTATCCGATGTCACTAACAATTATAATTCTTCAACAAGTAAACGCTTCTTACTAGAGAGCGGATTATATGCACGAAAATATTGAAATATAGGCGCATATATTATACGCACTGTTTTTTTTTTTTTTTGGAAATATGCACTCACTATGACAATATGTGCAGCAATATATGCAAAAAAAAAATCTGAAATTATTAAATAAATAGTATAAATGATATATAATTCGATTTTCTATGTTTGAAAAAGAAATAGCATGTGGTCGGAGTAAATGTGACTGTGTGCTTTGCATATAATTGTCCGACTCGCTTCGCTCGTTGTTCAAACTTTGCTTAGCACACAAATTATCACATTTATTCCTTATAGCAGAATATACTATTATTTAAAGATATACAAAAATAAAAATATATGCACTTTGCATATAATCCGCTTTCTACTTATTATGTATTAAACATTCAAATATTTTATATATTTAAAATATTTTATCTCTCTTTTCTAGTTCAAGTCGAAATTTTGGAGGATGTAGCGATTGTTTCTGATCTCAGAGAACCAGTAAGACCTGAAATTCCTGCTGAAGAAATTTTTGGTATGTATTTATAATAACAATATTAATTTATATGATGAAGTCTACCTACAAACTTAACTGGAATTCAATGAAATGTGAAACAACAGGGAATTCGTAGATATATTTCTAATTTTTTTTTGTAGTTGATTCAGCTGTTTCTGAACTTTCGTGTTCTAATATTACATCTACTACTCCAACTATTGCACCAACTACTCTTCTTCGCACAGCAGGAGTAACACGTCAGTCGTATTTGTCACCGAAGGCACGTAAACTCTACTCAGCTGCTGTGAATTTGAAAAGGAAGCAAGCAAAAACTTCAAGAAGGTTGTTGAGTTTTAAGGAACGCCTAGCTGAATGCGAGAAATATTCAATGACGAAGGAATTTGAAAAGATGAAGATGCAGCATCTTACACCAACTGCTGCAAAGTTCATTCAATTCCAGCTACGGGAAAGCGGAAAGAAACCTCGTGGTAGACGGTTTACAATGGAGGAAAAGGTCCTATCCTTGTCATTGTACAAATCAAGCCCAAAGGGATATACCTTATTACATAAGATGTTTACTCTGCCATCGAAAAAAACTTTAAATGCCGTTTTGAGTAAATTAAAATTGCAAGCAGGAATAAACAAAACAATATTTTCAACTTTAGAGAAAAATGTAAAAAAACTCAAACCAATGGATCGGTATTGCTCAATTTTATTTGATGAAATAAGTTTGTCTCCGCAATTGCAGTACAATGTAATCGAGGACAGAATTGATGGTTGGGTAGACAACGGAACAACACGGATTCAAGAGTTTGCTGACCACGCTCTGGTGTTTATGGCACGAGGGCTTAGGAAGAAATGGAAGCAGCCCATTGCTTTCACGTTTTGCAAAGCTTCCACGAAAGGTATTGACCTCAAAGTACAAATAAAAAAAGTAATAGAAGCTTTACAATCTGTAGGACTCAAAGTTGTTTGTACAATCTGCGACCAGGCAAAGACAAATGAAAGTGCCATAAATTCGTTGCAGAATGAAACGAAAGGAGAATACCTAAAAAATAACAAGGAATGGAGAGGTGGATTTTTTGAAGTAAACAACAAAGTATAGTTCCCTTATTTGACACCCCTCATTTAATAAAAGGAATCCGCAATAATTTTATTGATAAAAATATAAAATTTTCAATTGGAAAAGAAGAGATGATAGCGAAATGGGAGCATATACGAAGTACCTATCACATAGATTCGCGCGATGAAGACAAAGAATTGAGATTATTGCCCAAATTGACGGACGCACATATAGCACCGAACCACAAACAGAAAATGAAAGTGAAACTCTGCACGCAGGTATTCAGCCAGAGAGTTGCTGCGACAGTGAAATATCTTGCCAAGTCGTGTAAGTAATAAACATCTCCACAATATTAAAACATTTGATTAATTAATTTTTTTTCAGCTGTTCTGGAACCAGAAGCGCAGTGTACAGCACAATTGTTGTTATTTTTCGACAAGCTGTTTGACAGTGTAAACAGCAGCACTTTCCAAGTTCCAGAAGGAAAGCCCCTCAAAGGACCACTCACCGAGAAATCGAATCATTTGGAGTTCTGGAATGAAGCAATTCAAATTCTGAATACGATGGAGTTCATGGATCCAGTTACGGGGAAAACGTGTGCGAAAGTTCCGTCTCTCAGAAACTGAATCACTACACTTCGTGGTTTGCGAATGATCTGGGGTAAATTGAAAGCTTCCGGGTTTAAATGGCTCTTGTTGAGAAATTTTAATCAGGATCCGCTGGAAAATTTCTTCGGATCTATTCGCAGCCACGGAGTGAGAAACATCAACCCATCATGTTCAGGATTTATTGCCGCATTCAAAACTCTAGTGGTAAACAATTTCATGGGGTGCCATTCTGGTGGTGCGAATTGCGAAGAGGACGAGTCGGAAGGAGCCTTGTCGACTTTGAAAGAGCTCTTCTCAGTGGCAAAGGAGCATCGAGAACCAACGACGGCAGAGCCAAAAGCAGCCAAAGTCATTAATCAAATTTTTGTGGTGGTTACATTTTTAAAAAAATTGGCATTTACGTAAAGAAATGCGAAACATGCAAATCAAATCTTCAAGCTGTTCAAATAGGGCCACAGCATAATTTAATAAAAGAGAGAGAGTATAGAGATGTAAGTAAATTATTTTATCCCTCTTTTTCCGCTGTGTCCTGCTTTACATTCATAAAAAAAATAACAAAAGAGATAATTACAAAACAGTGTGAGAGAGAATGTATCTTAAAATATGTTGAAAATATGGTACATTATAATGCAGATTTTTCATTCTTGACGTGTGAAAAACATAACAAAATTGTAAAAAGAATTTTTGTAAAAAAAACTATTAGAATTATATTACTGAAATAAATAGAATTTTAAGAGGCAGAAAAGTAGATATTGGCAATAGCACCGACACAATAAAAATTAAAGCCAAGAAAAGGTATGAAAGTTATGTAAGCTACAAAAATAAAATAAATAATTTACAATAAAAAAAATTTCATTGATTCCTTTTTTACTATAGACAAAGTAAGTAATTAAAAAGTGTTCCAATTATGATAATATATGTATATGAAATATATTTCTTGCTTTAAAGTAGATATTTGTTAAAATATTTTACATTATTCTACGTTCAAATTATGGTGTAAAATAATTTGTAAATAATACCTACTTTTGAAAGCAAAAAATAATAATATACTTTCAATTTCTATATAATTGCTGTCAATGTAGGCAACCCGCTATACATTAGTATATATTACATCCGCTATTGGCCAGTGGCGCTCAACTCGCGAATAATGTCCCAAAGGAATATTAGATAGTAGGCCGTCTACTGTATGTTTGGTCTATGGTTAAGGGCTTCAAGCAAACTGCTACTTCCGGTTGACCAATTTTATCCAAAATCTAATCAGCTCTTCATTTAAATATAAGAAGCAATAATTCACAAAATTGTATTTTTTGGTATTATAGTATTTGAGTTATGCGAGACGAAAAAATTGCCACAGACTACACACACACATACATACATACATACATACATACATACATACAGACATCATCGCGAAAATAGTAAAATCGTATTGTAGGGACCCTAAAACGTGTTTATTCATTGAAAACTCACTACCCAATTTTTTGACCAAAAACAATACCTCCCTTACCTAGAGGTAGGCGGGAGGTAAAAAGCTACAGAAATTATTCCCTAGAATAATCACTATTCACTAGAGCTTTATTCTCAGTATAATAATAACAGGATTGGTTGAAATGCAGACACGTGACATACAATGAAGCATTTCATTGGTTTTAAGAAACGTCAAAAAATATACAAAAAGAGAAAACTATCTATAAAAGGAATATATAAAAAATATAGATTAATTTGTCAATGTTTTATAAAATTTTATCTTTGAATAATATGTAAGTTAATAAGTCACAGAGACCGGTCAATCCAATCAATCGGTAACTACGGACGTGTTTCGTTCTTATTGGAACTCATCAGCGTAGTGTAACCCGCCACCAACTGCTTGAAGGCAGTGGCACAGAATGACTGGATTGGCGAGATCTAAATCTCAACAGGTTCGTAAGTGGAACTGAGAAGTAACTTAATACGTCCAGAGCCATATACCGCTTTTATACTCAACAGAAGTAAATGTTTTCAAAACGAGAAATCTGTCTATGAAATAAATGTATAAAAAATATAAAGACAATAAATTGTCGTATGTTTCATAAAATTTTATCTCTGTATAATAACTAAGTTATTAAGACTTAATAACTTATTATTATTATTGTTATTAATTTGATAGAATTTTCTTAGTTTTTAATTTATTGCCATACATGTTTGTATAAATTTTTGTTGTCATGTTTTACTGGTCGTATCTCAGTATATAAATATGTTTTATATAGTAAAATTTTGTTATAATACAAAATGTGCAAAATAATATTGGTTTTCTTTTTTCTATATTTTGTAGGTATTGCTTACAAATTAAAATTTTCGGAATGTTGTATGTAATCAAATATAATATTTAGAACTTGCATGTTAAAATTATGAACTGATTAGATTTTGGAGCCAAACCATTAACCGGAAGTAGTAGTTTACTCTAAGTGATGAATTGAGTTAGAGTAAATTTTATTATATTCAAACAAATGTTAAAAAAGATTCAGCAATAATTTTGAATAGTCACTTTTTGTCTATTTTGTACCGTTTATAAGTTATTTAGATATGAGATTATATTAAATTATTATTTTGTTGTATTTTCATTTCTTATTTGTCTGATGAATTTTTTAAATGGTATTAAACAAGGTAAAAAATATTCACTTCTTTTATTAATATAGCATTCTGTATTATAAAGCAAATGTTTTTTACAAAATGAATTTAAAGACATAATGTTATATATTTATATTTTAAACAAAACATTTTAAATGCTAAGTATTTAAAAACGTAATGTTAAGTAAATTATACGTCAATTATAAAATACAAAGGTGTACTTTAGACATACATTATTTACCCAAAATTATGATTAAGTAACATTACGAATGTTTTGTCAAAAAGAATAATAAATATTATTAAACTAATCACAATGTCAAGTGATTCAACAATAAGTAGGGAAATAAATAAACATGCTAAATATGAATTACGTTCAAATATCATTATTATAAGCAGGTACATATTAGAACATTACCTGCAGAATTTCCAAAAGTACATTATTATTTTAACATTTGTGATCTATAATATTTATATCCAGTTAGTTTTCTTATTTAATAAGTTAATTTATGTTCTTTCAGAGTAAATATTAACAAGTGTAAAGAAAACAAAAAGACATATTGTACAAAGTAGGTATTAAGAAATCTGCTTATAGAAATATTAAGTAGCAATACAAAATAAATCTGAAAATACTCTACTGTGTGTATTTATTTTCAGTTCGTAATGGACAATAATTAGCTCTATTATTTTTTTAATTTATAACCTGAAAATTGACAGCTATTTTTTTTTTCAGTAAATATTACTTCAGATTTATCGTCAAATTTTACTCAAATACAATTCAATTTCTTTTAAAAATCTGAACACACATTATTGAAAGATTTGTGTAAATACTTAAATATATATTTTACATCCTTTAGAATTATAAATTGAAGTTGGAACTGTGGGTCTCAGGATCAATAAAATAATAGTTATTTACTTTAGAAGTGGTCAAAGTAAAGAATTACCCACGAGTGTGAAAATTTTATCGAGTGGGTAATTCCACTTTGTCCACGTGTGAAGTATAACGTTTAATCCAACATCTCTTAATAAATGCAAAATTAATTGAAGAAATTATTTGACATATATTCACATTTCATAAAAAAATAATTTTTTTCAGTGTTTTTTCTTTATATTTTATTATCTCTAAAACTAATTAAAATTAATAAAATTAGAGTAATCAATGCACATGTAAAATTAAATATTCTACAACTTTGAAAATAACATAAATTGCTGAAAAATTAAATTTTATCGTGTTTTTTCACGGAAAACTGTTAAGGGCTTCTAGTGAACTGCTGCTTCCGGTTGACCAATTTTATCCAAAATCTAATCAGCTCTTCATATAAATATATGAAGCAAACATCCACAAAATTGTATTTTTTTGATTTATAGTATTTGAGTTATGCGAGCCGAAAAAATTGTCACAGGTTTAATAATTCCCATGTATACTAAATGAGCGAGTCTAATATTACCTAACTTTCTCAATATTCTGCATTAAAATTAATTTAAAAGAATTAAAATAAAATAAATCTCCTCTTCTCATCTATCCATTCATTAGTTTTATCTTTTGACATTTGTAGGATAATTACCGACAGTGAATTATCAGTACTTAGGATAAGTGCTAAGAGATGACGCTGGCGGCAAATGTTATATTAAACTTCCACTAACATGTTTCAACTTTATATAAATACAAATTTAATATACTTTTTGAGGCCAACAATGGTATGTAACTTTTAGGTAAAGATTTTGATATTTGTTAGTAATTCATTTACTTGTAATTTAATTATTTCTGTTTTTCATCACAGCTCTGACGATGATTTTAAATAAATCGAAACGTTAGCGGTCTTCAGTTGTTTCTGCTTTATTCTTGTCCACACTCCGACTAAACTTTTCAATTACCAGATTTCTTGGATACAAATTCATCAAATTACAGGGGTAATGTTATTGTATGTGGTAGGTTGATCTAGAACTTCAAATCTGCACAGGTAGGTATCATCCAAACTAGATTACTCTGACATCATAACATTTATGTATTAGCAAATAGTTCGTGTACTATTTTTTTCAGTTCGTTTGAACGGATATTTTAACCCTTTCGCAGTCGTTTTGTGAACGTTTGACCCGCTATTGAGAATTGAGCATAATTCACGAACTCCGTTTTGATCTCGCAATTTCACACATAAATAATAATAATGTGTTCCTGGTTCCCCTATACGCTATGTAAGCATCTGTGTTTTTACAGCACGGTGGCATCTAGCGTCATGTGTTATAAGTTTTTCCGGGGGAGTCTCACAGACTGTATACAGGATTTCAATGGGAAATCTGATTTTGTACTTAAATAATGTCGGTTATTATTAACTGTGGGTTCCAAAGTGTTGATATAAGTGTATTCCGGACCAATAGTATAACGAGAGGACGCAAGCTGTCAAACAGTAATCATGTGGAACACGTGAACGAAGAAATTCAGGTTTCGAGACGAATATTGCGAGGGACAGTTACGCGGAAAACTCCGGGCGGTATTGGTACGAAGGACAAGACAAACTTTTATAAACTCGTCATTGAGGTACGAATGAAAAAAATAACTAACCTACAAATTGAAAAATGCATGTTCTATAAATATTGTATATATGCATATTCATAGAACATGCATTTTTCAATTTACAGGTTAGTTAATATTTTCATTCGTACCTCAATAACTGGTTTATAAAAGTTTGTATTGTTCTTCGTACTAATACCGCCCGGAGTTTCCCGCATAACTGTCACTCGCAATATCCGCCTCGAAACCTGATTTTCTTCGTTCACGTTCCCCACATGATTACTGTTTGACAGCTTGCGTCCTTTCGTTATAAAGGGTTTTCCAATAAGGGCGGGTCGATTTTTAAATGGAATCAAACAAGCTGCGTGTGAGGTATTAACGAAATTCTTTTTTTATTTGAAAGGCCCATATATGCCATTTTGTATCGAATATAACAGTGTTCAAATTTCCGCCGCGGTTCCTCACGGTGGCACGGATCCGAGTGGTTCAATTTTTAAAGACTTTCCGCATAGATCCTGTTGAATTTGAACGATGGCCTTGGTTATATTGATTTTAAGGGCATCGGTCGACTGCGGCTTATTGGTATTGACTTGCGTCTTCAGGAAACGCCACAAGAAAAAGTCTGCAGGGGTCAAATCGTATGATCTTCGTGGCCAATTAACTTCATCTCTGTGAGAGATAATCATACCCTCAAATCGTTTATATAGATTGTTTATCGTGACCTCCGCTGTGTGGCACGTAGGTTCGTCCTGCTGGGACCGCATGTCGTCTACGTCCATATCGTTCAATTTGTGCCAAAATGAATCGGTTATCGGCGTTCTGTAGAGTTCGCCGTTGACGGTGATTGGCTCACCAACATCGTTTTCTGTAAAGTATGGACTAATGACGCCGCCGACCTAAAATCCGCACCAAACAGTAACTTTTTGTGGATGTATAGCCACTTGGTAAACCTCATGTGGACTGTCGTCGTCTCATATATGGCAATTTTGTTTGTTAACATAGCCATTCATAAAAAAATGCGCCTCATCGCTGAATATGTTTCTTCGGCCAAAATTGGTGTCCTCTTCCAAACGCTCCAAAGCCCAATTTGGACGTGCTGCTCAGTCGTATAGCTTGCCATGTTGATTTGGCATCAGTGACAGAATAATATACAACAGATTAGATAGACGCCACCAAAACAACATGGCAATCCCAGGCTGCCACCATCGACCCGCCCTTATTGGAAAACCCTATATAATTGGTCCGGAATACACTTATATCAACCCTTTGAAACCCACAGTTAATAATATCCGATATTTAAGTACAAAATCGGTTTTCCCATTGAAATCCTGTATACAGTCTGCAAGACTCCCCCGGAAAAACTTATAGCGTATGAAACTAAATGTCACCGTGTTCGAAAAATACAGATGCTTACATAGAGTATATATGTCGTAGGCATTTAGAATAATCAGGCATTTAGCGAAATACCGGCAATTAGATTAATTTTACTTCATTCTTCTATTTGACTGGCGGAATCAGGCAAATAGACGAAAAATCGCGAATTTCTCTATTTTCCGGGCGCGGTTCAGGCACTTGGAATAATCATTCATAATATTGTGAACAATTTAAATAACAAACACTTATTTTTTGCGGCAAAAAATGTAATTTCAAAGCTGCAAAAAAACAATGCCAAACAAAACGAAGTGCCTGCTTCAAAGCAGGTATTTTATGTAATGTAAATGCCTAGACATTTAGCTAAATGCCTGATTATTGTAAAAGTTGTATGTATAGTTTGTCTTTCTCACATACACGCTTGTTCAATCGTTGGTTATTTTATCGTATGTCTACATGTCAATCTCTTTTCCAATACTTGAATAGAAAAAGGATAGATGCTCACTTCACGGACGGAAATGTCAAACTTCAATATGTCATTTCAGTATTAATTTTGAACGAAACTACAGTTTCAAATTTAATAGTTATAATAATAATTATTAATAATAATAAAATGTTCAAAAAGAAATCATAAGAAGATACCTTATACAGTATCGTAAACCACAGAAGAGTATTATATTATCGTTATCTCGAACCACCTCGATCTCGAACTGTCAAACTCAAACATCAAAATAATGTCAGATCGTTGATTTTAAAACAATGATCTTCATTCACAATTATTAAATTTATTCATTATCATAGGTATTCAATATTGAAGTAATTTATAATGATACTAGCATGAAAAAATTTAACTTTTTCTTTAATAAATATCTCTTAATTTGTAAGTATAAAAGTGTGCTAATAACTTGTTAATCATGTCAGTTTGAGAATCTGTATGACGTCATGAAATATCCCCCACCATTAAAATCTGAATCCATACTAACATTTTTTATGACGTACCGGTCATCACATCACGGTTTGCTAACTTGATGTAATATGTCTCATTTAATTTTATTCAACACTTCCTCCAAATTAAATAAGACAATTTATTACGTAGTTTTGTAAAACTCTGCTGCTCTAGTAATTTCGTTTAACCATCTGCCAGTTGATTTGTACTGTTCACATGTTCCAAATGGATTTTATTTGACAGAATTAAATAACGTATGTAAAAATATTTTTTCTTCAAACGTCATAAAAGTACGTTGTTATGTATTTGTATTCAACAAGCAGAAGTTCAATATTGTCGCCGCCGGCGTAAAAGTGTATCCTTGGCAACACATTTACGTCGGCGGCGGACAAAGTAAAATATTATGAAAAATAGTTAGGTTGTAATACAATAATTTGACAGTTAAAAATGAAACAAATAAACAAAAATAACAAAACAGCATATTCTACGGCAACTTGAAATTCTAGATAAGATAGAATATTTTTTGAAGTTTTGAGCTTTTTATAATATTTATAATTTTATTTTCTATGTTTGAAGAAAAAATAGCATGTGTTATTCGGAGTAAATGTGTCTTTGGGTGCTTCGCATGTAATTGTTCGACTCGCTTCGCTCGTCGTTCAAACTTACATGCTCAGCACCCAAAGTATCACATTTACTCCTAATGACACAATATACTATTATTTAAATACAATGTTTCGAATTATTGTACATAATTCTTCATCATGAAATGAAACTTTGCAATTAATTAATAGTAGTTTATATACCAAGGGGCTGAAGTGAATCATTTAATCCCAAGGGTGAAGTTTATTTCACGAGCCGTAGGCGAGGAAAATAATCACTTGGGGGATTAAAGGCACTTCAGTCCTGTGGTATATGCAGTATTTTTTGCACTTCTAACCCTCGTTTCAGCAATACATTATAAATAATGATTAATTTTAAAGGATTTAAAATACATATTCGTATGTTGAAAATGGATGGCTTTGATAACAACGATAGCATTATTCAAATTTAGTAGGTTGCCTAGATACCATAAACAAAGTGAAAATTTGTGTTTATTTTGAGTGACGTTTCATTATGGATAATGTGAAGAAGCCACAGTGGAAATAAAATCTAGAAAAATATATAAAAACAATTCGAAGCTTTCAAGCTAGTATATTTTTACTAGCGGCCCGACCTGCTTCGCAGGTCTGTCCCCTAGGCTCCGCGTCACTGAAGAAGATTACAACTGAAAATGTAGAAAAATAAATTGAGTAGACTTAAATAACTTCAAATTTATACTAAACAATTGGCGAAGCAAGCTCGTCACTATGTTCCTCGCTTCCATGTCAGTACATTGACGAAGAAAGCTCGTTACTTCGTTCTTCGTTTCCATGTTAGTACATCGGCGAACGAAGCTCGTCACTACGTTCCTCGCTTCCATGTCAGTACTAGACGAAGATAGCTCGCCACTTCGTTCCTCGCTTTCAAGTTAGTGCATCGGTGAAGCAAGCTCATCACTTTGTTCCTCATTTCCATGTCCGTGAATTAACGAAGAAAACTCGTCACTTCGTTCCTCGCTTTCAAGTCAGTGCATAGGCGAAGCAAGCTCGTCACTTCGTTTCTCGCTTTCATGTTACTAATATTTGGCACTTTAGTTTAAATCTCTTCCGTGAGATATTTAATTCAATACCAAACACGTTTTTTGACACTTGAGTAAAAATATCCTACATGAGACTTTTAATTTGATACCAAACACGGTAGGATTTAAATAATATTTATAAAAAACAATTGACAATGCTCCAAATCAACTTTTTGACACTTGAGTTTAAATCTCCTCCGCAAAGCCTTTAATTTAATACCAAACACGGTAAAAATTAATTATCATTTATACAAAACAATTAACGATCATCCAAAACAATTTTTTGACACTTGAGTTCAAATCTCCTCCTTGAGACCATTAATTTGATACCAAACTCGGTAGGATTGAAATAATATTTATAAAAAATAATTGACAATCGTCCAAAACAACTTTTTGACACTTGAGTTCAAATCTCCTCTGCGAGACCTTTAATTCAATACCAAACACGGTAGGATTTAAATAATATTTATAAAAAAACATTTGACAATCGTCCAAAACAACTTTTTGACACTTGAGTTTAAATCTTCTCCGCCAGGCATTTAATTTGATACCAAACACGGTAGGAATTAAATATCATTTATACAAAACATTTAACGATCATCCAAAACAACTTTTTGACACTTGAGTTCAAATCTCCTCCTTGGGCCTTTTAATTTGATACCAAACACTGCATAATTTAAATAATATTTATAAAAAACAATTGACAATCGTCCAAAATAACTTTTTGACACTTGAGTTCAAATCTCCTTCGCGAGGCCTTTAATTTGATATCAAACACGGTAGGATTTAAATAATATAATCTCCGCCGCTAGGCATTTAATTTGACACCAAACACGGTGGGAATTAAATAACATTTATACAAAACAATTAACGATCGTCCAAAACAACTTTTTGACACTTGAGTTCAAATCTCCTCCGCGAGACCTTTAATTCAATACCAAACACGGTAGGATTTAAATAATATTTATAAAAAGCAATTGACAATCGCCCAAAACAACTTCTTGACACTTGAGTTCAAATCTCCGCCGCCAGGCATTTAATTTGATACCAAACACGGTGGGAATTAAATAACATTTATACAAAACAATTAACGATCGTCCAAAACAACTTTTTGACACTTGAGTTCAAATCTCCTCCGCGAGACCTTTAATTCAATACCAAACACGGTAGGATTTAAATAATATTTATAAAAAGCAATTGACAATGGCCCAAAACAACTTCTTTGCACTTGAGTTCAAATCTCCGCCGCCAGGCCTTTAATTTGATATCAAACACGGTGGGAATTAAATAACATTTATACAAAACAATTAACGATCGTCCAAAACAACTTTTTGACACTTGAGTTCAAATCTCCTCCGCGAGACCTTTAATTAAATACCAAACACGGTAGGATTTAAAAGATATTTATAAAAAACAATTGACACTCGTCGAAAATAACTTTATGACACTTTATTTTAAATCTCTAATGTGAAACTTTTAATTTAGTACCAAACACGGCAGGATTAGAAATAAAAAACAACTCATAATAAAAAAAATTCTGAAATTGATTATAAATATTTAAAACGATCTTTCTATATTAGATATGTAATTAACTTATTTAAATTTTACCGCCTAAAATACTTATAAGCATCAAGGTTGTCGAGCGGAGACATCTGTGTATTTTTTGAGAAAGAAAAGAAACCATATATGAAGTGCATAATAATTTTCAACTTTTTTTGTGTTAAATAAGAAATTAACTCATTTGAATTTTACCGCCTAAATTCCTTAAAAGAATCGAGGTTGACGAACAAAGACATCTGTCATAATTATTTTGAATGGAGGGTTATACAGAAGCAAATTTTCGTGCTGCCATCTATTGATGTTTTCATTGAACTACTATGAAATTCACATGGGCGAAACACAAACAAACCGCTGTCAAAATGACAGTTCTTAAAATGATGTTAAATATGAAAAATAAAGTGTGTGTATGGTTTGTGCATAGTAACTCCCTTTATTACTACAAAGGTATATGGCAAGTGTTAAATTTATTAAGTTACTTAAATAATAAACTTCAAAAATAAAAACATAACCTTGTTAAAACACCATATCAAACGTCAGAACATGGATGTTTGTGTTATGAACTTCCATCTCAACTTTTACCTCATCTTTCTCTTTCTTGCCTGTGACGTCAAAATCATAACCCTCCATTAGAAAAAATATGAAAAAAAATTCATATTTAAATAAATTAAAAAATAGTAAACAATGTACGTACATTTATTCTAGACACAAATAAATTTGCCGAATTTATCTAACTTGTCTACAATTAAAGTAATAATATATAATTAAAATTTCGAACTGAACTGTCAAAAATGACAAGTTGTCATTCTTTTTTTCAAAAAATTAAAGATAAAGTGTATTGACAGTTCACTTTGAAATTTTAAAAATAAATTACTTTAATTCTAGACAAGTTAGACAAGTATGGTATATTTATTTCTGTTTAGAATAAATGGGCGTACATGCTTAATACTTTGTAAAATTTTAAAACGTCAATTTAAAAATAGAAAAATGAATTTGAAAGTGAACTGTCAATACCCTTTATCTTTGAATTTTTAACAGAAGTAGCAACGCGTGTTATTTAACAAAAGCTACACGAAACAAAAAATTAGTTTATTTACTTAATATCTCGCACATCATGTGTAATAAAAATGTGAAATAATGAAAAGGCCCTATTCCCAGCCAAACTGTAGATGCCTGTAAAGGTTTCACTCAAATATATCAAACCGTGTAGGCTCTAGAGCTGCGCACAAATGGTTTCTAGGTAGCAAAAAATTTTAACTGAATAGTATATTGGACTAGCGGTCCGACCTGCTTCGCAGGTCTGACCCCTAGGCTCCGCGACACTGAAGAAGATAGCAGTCTCTTTGTTCCTCGCTTCCAAGTCAGTAAATTGGCGAAGAAAACACGTCACTTCATTCCCCACTTTCATGTCAGTGCATTGGCGAGGAAAGCTCGTCACTTCGTTCCTCGCTTTCATGTCAATACATTAGTGAAGAAAGCTCGTCACTGCGTTCCTCGCTTTCATGTCAGTGTCTCTTAACTTCCCGTCTCTAAAACAGTTCATTTAATACCCCTAAGTTAAGTTTCTAGTAATTTCCACAAAAACAATTGCTGGTCGTTATTATTTTTGATAAAGAAGGTTCATCACTACTTTTTCCAACTTTTTGAACCTGAAAGGTTACATTCAATACTTCACAAGCTAGGTTTAGGGGAATTTTCAGAAATGCAATTGCCAATCGTACTGATTTATAATAAAGATCGGTCATTACTAAGTTCCTCAATATTTCACTTCTGAAACATTTTACTAGATACCCCACAGGTCGCAAATATTCATAAATTTTAAGGAAAAATAATTGCCGATCGTAATTGGTTTGCGAAAAAAATTACAACAAACACAATTAATACATTTTCCGTGGATATTACCAAGACCAAGTGTTTTAATTTTTACCCTGCAATAGATTTCAAGTGACTTAAAAAAAATGATTATCTGCGAACTCCTAAAACATTTCATTTCATACCCCACAAGTTAGATACCTAAAAAAAAAATTAAATTTAAATTAAACACAATTTGCATTAATATTTGATCATATAATAAAGATTTTTGCCAATCTGACATTTCTATTGTCTTCTTGGCAATTTAAAAATACCGCTAATAATAATGTATAATAATTTGCATTCCATATTGTCGATTTTACCTAATCTAACGTCAAAGTAGAATAAAATCGTGAAATTTTTACGGAAATTTTTTTCCTTTAAATTTCGCGGTTTTTTAAATTTTTATAAAATTTGATCGTGTAATATCAACCTTACCCAGTCTTACGTTATCTTGTCAGTTACACTTCAAAGTACAACCGAAGCGAATAAATTTAAACTTGTCTATTCAAGATTCTCATTTGATACCAAACACTTTATTTTTCTGATGTCTTTTATGAAAACAATCGAAAGCCGCCATTTTCTATATTATCATTTGTCCCGTCTATTCGACATCTTTCTTTGGATACTCAAAAAGTGATTAAAAAAAAAAAAAATTAAATCAAACATTTAACAACTTAATTAATATTTGATCATGTGATAAAGACTTTTGTCAATCTGATATTTCTATTGGTAATTTAAAAATATTATCAATAATAATGTACAATAATTTGCATTCTCCTTTGTCAACAAATTAAGCGAATTCACTTTATTATTATTAAATTTGGTCGTGTAATACCAACTTTACATAATCTAACTATAAAAAAAATTCAGTTGGAATTTTTTTTTTAATTTCAAGGTTTTTTTTTTATTTTTATTAAATTTGTTCATGTTATAAAGACTTCTGTCAATCTGACATTTCTATTATTATCTTGTCAATTTAAAAGAACCGTCAATAATAATATATAATAATTTGCATATTACATTGTCGACTAATTTAACGCAATTACTTTATTTTTAAGAAATTTGATCGTGTAATACCGACTTCTCCTAGTTTAAATAAAAGTTGCATCAAAGTGAAAATTTTTTTATTGGAAATTATTTTATCATTTAAATTTCGCGTTTTTTTATTTTTATTAAATTTGATAATGTAATAAAGAATTCTGTCAATCTGACATTTCTATTATTATCTTGTCAATTTAAAAATACCGTTAATAATAATAAAAAATAATTAGAATTCTACATTTTCGACAAATTTGGCGGATTAACTTTATTTTTACTTAATTTGATCGTGTAATACCGACTTTTCTTAGTTTAACGTCAAAATAGCATCAAATTGTAAACTGTTATTCGAAATAATTTTTTCCTGTCAAGTTTGCGGTTATCTTCATTTTTATAAAATTTGGTCGTGTAATACCGTCCTTCTTCAGTCTAACGTCAGTTTGACAGTTATACTTTGAATTTAAATAAATAAAATAAATAAATAAATATATCATCACGCCTTTTACCCATTATGGGTGTGGCACTCTGCTCTGAATTTAAATTTCCCGGTTTTATTTTATTTTCAGTAAATTTGATCGTATAATACAGATTTAGCGTCACCATAACATATAAACTTCAAAATGCAATCAAAAAGAAAAATTTTATTAGCCATTATTTTTAATTATTTTGACTTGTCTAGAATTAATGTAATTTTTAATTAAAATTTCAAACATCTGTCAAAAATAACACGTTGCACAAAAATTTGTGACAATATAAATTTTTGATTACAATAATGCAAATATTTGATTACAATAATGAAAATACTTGATTACAACAATGAAACTCTTTCATTACAATAAATTATTATATAAAACAATAAAAGTATATTATTTTCACACTAGAAATTATTTTTCTAATCTCTATACCAATATTTTAAAACTGATCCTGGTCAAAATGTGTCCGTATAAATAGCTGCCGAAAAATATTTCCTCTTGGAATATTAGCAGGTTGTTGACAGGGTAGAGTAGCATAGTTTTCATCATGAATATGACAACTTTCGTCATCTACTGTTTGAGATTTAAATAATTACGTAAGATAATTTAATTGAATTTAATAAGAAAACTGCTGACATATGTACTGTAATCTTCCTCTTCATGAATTTTTCTTATATTATATAATACAGCTAATGCTATATTGCTTCATTAGTATTTAATAATTTTATGCGTAATTCTATAGTTGATATCTTGTAAATACAACAAAATTTAATATTATCGTTGATGCTTGATTTATTTGTATATGTTTTTCTCTACAACATAAAATAAAAATATATCTTCCTACTATGTATTATATTTAATTTCACTATTTATAAATGAAGAATCAACTTTTTTAACGATTCCCTCACTCGATATACCGTGAAATGTCAAAATTTTTCACAAATTCAGGAATACATTATGTTTACACTTTGATAGCCCTAATACATCGAATAAAATTAGTTTCATTGGTATTTAATCATTTCGTACATAATTGTATAGTATTTCATAAATTGTTCCGTGAAAATATAACCAAATTTATGGTTGATTTTTTTTACGGAATTCTTGAAATATGAGTTCTCTGCAATATAATCAGGAAAATGTATATTGTACAATTAAATTATACACACTTACCAAAAATTATAATTAATTTTTGGTTGTTTATGTAAAAAACAACATTTTTAATCAATACAAGATACTTCAATCTGTACAAGGATTTTGAATTAAAAAGTTGTATGTTTTCATTTTGACTGCTCCTAATTCATCCAATATAATTTGTTTTATAAGTATTTATTAATTTCTTCCGAAATTCTATAGTATTTTCAAATTTAATTTGTTCTTTGTTCATATAACCTAATTTATATATTGCATTTATAATGAAGTTCGTAATGTATTTCCTGCAAAATTATTAGGAGAAATGATATTCTATAATTAAATTATACACTTACCATGAATTTCATTTAATTTCAGTGTATTTGTAATTTAGTACGTGACCCAAACTATTTTTCATAAAATATTGACGTTTACAAATCAATTTGAATTAATTGCAACTGTCAAAATATGTAAATCATTTCTACCACTTTTAAAAATTTACAAAATAGTACTCATGTTCGCTCCATTATTCTCAACACAAATAAATATACCGAACTTATCTAACCTGTCTACAATTAAAGTAATGTATAATTAAAATTTTGAACTGAACTGTCAAAAATGACAAGTTGTCATTCTTTTTTTCAAAAAATTAAAGATAAAGTGTATTGACAGTTCACTTTGAAATTTTAAAAATAAATTACTTTAATTCTAGACAAGTTAGACAAGTATGGTAAATTTATTTCTGTTTAGAATAAATGGGCGTACATGCTTAATATTTTGTAAAATTTTAAAACATCAATTTAAAAATAAAAAAATGAATTTGAAAGTGAACTGTCAATACCCTTTATCTTTGAATTTTTAACAGAAGTAGCAACGCGTGTTATTTAACAAAAGCTACACGAAACAAAAAATTAGTTTATTTACTTAATATCTCGCACATCATGTGTAATAAAAATGTGAAATAATGAAAAGGCCCTATTCCCAGCCAAACTGTAGATGCCTGTAAAGGTTTCACTCGAATATATCAAACCGTGTAGGCTCTAGAGCTGCGCACAAATGGTTTCTAGGTAGCCAAAAAGTTAAGCTGAATAGTATATTGGACTAGCGGTCCGACCTGCTTCGCAGGTCTGACCCCTAGGCTCCGCGACACTAAAGAATATAGCA
The DNA here is from genome assembly GCA_963942605.1 of Poecilus cupreus. Taxonomy (NCBI): domain Eukaryota; kingdom Metazoa; phylum Arthropoda; class Insecta; order Coleoptera; family Carabidae; genus Poecilus; species Poecilus cupreus. Next base: position 2,147,215 of record OZ012733.1, on the reverse strand, counting down.
GTCTCTTTGTTACTCGCTTCCAAGTCAGTAAATTGGCGAAGAAAACACATCACTTCGTTCCTCGCTTTCATGTCAGTACAATGGCGAAGCAAGCTCGTCACTACATTCCTCGCTTCCATGTCAGTATACTGACAAAGAAAGCTCGTCACTTCGTTCCTCGCTTTTAAGTCATTTCAACGGCGAAGCAAGCTCGTCACTACGTTTCTCGCTTCCAAATAACAAATATTTTGCCAATCTGGCAATTTAAAAATACCGCCAATAATAATGTATAATAATTTGCATTCCACATTGTCGACTTTACCTAATCTAACGTCAAAGTAGAATAAAATCGTGAAAATGTAATGGAATTTTTTTCCTTTAAATTTCGCGGTTTTTAAAATTTTTATAAAATTTGATCGTGTAATACCAACCAACCAGTCTTACGTTATCTTGTCAGTTACATTTCAAAGTACAATCAAAGCTAAAAAATTTAAACTTGTCTATTCAAGACATTTGATACCAAACACTATATTTTTGTGTCGACAGCCGCCATTTTTTATATTATCATTTGTCCCGTCTATTCGACATCTTTCTTTGGATACCCAAAAACTGATTTTAAAAATATAATTAAATCAAACACAAATTAATTAATATTTGATCATGTGATAAATAATTTTGTCAATGTGATATTTCTATTGGTAATTTTTAAACTTTATCAATAATAATGTACAATAATTTGCATTCTCCTTTGTCGACAAATTTGACGGATTTACTTTATTATTACTAAATTTGAACGTGTAATACCAAAGTTACTTAATCTAAAGTCAAGTAGAATAAAAAAAAAGGTTGGAAACTTTTTTTCTCTAAATTTCATGGTTTTATTTTATTTTTATTAAATTTGATTATGTTACAAAGACTTCTCTGAATCTGACATTTCTAGTATTATCTAGTCAATTTAAAAGAACCGTCAATAATAATATATAATAAATTGCACACTACATTGTCGATAAATTTAACGCATTTCTTTATTTTTAATAAATTTGTCATGTAATAGCGACTTTTCCTAGTTTAAAGTAAAAGTAGCATCAAAATGAAAATTTTTTATTTTACATCTGAAAATGTGGAAATATAAATTGATAGTCTTAAATAACTTCCAATTAATACCAAACAATTGGCGAGGCAAGCTCGTCACTACGTTCCTCGCTTCCATGTCAGTACATTGACGAAGAAAGCTCGTCACTTCGTTCCTCGCTTTCAAGTCAGTGCATGGGCGAAGCAAGCTCGTCACTTCGTTTCTCGCTTTTATGTTACTACTATTTGGCACTTTAGTTTAAATCTCTTCCGTGAGATATTTAATTCAATACCAAATACGTAAAGATTTAAATAACATTTATAAAAAAATAATTGATGATTTACCAAAATAACTTTTTGACCTTTGAGTTGAAATATCCTTCATGAGACTTTTAATTTGCTACCAATCACGATAGGATTTAAATAACATATATCTTCTCTGCGAGACCTTTAATTTAATACCAAACACGGTAGGAATTAAATAACATATATACAAAACAATTAACGATCGTCCAAAAAAACTATTTGACACTTGAGTTCAAATCTCTACCGCGAGACCTTTAATTTGATACCAAACACGGTAGGATTTAAATAATATTTATAAAAAACAATTGACAATCGTCCAAAATAACTTTTTGACACTTGAGTTCAAATCTCCTCCGCGAGACCTTTAATTTGATACTTAACACGGTAGGAATTAAATAACATATATACAAAACAATTAACGATCGTCCAAAACAACTTTTTGACACTTCAGTTTAAATCTCTTCCGCGAGACCTTTAATTTGATACCAAACACGGTAGGATTTAAATAATATTTATAAAAAACAATTGACAATCGTCCAAAATAACTTTTTGACACTTGAGTTTAAATCTTCTCTGCGAGACCTTATATTTGATACCAAACACGGTAGGAATTAAATAACATATATACAAAACAATTAACGATCGTCCAAAACAACTTTTCGACACTTGAGTTTAAATCTCTTCCGCGAGACCTTTAATTTGATACCAAACACGGTAGGATTTAAATAATATTTATAAAAAAACAATTGACAATCGTCCAAAATAACTTTTTGACACTTGAGTTTAAATCTTCTCTGCGAGACCTTATATTTGATACCAAACACGGTAGGAATTAAATAACATATATACAAAACAATTAACGATCGTCCAAAACAACTTTTTGACACTTGAGTTTAAATCTCTTCCGCGAGACCTTTAATTTGATACCAAACACGGTAGGATTTTAATAATATTTATAAAAAAACAATTGACAATCGTCCAAAATAACTTTTTGACACTTGAGTTAAAATCTTCTCTGCGAGACCTTATATTTGATACCAAACACTGTAGGAATTAAATAACATATATACAAAACAATTAACGATCGTCCAAAACAACTTTTTGACACTTGAGTTCAAATCTCTTCTCCGAGACCTGTAATTTGATACCAAACACGGTAGGATTTAAATAATATTTATAAAAAAACAATTGACAAACGTCCAAAACAACTTTTTGACACTTGAGTTTAAATCTTCTCTGCGAGACCTTTAATTTAATACCAAACACGGCAGGATTTAAATAATTTTTATAGAAAACAATTGACAATCGTCCAAAACAATTTTTTGACACTTGAGTTCAAATCTCCTCTGCGAGACCTTTAATTGAATACCAAACACGGTAGGATTTAAATAATTTTTATAGAAAACAATTGACAATCGTCCAAAATAACTTTTTGACACTTAAGTTCAAATCTTCTCTGCGAGACCTTTTATTCAATACCAAACACGGTAGGATTTAAATCATTTTTATAGAAAACAATTGACAATCGTCCAAAACAACTTTTTGACACTTGAGTTCAAATCTCCTCTGCGAGACCTTCAATTGAATACCAAACACGGTAGGATATAAATAATTTTTATAGAAAACAATTGACAATCGGCCAAAACAACTTTTTGACACTTTAATTCAAACCTCCTTTGCGAGACCTTTAATTTAATTTCAAACACTGTAGGATTTAAATAACATTTATAAAAAACAATTGACGTTCGTCCAAAATATCTTTTTGAAACTTGAGTTTAAATATCATTCGCAAGACCTTTAATTCAATACCAAACACGGTAGGATTTAAATAACATTTATACAAAACAATTGACAATCACCAAAAACAACTTTTTGACACTTGAGCTCAAACCTCTTCTCCGAGACCTGTAATTTGATACCAAACACGGTAGGATTTAAATAATATTTATAAAAAAACAATTGACAATCGTCCAAAACAACTTTTTGACACTTGAGTTTAAATCTTCTCTGCGAGACCTTTAATTTAATACCAAACACGGCAGGATTTAAATAATTTTTATAGAAAACAATTGACAATCGTCCAAAACAATTTTTTGACACTTGAGTTCAAATCTCCTTCGCGAGACCTTTAATTTTATACCAAACACGGTCGGATTTAAATAATATTTATAAAAAACAATTGACAATCGTCCAAAATAACTTTTTGACACTTAAGTTCAAATCTTCTCTGCGAGACCTTTTATTCAATACCAAACACGGTAGGATTTAAATTATTTTTATAGAAAACAATTGACAATCGTCCAAAACAACTTTTTGACACTTGAGTTCAAATCTCCTCTGCGAGACCTTCAATTGAATACCAAACACGGTAGGATTTAAATAATTTTTATAGAAAACAATTGACAATCGTCCAAAACAACTTTTTGACACTTTAATTCAAACCTCCTTTGCGAGACCTTTAATTTGATTTCAAACACTGTAGGATTTAAATAACATTTATAAAAAACAATTGACGTTCGTCCAAAATATCTTTTTGAAACTTGAGTTTAAATATCATTCGCAAGACCTTTAATTCAATACCAAACACGGTAGGATTTAAATAACATTTATACAAAACAATTGACAATCACCAAAAACAACTTTTTGACACTTGAGCTCAAACCTCTTCTCCGAGACCTGTAATTTGATTCCAAACACGGTAAGATTTAAATAACATTTATAAAAACAATTAGCGATCGTCCAAAATAAATTTTTGATACTTGAGTTTAAATATCATGATTGAGACATTTAATTCAATACCAAACACGTTAGGTTTTAAATAACATTTATAAAAACAAATTACGATCGTCCAAAATAATTTTTTGACACTTTAGTTTAAATCTGATGAGTGAGACCTTCAATTTAATGCCAAACACGGCAGGATTTAAATAACATTCAGAAAAAACAATTAACGATCGTGTATAATAATTTTGTGACACTTGATTAGAAATAAAAAACAACTGATCATTGTTTAAAATAACTTTTTGACAATTCTACGAATTTAGATATAAAAAAAATCTGAAATTGATTATAAATATTTAAAACGAACTTTTTATATTAGATAAGTAATTAACTTGTTTAAATTTTACCGCCTAAAATACTTAGAAGCATCGAGGTTGTCGAGCAGAGACATTTGTTGTATTTTTTGAGAAGAAAATGAAACCAGCTATGAAGTGAAAAATAGTTTTTGTACTCATACATTGAAATGTGTTGTTTAGCGTTGCCTAAGCAACGTCCGAAATGTCCATTTCCCAGGTCTCCACCAGATAGACAACCGGAATGAAACCATCTATGAAGCGAAAAATAATTCTCAACTTTTTTATGTTAGAAGAAGTTAATTCATTTGAATTTTACCGCCTAAATTCCTTAAAAGAATTGAGGTTGACAAAGAACGACATCTGTCATATTAATTTTAAATTTGAAAAAATATGAGAAAAAAAATTCAAATTTAAAATAATTACAAAATAATAATAATGTTTGCATATATATTCTAAACACAAACAAATTACCAAACTTGTCTAACTGAACTACAATTAAAGTAATTTATATTTAAAATTTCAGACTGAAATGTCAAAATAACTAGTTGCACAAAAATTTGTGAAAAGTAACAGCAACAATTTTAATTTTTTTAATTGACTTTTAAAATACTTACAAAATACATAGTACACATGTTTGTTCATTAATTCTAAATACAGATAAATTTACAAAACATCTTTAAGTTGTCTAGAATATATGTAATTTATACTTGAATTTCGAAACAGATCTGTCAGAAATGACAAATTGAACATAAATTTTTGTAAAGTTACAACCAGAATCAACAAACTCCACTTTGATAGCAACCCGCACACTCTGATCCGTAAACGCATTTCCGCCTTATTTATTTAATATCTCGCACATCATGTGTACTAAAAATGTGAATTCATGAAAAGGCGCTATTCTGAAAAAATCTCTAACTTCCGGTAAAGGTTTAACTGAAATCCGTCAAACCGTCTAGGCTCTAGAGCTGCGCACAAATTTGGTTACTAGGCAGATGAAAATATAGATATATAGATATATATATAGAGAATGAATGATGGCTTTTAGTATATTGGACTAGCGGTCCGACCTGCTTCGCAGGTCTGACCCCTAGGCTCCGCGACACTAAAGAAGATAGCAGTCTCTTTGTTCCTCGCTTCCAAGTCAGTAAATTGGCGAAGAAAACACATCACTTAGTTCCTCGCTTTCATGTCAGTACAATGGCAAGGAAAGCTCGTCACTTCGTTCCTCCCACTTTTCCTAGTTTAAAGTAAAAGTAGCATCAAAATGAAAATTTTTTATTTTACAACTGAAAATGTAGAAATATAAATTGATAGTCTTAAATAACTTCCAATTAATACCAAACAATTGGCGAAGCAAGCTCGTCACTTCGTTCCTCGCTTCCATGTCAGTGCATCGACGAAGCAAGCTCGTCACTACGTTCCTCGCTTCCATGTCAGTACATTGACGAAGAAAGCTCGTCACTTCGATCCTCGCTTCCATGTCAGTGCATCGACGAAGCAAGCTCGTCACTACGTTCCTCGCTTCCATGTCAGTACATTGACGAAGAAAGCTCGTCACTTCGTTCCTCGCTTTCAAGTCAGTTCATGGACAAAATTAACTCGTCACTTCGTTTCTCGCTTTTATGTTACTACTATTTGGCACTTTAGTTTAAATCTCTTCCGTAAGATATTTAATTCAATACCAAACACGTAAGGATTTAAATAACATTTATAAAAAAACAATTGATGATTTACCAAAATAACTTTTTGACACTTTAGTTGAAATATCCTTCATGAGACTTTTAATTTGATACCAATCACGGTAGGATTTAAATAACATATATCTTCCCTGCGAGACCTTTTATTTAATACCAAACACGGTGGGATTTAAATAATTTTTATAGAAAACAATTAACAATAGTCCAAAACAATTTTTTGACACTTGAGTTCAAATCTCCTCTGCGAGATCTTTAATTGAATACCAAACACGGTAGGAATTAAATAACATATATACAAAACAATTAACGATCGTCCAAAACAACTATTTGACACTTGAGTTCAAATCTCTTCCGCAAGACCTTTAATTTGATACCAAACACGGTAGGATTTAAATAATATTTATAAAAAACAATTGACAATCGTCCAAAATAACTTTTTGGCACTTGAGTTCAAATCTGCTCAGCGAAACCTTTAATTTGATACCAAACACGGTAGGAATTAATTAACATATATACAAAACAATTAACGATCGTCCAAAACAACTTTTTGACACTTGAGTTCAAATTTCTTCCGCGAGACCTTTAATTTGATACCAAAAACGGTAGGATTTAAATAATAATTATAAAAAACAATTGACAATCGTCCAAAATAACTTTTTGACACTTCAGTTTAAATCTTCTCCGCGAGACCTTTTATTTAATACCAAGCATGGTAGGATTTAAATAATTTTTATAGAAAACAATTGACAATCGTCCAAAACAATTTTTTGACACTTGAGTTCAAATCTCCTCTGCGAGACCTTTAATTGAATACCAAACACGGTAGGATTTAAATAATTTTTATAGAAAACAATTGACAATCGTTCAAAACAACTTTTTGACACTTTAGTTCAAATCTCCTCTGCGAGACCTTTAATTCAATACCAAACTCGGTAGCATTTAAATAAATAATTTTTATAAAAAACAAATGACAATCGTCCAAAATACCGGCAGGATTCGAAATAAAAAACAAATGATGATAAAAAAATAATTCTGAAATTGATTATAAATATTTAAAACGAACTTTTTATATTAGAAAAGTAATGAACTTATTTAAATTTTACCGCCTAAAATACTTAAAAGCATCGAGGTTGTCGAGCAGAGACATCTGTTTTATTTTTTGAGAAGAAAAATAAACTATATATGAAGTGAAAAATAAATTTTAACTTTTTTGTATTAGATAAGAAATTAACCCATTTGAATTTTACCGCCTAAAATCCTTAAATGAATCGAGGTTGACGAACAGAGACATCTGTCATATTTATTTTGAATGGAAAAAATATAAGAGAAAAATTCACATTTAAAAAATCTACAATATAGAAATAGTTATTTACTTTACAAGTGGGCAAAGTAAGGAATTACCCACGAGAGAAATTTTAACTCACGAAGCCGAAGGCTGAGTGAGATAATTTTATCGAGTGGGCAATTCCACTTTGCCCACGTGTGAAGTATAACGTTTTATCCAACACTTCTTAATAAATGAAAAATTTATTAAAGAAATATTATTTGACAGTGACATATGCTTTAAATTTTTAAATTAATATGTCAATCGAAGTAGTTACCAAGGTGTTGTGTGTTATTATTATTGTTATAAATAAAAAAATACTCACTAGTGGCTTTCCTCAAAATCATACCCACTAGTGGATAATCTGTTACTTTGCTTGTTTAAAATCGCCATAGTTATAAAGCATTTATTGAGAGGTGTTGGATAAACATGTTTCCTCATTTATTCTAAACACAGATAAATATACAAAACTTTTTCATTTGGTCTAGAATTAATTCAATTTATACTTACAGTTTCAAACGGATATGTCAAAAATGACAGGATGAACACAAATTCGTGAAAAGTGACAGCAACAATTTTAATTTTTTATATTGACTTTGAATATATTTACATTATAGTACACATGTTCACTCATTAATTTGAACACAGATAAATTTACAAAACATCTTCAACTTGTCTAGAATTAAGGTAATTTATACTTAAAATTTCAAACAGATCTGTCATATATGTCAAATTGAACAAAAATTTGTGAAAAGTTACAACTACAATCAACAAAGTACACTTTCGTAGCAACCCGAGGCCCCCCTTGATGGAAAAATTTAATGTCTTTCGCATTTAATATTTCGCACATCATGTGTAAGAAAAATATGAGACACGCAAAAGGCACTGTTCCACAGGGACCTTTAACACCCAAAAAATTTTTACCCGAATACATCAAACCGTCTAGGCTGTAAAAATGGGCAAAAGTGGTTGTTAGGCTGGCTAAAATATAGAGTGACAGTTCAGACCCACGCCGATTAGTATATAGGACTAGCGGTCCGACCTGCTTCGCAGGTCTGACCCCTAGGCTCCGCGACACTGAAGAAGATAGCAGTCTCTTTGTTCCTCGCTTCCAAGTCAGTAAATTGGCGAGGAAAGCTCGTCACTTCGTTCCTCGCTTTCATGTCAATACATTATCGAAGAAAGTTCGTCACTGCGTTCCTCGCTTTCATGTCAGTGTCTCTTTATTTCCCGTCTCTAAAACAGTTCATTTAATACTCCTAAGTTAAGTTTCTAGTAATTTCCACAAAAACAATTGCTGGTCGTTATTATTTGTGATAAAGAAGGTTCATCACTACTTTTTCCAACTTTTTGAACCTGAAAGGTTACATTCAATACTTCACAAGCTAGGTTTAGGGGAATTTTCAGAAAAGCAATTGCCAATCGTACTGATTTATAATAAAGATCGGTCATTACTAAGTTCCTCAATATTTCACTTCTGAAACATTTTACTAGATACCCCACAGGTCGCAAATATTCATAAATTTTAAGGAAAAATAATTGCCGATCGTAATTGGTTTGCGAAAAAAATTACAACAAACACAATTAATAAATTTTCCGTGGATATTACCAAGACCAAGTGTGTGTTTTAATTTTTACCCTGCAATAGATCTCAAGTTACTTAAAAAAAATGATTATCTGCGAACTCCTAAAACATTTCATTTCATACCCCACAAGTTAGAAACCTAAAAAAAAAAAAAAAATTAAATTAAACACATTTTGCATTAATATTTGATCATATAATAAAGATTTTTGCCAATCTGACATTTCTATTGTCTTCTTGGCAATATAAAAATACCGCTAATAATAATGTATAATAATTTGCATTCCACATTGTCGACTTTACCTAATCTAACGTCAAAGTAGAATCAAATCGTGAAATTTTAACGGAAATTTTTTTCCTTTAAATTTCGCGGTTTTTTAAATTTTTATAAAATTTAATCGTGTAATATCAACCTTACCCAGACTTACGTTATCTTGTCAGTTACACTTCAAAGTACAACCGAAGCTAATAAATTTAAACTTGTCTATTCAAGATTCTCATTTGATACCAAACACTTTATTTTTCTGATGTCTTTTATGAACACAATCGACAGCCGCCATTTGCTATATTATCATTTGTCCCGTCTATTCGACATCTTTTTTTGGATACTCAAAAAGTGATTAAAAAAAAATTAAATTAAACATTTAACAACTTAATTAATATTTGATCATGTGATAAATCAATCTGATATTTCTATTGGTAATTTAAAAATATTATCAATAATAATGTACAATAATTTGCATTCTCCTTTGTCATCAAATTTGGCGGATTCACTTTATTATTATTAAATTTGATCGTGTAATACCAACTTTACATAATCGAACTATAAAAAAAAATAAGTTGGAATTTTTTTTTTAATTTCAAGGTTTTATTTTATTTTTATTAAATTTGTTCATGTTATAAAGACTTCTGTCAATCTGTCATTTCTATTATTATCTTGTCAATTTAAAAGAACCGTCAATAATAATATATAATAATTTGCATATTACATTGTCGATTAATTTAACGCAATTACTTTATTTTTACTTAATTTGATCGTGTAATACCGACTTTTCTTAGTTTAACGTCAAAATAGCATCAAATTGAAAAATGTTATTCGAAATAATTTTTTCCTGTTAAGTTCGCGGTTTTCTTCATTTTCATAAAATTTGGTCGTGTAATACCGTCCTTCTTCAGTCTAACGTCAGTTTGACAGTTATACTTTGAATTTAAATTTCCCGGTTTTATTTTATTTTCAGTAAATTTGATCGTATAATACAGATTTAGCGTCACCATAACATATAAACTTCAAAATGCAATCAAAAAGAAAAATTTTATTAGCCATTATTTTTAATTATTTTAATTGACTTGTCTAGAATTAATGTAATTTGTAATTAAAATTTCAAACATCTGTCAAAAATAACACGTTGCACAAAAATTTGTGAGAAGTGACAGCTACAATATAAATATTTGATTACAATAATGAAAATACTTGATTACAACAATGAAACTCTTTCATTACAATAAATAATTATATAAAGCAATAAAAGTATATTATTTTCACACTAGAAATTATTATTCTAATCTCCATACCAATATTTTAAAACTGATCCTGGTCAAAATGTGTACGTATAAATTGCTGCCGAAAAATATTTCCTTTTGGAATATTAGCAGGTTGTTGACAGGGTAGAGTAGCATAGTTTTCATCATGAATTTGACAACTTTCTTCATCAACTGTTTGAGATTTAAATAATTACGTAAGATAATTTAATTGAATTTAATAAGAAAACTGTTGACATATGTACTGTAATCTTCCTCTTCATGAATTTTTCTTATAATACAGCTAATGCTATATTGCTTCATTAGTATTTAATAATTTTATGCGTAATTCTATAGTTGATATCTTGTAAATACAACAAAATTTCATTTTATCATTGATGCTTGATTTATTTGTATATGTTTTTCTCTACAACATAAAATAAAAATATATCTTCCTACTATGTATTATATTTAATTTCACTATTTATAAATGAAGAATCAACTTTTTTAACGATTCCCTCACTCGATATACCGTGAAATGTCAAAATTTTTCGCAAATTTAGGAATACATTATGCTTACACTTAGATAGCCCTAATACATCGAATAAAATTAGTTTCATTGGTATTTAATCATTTCGTACATAATTGTATAGTATTTCATAAATTCTTCCGTGAAAATATAACCAAACTTATGGTTGATTTTTTTTAATGGAATTCTTGAAATATGAGTTCCCTGCAATATAATCGGGAAAATGTATATTGTACAATTAAATTATACACACTTACCATAAATTATAATGAATTTTTGGTTGTTTATGTAAAAAAAAAACATTTTTAATCAATACACGATACTTCAATCTGTACAAGGATTTTGAATTAAAAAGTTGTATGTTTTCATTTTGACTGCTCCTAATTCATCCAATATAATTTGTTTTATAAGTATTTATTAATTTCTTCCGAAATCCTATAGTATTTTCAAATTTAATTTGATCTTTGTCCATATAACCTAATTTATATATGACATTTATAATGAAGTTCGTAATGTATTTCCTGCAAAATTATTAGGAGAAATGATATTCTATAATTAAATTATACACTTACCATGATTTTCATTTAATTTCAGTGTATTTGTAATTTAGTACGTGACCCAAACTATTTTTCATAAAATATTGACGTTTACAAATCAATTTGAATTAATTGCAACTGTCAAAATATGTAAATCATTTCTACCACTTTAAAAAATTTACAAAATAGTACTCATGTTCGCTCCATTATTCTAAACACAAATAAATATACCAAACTTATCTAACCTGTCTACAATTAAAGTAATGTATAATTAAAATTTAAAACTGAACTGTCAAAAATGACAAGTTGTTCTTCATTTTTTCAAAAAATTAAAGATAAAGTGTATTGACAGTTCACTTTGAAATTTTAAAAATAAATTACTTTAATTCTAGACTAGTTAGACAAGTATGGTAAATTTATTTCTGTTTAGAATAAATGGGCGTACATGCTTAATATTTTGTAAAATTTTAAAACATCAATTTAAAAATAAAAAAAATAATTTGAAAGTGAACTGTCAATACCCTTTATCTTTGAATTTTTAACAGAAGTAGCAACGCGTGTTATTTAACAAAAGCTACACGAAACAAAAAATTAGTTTATTTACTTAATATCTCGCACATCATGTGTAATAAAAATGTGAAATAGTGAAAAGGCCCTATTCCCAGCCAAACTGTAGATGCCTGTAAAGGTTTCACTCGAATATATCAAACCGTGTAGGCTCTAGAGCTGCGCACAAATGGTTTCTAGGTACCCAAAAAGTTAAGCTGAATAGTATATTGGACTAGCGGCCCGACCTGCTTCGCAGGTCTGACCCCTAGGCTCCGCGACACTGAAGAAGATAGCAGTCTCTTTGTTCCTCGCTTCCAAGTCAGTAAATTGGCGAAGAAAGCACGTCACTTCGTTCCTAGCTTTCATGTCAATACATTGGCGAGGAAAGCTCGTCACTTCGTTCCTCGCTTTCATGTCAATACATTAGCGAAGAAAGCTCGTCACTGCGTTCCTCGCTTTCATGTCAGTGTCTCTTAACTTCCCGTCTCTAAAACAGTTCATTTAATACCCATAAGTTAAGTTTCTAGTAATTTCCACAAAAACAATTGCTGGTCGTTATTATTTATGATAAAGAAGTTTCATCACTACTTTTTCCAACTTTTTGAACCTGAAAGGTTACATTCAATACTTCACAAGCTAGGTTTAGGGGAATTTTCAGAAAAGCAATTGCCAATCGTACTGATTTATAATAAAGATCGGTAATTACTAAGTTCCTCAATATTTCACTTCTGAAACATTTTACTAGATACCCCACAGGTCGCAAATATTCATAAATTTTAAGGAAAAATAATTGCCGATCGTAATTGGTTTGCGAAAAAAATTACAACAAACACAATTAAGAAATTTTCCGTGGATATTACCAAGACCAAGCGTTTTAATTTTTACCCTGCAATAGATTTCAAGTGACTTAAAAAAAAAATGATTATCTGCGAACTCCTAAAACATTTCATTTCATACCCCACAAGTTAGATACCTAAAAAAAAATAAATTTAAATTGAACACAATTTGCATTAATATTTGATCATATAAAAAAATTTTTTTCTAATTTGACATTTCTATTGTCTTCTTGGCAATATAACATGTAAACTTCAAAATGCAATCAAAAAGAAAAATTTTATTAGCCATTATTTTTAATTATTTTAATTGACTTGTCTAGAATTAATGTAATTTGTAATAAAATTTCAAACATCTGTCAAAAATAACACGTTGCACAAAAATTTGTGAGAAGTGACAGCTACAATAAAAATTTTCGATTACAATAATGCAAATATTTGATTACAATAATGAAAATACTTGATTACAACAATGAAACTCTTTCATTACAATAAATAATTATTTAAAACAATAAAAGTATATTATTTTCACTCTAGAAATTATTATTCTAATCTCCATACCAATATTTTAAAACTGATCCTGGTCAAAATGTGTCCGTATAAATAGCTGCCGAAAAATATTTCCTCTTGGAATATTAGCAGGTTGTTGACAGGGTAGAGTAGCATAGTTTTCATCATGAATATGACAACTTTCGTCATCAACTGTTTGAGATTTAAATAACTACGTAAGATAATTTAATTGAATGTAATAAGAAAACTGTTGACATATGTACTGTAATCTTCCTCTTTATGAATTTTTCTTATATTATATAATACAGCTAATGCTGTATTGCTTCATTAGTATTTAATAATTTTATGCGTAATTCTATAGTTGATATCTTGTAAATACAACAAAATTTAATTTTTTCATTGATGCTTGATTTATTTGTATATGTTTTTCTCTACAACATAAAATAAAAATATATCTTCCTACTATGTATTATATTTAATTTCACTATTTTAAAATGAAGAATCAACTTTTTTAACGATTCCCTCACTCGATATACCGTGAAATGTCAAAATTTTTCACAAATTAAGGAATACATTATGTTTTCACTTTGATAGCCCTAATACATCGAATAAAATTAGTTTCATTGGTATTTAATCATTTCGTACATAATTGTATAGTATTTCATAAATTCTTCCTTGAAAATATAACCAAACTTATGGTTGATTTTTATTTTATGGAATTCTTGAAATATGATTTCCCTGCAATATAATCGGGAAAATGTATATTGTACAATTAAATTATACACACTTACCATAAATTATAATTAATTTTTGGTTGTTTATGTAAAAAACAACATTTTTAATCAATACACGATACTTCAATCTGTACAAGGATTTTGAATTAAAAAGTTGTATGTTTTCATTTTGACTGCTTCTAATTCATCCAATATAATTTGTTTTATAAGTATTTATTAATTTCGTCCGAAATTCTATAGTATTTTCAAATTTAATTTGATCTTTGTCCATATAACCTAATTTATATTTGACATTTATAATGAAGTTCGTAATGTATTTCCTGCAAAATTATTAGGAGAAATGATATTCTATAAATAAATTATACACTTACCATGAATTTCATTTAATTTCAGTGTATTTGTAATTTAGTACGTGACCCAAACTATTTTTCATAAAATATTGACGTTTACAAATCAATTTGAATTCATTGCAACTGTCAAAATATGTAAATCATTTCTATCACTTTAAAAAATTTACAAAATAGTACTCATGTTCGCTCCATTATTCTAAACACAAATAAATATACCAAACTTATCTAACCTGTCTACAATTAAAGTAATGAATAATTAAAATTTAAAACTGAACTGTCAAAAATGACAAGTTGTTCTTCATTTTTTCAAAAAATTAAAGATAAAGTGTATTGACAGTTCACTTTGAAATTTTAAAAATAAATTACTTTAATTCTAGACAAGTTAGACAAGTAGGGTAAATTTATTTCTGTTTAGAGTAAATGGGCGTACATGCTTAATATTTTGTAAAATTTTAAAACATCAATTTCAAAATAAAAAAATGAATTTGAAAGTGAACTGTCAATACCCTTTATCTTTGAATTTTTAACAGAAGTAGCAACGCGTGTTATTTAACAAAAGCTACACGAAACAAAAAATTAGTTTATTTACTTAATATCGGGTGTACGGGCAAAACCCGAATACGCAAAAACAGAATGAAATGTAACCGAATACGCATGCACAGAATATGCAAAAACCGAAAGGTTACAGAATGGCACGAAATATTCAAAAACAGAATATGCATTTCCCGAAAAAGTGGGCGTGGCTCTTTCGTTGGTCTACTTTAGACAATCACCGCTACATGTTAATATGAAATTAGTTAGATACATTCACTAATAGTTTTTGAAATTTGATTCTGTCACTGTTATACGTTTTATTTACATCATTTCAAAATACTGTTCTATATGAAAGAAGTGCTGTAAAATATTAAAGAAATTATGACAAAAGCAAAAGAACCTCTTTTGTCGGTAAAATCGAAAGATTTATATAAATCAACAATATCAAAATGGTCCTTTTCATGAATTATTTATTATTGTTAATATTTATAACACAATAAAAATTGGATGTTTTCAAACGCTGCATATTACAATAAATTCTATTCAATTTTACAATTGATACATTCTTAAATAATTATATAATTGATATATAGATTTTTTACAAAAATCAGAAAAATGTATGTTTACATAAAATCAGCTATTTATTATGTCATATATGTTGACGAGCACACTAATAGTGACAACTATATATCTAAAAACAATGAGACATTATTAATTGATATATTTGACGGTAAATCAGACTAACTAAACTACAAAATTAAATGTTTTTCTAATTTGATAGAACGTAAACTGTTTACTGAATTATAAAAATAATTATTGATTTTATTTAATTTAGCTGTCAATTTGACAATTTAAATCGTACGTCTGTGATTTTATCGACATATTAATAAGTAACATCTGTTAGTGAATGTACCTAACTAATTTCATATTAACATTTAGCCGTGATTGCCTAAAGTAGACCAACCAAAAGCCACGCCAACTTTTTCGGGAAATGCATATTCTGTTTTTGAATATTTCGTGCTATTCTGTAACCTTTCGGTTTTTGCATATTCTGTGCATGCGTATTCGGTTACATTTCATTCTGTTTTTGCGTATTCGGGTTTTGAAGACATTCCCCTTAATATCTCGCACATCATGTGTAATAAAAATGTGAAATAATGAAAAGGCCCTATTCCCAGCCAAACTGTAGATGCCTGTAAAGGTTTCACTCGAATATATAAAACCGTGTAGGCTCTACAGCTGCGCACAAATGGTTTCTAGGTAGCCAAAAAGTTAAGCTGAATAGTATATTGGACTAGCGGCCCGACCTGCTTCGCAGGTCTGTCCCCTAGGCTCCGCGTCACTGAAGAAGATTACAACTGAAAATATAGAAAAATAAATTGGGTAGTCTTAAATAATTTCCAATTTATACCAAACAATTGGCGAAGCAAGCTCGTCACTACTTTCCTCGCTTCGATGTCAGTACATTGACGAAGAAAGCTCGTCACTTCGTTCCTCGCTTCCATGTCAGTGCATCGACGAAGCAAGCTCGTCACTACGTTCCTCGCTTCCATGTCAGTACATTGGCGAAGCAAGCTTGTGCCTTCGTTCCTCGCTTTCAAAAAGTGCATCGGCGAAGCCAGCTCGTCACTATGTTCCTCGTTTCTATGTCAGTACATTAACGAAGAAAGCTCGTCACTTCGTTCCTCGCTTTTAAGTCAGTGCATGGCGGAGCAAGCTCGTCTCTTCATTTCTCCGTTTTCCGTGAGATATTTAATTCAATACCAAACACGTTAGGATTTAATAACATTTATAAAAAAAAAAAACAATTGACGATTTACCAAAATAACTTTTTGACACTTGAGTTGAAATATCCTTCATGAGACTTTTAATTTGATACCAAACACGGTAGGAATTAAATAACATTTATACAAAACAATTAACGATCGTCCAAACAACTTTTTGACACTTGAGTTCAAATCTCCTTCGCGAGACCTTTAATTTTATACCAAACACGGTAGGATTTAAATAATATTTATAAAAAACAATTGACAATCGTCCAAAATAACTTTTTGACACTTAAGTTCAAATCTTCTCTGCGAGAGCTTTTATTCAATACCAAACACGGTAGGGTTTAAATAATTTTTATAGAAAACAATTGACAATCGTCCAAAACAACTTTTTGACACTTGAGTTCAAATCTCCTCTGCAAGACCTTCAATTGAATACCAAACACGGTAGGATTTAAATAATATTTATAAAAAACAATTGACAATCGTCCAAAATAACTTTTTGACACTTAAGTTCAAATCTTCTCTGCGAGACCTTTTATTCAATACCAAACACGGTAAGATTTAAATAATTTTTATAGAAAACAATTGACAATCGTCCAAAACAACTTTTTGTCACTTTAATTCAAACCTCCTCTGCGAGACCTTTAATTTGATTTCAAACACTGTAGGATTTAAATAACATTTATAAAAAACAATTGACGTTCGTCCAAAATAACTTTTTGAAACTTGAGTTTAAATCTCATGAGCAAGACCTTTAATTCAATACCAAACACGGTAGGATTTAAATAACATTTATACAAAACAATTGACAATCACCAAAAACAACTTTTTGACACTTGAGTTCAAACCTCTTCTCCGAGACCTGTTATTTGATTCCAAACACGGTAGGATTTAAATAACATTTATAAAAACAATTAGCGATCGTCCAAAATAAATTTTTGATACTTGAGTTTAAATATCATGATTGAGACATTTAATTCAATACCAAACACGTTAGGTTTTAAATTACATTTATAAAAACAAATTACGATCGTCCAAAATAATTTTTTGACACTTTAGTTTAAATCTAATGAGTGAGACCTTCAATTTGATGCCAAACACGGCAGGATTTAAATAACATTCAGAAAAAACAATTAACGATCGTGTATAATAATTTTGTGACACTTGATTAGAAATAAAAAACAATTGATCATTGTTTAAAATAACTTTTTGACAATTCTACGAATTTAGATATAAAAAAAATCTGAAATTGATTATAAATATTTAAAACGAACTTTTTATATTAGATAAGTAATTAACTTGTTTAAATTTTACCGCCTAAAATACTTAGAAGCATCGAGGTTGTCGAGCAGAGACATCTGTTGTATTTTTTGAGAAGAAAAAGAAACCATCTATGAAGCGAAAAATAATTCTCAACTTTTTTATGTTAGAAGAAGTTAATTCATTTGAATTTTACCGCCTAAATTCCTTAAAAGAATTGAGGTTGACAAACAACGACATCTGTCATATTAATTTTAAATTTGAAAAAATATGAGAAAAAAAATTCAAATTTAAAATAATTACAAAATAATAATAATGTTTGCATATATATTCTAAACACAAATAAATTACCAAACTTGTCTAACTGAACTACAATTAAAGTAATTTATATTTAAAATTTCAGACTGAAATGTCAAAATAACTAGTTGCACAAAAATTTGTGAAAAGTAACAGCAACAATTTTAATTTTTTTAATTGACTTTTAAAATACTTACAAAATAGTACACATGTTTGTTCATTAATTCTAAATACAGATAAATTTACAAAACATCTTTAAGTTGTCTAGAATATATGTAATTTATACTTGAACTTCGAAACAGATCTGTCAGAAATGACAAATTGAACATAAATTTTTGTAAAGTTACAACCAGAATCAACAAACTCCACTTTGATAGCAACTCGCACACTCTGATCCGTAAACGCATTTCCGCCTTATTTATTTAATATCTCGCACATCATGTGTACTAAAAATGTGAATTCATGAAAAGGCGCTATTCTGAAAAAATCTCTAACTTCCGGTAAAAGTTTAACTGAAATCCGTCAAACCGTCTAGGCTCTAGAGCTGCGCACAAATTTGGTTACTAGGCAGATGAAAGTATAGAAAGTGAATTAAGCCTTTTAGTTTATTGGATGAACGATTACGAAATTTGTGCAATCTATCATTTGGGTGATATTTGATGTTAAAGGGAATGTTGGTGGTTAGAAATAATACTGATATAAGGAACTTAGTGAAATTAATTACTTTCTTTAAAAGAATATATTGTGGCTAGTAACTTAAAAAGTCAAAATTACAGCAGAACAAGTTGACCAATTCTTAAAAAATGCACTAGACAAAGTATTTTTAATTGTCAGAATAATTTTATCAAAAATGTTTAAATATAAATAAATAAATCATCATCGCGCCGTTTACCAATTATGGGTGTGGTACTCTGCTTACTCAGATCTCGGTAAGTGATATATTTGTACGTATGAAATGCGGTTACCAGCCGGCAAGTCATAGCTCCCAAAGTTGTTAGTGGAGAGGGAACCACAAGGGGTAAATTTAAATTGGCAACTGTCGGTAGTGGGATTCGAACTGAGGATCTCACGATCCACAGTCCGACACGTTACCACGGAGCTATTTACCCCAAAATATTCTGTAGTTATCAACTGTACAAAACTATTAACAATAAATTTAATTTATATAATTTTAAAAATATCTTACTTGCTGCTGTGATTATTTGTTTACTTGTCAATTTAATCCTTTGGTATTAAATTTCGTAATTTAATCCCTCCAAGATTAAAACTGACACTTCAGTCCACGAGAAGGAAGAATAAATATTTAAATTAAATTTAGTAATACGTGAGTTTTAAATTTTTGTATGACTGTTTGCACCAACGTTAGTTAAGGTCAAACATACGCGTCGAAAGAACGAACCCTTTATTTTTTTAAAAAACAGCAAATTCTGTATTCTTTATTTATTTTCATGTTCTTTATGGTCCAACAACCTCCATTCGTCAAAATATCATGGATTTTTTACAGTGACTTGTACATTGCAATGTCAGATGAAGAACATATTTTCGTTGGGTTCGTTCACTCCCATGAATTTTGTTTTGCAAATTCAAATTTCAATAAATTATTTCTTACAATTATTCTTATCGAAAAACAAAACAATTATTACTGTGAAGTCTTTGAACATTCCAGTATTTATATATGTGGATGAAAAGGATAACTGAAACATTCAACTATAAAAAATATACGTTGAAGTCTAGTTGGTCAAAAATTCAGAATTTTGATACTGAATTTCTAATTCCCATGAACGACGACAGTAATGAAAATAATTCGTATATTTATAAATATAATCGTCTATAACATACTAAAATTATTTTACATTTGAATTTACCGTTTTTGAGAAACAAATAAGAATATACCAAAAAACACACTTTTTGGTATATTTTTATTTGTTTCTCAAAAACTGTGAATTCAAATATAAAATAATTTTAGTATGTTATAGACGATCATATTTATAAATATACACATTATTTGTATTACTGTAGTCGTTCATGGGAATGTGTGACATATATTTGACTACTTTGAAAATTATGTTCATGTATAATATGTAAACAAAATTGGCATTTTAAAATTTATTACAAAACTTTGGACTTTTATCTACAAACGTAGGTACAAAACATTATATGTTTCATTTATTATAATTATGATATATTGTTTCAAAAAAGTCATGTTCATCTTGCGCTATCTTCAGCCCGTATTGGCCCGGATGGTTCACCTTAAATAGTTGTTTTAAATAAACAAAAGAGTATCTAATTTTTGACATCAATGTCAATTACTCCAAATAACATATAACTTCGATTTGCTTTTATTTATTTAAACCAAGTTCAAAATTTAACTAACGTTGGTGCAACAAGGCAGTAGATACTTAATTACCTCTATCATTCCTGACACACTATTATTTTTAGTATTCGTTCTTACTCTAAATAAAAAGTTATTATAATAATAATTATTATATGTGTAATAAAGTTGTGTGGTGCCCACGCCAGATTTTTTTTAGTATCTATAATAATAGAAATACAATAAAAAATATAATGCAAGTGACCATTCACTTTGAATAACAGTGTTACATTTAATTTTAGCTAAATTTGTATTTGTATCTGCAACAGATAAAATTATAAAAATTAACCTATGAACTTTGCACCTCTTTACCTGTTCACAAAAAATGATTTGATAAATTCTATTTAATTCTTCAAAATAATCATAGTCAACACTACAACATTATAGACATGGTTGTTATTATATGAGATGAAAATGAATGTTTTTATTTCAAGGGCAAAGATCAAACTTTTGCATGTAACATTCACCAACACGACTACACAAACTCATTACATGTATAGACACACACGCTGATGCTTCTATAGCGATATAAACACACACTCCCAGCTCGCAATCATGCAAAATATTATATATTTTGTCATCAAGTTATTATCTCTTATAGTGTATCTGTGTATTTTGCCGCGATCGGACATGCTAAAATAACTCGCAATATTATCCAAATATACGCATTACCTCTTGGAGAAGTTATAAAGTATTAGTTTTTTGGTTACACGGGTTAAGTGAGGTTGTGAAACATGCCACCGTCGCTAACAATCGTTGCTACTGATTCTACAGGAAAGCAGTTGAATGATGAAGAGATTCAGAAATATTTGGAGGAACTAAGAAGTCTTATTATAGGTAAGGCCATTTTTATATTAGTTTGTGTACATAAACGTATAATGAGCGGAATGCAGACAAGTTTTTTCAATGCAAAATATTATAAAGATTTTTATATTTTTCCCAGGTAGATTACATTATTATTATTATTGTTTGTCTTGAATATTCATGCTATAGCTACTTTAATGCGTAAAAATTAATTCTTTGTATTCCTGAAGTTATTGTTGAAATTATCAAATATAGTATATACAAATTATACGTAATATTCTGCATTTTTACTTTCTTATACAAAGTATAAGTAAGTATTGGAATCACGAAAAAAATCGCCGAAGAGATTTTTGCGGAAATACATATTTTGACGTCCACTGAATCCGTTAAGATCAATTTCTCAATGATGTCTGTGTGTGATGATGGATGGATGGATGCCCGTGTGCGCAATATCTCATGAACGAGACAAGATATGTAAATGAAACTTGGAATTTATAAGTTTCATGAAAAAATAAAGAGCTGAGTTGATTTTGAATGAAATTGAAAAACTGGAAGAAAAAACAGAATCAGCTGTGAGAAAAGATACAAATGAAAGATGTTAGCAAAAATATTTGGAATATAAAATGTTATTTGCACTTTTCTTGTACATGCTTCTAATTTGAGAAAAACTAAATTATACATTTAAAAATATATTTCAACAATCTTAGTTACAATGGGAACAAAAACTAAAACATTTTAATATCTATGTGTCAAATGTGTCAAATAATTGTGAAGTGTCAAAAATATGTGACGTGTGCAATATTATAAAAGTAATATTGGTATTATTACAATAAAAACTAAAAATTAAACAGGTTAAAATCTATATATCAAATAATTGTCAAAGTAAAGCTATACTCAAAGAACAAGTCATACGTGTTCAGTTACGAAAGTAGTGTGGTGCCCACACCAGATATTTTTCCCTATGATATATTTATTAGATAAATATTGTTATATTTAAGTAATATTATCTGCTATTTAGCAATCTATTGATTTATGAATAATTTGAGATGTTTTTTAAATATTTAGAAAACTTACTTCTGCGCAGTTTGCTTGTAAGTTCGCAATTAATATTCATTGAAACCTAAACTGTGTTTGATATTCTACAGAGTCTAAATTTATAAATTACTCATTGCATGAATTTTCCGTAAGGTACTGATTTGAATAATAATTTATAACCTGGTGTTGGTATCCACAGATTACGAATAAAAATATGTCACTTACAAAAATCTGCCGAAGCAGAGTGACACACCTAAAAGGAGTAAATGGCGTGAGAATATATTTGTTTATTATTCTTTGTGAAACTAATAATCTACATTGGCCAATTGTTAATGAAATCTTTATTTGCTATTTATCTTATCTTCAAATACGGAAGAGATTGAAAGTGTAGCCACAAAATAGACATTTAACACAATAACCATGAAGGTACAATGAATAAATTGCTATACATTCGTTGAAAACAGTAAATTAGTTAAAGAATGTTTAGTGTAAAACTTAATACGTAACATTTACACCTAGGTGTTTAATTTTTTGTTTTATAACTCAAAAATTACTGTCTGCATAGTTGATAGACACTAAATAGCAAATCACATCTAAAAACCGGTTGCTGTTGAAATTTATATAAATGTTAATAGAATTAAAGATCAAAATCAAATTGTTAAGGTCATTTAGTCTGTTTTCATGAACTAATGCTTATTTTGCACGATGCAATTTATTTGTCCTGGTCAATAAATTGGCTAAGATGTCGCGTTTATTTATTGTTATGTATAATACGGCTCTTGGCTTTAATATATTCTTCACTAAAAAATTGGTCAGTTTATTGACAAATTAGAACATGATATATTTGTTGAATTTTTTTAGGGAGTTGTAGAGGATTTTAGATATTACCAACCACTCAACTTGATTATGTTTTAGTTAGTTTGTCGTTTTTGTGCGCATAGATTGAATAAAAAATATTAGAAACATAGGTGACAGCTAACAGCTGATATCGCGTTAGTACTACTAAAATTATCACCAACGTGCTCCTTAATTATCACAATGAATAAATTGCCGGGGTACTTGATGTGTGTACAACAAACGGCAAAATTATTGTTTTTGGCAATATATTGAGGCTCCAATTGGGCTTCCAAATTATCAAGAGATGGCGTTGATCACAATTCCCAAAAGGTACATGTCAAATTCATTTTGTATGATATCTTATGATGGCGAATGCGTGCTTTAGTATAGGTAGTTTGCTTTTATTGGCAGCAGAACTGTTGCCATACACACTGCAAATTTTCCTTTTTTATAGGTTTTTTTGGAGAAAATTCAATCTGAACATATAATCTACAAATACAATGAAACTTTCATTTTTATATATTATTTAAATAATACGGCTTAAACAAATGTTATACTTACTTTGAAATACTCCTAAAATAAATACTATTGTTATTCATTTTTAAAAAACAACAATTAATTTCAAAATACAATGAAATTTATGTACCTTATGTTTTGTTTAACTTTCTACCACTAGTTAGCGTATTTTAATTTTGCAAGCCCAATTTAAAGCGGCAATTGTATATTGTTCTTTTGGTAAGTTAAAAATTATAAATTGCATGTTTATTAACAAGTTCGGCATTAAAAACTGAGCAGTAAACTAAAATATAAATGAGTGGAAACAAATGGTTGAATGTGCAGTTACGCCTGCCCTATTCACAAATTGGAATTGGTCCGTAAGAAATCTTATTATAAGCAGACCTAAAACAATGAGGCAGTAAAATGTATCCCTTGTATGTTTCAGTATGTAATGTAAAAAATCTGATGTGGCCAGCACATAACCTCCCGCCCAATACTACTCTAAAACGGTACAAAATAGTATTTTATAATACAGAAACATACCTTCTTATTTGTTTATTTTCTATTTATATTTGAAGATTTTCTTCCGTTTATTTATTTAATTTTTTGACATATATTTCACTAAGAAAACAGCTTCACAATCACAATGACATGTGTCACATTTCGTAAAAAAATTAAAAATATTTAAATGTTTCCATGGTGTACTAGGAATGCAAGATTTGTGAAATCTAATTTCTTTATATTTTATTATCTCTAAATCTAATGAAAATTTATAAAATTAGTGTAATCAAAACGCATGTAAAATTAAATATTCTTCAACTTTCAAAATAACATAAATTGTTGAAAAAGGAAATTTAACCGAATTTTTCACGAAAAACTGTTGAGGTCTTCAAGTAAACTGCTACTTCCGGTTGACCTATTTTATCCAAAATCTAATCAGCTCTTCATTTAAATATAAGAAGCAATAATTCAAAAAATTGTATTTTTTGGTATTATAGTATTTGAGTTATGCGAGACGAAAAAATTGCCACAGACTACACACACACACACACACACACACACACACACACACATACATACATACATACATACATACATACAGACATCATCGCGAAAATAGTAAAATCGTATTGTAGGGACCCTAAAACGTGCTCATTCATTGAAAACTCACTACCCAATTTTTTGACCAAAAACAATACCTCCCTTACCTAGAGGTAGGCGGGAGGTAAAAAGGAAAAATAATTAAGCACGGTTGTATGATTTGTCTTGTTTAATTTTTGTAAATATAATGGAATCGTCTCAGCAATCAAATTGGTAAACTTCTTGTATAATATGAGCAAGTTTGGCTTTCGAAAGCCTACCTTTCTTCCTCTTTTGCCCGAGAGGAATATTCCTGACTTCAACAGGAGGATCGACGTACTTTAAGCGTATATACAGGCCAATTATACGTTTACATATATACATTTTGTAAAAAATTGGGCAATCAAATGAATGTGCGGAAAAAGAAAACACCTATGATTCGGCGTTGAAATTTAGCTAAACTTAAGGATATTAGAAAAGTAATACTGTAATAAATATGTATAAAGATACACGTATACGTTAGTAGTTGTGGTTTTTAGTGATCAAAATATGTGCAAATATATTCAAAATCTATTTTATACTACAAATTTAATTTTGTCCCAATTTACAAAATATGTTACATAATGAAATTAATTATGAAATAATTACTAATCTCACTACTGCTTTTTTTTTTAATACAAATGAAAAATGTTAGCAATAATATTTAGAATACAAAATATAAATTGTAATTTTCTCGACAAACCAATTGGAACTAACTCATAAGATATAGAACATAAACTTGTTAACAGAAATATGTCCTGAAATAGGGATATAAATCAAATAATAGTTGGTATGAAATGTAGCAAATGCGGGAGTGGCTATGGATAAGGATAATAAAAATAGGAAACTTTTTTGAAGGAAAGGGGAAAACCAGTCCTGGTTAAATTGAGAGCTGATAAATCATGACACTCGAACACTTTAAATAATGTAAAACTTGTAAAAATTGACTTTATTAAAATGCATAACTTCTTATAACTAACTTAACGTTGCACTAACTTATCTAATAAATGAAACTACTTAAATGACTTAAATCTACGTAAAAATACATATTTTACGTAGTACGACTACATTTTAAACTGTATCTGCTCACGACCAACGCCGAACTGACTTCAGACGCCCAAAATTCCAGGGGGTCGTCTGACTAAGGGATGCCTGGGGGTGTCTTCGAATCTGAACTATCGTTTTTTAAAATAGCTCGAGATAGCGATAGCTCAGAGCGTAACCGATGAAAGTCATCTTGTTACAGAAAATAAATATAATGAATTAATTCTGAAATAATTACTAATCTTACTACTGCTAATTTGTGTTAATTATTAGAGAAATAACACCAATTTCGTATATTTCTGATTTGAGCTGGATGCACATAATTCCTTTGACATTAAATCTACCAACATAATTTATAATTTCTTCAAAAAATTCCGAGAGATTCACTACATTATATTTTTCTGGCGATACTTAAGTTTCATGGTACAGTTGAGCTTTCAGAAAGGTTTCGTGAGCCAAATGCCTTTTCATCCACGTAAATTGAAACAACAATTTATATATTGTTTGTGAAATGAATTTCCTTCATTGTGGAGGTTTACACATCAAACTCTTCATCGTCATTGTTTTTTAATATTATACTGCATAAAAAAATAATAAGTAAGGCATTTGTAAAAACAGTGCCTGGTACCACGAGTTTTATTTTTGGATGTTTCAAGAGAAATGTTTAATCTCTGTTTTAGAGTTGTACAATATTCTTCTATAAGTATTTTGTTACTCTCTGTAACTCCTATTTGAAGCGCTAAAACAGAGGCTGCAACACTTCTTTTAACACACCCAAAAACAGAGCTCATGTTACCAACTAATTACGTTAGATTGTACTAAGTGCTTTTTAAAATGTCGACATACGATTTGTCACTCATTATTGGGATCTGACATGGGGGCGTGGCCTATCCAAGATGGCGACAATTAGGGTGAAGATTCGAATTTGACATTAGTACTGTTCGCATATAAAATATAAAGAATGAGTCTCACGATTAATAATATTTGCGAATGCGCTACAACAGATCCTGTAAACTAAAATATTAAAGAAGCTGAACGTATTTTATATACTTGACAATTGATTAAATGCGGGAAAAAATTAAATGAAAGTGACAGTGGTTGTGGGTGTTTCTGTATGTCAACGTCGAATTTACGAGGTGATCACCATCAAATTAATAGGAAAATTGCAGGAGATGAACAAGTGATGAGTGTTGTTTGTTCCTGTATGGCTGATTTTGCGTGAAAAATGCAAAAACTGCATTGCTACGTTGTTGTACTGTTATAGGTTATTTATACGTTGTATCTAAATCAACTAAATAAACATATAACTAAAAATGAACAAATATAATGAACATTAACTTTTATACAAATTTAATTTAATTTATGAAATTAGTTAAATACAA
Organism: Poecilus cupreus; assembly: GCA_963942605.1. NCBI lineage: Eukaryota > Metazoa > Arthropoda > Insecta > Coleoptera > Carabidae > Poecilus > Poecilus cupreus. The sequence continues at coordinate 2,119,667 of OZ012733.1, read as the reverse complement.
AGTGAAAAGATTTCGGAGTAAATTCGTTTTACAACCTAAAATTTTACTTGCTTAGATGTATATAACCGTCTAGTACAAAATATACAGAGCATATTATTTATTGTAAGCGCATTCATGTTGTTTACTTTTGTCAGTTTTTTCCAAGGTTTTTCGCACTCCAAATTGGTTTACTTTATAAATAAAACGTTTGCCCGGCATCGGAAAATAATGGAATGTAACGTCCAGATTTTTACGGGACTTATTATTACACCCTTTTACTACACAATACACTTTATTTCTCGATTTTTCGCGGTGTTTACCTATAATTTCGGTCATTTTTTAGCTCAAAAATCGTTATTCCTATTTGACGTAATGTATTTCTAACGGAACTTCACCCTACTTTATGTTCGAAAATAATCCGCTAGATGGCATATCGCTACATGTCAGATCTCAATAACAACAGAGACAAGATACGAATATTATGATCTCTCTAGAAAGTAAAATATTAAGTTGCATCCATTGGATCAAATTCAAATATTAGAGATTAGGGGTAAAAAATCATTGGATATTATTAATTCTTCCCTATTAATTTCAGCGGTACTCTATATGTGGTAGCTAATTAAAAAATATTAATTGCTGCTACTTTCTGGGTATTGAGTTTTTGTCAAAGGTTTATTTAGATAGCTAGCTACACTTTCAATCTTCTTCGTATGATCTGAATATATCAAAAAATTAAATTCTACTAGCCCTGTGCTACGAAGAGCGATAATTGTTATTATTTATTATTTTATTTATTTTGCAGGTGACTTGAAGGTTTGCACGAGGAAAGATGACGCTTATCTGTTAAGATTTCTTCATTGTACTGGATTTAAAATCGAAGATGCTTTCAAAAAGGTTTGTACAGTACAGATTTCTTGTGGTGCGGTTCACGTCACTATCTTCTTTCTTACTTTCTCCCACTATTGCTGATTTGATTCATACGAATGTGAATGAAAACGTGAACCGCATCACAAGAAAGCTGTACTATATGAAATATTTACATTAGAAATGTTTTGATACAGTAATTTTTGTCTAACTGTATAAAGTGGAATGTTTTGGTTTGAAAATATCATAAATTTTCTAAATATACACTTTATCATTTTCACCTTTCACCTTATCAAATTCAGTAAGCCTTCTAACTGTAATAAATTATATTCATCAATATGAATCTCTTAAATAAATATGTAAATGTTTCGTATAAAATTCTCATAATTCATTGCTAAACTATTATTTTCTCACATTATTTGGAATGTGTACAGAAATGCGGGATACATGTGGTAAATATAAGAAAATATGTTAACTGCAAATTTTAATTTTATATTTTATATTTTATATAAACCTTGAAATAAAAATTATATAGAATATATCTTTTTTTAATAAGAAACACTCAAATTTATTTAATCTATCTACTAAATGTAAATATAGGTATAAGTATAATGTCCAAATATTTTGAATATATAGTAGTAGCAGATCATTGAAATCATAAACGTTTTATATGTTTTATATTGCTTATACAATTGTCTGCCTCCTTAATCATTTTAGAGAAAAGTGTTTCAAATAAATGTTAAAGAAATGTATCATTTACATCTGAATCAGGGAACAAATTTCATTTTACTTATTATAGACTAAAAAGACATTGAAAAATGTGAAAAATTTTGTTTTATGATGAGTACCTAAACACGGAAATGGAATTGAATCTAAAAATTATTTATCGTTACATATAATCAAATAAAATATTATTTATTATTGCATATTTGATAGACGCCGGGTTGAAATATTTCCATAGTTCTTCATTTTTATTATTAGTATCATTATTGATTCAGATGCAGATATTAAATCTTGTCGTATCATATTTGAAATATTTTTCTCTAAAATAAATGATAAAGCAGTAAATTGTACGCTTTTGACCGGTTGTCAGTCACCTTTCTGTATATATAATAGCTATTAACATTCCTAGCGTCAGCTGCAGATGTCAGTTAATACATCTAAAGCCTGTTTTACATTATACTTTTTTCGTCTATTTTCATACTTTTTTTGTCTAGATTTGTATCCGAGTTTCATGCTAGAAGCATCTAGCCAAATTTAGACGAAAAAAGTATAATGTAAATCAGCAGATTTCTCGGATGGAAATAGACGTTTCTAGTATAGAAATATGAGTCCGGCTCCATTTTTCTATTCGATTTTCATACTAGATACATTGTGCGCATGCGTTACTTGATATACCAACATACATTTATTTGTGTTTGGTTGAGGTTAGTTTTGTCAGCTCGTTCGTCGTTCGTGTTTATTGTTTTGTATACAATTACTTTAAACAAAAATATAAATATGGCACAAAAAAAAATGGTTTTACGAACTGCAACCTATTTTGTATCAACTAAGTAGATTATTAAATTATTTTATTTCAAATACATGTCAGTGTTGCCGATTTTACGATAATTATTCTTTGATATTGAGACAAATACCATAATTTTTAGTGTTCTTTACAATAACATGTCAAGAACTGTCACTTGCTTTTGAACCGTTGATTGACTTAAATTTACCTTTAGTTGGCAACATGAACTGATATCGTATTATTTCGGCATAAAACGAAGTAATCCGATTACAACACAAAAAAAGTATGAAAATAGACGAAACTCGGATGGAATTAGACAAAAAAAGTATAGACAAAAAAAGTATGAAAATAGACGAAAAAAGTATAATGTAAAACAGGCTTAAGCGCTGTTATGACTCATAACGACCGTGGTTTGTTCAATAGTTTACCGGTTTCAGAATATGAAGACGTTAATATAATTAATAAATATTATATTTTGAAATTGAATAACGTCTGTCATCATTTCAGAAGGTGATCAATAAGATCAAATAAGAGAGGATATTTTGAAGCTGCAAGCCTTCAAACTTTGAGATTTTTTATTGCTCAGACATGACATCACATAAAGCGATTTTTCAGGGGGTGGGGGGGAGCTAATCTCTTCGGGATTTCCGGAGAACGTAGAGGAGGAATGTATCTCCAGAGGGAATTTCCAGATTTTGGTTATAGCGTGTTCGAATTTGCCTGGCGATTGAATTGACTTGCTAATGGGATAAGCCAGCCCTAGCCAGCGGGGTGCAAGTTTGTCTGATGTTCAGGACTGGATTATTATAATTTTTGGCTTAGATGCTTTAAATCTCCGAAATTTTTAATACGATTATCTTTTCATTTGTTATAATAAAAGGAGGTGTACCGGTTAAAAAACAAAGACGTGATGCTGGAAAATCTAGAATTTTGAATGATTTTCAAAAAGATGTTATTCGTCGGAAAATACATTCGCTTTACAATGAAAATATATATCCTTCACTAAGATTATTGCATTAAAAATTAAAAGATGAATGTGATATTACTTGTGCAGTTAGTAGTCTTCGCAGTGTTCTCCTAAGCATGAAATTAAAGTTTAAAAAAATTGATAAACGTCAAGTTTTGCTGGAAAGAATATGTCAATGGCGGCATCAATACTTGACAGATTTAAAAAAGTTTCATGAAGAGAAACGCTCAATTATATACCTAGATGGAACATGGTATGATACACACGGCACTAAATCTAAAAGTTGGACTGATGGTAGTGAGAATTGTGTTGCGAATATTCCAGTTTCACGGGGTAAACGGATAATTATTCTTCACGCGGGGAGTGAGCAAGGATGGGTGAATGGTGCTGAATTATTGTCGGGTCACAACATGGGAAACGCTTGTCTGGATTACCATGATAATCTGACGTCTAATATTTTTGAGGAGTGGTTTGGCGGTCAATTATTACCAAATATTCCAGCAAATAGTGTAATAGTTATGGATAACGCTAGTTACCATTCCAGGCAATTAATTAAAATACCCACTAAATCTAGTAATAAAACAGAAATTAAAGAATATTTGTATCATCATGATATATTTTTTGAAGAATCGTACAGTAAAAGTGAATTATTGGAAGTAGCACAAACAAAACTTGTTAAAAGAATGCACGTGTGCGATACAATGGCACAAAAATTTGGTCATACTGTATTAAGACTGCCTCCGTATTACTGTATATTAAATCCTATAGAACTAATTTGGGGACAATTTAAAACAAGTATTAGACGAAAAAATGTTACACCAGCCGTGTGCGCTAATGTTGTGGAATTAATTAAAAGTGAAATAAATAATATTAGTGACTTAAATTGGGCTAGTAGTGTTCGGCATGTGATAGACATAGAAAACAGTTACTTAAATTTCAATAATATTATTGATGAATTTATTATAAATGTTGGACAGTCAAGTGACGACACTGATGATGATATTGTTATCGATTAATCACCTAAGTAAAATAACATAGATGTAAACTAAGTTTTTTTTATTAATATATGTTTATATATACTGAACGACAATGACAATACTGTATTCATATTTAATTATATTAAAATTTTTCATATTTTGATATTACTTGTGTTTGTTTGTGTAAAACTCATTTGAAAATATTATCCAGTACAACCCTGTAAAGTAGTCCCTCATAAATTTCTTTAATCTTCTTATGGAATACCTGCTGAGAAACACTAATGGAATCAATCGCCACGCAAATTTGTACAAGCTATAACATGTCCCTGAAAGAAATGCCCCACATTTTAAAAACAGTCATTTTCTTGGTTCGGCCAAGTGGCTCGATTTTATTTTTGAGCAGTGTATTTAGAATACAAAACGTAAATTGTAATTTTCTCGACAAACCAATTTTAGGACAAACTAAATCATAAGATTTAGAATAAAAACTTGTGACAAGAAATACGTCCTGAAATATAGATATAAATCAAATAATAGTTGGTATAAAAATAGATAACAATAATGTTCTTTATTTAGAAGACATAAAAGAATATGTCAACAGGTACAAACACGTAAAGTACGTAAAGCTAGTCTTTATAGTCACGAATGGGTCAATTATAACACGAGCGTAGCGAGGTTTTAAGACCTCTAAGTAAATAAAGACGCTTTATGTGTGCCAAATTCCAGCTCTATGCGAATTTTTCCGAAGTTACAGCTTTTTTTATCTATTTTGATTGGACTAAAACGTATACTGGATATACTAAAAAAATCAGCTCACAGCATCATATAATATCATTTCCTGCTTTTGATTATGGTGTGTCTTGTTTGTTTGTATAGTTGCAACTGCTATATGAGCTGCGCGTTGAGAACCTGGACTGGTTTGCGTGTTCACATCCTTCCGAGTATTCTACACTGTTGTCCTGGAAGACCAAGACGCTGCTCAATGGTAGAGATAAGTTTGGAAGACCAATTTACTACACCAGAATGTGTAAGTATAGACGTGTATAAATAAAAATCTGGTGTGGGCACCACACTACTTTCTTATACAAATAAAACCAACTGAACACGTATGATTTGTTCCTTGCGTATGACTTTATTTTGACAATTATTGGATATATAGATGTTACCTGTATAATTTTTTGTTCTCATTGTAACTATGAATTTATTTTAAAATAGAAATCAATTAATATCTAGTCTTCAAAACTTTATAACTAATAATACAAATAATACTTTTATAATATTTCACAATTTTTGACACTTCACAATTATTTGACACGACGTTTGACACAATAGCTATTAACATTACTAGTGATGTTATGAGTATCGTAACTGCCGCAGATGTCAGTTGAAATCCGAGCTCGTAGAGCGAGGGTTTTAAGACATCTAAGGCCTGTTATGACTCATAACATCCGTGGTTTGTTCAATAGTTTACCGGTTTCAGAATATGAAGACGTTAATGTCATTAATAAATATAATTTATTGAAATTCTTTTATGAAAAACGTCTGTCATAATTTTAGAAGGTGAACAAGTAAGTCTGTTTGTTTTTATTTAACACCATGGTTACACTTCTTTTGTATCATATTTAAAATTATTTTTTTACTTATACGTCAAATGTGTTCTTCATGGCTAGATAAAAAGTGGATTTTGGCGATGTTGAATTGCCTGAAAATATATGGAACGCAGCAGGTGAATCTCTGAACAGCTTAATTCCGTGTGTATTAATAAATAGCGTTATATTATCATTGTGTATTATTTTCATTTTCATGACCGTTTTGACAGGTCAGTAAGGTAATATTACCCTACAGAATAGAGTTACGACATACTGACCCTGCCTACTTTTGTGCTTGTAAACATAGGTTTAATCTCCTGAAACCGGTAAAGATATTAAAAATATTTTAGTTTTTGTTCCCATTGCAACTAAGATTATTGAAATATTATATTCTTAAGTATATACTTTAGATATTCTCACAATTAGAAGCATGTACAAGGAAAGTGCAAATAACATTTTATATTCCAAACATTTTTGCTAATATCTTTCATTTGAAACTTTTTCTCACAACTGATTCTATTTTTGAAAAAAAAAAAAATGGAATTTATTGTTTTTTGTGTTCAGTAAACTTCCTCTTCTGGTTTTGCAATTTAATTCAAAATCGACTCAGCTCTTCATTTTTTCATTAAATCTATAAATTGCAAATTTCGTTTACATATCTTGCCTCGTTCATGAGTTATTGCGCACACGAACATCCATCCATCCTCACACAGACATCATTGAGAAATTGGTCGTAACGGATTCCATTACTTCCTTATACTTTGTATAAGAAAGTAAAAATGTAAAGCTGATCGACTGGTGTATGTTGTGTAAGTTGTTAAGTCGATTTCGGGGGCGTAGTGACTACAGGGTGTTTCAGGACTAGTGTAACAAACTTTAACAGCTTATTCCTGAGGTCATTTTGAGCCAAAAATGTCATATGAACATATGTCCTATTCTTTCTAGTTACCAAAATACAAGAGGTTGAAGTTCTGCAAATAACACGAAATTTTCTAATTTATGTAATCAAGGTACTTTCGGAAAACAAGAGTTTTATTGAAAAGTCATACCTTATTTGTCTTAATTAATTTTTTTTATTAATATTAACGAATACAATTTAGAGAACAAAATACACATGACACAATTAAATAGACAAATAAATAAATTTTAAACACAGAACAACATGGGAAAGTTGGCGTCTGTTTGGGTATCTGTCTTGGTATTCTCTAGACGCGTAACGGGTATTACCATTACATAATCCATAAATAAAAATCATATCTGCTTAGTCAGCAGTAATATAACCATCCATTATGAAACAAAAATACAATCAAAAGTACCACAATTTTTAATTAAGTCAAATAAGGTATGACTTCTCAATAAAACTCTTGTTTTCCGATAGTACCTTGATTACAAAAATTAGAAAATTTCGATTTATTTATAGAACTTAAACCTCTTGTATTTTGGTAACTAGAAGAAATGGGACCTATATTCATATGACATTTTTGGCTCAAAATGATCTCAAGAATAAGCTGTTAAAGTTTGTTACACTAGTCCTGAAACACCCTGTATATCACTAACCTAGCACCCCAGGGGTCGTGAGTTCGAATCCCGTTGAAGAGCTTGGTCCTTGGTGTTGTTCACTTAAATTCACAATCATCCACTCATAAGGCGGCATATTACCAAAAATTGTTAGTCCGTTACCATCTTCATAAAAATCTGATGTGGCCAGCACATAACCTCCCGCTCAATACTACTCTTAAACAGTACAAAATAGTATTTGATAATACAGAAACATACCTTCTTTATTTGTTTATTTTTTTTACATTTGAGAATTTTAATGTTCTTTCGTATATTTATTTAATTTTATAACATATTTCACTAAGAAAACAGCTTGTCAATCACAATGACATGTGTCACATTTCGTAAAAAATTGAAAATTTTAAAATGTTTTCATGGTGTACTAGGAATGCAAAATTTGTAAAATCTAATTTCTTTATATTTTATCTCCAAATCTAAAGGAAATTAATAAAATTAGTGTAATCAAACCACATGTAAAATTAAATATTCTTCAACTTTCAAAATAACATAAATTGTTGAAAGAGGAAATTTAACCGTATTTTTCACAAAAAACTGTTAAGGGCTTCAAGTAAACTGCTACTTCCGGTTGACTAATTTTATCCAAAATCTAATCAGCTCTTCATTTAAATATAAGAAGCAATAATTCACAAAATTGTATTTTTTGGCATTATAGTATTTGAGTTATGCGAGACGAAAAAATTGCCACAGACTACACACACACACACACACACACACACACACACACACACACACACACACATACATACATACATACATACATACATACAGACATCATCGCGAAAATAGTAAAATCGTATTGTAGGGCCCCGAAAACGTGTTTATTCATTGAAAACTCACTACCCAATTTTTTGACCAAAAACAATACCTCCCTTACCTAGAGTTAGGCGGGAGGTAAAAAAGTATTAAAATTTTTAATACAATGTTGAAGGAATTTTCTCGACCGAATGTAATTATGAAATGAATTTAGTTATGCAGTCACTATAATTAAAATTAATTACATACCGAAGTTTCGACTGTTAATCATCATGGTGGGAACGCGTACAACACTCGAAAATTAGAACGCTGCCTTATTCATGCAGTGCTTCATGCATACGTTGCTTTCTTCAATCACTACTTTGTCCAACCCAGCCTCATTCATGCACCGATTTCTTCTAATACCGCTTTATACACTGCACGAAAGTCCGTCGTCCTAATGCAGCGCAGAAACAAACCTAAACCTCTGTATTTGATGAGAACTGTTATTTCAATATTTTATTACTATTATATATTTAGATGATATTGCATAGAAATATTGCAAAAAAGTTTATAATTTAAATTCATGCAATTTTCCTGTCTTTGAACGTTTTTAGCATTAATAGGGCATAAAAGTAATTTCAAATAAATTAATACGACACCTATTTTCGTACGGTGAATAAAGCGGTGTTAGAATAAATCGGTGGATGAATAAAGCTGTGTTTGAACAAAGCAGTGATTGAGGAAAGCAACGTATGTACGAAGCATTACATGAATAAGGCAGTGTTGGAATTTTCGAGTTATAAGATATCCTTTAGCCTTTTATAAATTGTTACATACATATTATAAAACACTGGATTACGAGTAACACAAATTTTAACAACACAGTAAAGTCTGACAGTAAAGTGACAGTTCGACATACATTTTGTATGTAAACGTGATCATTTACCAGTAGCAACAACATAGCGAAAAAAAAAATGAATTAGAATTATTTTTAATAATTTAAAATTTCATTCAAGGAATAAAATATACTATAAAATCACTGTAAATTGCATTAATATATACTTTTTTTAATGCCAGTATTTTATACGTCGTTTTTTCTTAAACATAAGTGTACCTCAATAAACTTTACAAGTTATTTTTCACTTTATAGTTTTTTTTTTTCAGGTTGATGATATGCATCTTCTCCAAAATCATTTCGAGTATAAAAAATCTTTCTTATACAAATAAAACCAACTGAACACGTATGACTTGTTCCTTGCGCATAACTTTATTTTGACAATATATAGATGTTAAACCTGTTTAATTTTTTGTTCTTATTGTAACTATAAATTTATTTTGAAATAGAAATTAATTAATATCTAGTTGATATCTAGTCTACAAAATTTTCCAAGTAATAATACAAATATTACTTTTATAATATTTCAGATGACACATAATTTTGACACTTCACAATTATTTGACACGTTTGACACATAGATATTTAAAATGTTTTAGTTTTTGTTCACATTGTAACTAAGATTATAGAAATATATTCTTAAACATATAATTTAGTTTTTCTTAATATAATAAGCATGCACAAGAAAAGTGCAAATAACATTTTATATTCCAAATATTTTTGCTCACATCTTTCATTTGAAACTTTTTTCATGAAACTTATAAATTCCAAGTTTCGTTTACATATCTTGTCCCGTTCATGAGATATTGCGCACACGGACATCCATCCATCCATCCATCCTCACACACAGACATCATTGAGAAATTGGTCTTAACGGATTCAGTGGACGTCAAAATATGTATTTCCGCAAAAATCTCTTGAGCGATTTTTTCGTGATTCCAATACTTCCTTATACTTTGTATAAGAAAGTAAAAAGACTGATGTATTTGTTTTTGTTCAATTTCCACCCTGCAACAAATTTACGTTCATGTCAAGAATAATAATTAAATACAACTATAATTACCACTAGCAATTAGTTCTGTAAGAAAAAATATTTTCTTCTAGCGACAATCGACCCCACCAAGACAACAATGCAAGAACTCGCGCGCTTCGACGACTTATGGATGGAAGCCATCCTCGACGAGGCGGACACACAAACCCGAGGGATATGCGCCATCATTGACCTGGCCGGGTTCTCGTGGAAGATGTTCCGCTGGCTGACCCCTGGGAACGTGCGCGTGTCTACGAAGCGAATCGAGCTTCTACCTACCAAGAAGCTGGTGATACACGTGGTGAAGAGCTCGATGTTGTTGAACGCGGCCGTCGCGTTGGTGTTCCCATTTTTGAGTGATAAGACGAAAGAGCATGTGAGTGTGTTATTTTTATTTTATTCTCAATTGCACGTTTAAAGGCCTGATAAATAATTACTTATCTAATATGAGATCCGTAACACGGCTGATAAATTTGGGTCCTCACAAATATTGACTAACTTCATATACACCGAGTTTTGCTCTTAGAAATATTTCTTGAATTGCAATTCTTAATTTATTTACATATCTGATCAAGTGTCGGGACATATGATTTAACCACAGTATAAGAATTCACACTGTCGACACCTTTGATCTTTATGCCGTATCGACCTATGACCTTGAGCCGCACGGCCATATTGGCAACTGCGGTATTTTGGTAAATTTGAATAGCTGTCAGTTGCAAAGGGAATAAAATCTAAAAACATTATTTCACCACCTGCACTATACAGGCTGTTTCATAACTTCAGGTATATACGTTAACGGTAAATGTTATTTGATATGCTGATTACGAATCAAAAAGAATTTTTTTTAAATCGCAAAATTATTTTCCATGTATTCCAGTCCAAAATTTTTCGTTGCCACTGCCACTGGGTGGACGATTATGTTAATAATTATCGTTTCATTAAATATAATTAAATTTTGTTTGTTTATTTTACTAGTATTATGTAATTTAAATTGTTGATTAAATACTTCATTGTTTGTGTTTAATAGGAAAGCGAATCCAGTGCAGTACTACAAAAAATGTTTTAGGTAAACAACCCTTAATTTTTTGAATTAAAAAAAATTCTTTTAGATTCATAATCAGCATATCAAACAACATATACCATTAACATATGTACTGGAAGTTATGAAACACCCTGTATAAGTTCCTACATTTGTACAAAAAGTTAACCTCTTTGTTTTGCACTCATTTTATGAAATTAACATGACAGAATTACTGTGGCTTAATATTTGACAGATACAACTAACACTGACACTGACGTACTACTATATTCTCTTTACTATAGTTAATAAGGTATTAGCCTATCAACGAACACTAAGCGGCCATTTTTTCGGCTGCGCACCACTGAAATATTGGGATAATGAAATATTTGAAGTGTCGCTACTGTGTGAATTCTTATACTGTGATTTAACGATGACTACAAATCATAAATTTAATAATATATGTGCCTGAAGCATTGACTATGCTTTTAATACAGTAATCTGTAACTAACATAAGGGTTTTCATTTTTATGCCACCCGTCACGTGGTATGAATGTGCTGTTCTTCTCCCACTGCGTAATTTTAGATATATCTATTTCTTTCTAATGTTGGCATTAAACAAATTCATGTCGTATCATTAGGTATAAATGAATTTGTATTTTTTAAATTTAAATATTCCTCTTGGAATTATTCACAATTATTTCACATTTTCTATTGAACACTATTGTGTATAGCAACGGGTCTTATTAAATAACCTTCTATACTAGTATAATACGCTATGATTAGTAAAGTAAAGGTGAAATCTGATTAGATATTATTGCTCAGATTTTTCATCTCTTTTTACCCATTCCCAACTTCAATACGAAATTTATTGAGTCATTTTAACAGTAAACAGTAATCTAATCGCGAATGGCATCATTAGCATATTTTTCTTATTATTATCTCATTCAGTTTTTGCATTGTCATTTTTTAATATAAAATTCCTTTTAAATAATTTGTAACATGCAAACTAAAGATTTCTGAACAAAGTTCAGTTCGTATACAATAATTTCGACGCTCAATGAACTTATCATCAAAAATTAGTTGAACTTTGAATTTGAGTCACAATGACCCGAATCCAAACAAGAATTTATTCTAAAAAAATTAAACTTTTCAATTGCCATTTAATTTCAAGGATTAAAAGTCCAAAGGAAAAAATTTTAATTATTAGATAAAAAGAATCATTAATTTCTGTCACAAAAACAAAATAACATAAATTTGTCTAAGGTAAAACAAATGCCATGAAGTAAAAGAATTTTGTATTATTTAATAAAATAAGTTATTTCTTTATTAAAAACTGCATAATTCAATTTGATTTACTCAGGCCATTCGAAACGTTTGAATTTTGTAGCGTACAGGGATTTCAATGCTATTTCTTTCTTATACAAAGTAAAAGGAAGTATTGGAATCACGAAAAAAATCGCTGACGAGATTTTTGCGGAAATACATATTTTGAAGTCCACTGAATCCGTTAATCCAATTTCTCAATGATGTCTGTGTGTGAGGTGGATGGATGGATGGATGTCCGTATGCGCAATATCTCATGAACGAGACAAGATATGTAAACGAAACTTGGAATTTATAAGTTTCATGAAAAAATGAAGAGCTGAGTTAATTTTGAATGAAACTGAAAAACCGGAAGAGGAAGTTTACGGACATACAAAATAATACATTCCATTTATTTCAAAAATAGAATCTGCTGTGAGAAAAAGTTTCAAATAAAAGATGTTAGCAAAAGTATTTGGAATATAAAATGTTATTTGCATTTTTTGTACATGCTTCTAATTTTGAGAAAAACTAAATTAAATATTTAAGAATATATTTCTATAATCTTAGTTACAATGGGAACAAAAACAAAAACATTTTTAATATCTATGTGTCAAACGTGTCAAATAATTGTGAAGTGTCAAAAATATGTGTCGTGTGAAATATTATAAAAGTAATATTTTTATTATTAGTTAGAAAGTTTTGAAGACTATATTGAGAACAAAATTAAACAGGTTTATCTTCTATATATCAAATAAATGTCAAAATAGTCATACGCAAGGAACAAGTCATAAGTGTTCAGTTGGTTTTATTTGTATAAGAAAGTAGTGTGGTACCCACACCAGATTTTGTTTATATTGCTTTAATTTTAACAAAAGTTAATCAGAATTTAAAATACATACAATACTAAATATTAGTTAATCAGGATATATCAATCAATTTAAAATCACTATTTATTAGGAAAATTATAACATGGCCATGGAAAATTAAACATAAACGAAATATATTTCATATTGCAAATCAAATTTTAAATTTATTTATTTATTTATTAAAAAGAAATGGAAGGAAAGAACTCTCAAATTCTCTCTCTCATTATAGTCTTCTAGGAAATTTCTACAGAAAATAATAATACACTGTAATAAGTAATATTAAACCTATTTTTTGAAATGTCTAATGTTTTTCGTTTTTTTTTTTTTTTCATTTTCCATGGCCGTATTACAATTTTTCTAATAAATATTAATTTTAATTTGATTGGTTTATCGTAAAATACTAATATTTACATAACCAAATGGGCCTTGCTGCATCTTAAAATTCTAAAGAAATTTTGTAGTTGCACTTTTGTTGTGTGAATAGCTAAAAATTTACAGCAATATATAAAAAAGCATTGGTATTATTACACATATAATAAAATTTTTCTACAATTTTTTTTTATTATTTCTTACTTGAATGGGGTCTTTCACCATTTTTTTTTTATTTAGTTTTATGAAACTTGATTTAAATTGAAGACTATCTACACTTTTAAATGTCTTAATTTTAATTCATTAAACCACAATGATTTTTTTTAAATGTTGTGACGTCATTATAGAGGTATTGGTGGATCTCAAACAGTCGAGATTTATATAATTTTTGTCACATAAATGATCTATTATATTGTAATAATAATAATAAAATAAGTAAAAAAAATATATGACTACAATTATTTACATTCTGCACTGTTTAAGTTCCAGCAACTCCTCTACAATGACGTCACAACATTTAAAAAAATCATTGTGGCTTAATGAATAACAATTAAGACTTTTTAAAAGTGTAGATAATCTTCAGTTTAGATAGTTTCATAAAAAAAAAATGGTGGAAGACCCCCATTACAATGGTCTACTGGATGTTTTAGATAAGGAAGAAAATAATCGGGATTGCAGTCAATTTGATTATAATTTAACTAAAAAAACCGACATTTCGACACACCCTTATGTCTTCATCAAGGTAAATTAGTAATTAACAGTGATTACTAAAATGTATTATTTGAAACTTGCTCAGCTGTTTATTTCGTATTCCATATAAATTTAATTAATTTACACAATTATGGCCAGAATCAACTCAGTTCTTCATATTGTCGAGAAATTCATTTGAAGATTCGTTAGTCTATCTTTTCTCATTCGTGAAATATTCGTCATTGCTAAAATGGTTAAATCAGATTCAGGGTACTTAAAAACACATAATTTCTACGAAAATCTTATCTTCGATTTATGTCATGATTTCTATACTTCATTACACTGTTATACTATGTGCTATATGTATAAAGAAGTGAGTGAAATACATAATAAATTTTATTCGTAATATGTAATAATAATATATATTTTGTTTGCTAAATGCATACCGTGTAATTCACTCAAATTCAAATCAAATCAAAGTAAAATATATGAAGCAGTTTACATATATTTCTATCAAATATTCAATTCTTCCAATTTTGTTAGTTTGTGTTAAATTTAAAATCTCTTTCAGAATGGGCATAAAATTAAACTGTCAATTGTGCTTAGAGTTTTTGATTTAAAAATATGATATTTAATCAAAACTACAAATAGGTATAAATGAGTGAATAATAAATCCTATTCGTTTTAGATTTTTTTTTTTGATTTCTTGATAAAGGGATTATAGTTAAACTAATCAAGATAAAATTTTAATAAACGTCGTCTGTAAATTTCCCTGCTATTTGGAAACACTTCGCCGTTAACAATTATATTTTTATTTAGATAACAACTCGCATACAACGTAAGGCACTTCTAATTTTAATATCATCACAGTTAATGCTTTAATAAAGAGATAAAGTATATTTTTTGAATGTGTAATTTTAAACGAACATTGCATTGATAAGGGACTATCAGCATAATATTTGGAAGATATTTTCACGGTCACTCGAGTTATTTACATACAAATATTTTGTTTGCTGACGCTGATCAACAGTCCAGGAAATATCATAATAACAATTTATGTTTCTGTAATCCACAATAATAATATACCTGTACACGTGATTGAAAGTATTTTAATTGCGAGGTATAATGGAACGTGTGATCAAGGCCGATGTGCAAATATGTTCGTATATTGTTGTTTTTGGAGGTCATAATGTTAATTGTTTGTGTTTGTTGTGGATGTTGTTTGGTGATTGCAAATTGAGCAGACTCCGGAAATGAATTATAATTTCCGTCCAAGATAATATCTTGTGCTTTGAAATTATTTTGTATTGGAAATTAAGGTTTATATAGAATTAAAAATACATTGAAGATTTTTAGGATAAAGTTTAGAAATAAAAACCTTAACCTATATAGTTTATAGTAAAGTGCAAAAATATAGTCCACCAATAATTTTCTAGAATTTTGCTTCACCTGCAATTTCCCGCTGTTTCCAGTTTCATTCTGTTGTCAGTATTGAAACTATGAATGTGTACGTGTTATGCTTTTGTCTGTATGAAGTTTTTAACAAACTGAATGATTGTTTACGAATGTATTTGTTACATGATAGTTTGCTGTAAGATCTTACTAGTAAATGTGTGGTTTGTTGTTTGTGTATATTAATTGTTGTTTTGTAATGATTATTGTATATTTTTAGACCCTGAAGATTATTCAAGTATCGGTTATGTAAGAAGAATAAAT
The DNA here is from genome assembly GCA_963942605.1 of Poecilus cupreus. Classification (NCBI taxonomy): domain Eukaryota; kingdom Metazoa; phylum Arthropoda; class Insecta; order Coleoptera; family Carabidae; genus Poecilus; species Poecilus cupreus. The sequence continues at coordinate 2,103,576 of OZ012733.1, read as the reverse complement.
AATGTATGACTGAGATTTCGAGTATTTTTTTACATTTTACAATAAACAGTCAATTAAATATCCAGATAATTTATATAGTTTATAGATTAATGTATTTCAATACGTTTATCTATGATTTAACATAAATACAAAATTAGATGTGTTTATTATATGAACCAAAAACCATATCATTTGACCCAATTAAGACCTTTAGAATAACTTTATAATAAGGAAAAAATTGTACAATTTTAACTGTATCTTAAATTCTGTTATTTTTAAGAAAATTTTAAAGAAAATTAACAACTGAAATAAAAATAAATTAATAAAAATCACTAACATTAAGATTTTATTTGGCCCAAAGATATTTAGCTGGTACCACAAACATTGTTTTTTAATCTGATGACAACAAAATATTGAAAAATGTTTCAAATAAAAATTTTAGGTAATATTATTATCCATCTTTTTGATTCCAATGAAATTTACTCTAACTCATTAATTTACTTATGCCCAGGTTTTCAATCGACTGTTATAGTGACTGTTACATTTATCCTCTTGTTAAAGTGAAAATTTTGTTTATCATTAGATTGTTACGTTGACAACCACATAAATATTAAGTAAACAACAGGTTAACTTAACAGGTAGAAATTTCGCCCGTTAAGAAAATAACAAGCAGGTTAAATATAAATTATATATATATTTTTTTGACAATGGCGAATTTAAATGTCAACGTATTTTCTGATGATTCTGATAAAGAAATAATATATGTGGTATACAGGAATATAGTCATTATACTGCACAACGAAGGTCAGATCATATGAACTTTTGGGACGATACAGATTTCAAAGGTACAATTTCAAATATTTTAGTTCAATTATTACCTCCCACCACATCCTGTAAGGGAGATATAGGAATCATGCAAAAAATTGGGTAGTGAGTTTACAGTGGATGAGCACGTTTTAGAGTCTCTAGAATACGATTTGAATAGTTCCGCGATGATGTCCCTGTGTCTGCCAATTGTATCCCCATTGGAAGAGCTGATTAGTTTTTGGTGATAATCCAATAACCGGAAGTGGTAGTTTACTTGAAGCCCTATCAAGCTATTTTAAAATATATGAATAAATTATGGTTTAATGAAAATTTTGTTATTAGAATAATGTTTTAAATATTATTATCTACAATTATTGTTTGAAACATTTTCCTTTTACTGTCACCATTTACGAATTACAACATGTTAAAGAAAATTATATTTTGATATATTCGTTTCCATCTGCTAATCTGTGTTTTTTGAAAAAACAAAACAACGGTTGAAAAATGTCATTTTTTGACATGTGTCATAATGTTTTGAAGGGATGAGCGTTTCTTGATAGTTGTGGTCCGTGTTCATGCATTGCTCGTTAACAAATCTATGGCGGGAGGTATTATGATGCCCACAACAGATTTTTTTTTTTTTATCCTTTGTTGATCATAAGTGCTCTTTCGGCAAATTGACATGTACAAGCATACTCAAAATGTGCATGTAAAATTATAACCTACTGGTAACTAACTAACGCATACATTTTGTTTGAAAAACGCAGTCACACATAACACTCAGTTTAACAGCCACATTATAGTTATGTTATTGGTAACTAACAGAAACTTTAACAGACGATTGAAAAACCGGGCATAAGATATGCCCAAAAACTCTGATAGGCCTTCATATAATCTACCACTTACTGTTGATGAAATTCTTCCTAAAACCTAATAAATCCTTATACAAAGATGATACCTCCCTTACATATATGTATAAACGTGAGGTAAAAATCATAGAATTTAAGATATAAATATGGTCAGTTAATAGTTATCTTCTTTACAAGTGGGCAAAGTAAGGAATTACCCACAAGAGAAATTTTAGTACACGAAGCCGAAGGCTGAGTATGATAATTTTTTCGAGTGGGTAATTCCACTTTGCCCACGTGTGAAGTATAACGTTTTATCCAACATCTCTTAATAATAAAAAAAATATTTAAGAAATATTATTTGACAGAGACATATGCTTTAAATTTTTTATATTAAAATGTCAATAGAACCAAGGTGTTATGTATTATTACGAGTATTATTGTTATAAATAAAAAAATACTCAATAGTGACTTTTCTCAAAATTATACCTACTAGTGGGTAATCTGTTACTTTTTTGTTTAAAATCGCCAAAGTTTAGAGCATTTATTGAGAGGTGTTGGATAAACATTTTTTCTTTGTTTGATTTTTACTGGGCCAAATATAATTCTGGGAGGACCCCGCACAATCCTTATGGGAAATGGATTTCAGCGAAATTGTTCATAATTTTGAAAAACATGTTCTTTGTGTCCTTCAGAGCAAAAATCATAGTGGGACAGACTCACAATAATCATTATTTTATCGGCTTATCGATATGACTTCCTTATTTTGTCTAAAAAAAAAATACGTATTGTTATCAAAACAAATAAAACAAAATATCAATTAATATTAATATTTAATCCTGAATTATAACAATGTAAAGACAACGTGCAAAATAATTAATATTAATAACACGGAATTGAACTGTCAGGTTGAGAGTTTGTTTTATTTGATTTTTATTTCCATTACTATATTTTTTATGCAAATGTCATATTTTTTTATTTTGTATTTTGGCTCTAAAGTGTAGAGAAGAGGCAATATCCGTACAATCTAAAAATCTTATGGTAAAATAAGAAAGTCGAAGTTTTCGTGTGATTAAAATTTATAAATCGTTATAATGGTAAAATAAGGATTATTATGAGTCGGTCCTATTATGACTTTTGTTCTGAAAATCTCAAAGTATATGTTTTTTTTTTATAATTATAAACAATTTCGCTGAAACCCATGTCCCATAAGGATTGTGCGGGGTTCTTTAAAGGTGAATTGAGTAAATATTAAAGATATTTTAATTGTTTTCTAATATATTAGACGAGTTTTTATGTATGTTAATTTTTATAGTGCAACTTCAACAATTATCAATAGTAACTCCAAGAACAACTTCGTATCTTTGTGTAGACTATGTTAATTATTATTCTATACTTCTCGTACAAAAAATATTGTACCTCTTGTGTGAACGTAGTATGTACATAACTATTGCGTAAATCTTGTCAAGTTTGCATTCAAAGTAAATGTTTGAGAGATTATTTTTTGACTTTTCCTTAAACCAATGAAATGCTTTATTGTATGTCACGAGTCTGCGTTTTAACCAATCCTGTCATTATTATACTGAGAATAATGCTCTTGTGATTATTCCCGGCAATATTCTCTGTAGCTTTTTTTTTTGTTGACAGATGTCAAATGTCAGATAGTTATCACCAACATAAGTAAAAATGAGCAAAAAAGATAGATTAAGTGACGTGCCTGATGATGAAATCAAAAAAAAATATTATTAAATATAACTTGAGAGTTCGATAAATTAGAAAATAATTCTCCAGTATTTTTCTCAAACTTGTCGCCATTTGGCAATAGCCACGAAAGCCCGTAGGGCAACAAATTTCGAAAGATTTATCAAATTATTTTAAATTTTTCGCACTCTCTTGTTATATTATTACTGAGAATATATGAACTCAAATGACTAAAATTAATTTTGATGATGATGATCAATTGTTATTTTCACGCGGAATTTGAACATTATTGAGTTTGGTGGGTAATTAAAAGTGTCGTAGAGGAGGGTTGCACTAAAATATATAAAAAGAATGAGTGGTCGTTAATTTTTGGAAGTAATATCACAAGATCTAATTTTATCGATAAATTTGTAAATAGCACGAATTATTTTTTTTTTTTTAGAATCAAACAAGAAACGAGAGGGTATTACCTAATGTCAGTTTGCTTAACTTATTTTGCTCATACCTGCCCCATAATCCGTGTTTAAAATATGCTACAGCGTTCATAAACTAAGCAACAACAAAAATATTTACTATTAATATCTGCCAAAACTGTAAACGTAAACAACAAATACTAACCAGTCTCCATGTAAACGATATACGTCTAACGTCGGGGATATTAAAATCCTCTTATAGTTGACTTTTCATCTACTACTGATAAGTTAATTTCAGCCAAAATATATTTAGTGAAACAAAAATATAGAAGTAAGATTTTATTGGTGATTATTTAAAGGAATTAATTGAAAACATTAAAGTTGTTCCTGTATCTTCAGCTAGTCTTTGTGCTATGAACATTATTCTTACAAAATTACGGAATAATAGAATGAACATATATTGTCTGCAGTTATGTTTATAGCTATAAATGGTCCATGTTTGATAGATTTTCCAACCGATCATTATGCAACAGAATGGTTAAAAGAATCACATGCCAAATCTTCAAAAGCAAGAAAGCTTTTTCTATAACACTGTTTTGGAAACTGGACATTCCACTACTAAAAATTGTTATGGAATCACTAACATTCCATACGCGTTGTATGTGTAATGTGTATTACTATAATATAATTTTTGTTCATTTATTTCTGGCTTCCCCTTTCCCCAATGAACAGACCTCTACTTCTGAAGTCTGTAAATATCCTTTTATGTACCCATAAACCTTATCAAATACTGTAACAGTTCCCGGTAGCAATAAAATTTCAATATGACTCTTTTTCTTTCTAGATCCACTTTCACTACGAGGACTGGCCATCGCTACATAAATTCATCGACCCTGAACTCCTCCCTGAGGAATACGGTGGCTCTCTCAAAGAGATCGACTTCGAGGCGCAGAACAAATGGCTTCTAGACCAAGGATCCGTCCTCATGGACAAATTCAAGAATGATAATAGGTTGTAAACAAGTGTGATATTAGTTATAGTAGCAGTTTCAAACTGAAATCTCTCTTCTTACTTGAATTATGTTAAAAAACGGTTTTATTTAGTTTATGAACACTAGTGTTTGTGAAGTTTAATTGTTGAAGTTCTCACTATTAGTTATCCTATTATTTGATAGATTCAATGTGTATATATTTTATTTGAGTAACAAGGATTTATTTATATAACTTTTTTTGGTTATAATATTATTGTTTTTATTAATTCTGGATAAGTTGTGGGACTTAATTATTAGCTAGAAGAAATTATTGTGATTTGTTGTTTAATTTAAAAATATTTTTCCATATTATTATTGTTTTATTTTTATTCTTTTATCTACGATAGTGTGTAAAATTGATGTTTAACTGTTAGTTTCAAGTTTATAAAACGATTGTTTAGTAACACGATCCCATTAGTCACGGGCAGTCACAGGTTGCAAAGTAACGAGTGATTAAAATTTTTAAACACGCCAAATTTGCAAAAATTTTGTTATCATGGCAAACTTCTCATTTAATATTGTGATCCTACTTCATAAATAAAAATATTTTTTTAATATTTTTTGGGGTTTTTCATTATATCGTAGATAATATTTTGTACGATACACATACGTAAAGCGTCTTGAGTCACTCAGGGGTCTTAAAACACTCGCTACGCTCGTGTTTTAATTGACCCATTCGTGACTAAAGACTAGCTTTACGTACTTGTATCGTAAATAACTATTATTTGAAATCGGCACTAAAGTACTCAGAAATCGTTACTTAAATAACCCATTATACAATGATTGCCAGTGTTGGCAACCATTAACTAATTATTGTACAAGTAGGATAATTTTGGCAAATATATTGGCGTACAGTAGTAAATTTATATGTAACATGAAACAAAATGTGCAAGAAAATTAACTAATTAATTCCGACGAAGAAATTGAGGACAAAACACATAATTTTGAGTGTTATTTACGATGACTTCACTGTTCGAGGTTGGCAACACTGAGTGTCAGTTTCAATTGACAACTGACAGATGTATAAACTTAACCTATATAATATTTCTTTATAGTTTTTTTTTTTTTAAATTTTCGATTTCAAATAAAATTTAATATGTACCGCGGCACTGAAGTTCCTTTTTATCACTCACATGGTTTATTTTCCTCGGCCCTACGGGCATCGGCAACTAAATTCCATATTCGCAAAAGTTAAACTTCAGTGCCTTGACACATAAATAACTATTAATTACACTACATCAAAATTGCAAATAATTAATATTTTCACAAAGTCAACAAATTCTGTTTATAAAATTCTCTTGTAAAAAACAGTTAGCAATCAGAACTTCTTCGAGTTGAGTTCATATTTGTTTTTTGTGCGTGAGTGTAAAATATCACAAAATCCAAAATCATTGTACTCTTGACAGTTTTTTTTTTCATAGTCTCCTATATGATTTCCGAAAGTGACCTTTCTGTCTTGTATTAATACTGTGCATTTAACGATTAATTTAAAATGAATTTTCTTACAATAAATTTATTTACAAAGATGATATACCAGATGTAGAATTGGAATGTGGCGTATAGAGATTACATTGCTATTTTCTTATATTGGCTGTTGCTATTTACCTATTCACTTTACAGTAAAAGTATAAATAAAAAAGTGGTTCAGAATTTAAAAATGCATGCAATGAAGCCCATTCTACAGAAAATAATACAACATTGTAATTAAAACTAACAGTCGAATTCACCAAAATACGATTCAAGCTCATTCATGGATCAACATTTGTTCTAATTCACTAAATTGATTAATGAATCAACTAACTATTATCAACTGATTTACATATTTGTTTTGTTTTTTGGCAGTTTATATAATTTTCTGTGCAGTGGCACTGAACTATGGGACAGAAAGAGATGATGTAATAGGAATATAGAGAGGGAGATATAACTGGATAAGAGGAAATCGCCTAGCGCAGAAAGCTCGTCGGCTTGCATGAAAACGTTATTTTAAAATTCATTAAATAATGAGATTATCATAACTCCAAAATTAAAAAAAAAATTACCAACGCATCCCTATAAGATGAAAAAACATTTTATAAAGAATACAATTTTTTATTTACGCTTTAGATTTTGAGATAATTTGTTGTAAACATAAAAATTAGTTAATTTTGCTTAGTTTTTTTCATCTTTCTTTTGGAGTAAATTCGATTCAAAGTTAGTTAAATACGTAACCACAATGTATTGCGTATATTAAAAAAATAATTAAAAATAGTTCGCCCACGAATGATAACATTTTTTAAATATGATCAAATTCAGAATTTTGTTCTCCTTGCAGTTATATTTACTACCCTAATTTTGATTCTAGTTCCCTTTTGCCAGGCTTCGCTACGCTCGTGTTTTCATTCCGATCCATTCGTGACTAAAGAAAAGGCTAGCTTTACGTACTTGTGTCGTACTTGAGGTTTAATGAATTGACATTAAAATTAATTTCAACGGCAACTTGCTTCTAGTGGTGTTTTTGTTTTTAAGTAGTTCTTAAAAATATGGACAGTAATTTTTGAATAGTAAAAGAAAAATTGACATTTTTTCAATGCTACTAAATAATATATTTTAACTTTTTCGTATTTATACTCGGGGGCATTTGTTACATGATTACCCGGACATAGCATTTACATACATGTATTACTTTAATTTAGATAAAAAGAATTATTTACATAAGGAAACGGATAACAAAACGTTTTTAGAAAACACATTTCACGAAAATACAAATAACTAAAATACATTTTTCTACGACCGAGCAGAAAATATACATTTACGGCGAGCGGCAAAATAAATTTCTCTAGTAGAATAGAAAAATGGACAGTTATGGAAAATTTTAATTTTCAAAGAAAACAGTTCATGATAATAGTAGGTAATATTTAATAATAGTATCTTGTAATAACAGCAAGTTTACTTTTAATGACAAGTTAGTTTGAACAAGGCATATTCCTTCTCATACCTATTCTTCGACTTTTCAGGTAATAGATTTAATATTACATTCTTCGCAGCTTCTTTGATGTGTGGTGGAGTACATTCCATTTCACATTCGTCACTATCCATCATGCCATGATGTTTCACAAAATTTCAACGTCATAATTGAATTGAAAAATTAAAATCTGTCATGCGATTCAAACAAATAACAGAAGAAACAGTATCCATCACCTTGGAAACGGTTTAACATGGCTAACTGTAAAATGGATCGGAATAAAAGTTCAAACAGAAAATAGCAAATATAATATTTTCAACCAGTTTTTTTATCATTATTGAATCAGTCGTAGCAAAATAGTGTATGTTTCTCGAGCAGAAGGTGCCCTTGCCGCTTATGCACCAATGTCCATGCGCAAGCGGTAATAGACTACTTTCTGCTCTTCATACACAAATAACTATTCTCGAATATACAAATGTCGAAAATTAATTCAGAGTTTGTGCATTTATTGAAAATACAAATGTCGAATGTTGGAAATAAGTTAATAATAACCGTGTAAAATTGAAAATCAGCAATTTCCTTTAAATTCAGATAAGGCCAAATAAAATTTTACTAAAATTCAAATTATTCTGTACTTTAAATACAACCGTAAACAATTTGAAATCCATCAATATTTCATTAACAAAGCTACGTTATAATTTTGAACTGTTAAATTTAATAATTTAACTTTTTTTCTCTTGAAATTTATATTCATTTTGAATCATCTTAATAATGAGCGGAATCATGGTGATTTCCGTGCTCGTAGTGCGAGTTATGCGCATGCGCTGTGACGTCACTGGTCGATAGACCGACGCCTGGCCGCCGCCGGCACTCAGTACACTGCGGCGTAGCGGGTTGCCTGCAGGACAGACAACGGTTCACAGCCGCCTTAGAAATATTTTTATAAATAAATTAATTATTCAGAATGATATAGCATATAGCACAATTATTTAAGGTAAGTGAAAAATTAATCAAATAATTTAATTGGAAGCATGACATTGTGTTTAGGTTATACTCACATCCATTTTCTTCTCACGGTAAGAAGAAGTGCCTGCATGCAATATTCTTAGATGTATTTTTTTCATAAAATTTGAGACTTTGTTTTATATTGTAATCAACGGTTATCATACCATTATCATATGTATGTGTGTTTAATTTGGTAGCATATTTTCTAGTCTACCTATCTGCTAACGTTCAACAAGATATTTATGTATAAATACGGCAACTAATTAGATTCAAAATCAAAACAATTAATTATGATGTTTCTTTTCTAATATTATTAATGATATTACTGTGTGATAAAATATAAGGTTGCTATTTTATCGATGTACCAATTTAATAAATTAAATAATTTTAAAGTAAACAAAATAACTGTTACATTAGTGAAAGTAAAATAATTTAATCTCTAATATTATTAATTTTTTTGTGGTTTATTGAAGTTCGAAAATTTAAAGGTCAGCGCTGGTTTAATTTTACCTAAACATGCTATTTTTATTACATAATTTTATGAATAAAACTGAAGGTAAATTTCTGTTCTGGTTTTTGTTAAGGAAATGTGTTCGTATTTTTCTTTTATGCATCTTTTATTCCTCCCCCGCAAAATCTGCGTATCTCACAGACGATCATAACTGGCCAATTATGAGTCGATCGCTCACGCAACCCGGCTGTTCACGGTTCACCCTCCAATGAATTATATTATGTTGTTTTGCATGAGTTTATAATATTATCAGTTGAATCTAACCTATTTTCACTAATCTTATTCAATCTATTATTATAGTTATAGTTTAGTAATAGATATAATATCTGTCTAAACGTTTGTTGTGAACTAACTTGATTCGTTAATTTTGTGTACATCTAAACTAATCTGAAATATTTAGCCATAACCACTCACCTTAAAGAACTTAATTAATAATAAAAGGATAATAAAAAAATAAAATAATAAACAGTGCGAAACAGAGAAAATGTTTTAAATTAAAATTGTGGTTTATCAAATTATACATCAAAATCATAAAACTCTTGAAGTAAAATACCCCATACGATTTGTGATTTAATACAAAAATCAGTGTATAACTTAAACATCTAAATTCTATAGGTAGATATATTTATCGCATATATCATTGTTAAATCATGTAAATATTTGTCTATTTAAAACTAAAATAAATTGTGAAAATCTAAGGCTAAGAATAATATAAAAAACTTAAATTTATCCCCTGAGCCTTAAAGTTAAAAGAAATCTAATAAAGAAATCTATTTAAAACTAGTTATGTAAATATTGACCCGTCACATATACCAGGTTAACCACAGTGATATTTTACCCCTAGATATCAATATGATATATGTTGTTGTTTTTTATTGGATATAGGCTTAGATAAAAATTTTAAGCAATAAATTGAATGGTGTTATTTATTGTACCGGACGACGTTTCGGCGCATTGCGTGTGGCCATTTTCAAGTCTTAGTAACTAATTACATGATGTTTAAATGAAGCAATAAACTAAAAAGTCATTGCGTATTGACTTATTATCCAATAAAAAACAACAACAAATATCAACGGCTTAATAACAACAATTTACAAAATGATATATGTTAGAAAAACGCCGTGCTTCCAGGTTACCTCAAAAATACAAATACTTATACGAAATTGGTGTTATTTCGAAAAAATGAGAAATAATTAAGCAGTAGTTAGATAAATTATTATTATAGAATTACTTTTATTATCTAACATTTTGTAAAGTAGGATAAAAATAATAAATTGATGAGGCAATTATCTGGACTGGATGCAATTATTGAATGAAACAACTAATTGGTGACGCAATCAATTAATTATACATAGACGTTTCAACTGATAATTTGTCTTCACCTCAGGGTGATAATTAGTAACATAAGATACATGTAAAAGAAGTTACGGAAATCTATTAAATATTCAACATACTAAAGGACATTTTTTAGTGTTCTTTAGGATGTTGAACAGGAAGAGTATATGGCTTTTATTTTATTCTTTGTCAGTAGATAACTGTAACAATTTTACATGTATTTCTTATATGTTACTAATTATCATCCTGAGGAAGACTAATTAACAGTCGACACGTCGTTGTGTAATTAATTTTTTTTCCACAATCAATGAATTTTGATGTTGTTTGCTTCATCAAAAAGTGAGCTAAGTAAACAATTTAATCACTAGTGAAAAAAGTAACATCTTTATCTCACTCTAAATTACCCCGCTCAAAATTAAATGATTCTGAAAAAATCAGATTTTACACCCGTGAATAAACGTGCATTTAATCCACAACTTTGCTCTCTAGTATTAAAAATAGCTATTAATAATATTGACTAAAATAATTTCAGAATATTTTACTATTTATTTTTCAACATTAAATAAAATTTGTATATTTGAATATATTTTGTTCATTGAAAAATCACAACTACCATGTACGAATAGTTTCTTATATTAATTATTGCCATTTCATTCTAATTTATTAAAAAATCTAAATTTAGCTAAATTGCACATTACAGTATTTTTTATATTCGGTATTCGGCATATTCGGCCATATTTTTACTATTCGGCCGAATACCGAATAGTTAAGTATTATTCGGCCGAATACCGAATAGTTTAGAAAATAGAGAAAAGTGGAAATTTAGGGTATTTCATTCGGTAATTTTTGCTTGAAATAAAATAATAAATGTAAAACACATAAGGGTGTCTATTCTGTAATTAACCTGTTAATTTTTAACGGCCTGTTAAAAATTTTAACCAATGATAACAGACGGTACTGAATAAAAATTGAAAATTTCATTTGCCGCATTTCTATTAGGCCCCATACATAGAGGACATAGGTAATAAATAAAGATACATAGGTATACAGTAAAAAATTTATAATCAAAATTGACAAAATTTTAAATTTTAAGAAAATATTTAGTCCCAGACGATCCACCGTTAATTTATGTTAATTTAACAAGTTTCAAATTTGTTAGCAAGTAACAAATTATTTTTGTGTATTTCTTAACAAAATATATTTGTGAATATTGTAATTATTAACATTTATTTTTATGTACTTTTGACAAAATATTTTAGTAATTATATAGAAGCTGAACAATAAATCATAGTTATTATAACAAATTAAGTTGTTACGAACAACTATTTATTAAATTTTATAAATGTAGCAAATAAATAAAAACAACAATTTTTCTTGTTCATAATTCAGAAATAACAAAATTTTAATTTAACAAATTGTCATATTTGTTCAAATTGTTTATTTAACACAAGATATTTGTCAATAATAACTAAAAATACTGAGTAATAAACAGAAAAAACCAGCCGAATACTATTCGCCGAATATTCGGCTATTCGGCCAAGGAATTCGCCGAATATTCGGTATTCGGCCTATGGCCGAATACACTATTCGTTGCAAGTCTACAACAAACACAATTTAGGTAAATAGATTTTGGTATCTACAACTTTAATTTTTTTTCCCTTAGTGCAGTCTCGTCTCTTATTTGTTGTCGTGTTTAAATATTTCGTTAGTAGATAGTTTACTATTTTTATTAATATGACAATAAAAGTTAGATTAATATTAAACAATATATACAGCCTGATTAAACTCAAACACTTAAATATTTAGAAAGAAAAAATCACTTTCGGATAAGATCAATTTTGAAACAAAACTATGTGAAAACACATCAGTACGTAAAACAAGGACAAAGTAAATTTTGGTCACAAAAATAAATTAAGGATTTGGCGAGTTGTGCTACCAAAGAGGGTATGGATATGACAAGTTTTGGAAACAAATCATTTTGTACAGTCAAAATATCGGGTTTGGAGCTAATTTTGACGCAAAGTAATTTCGGAAACGGAGCAGTACTACAAACTGAGAAATATGGAGTAGTTAACTATTTTTTTTTAGATATCGATAAGGCAAGTTTTGGAAATCTGCCCTACAGTTAGACTTTTTTACTTCTCTCTCATTCACATTTTTGGGATTCGCCTGTTACGGGAACACAACACATATAAAAATCTACTGTACACTGAGATCCGCTCCAAGCGGAGTGCCACATTCAGAAATTGGTAACCAGGGTGATGATGTATTTATTTATTAAACCTGAAAATGATCTACATTGAATAATATATTACTCAAGCGTATAAAGAGTACCTCCAGTACATAGAGCAATTATTTTATTAATAATTCAAATGAACAGAGTTTTATATAAATAATTTAATATAAAAGTTTGAGGTCTGCACAAGGACGCGAAATAACGGCGAGATAATGAATTCAGAGAAAATGTATTGAAATAAATTTTGTATTTACACCATGACACAACAAATTAAACGTCTTAATTTTCAAAAAAAAATTTTTTTTTTCAAATAACTAAATATAAATACAAAGCATTATTATTTCCTATATAATATTTAACAAGTTTTTATTTATGTATTAATATTTCTTAAAACTAATAAAGTTATTTGACACCACGTTAGGTAACAAATTTTAAATCTATTTTTTCAACAGATAGAATACTTGTTTGAATACAAATTTTTACTAAACCATTTTATATGACAATTTAAGTATGCAACCATTGCTTTAGAACGATGTATCTTGGCGAGTTGAAGTAATTTAGAATTTATCGGTGCATTGAAAATCAAAAAGCGGACTAGCAGTCAAATAATTTATAAAAAAACTATGCCGACGTTTCGATAGCTACGGCTGTCATCTTCAGGGCTTTGTAAATGTGACATAGTGAACTTAATAATAAAGCATACAAATATAGAACCATTACTTACAAGTTGAGGTCAAAAAACAATTAAATAACATGGACACATACAAACATATTAAAAAAAACACGTAGAAAAAAACTGAGTCAAAATGTTAAAATGTACACAATAGTCATAAGATAAAAAAATAAATAAATATAGTTAAAAATAAAAGATCTAACATCAACATGTGGAAAATTGCTGTTGCAGTTTAATACTTGCAAATGATTATGAAAATCTTCATGTGAACCTATAACCCCTTAATACGAGGGGCACTGCCAAAGTTCGCGGAAAATGTAAAACAAAACACAAATTACGTTATGTAAATCGCTTTATTGCTTCTCAAAATATTCTCCTTTAAAATCTATACACTTTTGCATCCGACGAAACCAATCTTCAAAACAATTTTGCCACTCTGAGCGAGGTACCTTCAAAATAAGTGATTTAAATGCTTCAACGGCCTCTTCAGGCGATGAAAAACGCTCGCCACGCATTTTATTTTTGATATGATATGATTGGGCGATAAATCAGGCGAATATGGGCAATGAGTCATTAATTGGATGTTGTTACTGGTCAAAAACTCTACAGTTCGCCGTGCTGTGTGAGCGCTTGCGTTGTCATGATGAACAATGATTCGCCGGTTTATGTTGTTCCTTCTGATTTCAGCGATAACTTTCGGCAAACAAATTGAAGTATACCAGTCAGCATTAACTGTCCTTCGATCCTCTAATGCAACAGTTGCAACATGACCGGTTTTTCCGAAGAAACAAGCAATCATTCTTTTCGAAACGCTTCGTGAACGCACCACTTTTGTGGGTTTAGGTTCATTTTGGAACACCCATACAGTCGATTGCTGTTTAGTTTCAGGCTCATATGAATAAATCCAAGATTCGTCGCCTGTTACGATGTAATATACCGAATTTGAACGACCCCCTTCGAATTTCTTTAGCATTTCCTTGCACCACTTGACACGTGCCTGTTTTTGTTCTTCTTTCAAATTGTGTGGGATCCAACGACTGCAAAGCTTCCTGACATGCAAATGATCGTGCAAAATCGTATGTATTTGTTTCGCTGCAATGCCTAAGGATGCCTCTATCTCACTATAGGTCACATGCCGATCTGACAAAATCATTTCACGCACAGCATCAATATTTTTCGCGACAACAGAGGTGCATGGACGACCTTCGCGAAGATCGTCATCAAACGTTGGTCTTCCATGCTTGAATTCTGCGAACCATTTGTAAACCATAGTTTTGGATGGTGCTTCATCCCCAAATAACGAATTAGGTTTTTCCACACATTGCTGCGGTGTTAAACCGTATCGAAAATCATAAAAAATCATCACTCGGAAGTCACGATTCGAAATTTCCATATTTCACACAATTATTACTCCCGTTAAATTTTTTTGAAACGAAACCGAGCAGTTTGAAATCGAACTGTCAACTGAATTATAGGTAAAAAAGGTCAAATTTTACGAATATGACAATCGCAGAACGCTGGAAATGCAGAGAGTACTTGATTCCGCGAACTTTAGCAGTGCCCCTCGTACAGGCAACTCTCCAAAATTAAATGATGAGCGTAAAAACTACTTGTCCAGTTTTTATTAAATTATTATAAATTGAGCTGAGGTTTTCAATGTCTGTTTGGGAGTTCATGTTGTTTATCAGCTTTTATGTGTGACATTTCTAATGTTAGCCTCTTCTGTAAAACGTTTTTTGTGTCCAAAAATAGGGTATTTTCAAAATCGAATTCATGTTGATTTTGTTTCACATGTTCAACAAATGCACATTTCACATTCTTATCAGTATTGCTAGAGTTTCTAGTATGTTCTTTCAGTCTAGTTTTAAGGTATCTTTTAGTTTGTCCAGTGTATTTCTTAATCTTAAGATCTAACGTTATATATAAAATACCTTACAAAATTTATAATAAATTATTTGACTGCAAGTCCGCTTTTTGATTTACTATTTCCTACATCAGTCGATCATCGCATCCTCTTATCTGTGCATGTTGAGGGAAAAGTTATAAAAATCATAGTCGTACCAGAAAATATTCAATTTAAATGTACAACCTTTATAGAAAAGAAAATAGTTATTTATGTATCGAGGCACTGAATTTTAAATTTTTATCACGAATATGGAATTAAGTTGCCGAGGCCCGTAGGGCCGAGGAAAATAATACATGTGAGTGATAAAAAGGAATTTCAGTGCCGAGGTACATATTAAATTTTATTTGAAATCCAAAATTAGGGCAAACTAAAAAAATTATTATACTGAATGCTCCATTTAAGTGTTACACTATTTCTATCTCAAGAAATATAAAAGATACGAAATTCTTTAAATTAGCAAACAATTTCTAAATTATATGACTATTCAAATGAACAAAACTAAATTTTTTATTAACTGGTGGTTCTCAAAATATAGGACCAAACTTTTTTTATTTTAAATTAGAACCTACCTACTCAAATGAACCACAAAACAGTTAACTATTTGCCTCATTTTAAACACCTATATAACAATTTAATATATAATTTTATTACGTGCATGTTTAAATTATTTGCAATTAATCTGTAATTTTAAAATCACTTTAATGTGAATTATAAAATAAATTGAACAACCCTTAAAAACATAATTCTACCATTTAACTTACTTTAGTATTCATTGACACTTTTATAAAAAAACCAAAAATTTTAAGTGATTTATTATTTTTATGTGTGCAGATATAACTAACGGTAGATAGTTTGTTGCGATGCCCCAGGACAACAAGACAGAGGAAACATCGTGTATAACACAGGGTGTAAAGTCGCTCAGCATGGAGAGTACAGAAGAATTGGGCGAGGAGTTCGCCAAAAAAGCGAAGGAGGAACTAAATGAAACAGAAGAGAATGTAGAAAAGTGTACAGAAGAATTACGTCGACTCATATTAGGTAATTGATTCAAACGTTGAAATGTTTTTCGTAATTTAATTATTATTATAATTTTGTTTGTTTCAGCTGAAGAAAGTTTACATGTTCCAACGGACAACGCATTTTTATTGAAATTTTTACGAGCCAGAAAATTTGACACACAAAAATCATTTCACATGGTAAGTATCAAATATCTAACAATATAATAGAAATCACATAAACGTGGTTTTAATCTAAGTTTAGCTTATATGTAACATTTTTTGCACTTCTGGGTTTAAATGCCCTAATTTATTCTTCCTTCCCGTGGACTAAAGTGTCAATTTTAATCTCGGAGGGATTCAATTCCAAAATTTAATCCCAAGGGATTAAATTGACAAGTAAACACGTAACCACAGCAGCAAGTAAAATATTTATTAAAATTATTTTATATAAATTACATTTATTATTAAAAATTTATACAATTGATAACTACAGACTATATTTAAACGTTTTTATTATTATATGGACCTTTATAAATAAAAATTCTGCTGCCATTTTTTGATTTATTATAAATTTGAAATATACAATTTAATCTCTTATCATCCCTTAACAACTGCATAAAAATTAGGTTCGTTTTATATAAATGTTACCAATAGTTCCTGCACCTAGTTTCACTAAAACTTCACTGTAACTGAATATGATACCGGTCCACAACATATTGGGACAAAAAAATGCCGGTCCGGCACATTAGATAGATTGAGAAGCATTGGTTTAGTGCATCTTTTAAGAATTAAACAACTTGTTCTGTTGTAATTTTGAAACAGCCTTTTCGCCATTTTGAAACAAAAGAAGCTTAAAACTTTTTAACGAGTTTTGCAGAACTTTTCAGCCGCTACAATTTCTCTTGTTACCATTTCTTCAAATTTTCAATAATAAAGGAGCTAATCAATTGAGAATTTAGGAAATACCCTGTATATATTTAAAAAAAAATTGACTGCAGTCCTAAGTGTTTTGTACCTCTCACATATACCAAGCCAGTCGATAAATTCTTCACTTTCATTAAGTAATTCAGTCAGAAGATCTTTGTAATTTTCAGCCTACTAATGCACTAGATCTGATTTGGGTGCATATTTCTTACATATACTTACTTACTTAATCCAGTGCCTTTAATACCTTTCGGTGTCAGGCTATCTTACATATAATAAACAGTAATAAACTTGTCTTAACACGGTAATATACGTTACTGTTGATACTGTTACGTTTGTAACTGACGGGTTCGGTGAAGTTTACTAATCAATAATTAAAACAACAATTGAGTTTATTCACTACCACTTATATGTATTTAAACTACTTATTTATTTATACATTCTTATTAATAAACGCTAGATAGCAATTAATCAATACTAAACTAAGAACATTATACAAGAAATATTTATTTACACTGTTTATATTCACCACGCACACGTTTTATATATGTATTTCCACTTGATTCGATATGTACTGAATATGTCGAATGCCCTACTGGGTAGGCAAGCGCATTTATATACCGGTTGAGCTGGCGGTCTGGAACTTTCTAGTTGCTCTGGAATGGAACCATTCGAGAACGATGAGTCATCGTTGCGCGCTGTCTGTCCCGGGCCGTACTGGGTCGTTACAATACTGTAACGGACGCGGCAACGACAAGTTGAAGCTTGCCGGCCCACGCCGCCGAGTGAATGATGTAACGCTAGCGTGTTCAGACAAGTTCATTCGCTCGACAATAGTGTTAATTAATTTTTACTCATTATTATTCATTACTTGTTATTAATAATATTTCTTTTCGTTTAAATAAAATCCTTTTAAACCCACGAACGTTACAATACATTACAAATAGTGGTGCAATATTTATTTATTTATATAAATAAATATATCCAATGTTGCATACTTAAATACATAAAAATGCTATTTACTAAAAATCCGTGGATGACAGGCAATTTCTGTATTTAAATTCGTTTGTAGGATAACGAAATACATTAGAAACACCTAAAAATTTCCTTGGCACAATATGTGTATTTAACAGTGTTACCTTTTATACTTAAAGCAGAGTAATCTTACAGTGTTCCCTGATTAAAGTTTTAGAATACAACTAGCTTAAACCTCACCTTTTCACTATAAATATACTAATATGATTTTGTAATGTTATGCTATTCATTTTACTGACCAATTTATATGTTTGCAGTTACAGAGATACTACATCATGAAACTACGGTGTCCAGAATTATTTAAAGTGCCACTTCCCTCAGAGAATAGTCGAGTTTTTGAGTTACAAGCACAGTGGATGTTACCGGATAGAGATCAGTTTGGACAGAGGGTTTACATCATTCGTGTTGGTAAGTACTGCTATTTTAGATACATACTCTCTCGTATACGAGTTAGAGACCATAAAAATTGCTGTTCAAAGTTAAAATACCACTTATGATAGTTTTATTTCTTCGATATCAAGTTACCTTAGAATTTTTCATATTAATAATCAAGAGTGATCTTTATTAAATTAGGTTATTTCAACTTTAATTTTTTTTATTTTACAAGAAACTATAATAATTTGAAACATTCATATACATGGTGTACTCTTTAAACGTGGCAAAATTGGTATTTGGAGACAATAAGGCGTATTCCATTTAAGGTACGAATGCATTGGGATCTCGAGAACTGTAAGAGATACGAGGTAGGTTAAATTAGACGAAAATTGTCTTAAACAGGCAATTTGAACATATATTTGTATTTCCAATTGCATGCATAGGTCACTAGATGTTAGCTAAAATGTAAATTTAGTACAGTATCATAGTTTTCGTTTTTGAAATCATTTACTTCTGTTGAAGTTTAAGAACGGTAAATGGCTCTGGAAGTATTTAATTACTTCTCAGTTCCATTTACAAATCTGTTGAGAACTTAGATTTCGCTGAGCCAGTCAATCGATGCCACTGCCTCACAGCAGTTGACGGGTTACACTACACTGATGAGCTCCAATAAGAGCGAAATGAGTCTGTAGTTACCGATTGATTGGCTTGGCCGGTCTCTGTGAATTAATAACTTTGTTATTATTCTGAGGCTGTATTTTATGAAACAGTTGATAATTTTTATTGTCTTTATATATTTATATGTAAGTTTCATACACAGTTTTCGTTTTTGAAAAAAAACTTCATCAAAAACGGTCAAACCGTTCAAAGAGGAGAAGAATTACGAACACACGCACACCGGAATTTTATATATAAAGATTATTACGTTCCAATTTCACTTTTAGTTAGTATAGTGCAAATTAAAATTTGCAAACTTGTTTAATTTGTTGTTTATGATATTACAGATTGTAATTACGTTTGTTACAACATGAAAAATATGCTATAATCAATTATAATAATTATTATTTAACTCTGTTATTGTCAATACACAAGTTTTAATTATTACGTCATCTTTGTATTGAACTATACTAATAGGTAAATATTAATTCTTCGAAGGATATTTTTAACTTATTAATCGAAGCATAATACAATTTCGTAAATCTGTACCTAGCACTCAACCGTGGACCATAATGAAAATATTTTTCAACGATATTATTTATAATATTTAATATTATATTAATTTAAACAATATTCAATTAATTAGTGACTAGATTTTTATGTGGGCTAGTATATTAAATGTTTTAATGTAAATACGAATATACTTGTTTATTCGACCCAGGTTACCTCAGCTAAAGTACTATTATAATAAGAAACTTAATAAATATATTTAGATTCAGTAAACTCTAGGAATAGCTCATGTAATAATTTAGTTGAATAAAGCAAAATTAGCAGTGTGAAAATGATTAATTATATTTTATTATAGCTATTTTTTCAGGTTGGACTTATAATCGTAGGTTATACTACTTCCCAAAATCGGGCACTAAAATTAAAATTAAATGTCATTCAATACTCCAAAAATTTCTTTAATTATTAATATACGCAAAAATGTTTTTAAGAAACTATAACTTTTTATTATAAATATAATGTGATTCAGAGTGTATTCTTTCAAAATTTCCAGCACGCTTTTATAGTGGAAAAACTGACATATTGGATGTTGATTAGATCACACGAAACAAATTACTTTACTGCACAAAAGTACAAAGAAGACTAAACGTAGATCATTTATTATGTTTGTCAAGTCACTGGATAGATTTTCCAGAAAATTACATATCAACAACACGGGACGTGAGATAGCCATAAGTAGGGGGTGGGCTAGAAATAATTTGACCTTGACCTTCCAGTTTTCATGGTCTCTACTATCACTATATTAAAAATCACAAGTTTTGGCAGTACAGTAACACAGGGATACAATGTTTCCTGTAAGAAATAACAGTAATGTTTTGGACAAGAAAAGAAAATACACCTAAAAATATTTTTTTTCACGACTTGGTAGGAAACCCCACCGTTCTTCTCCCGAAATAGTGAGGAAAATGTGTTATTCCTCTCTAGAGAGGAAAATATGGAAGTGCTGCCAATATGAAAGTTATTTATAAAAAATATATTATAAAAATTATAAATAAATTCCTAATTTTATTGAAAATCCTTATTTTAGTGATATACATATTTTATATAATCTTACAATTATGTCTTATATATTTCTTTTCGTTATTAAATCACAATTTGACAACTTATTAAATATATTTAAGATTGGTTCATTGGCAACACTGCTACACCGCCTTGTGTCTGATAACCTAACTTTTAACGTGCCAATCTGTCAGTTGTGTTCTTAAAGTGTGTGTTAGGTCCGAGCAAATCGTTTTTAGAAACATGTCGTGAAAAAAATGTTGTGTCAACACGAGAGGAAAGCTCTTCTTCCACTCTCGTTCGAAATGCCTCACTCGCTGCGCTCATGAGGCAAACTTCGAACTCGAGCGGGAAAAAGGAGCGCTTTCCTCTCTAGTTTGACAAATAACTATTGTTTGTGGTACACTCTCTTTACAAAGCATAAGAATAATAAAGATAATAGATCAACAATTAGGGATTCTACATCATCTAGTATATGATCAGCTTCTCAAAGTCTGTTTCTTCATTTTTTATGATCATCATAATTTTCCCGTTTTTGATTACTTCATTTATTAAATTTTTAAAGTCATTCCAAATGAGTTCAATAACATTTAATTCGTAGTAAAGAAGGCAATCTGAAAATTTTAACACCATACCTGGCAGCCTATTCATCGACTGAATATTTCGAATTCAAAAGTTTATATGATTGTATGACATCTTATTATCCTCTTTTCACTGAGCTTACTACTAACATTTCTTAACGAAATACTAATACTGTAAAGCTGAGGTCTCTCGTACAGTGGCGTAGCAAGAACCAAGTGAGCGTGTGCAAGAAGAGCTAATAGTTCCTTCCCGAGAAGATTTTATTTTGTGTTCACAATCGTTTTATTTTAATGTTTACTTACTCGAAAGAGTGACCAAAGTAAGCAATTGAATCACAAGTGAGAAAAAGATTTTTGCTCATTTTAAAAACTGTCAATAGATGCTGCAATATATTTCCGTAATTTGATTTTAAACTACTTTGCAATATTAGAATAATTGCGTTGTTGAATTTACGACTTCATAAAATGTATAACTTGTAATGTTACGTTTTAATTGATACTGAATCTATCATAATATGTCATTCCTCTAATGTCAAGTATGTTACTTAAATTCTTCAGCTACACTTAAAACTATGGCTGTGGGTTGTTTTCCTCTTGTTGTGCTAATTTACTACAAATTATTATTCTGTTGAGTTAAATAGAAATTAAATAAATATTTTGTGTTTGATGTTTTGTATTTTGATTATGGAAAAAATCAGATTTTACACTCGCGAGAAAACATGCAATTAATCACTCATCCAGTAAGGCCCTCGCCTGTACTACTTTGCTCATTATTAATATTAAAATAGCTATTCTTTTTTGTGTTTAATAATAAAAATATATCTAATAGGTATTTACGATACAAGTACGTAAAGCTAATCTTTAGTCACGAGCGTAGCGAATGTTTTAAGACCCCTGAGTGACTAAAGACGCTTTACGTATGTGTATCGTACAAAATTTTATCTACGATATAATGAAAAACCCCAAAAATATAAAAAAATATTTTTATTTATGAAGTAGGATCACAATATTAAATGAGAAGTTTGCCATGATAACAAAATTTTTGCAAATTTGCTGTGTTTAAAAATTTTAATCACTCGTTGCTTGGCAACCCGTGACTGCCCGTGACTAATGGGATCGCGTTACTAAACAACCGTTTTACAAACTTGAAACTAACAGTTAAACATCAATTTTACACACTGTCGTAGATAAAAAAATTAATAGTTGTATTGCAAATTTGATTTTTTATGCACATTACATAGAATGCAAATGTCTGAAAATATAACAATATCGCAGCTGACTTAAAAATTTGTTTTTTACATTGCTTCTTGTATTTTACTGTTTCTAAGGATAATTTATGTTTTACTCAGACATTAGTTTTGCAATAACAATGTGTTTATACAAAACAAGTAACTTAAATTGATAATCATGGTCTTGTGACCTTTGTGAAGTCAAGATGTAAAGGAAATGATTAATAAAAGCTTTTAGCCTATGGGCTCTCTTGGTTTGTGGGCCCGTATCTACCGCGCCTCCTGCACCCCCGATTGCTTAGCCGCTGGTATTCTATAAAAAAAAACATTGCCTACGTGTGTCCACACTGCCAAAACTTGTGTTTTTCAATATAGAACAACTTGACGTCATGTAAACACTGTTCACATACAGCTCGCTCTGTTCCCGCACACCTCCTGTGTACACGGCCATCTCTCTTCCTCAGACAAATTCGACTCATCGCAAGCGTCCATCGAGGACGTGTTCCGTACCAACATCCTCTCCTTGGAGCAGGCGGTGCGCGAGCCGCGCACGCAGGTGGGCGGCATGTGCGTCGTGGTGGACATGGCCGGGCTGAGTCTCCAGCATGCCAAGTTCTTCACGCCGTACTACGCACGGCGCACCGTCGAGGTCGTGCAGGAGACGTTCCCGCTGCGGTTCAAGGGGTTCCACGTCATACACGAGCCGTTTTACTTTGATGCCATCATGGCGGTTTTGAAGCCGTTTCTCAAGGAGAAAATCAGGAAGAGGGTATGTATAAAATGTATAATAGAGATTTAATGTTAAGATGACAGCGCTATTGCGGATAAAATTTGAAGCTTCGCGAGAGACATTGGGCGCGTTCAGCCGAACCTAGCAGCTAGATCGCTAACCTAGCGGTCACAGCTGAACGTATTGTTAGGTAACCGCTAGATTTCAGTAGCTAGACTAGCGACCTAGCAAAATAAATTTGCGCTAGATCAGCTAGCAAACCTTCTATCAATATTAATCATGAAAAAAAAAAAACTATAAAAACAAATTAAAATGTAGTGAAATATATAAAGTATTTGACATCTATTAATTACCAATTTTAAAAGACTTTTGGATTTGTCTTTGATCAGAATTTGAGGTTAATTCCGCCAAACTTGACTGACACAAGCTGACAGCATCAGCAAATTCCGTTCATGTTCATACTTTTCATTTGCTAGAATCTAGCACTAGCAAATGCTAGCTAGCCGCTAGGTTCGGCTGAACGCGCCCACTGGCATCGGATTTGACGTTTAATGTAACGGAAAAGTGAAGGGCAATATTTTTGTTTATCCAACACTTCTCAATAAATGCTCTATAACTATGGAGATTTTAAACAAGGAAAGTAACAGATTACCCACTAGTGGGTATAATTTTGAGGAAAGCCACTAGTGAGTTTTTTTTATTTATAACAATAATAATAACACACAACACCTTGGAAACCACTTCGTTTGACATTTTAATTTCAAAAATTTAAAGCATATGTCACTGTCAAATAATATTTCTTTAATAAATTTTGCATTTATTAAGAGTTGTTGGATAAAACGTTATATTTCACACGTAGGCAAAGCCGAATTACCCACTCGATAAAATTATCACACTCAGGTTAGGTGTGCTAAAATATCTCTCGTGGATAATTCCTTACTTTGCCCACTTGTAAAGTAAATAACTATTATTGATGAATTTTTCAAATATTTCCAACACAAAAATATGTGTCTACTGCACTATCAACAAAATCTTTGGCACGATTTCGTAAATTTTATCGATATTCTCGATTATATAATCTTGGTTGTTCTGTACTTGAAGTTACTGGTAAATTTGTTGTGGCACTGCGGTTTTCTTCAAAAGTCTTTTGCTGACTCTCACTCCTAAAAAGCTACTATGTAGATACTTGTATTGTGTTGTAATACATGTATTGAAACAACAAAAGTAAATAACTAAAATAGCTTACAAACTTATCTCTAGGTATATTCCTCATTAAAATGTAAAGAACAGACTTTCATGAAAGGGCATACTTTTTTCCTATTTTAAGCACATCAATCCACACAACTCTTCTATCAACTCGATGCTGTTAAATTTATTTGTGATTCTCACATTTGTATCTTCACTTGAAATTTAAAAAACTTAAAGTTTATTTTTTATTTTTCCACGAATTATACTTGGGTACACAACAATATGCATTTGCCATTATAGAAATTGTGATATTTCAAATTTAATATAAAATAAACATATAACATGTACTAAAACAACGCTTGTAAATAATACACATGTCTCCCGCGAAGCTTAAAAAAAACAGAGTACATATCGCTTAGCTAGAAATCCCTATAATAATAATTAAATGCACAACGTCCATGACAGGATATGTTGATGCCGGTTCACTCAATAACGCAAGTTAGCAACACGGCTCGTGGCCATTACCTAGTTTGATGGGTGACCGTTTTGCGAAAACCCATACCAGTGAACACTGCTTGCTGTTGTCATACCACCGAAAACGTGGAACCGAGGCGGCATATTATCTTAGCAGTTGAGACCATTAAAAAAAATTATAATCAAGTCGTTCGGTAGAACGACGCCGGCAAGAGTCCCAGTTCACCAGGAAGTTCACCGACAACACTTACTTACGGCAACTATTAGGAAAACCTAACCTCCAAATTTTTCAAACTTGTTTAATTCAAATATGCTATTATAATTTCCATTAACACTGGCACCAGGGACGATATAATACATACCTTAAACTTATTCATTAGTTTTTTTACGATTTATGTGCATATAACTCTTTATTTTCGATTATGTATTTTAGCCGGCGACAGAAATGTGAAATCTCTCTTTCTCACGCGTTAAATTAGCAACTTAAAAATTCCTTTACAAATTTTTGCCAAAAGATGGCAGCACATTGTCCGTAGATTTGAAAAATTCTAACGCACGACCATGAGTACGAAAGCCTCATTTACTGATCGAAACTAGTGTTAATTTTATGTTCTGTTTTATTATATTTGCAAGTAACATTCACAAATGACGTTTTACTTGTTGATTTTAATGAGTAGCGACATGTGACAAATTTAGTAAATAAATTCAAGAAGATCGGTAACGTAGTTATCTGCAATGGGCCATATTAAATTGAACTGTCAGAGAATTACATAGGTTAGGTATGTATTTTATTGATATGGACTACAGTTTGGTTGTTTGTCCCATATACTTTCTTATACCATACATTCGATTGCAATGAAACTGCAGTGAGTTGTTGTGAGCACCCCTGCGAAGGTTCCTTAATTATATTGATTATTTCGAATAATTGTATTTATGATCAGATTTGGTTCATTTTTAGAATACATATTAGTTGAAAAGAATGAAAGCGTCAATGTATTGACATGGAAGCGAGGAACGAAGTGTCGAGCTTGCTTCGCCAATAGATCATTTACACTACTTTAGTTCGATATGTCTCCGCGAGGTGCGCACAGTCGAACTTTGGTATTAGTTGAAAGTTATTAATGGTAGTTCAATATAGTTTATTGTTTGCACTTCATTTATTTATTAATATGACTTTGAATTCACTTAAAAATGAATTAAAAGTAAAATTCACTTAAAAATGAATTAAAAAAGAATTAAAATTAATGTACGAATAAGAAATTTTAAAAAAACAATAACAAAAATTCAATGTAATATCTTGTTTTTTATATTTTCGTAAGTAATTATAACATTTCAATTATGTTTATGTTCTGTAAAATTAACAATAGGATTCTTAAAGTTAATTAGCATGAAACAATTATACACTATTTCATTTGCTATAGGCCACATATATTTGGGAATTCTGTCACACAATATTTTATTTTTTTTTGCTAATCCAATTAAATTTTCAATAATTATTCTGCGATTTGCAATCGCCCTAGTTCTTGCAATGTCTTCCTCCGAAAGCTGTTCGCTCCTTTTGAACGGTGGTATATTTAGATGAATCCCTTTTTCTTCCAGAAGATCAGATACATCGAATCCTCTGTCTGCCAAAACGTATTCACCTTCTTTTAGCAAATCGATAATTCCAGATATTTCCGTTATTTTGCGATCCGTTATCGAACCTCCATAAATATCGGATACAAAATCAATTGATCCCTCTTCCGTGCCTCCAATCAAAACTTTAAATGTATTTGTACCATAGTATGTTGAATATGTACCTTGTTGTTGCAATGGATCAGAGCTTCTTTCAATACGAAATTCAGTGCAGTCCAAAACTATGTCGTACTGTCCACGGGATACAGCTTTTAATTTCCAAAAATTATTTTTTTTAAAGTTTTGTACATATGTTCTGTCCACTTTGTAATAATATTCTTTACAACCCGCAAATCTATATCAAACAAACTAACTAACGTGAAATAATATAAATTAAGTTTATATTTCATCAGTGTTAATAGTAGTTCATCCTGCATGTTCAAAGCGTAGTGGAATCTTGTGTATGAACTACCTAAACGGCTACACAAAAAATTTAATGTTTTTGAATTACAGCCTGTCATTTGTTTCAACTATGTTTCATTTAAAAAACTGTATGAAATTAACTGGGACCTGCTGAATGTTATAACTGTTTGTGTAGACATAGCTGCTACTTCTCTTTGAGCAGGAATGGTTGCCACTCCACAATTGTCTTCTGCATCAACATCCCCGAAACTTTCGGCCGGCAATTCATCTATACTGGCCTCAATATCCAAATGTTTTTCTCTTATTTCAGTTCTGGCATTTTCTCTCTTTATTAATATGTCTGCACGATTACTGCTTACTAACTTATCAAATTTTCGTAGTGGTAAAAACTGAGAAGGAATTGCACACTCGTAGTTAAGTATCTTCCATTGGCCTGAAATGATCAAATAATATGTAAAATACATAATGTTTAATATTATTTTACTTACCCATACTAGTAATGGTGTAGTCAGTCGGCAGAAAATGTTTTGAATATATTTTAGTATAAATTTCATAGATCGTATAGCAATCAACCATTTTTAAATAAAACGTTTATTTGTCGGAAATTTATGAAACATTATATTTCTATCTTTATTAGAGACAGATGAACACAACAAATATAAGGCATAGTGCTCAATTACGGAATACAATGTATATTAACAAGCACCTAAAAGTGAGGTTAGTTTTTAATACCAAACTCCGATAGCAGCGCCGCCTACATGTAAATGATCTATTGCCTGGTATTTCAGAAAATTTATTTGAGTGGCATTGTAACGCATGCAGTGTATTATCTAGTGGTAAATATATTATAAAATTATAAAAAAAAGATACGTTTTAATATATAAATTATTCTAGATTAATGCCCAAGAAGCGTTTATTTCTATTTATGGTACAAAATATTTGGTTATGTACGTATTTTGAATGAAAGTTGAAAGAAATAGATAACTGTATTGGCAACGAAAATGACCGATGGCGGCAGCACTGAGTATTTGCAGAGCAGTGAATGACATACGGAGAAATATGAATAAATTTCATATAATTATAGTTATAAATAAAATATAAGCTTATTTGAAGTGCGGTATTGTGAAAAGGGTATTTGTGCTTTATTTATTTAAAAAATCACAGTTATACCGTCTCTTTAATATATTTTTAGGCATGGGTAACTTTTACGGTGCCGCTAAACAAGTTGGTTTTCAAGAATTATTTAGATATCTCGAGGCGACGAATTCTACCAGAAATTTTATCGAGGGGGAAGAAATAATTAACAGTAGCTTGTTATTTTTATGTGCTCTTACTGCAAATCCACACGAGATACATGGAACCATTTATGTTGAAAATATTATATAACTTGTCATCTGCATCACAAAATACATTTTTATATGTTACTCTAGTTGCATATTTGAATAAAACTGCTAGTACAGCATAAGTAATATTTAGTATTTTTTTTTTTTTTAATAATACATAAATTGCCATCCATACAATAGTTATTTGTATTTTCCTTTTAATAAAACAAAATCAACAAAAAGAACTGATATCTTCCAAAAACAATTTCATTGTAATGGATGCGGCAAGAGTAGTGCAGAGAGCAACAAAAAAAAGTGATACCATTTTAATAAGGCAAGTTTGAAATTCACCTTAAAAATCGA
Organism: Poecilus cupreus; assembly: GCA_963942605.1. Classification (NCBI taxonomy): domain Eukaryota; kingdom Metazoa; phylum Arthropoda; class Insecta; order Coleoptera; family Carabidae; genus Poecilus; species Poecilus cupreus. The sequence goes on along the minus strand of OZ012733.1, from coordinate 2,074,712 downwards.
AATCATAACATGTAAAAATCGAAAAACTATATTAGCTAATAGTTTTGTTAGTTGAACAAAAAAAAAACTTGCCGATCCGTATATTGGCATCCATACAAATGTACTATAAATAAAGGCGGATCGGCAAGTTTTTTTTTTTGTTCAACTAACAAAACTATTAGCTAATATAGTTTTTCGATTTTTACATGTTATGATTTCGATTTTTAAGGTGAATTTCAAACTTGCCTTATTAAAATGGTATCACTTTTTTTTGTTGCTCTCTGCACTACTCTTGCCGCATCCATTACAATGAAATTGTTTTTGGAAGATAATAAAATACACTAGTTGTAAATGGCCAGAACTCCCCATTTGGTGAATGTAGACAATTGTAAAATGCAGAAAAATTGTTTAGGACGCTGTAACGAATGAGTTTAGAGTAGAATAATTTCCTACACATGAAACAATAATGCAATGTGTTATTTTTATTACCGAATAGGTATGTGTGAATAACAAGAATTTGGCAATAAATTCATATAGTCTCTTTTGTTATTTGATTGGTGTCCCTGATATTACATTTACAAAATTATTAGCAAGTTGTGTAAAGTATAATTAATTACATTGCTAACTACTAGCGTATTAAAGTTAAAATTGCCATATTTGGTAATTTTAATGATGATTTATAATTTATAGCGTAATAGTTATTTGTTCAATTCTGCTATTGAAACTTGTTATTTGTTACTTGGATAGAGAGCTAGAAACCTTCTGTTTTGTCCACATAACTCATTCCTATAGCAACGGGATTGTTAATGATAGGTGAATGGGCGAAAGTTCTTTCGCTCACTACTTTCACCCGCTCATCTGTCATTACCAAATGGAACCAAACCTAACATTGGGTATGTGGACCACAAGGATGGGGGCGCGTATTTACAATAGCAGGATTGAATAAAACGCTATAAAACACTCGTGAAGAAACGAATTCGTTCACTTATGTCTTTGCCCACTCGGCTGACGCCTCATGTTCAAAACTAACATATGCGTGAGCGAAATTCTTAGTTTCTTCACTCGTTTTGTAATATACTATTAATTCCACCTTCTTTTTTTTGAATATTTCTGCAAATACACCATTTAAAAGTGTCATAAGATAATGCTAACGCATTATTTCATATAACAAAGATATGACCAAAAAAGAAAATCGGTAAATTTATATTTTGTTCAATGTCTAGTGACCTATGCATTCAATTGGAAAAACTAATTCATGTTCAAATTACCCTACTAAGGAGGCAATGTTTGTTTAATTTAATCAACCTTGTATCTCTTATGGTTCTCGAGATTACAATCCATTTGTCCCAATGGACAAACTTTATATACACTTTTTTTATTTTGTCGCGTATTCAGTTATCTGATCCATGAGCCACCACTGCAAGGGGTGTCGTGTTAAAAGCAACAATAAAATTACTTTTAACTAGGGACGACGCCAGGATTGAATGATCGGTAGGCATGGGTTGAACGCATTAGTTATTGGGTGGGCTGTGGGCATCTAGATACATTTTCTGTACATTCGGTAGAATTTCTGCGATTCTTATCATAGCATAAAATAAATAAATATTATACATGAAGAGATTGTACAACATTTTTTTTCCATTCAATTCTTACCACTGGATTTATCCATTTTATTTTTCATTTACATCCAACTTTAATGGAAATTATCTATAGGTAAACTCGCTTCGCTCGCACTTTTAACACACAAATTCTAAGCCTACATATCTCACGCTCGTCAAATTAAAATCACAGTAGGTACTTATTTTTAATGGAACTCCCTCGCACTTTTGACAAACAAACCCTAAACCTACACTACTCACACTCGATAAATTCAAATCACAGTAGTCAATTTTAATGGAAATTTTCTGTATGTAAGCTCGCTTCGTTCGCACATTTAACAAACAAACACTAAGCCAACACAACTCACATTCGATAAGCTCGAATCACAGTACTCTTTTTTAAAGCAAAATGTTTAGAAATGTTGTTGATGACCAATATGCTGAAAGTATCTACGTTCCACTGGCCACAATATTAAATTTTAAATATATTGTGTTGTAGGTAAACAGAAATCATATAATACTGTAAACAGAAAATAAAATTGAAATGTAAAAAAAATAGGAAAAAAATTTGTTAAAAACGGGTCAGTGGAAAAAATGGAGTGAAAATTATGGAATTGAAAAAATAGAATGGAAAAATGATTTTAATTGAAAACATTTATTTACAATATTTAGCGGGTGGGCACTCGAGTGGGCACACCTGTTTTTGAGTGGGCAAATGCCCTTTCTAGCTCACCCCTGACGCCGTCCTGCGTTTAATAATAGTGTTAGAAAGTGACACTTGCTAAGCAACCGTTAAAAATGCTTCCTTTGTTCTTTTAACAACGGTCGTAGATAAACATTATTATAATACATTAATATTGATTTATTTGAACAAATTTTAGTAAATGTAAGCACAGATATTTACGTACCGATATTTTAATTCTTTTAATTTTTAAGCGAAGCAAAACAGTGTTGCCTTATTATTGTGTAAAACTAAATTAATTCTGTAAAATACTTTACAAAAAGTTCTTGTGCAATATCTCGTTAATCCTTCTTCTAGTCGTGAGACTAGGTTAAGAACCTGTTTATCTTGCCAACTTTGTGCACGAAGAAAACTAATGCCAGTCTTCCTTTGTTCATGTAGTCTACATGGTCGATATTTTCTTTCTATGTTTCATCAATTTTACCAGATATTCTACTACACATGTATTTCTTCTTTCTGAGCCAGTTTTTCTATCTTTTAGGTTAATGCCCGGAATGGCTAATATTATTCTCTTTTTATAATTTTTATTCATTGATTTCATTTTGCAGTCCTGTTGGGTATTATAATTATTACCAATATGCAACCATTTAGCAATAATCTGAGAAAGAATAAATCGATTAAATTTAGATTTTTTACCATTATCTATAACAATGACAATTTAAAAAAGTAAAAATTTGCTCTGTTGTCCTCTTGAAGGTGTACTAACTATTTTATTTAAATGAACGCGTTGCTTTAATACGTAATACGTTCAGAAGGAACTCACTAAAATTTTAACACAAAATATTACCGCTTGGGAAATTGTTGTCGTTTATTGCCTAGATCATGATCATTATGATTTCTTTGCTTTAGATCTATCTGCACGGCACGGATATCTCCTCTCTCCACGCGTTCATCTCTCCTGATATCCTGCCGAAGGAGTATGGAGGTACGCGAGGTCCGTTTGACAACCGTGAGTGGCAAAAGCAGCTCTTGGCCTCTGAAGACTACTTCATTCAGCAGGAGAAATACGGATACAAAATTCTTGGCGAGAAGACGCTCCCGACACCAACTGAAGCTGACGAGTAGTTATTTAGAAGTCGAGTAGATTTGTCATTCGTATTTCTTTGCGATTTTATTAAGGATGTCAGTTATTTATATCAATATTATTATTTGTAAAGGTATCTACTGGAAGACGATACTAGTGTTTCATAAGAATCAAGATATACTCTTGATCTTATCTTGATTTCAAGGCAAGACCGAGACAAGAAAGTATCATCGAGAATCAAGATGTCTTGATATTTTTATAGTAAATCTTTGCATTGTGCATTTATGATTAAAATATAAAAAATTTAATCTATGACTACGATTTTCAAAACAAAAAATTTACGGAGCTATTTATCCCATTTACTAGTACATATTTTATTTAATTATATTTTATTATACATTATTTGGTACTCTTGCATTTGAGTACAGAGTATATCGTTCTGTATTCTCTTCCACTCTAATTTTGTTAATCTGTTACTTTTTAATTAGATGGAGAGGGAGAAATATTATTATGGGATAAAACAGATTCCGATTCTGGCTATTGAAAGAAGGTGGATCAAGTTAAATTTAGCTAGATTCTGTTAGATCGGTTTCATCACTATCCGAGTAAATATGATTTATGTATCTTTTGATACTCATTGTTTTAAATAAAAAGCATAGAATATCGAAGTGCTAGGCGACGCGACCAACATTTAAGAAACATTTAAGTAAAACGGAGGGGCATGGGCAGACGCCAACGCTACGTTCTTGAGCGTTCGGATTGGATAAAGCGATAGAAATGAGGGATTCCCCTAAATATCAAGAATCAAGAAATGTAAAGAATTCTTGAAACAATAGGTTGCCAAGAAATGAGCAAGGCTTGAAAGTCAAGCCCAAAAAATGGTCATCAATACAAGATTTCTTGACTTGATGAAACACTAGACGTTATATAAAATATAATGTGGATTTCATTTTTTTAAATTAAAATATTTAGATTTTGTAAATTAAAACTGGTGGATTTTGATTTGTTCTACACAATTATTATTATTCTTCACGAAAAACTAATTTGTGCAATAACGGTAATTAATATTACATAATATCTGGATTGTTGGTTCTGTAATAATTAAATTGTTTTATTTTATTGATTTAGTAACTGACAATTCCTAAATTTCTTTTAACTCAAAAATAAAACATTTCATTCCCAGACATATTTTCGTCATTCATATCTAAAAGTTCCTCATACAAATGTTTCATTATCAATTTTCATACAATGTGTTAGTGTTAATACAATTTTGTTAAATATTAAGTACACTAAGAATTAAATATAACTCAGTGATTGAATTTTTAAACCAAGAATTTTGATAAACAACACAAAAATTAAGTATAGAAATTTCAATTTCATTCAATCATAGCAGATATAACATTAGGTCCAAAGTAGTTACAAACTTTAACAGAAAGTTATGAATACATAGTTTTAAGTAGTTTTCATCCAGCCGAAATACAAACTGCGTTATGCATTAAGGAAGAATTAAAATTTCAGAATTACTAACTGTATTTTATACGAACTGTCTCAATAAATATTGGCATCTTTTGCCATTTTTCTTGGAATACTTTGTATACAAAGTGTTTCATCAAAATAATTATAAATAATAAAGAAATTACCCATTTCTGTATTTTTCGGTCATCATTTTCAACAACTTCACTGACACGTTGGTAATTTTGAAATTATAATATTTTTTGTGTATTTCCAATAGTTTAAAGAAGCAAGATGCTGAATAATTAGGGCGACAATATAATGCACAATTGTTGAAATGTAAGACATATTTTTGCTGATATTTCCAATGCCTTTTAAAATGTTATGTAAAATGTAATGTAATATTTTACTTACTATGTAAATTTGCCTGCTGTAAAACAGTGAAAATAAAGTGTTATGTATTTTGTATTCGTTGCTTTTTTCATCTTCCACACATACCTGGAATCATGCTAAAAATTCGGAGTGAGTGGATGAGCACGTTTTAGGGTCGCAACAGGAAATTATATTATCCAGTATTATCTTATTGAGGTGAGACATAATAATTAAATTAAATTAATAACAAATTGTTTATTACCTATTTTTAATACAAAATTTAGTTTGCTTGCACTAATGTCAAGGAAAATATGAGAAACTATCAATGAATTTAAGAATTTTTTTAAGGTGCCATAGAAGAAAAAGTCTATGAAGAACCGATAAATAATTTAGACTCACTATGTAGAAACATTAATCAAATTTGCAAACCATATCTCCCGAGCAATGTCACGCAGCAACCAATGCAGTGGCAGATCATTGTAGTGCCTGTTTACGTGCTGTAGGTGAACATTTTGAACAAATATTATAAAAAAAGAAATAGTTTATGAAGTTATGTTATTATTTTATTATTTTAAACAATAAATTTCTATAAATTCATTGATAGATTCTCATTTTTCCAATACATCATGCAAGCAACCTAAATTTTGTATTGAAATTAGGTAATAAACAATTTATTACTAATTTAATATGTTACTCCTCAATACGATAATATTGGATATTTCATCCTGAAGATGATGAGTAGCGCTACTCAATAAGAAAAACATGAATATCTCTGGAATAAAGCATTTACGGACATTTGCTCAAATGAATTTGTCACCTTATTTATATGTGTTTAATCTATGGATTAAGTTAGGCCGTTTAAATCTGGGACACCCTGTATAATACGACATTAATAGTTTCGCGAAGAAATGTGTGTCTGTGTGTGTGTGTTTGTGTGTGTGTGTGTGTCTGTGTGTGTGTGTGTGTGTGTGTTTGTGTGTGTGCGTGTGTGTGTGTGTGTGTGTGTGTGTGTGTGTGCGTGCGTACGCTTAAAAATAAGAAACATTGATTTCAAGGTCAATCAAGTTCGACCCTCAATTGTTATTATTTTTCCCATAATTGGGATACTAAAAGGAAACTTCACCAAATTTCATTAAAATCAGAGATGAAGTGAATCATCGACAAGTTGACCCGTGTCGGCTATCAGTTACGTCATGGAATATCTACGCGATAGTAGTAACTCAAATAAGAGCATTATGTAGGGATATTGTAACTATGAGTTTATTTAATCCTACTATAGCCGATTTGTACATACTACGAGTATAAACCTGTGGTGGTTTTTAAAGTTTCATTTACACACACGTATTACACAAAATAAAAAAGGTTCAAAAACAGTAAATTAGTGGAGACAAGCAAAAAAAATCCATTGTCATTCGACGTTTTACTCTTCAATGGCTGCGTATCAATTGCTTCAATGGCTGCGTCCCGCCTGCCAAATGCTGTTGTCTTTCGAGCAGTCGCGTATTAGTTGGGTGTGATTCAGCCCTCTTGGGGCTCTGGAGTAAAATCGCTACAACTTCCCCCTATGGTTCGCATGGACGCCGTCGTCAGCGGACCAGCCTTGTATTTTGTCGTCCACGCTGTTGAACAACCCTTCAATATCTTCTTTCAATTTTCTGGAATTTTCTTCCATTTTCGCCTCAAAATTTCTAGACTGTTCGAGAAATTCTTGTTTTAGATTTGTAGAATTTTCGTTTCCAGACGTCTAGAATAGTATATTCTACAACAAATAATGGAATGGCACGCATTCCACGCGAGCAAAAAGTTTGTAGTCCGAGCCGAAGGCGAGGGCTATGGTTTGCGAGTGTGGGATATGCCATTCCGTTACATGTTGTAGACTATACTTTCTATAACAAGATTTTGGAAATTATACACAAAATACAAATATAAAACTGTTGAAAACGTCATACTCAAAAAATTAAATTAAAACAAACAGTCATAACCGTAGTAACTGAATCGAGATACTTCATATATCGCAGCACTGATTCGTCGAAAATATTCCATATGCGGCGTATGGAATGTTAGTGATTCCATAACATTTTTTAGTTGTAGAATGCGTAGTTTCCAAAACAGTGTTACAGAAATTCATACTTCAGACTCCTAGAATTTTCTTCTAACTTGTTTTCCATAGTTTTGGAACTTTCTTTTAATTTGATTTCCATAGTTTTGGAACTTTCTTTCCATAGTTCTGGAACTTTCTTCTTATTTGCTTTTCATAGTTCTGTAGCTTTCTTATAACCTTTCCATAGTTTTGGAACCTCATTCAAATTTGCTTTCCATACTTCTGGAACTTTCTTCTATTTTCAGCATGAGTTGCTGTATATCATTTTGAACTTGGAAAACATGAGTATTTAGGTCTCTACCTTCTTGCACTAGCACCGCTCGAAGACATTCTAACAACACGGATTTTTTTTCCAACCGATTCTTCAACTCCCTCTTCAAGCTCGTTTCTTAGTTCGCCCACCTTCAAGTACATCAACTTTTTCGTCGCCATGATGCACTACACTATAATTTAATACTTATTTATTTAAATATTATTAATATTTATTTTTATGAACAACGCGGTTATTTATTTTTAACCGTACCCCACACCTGACACCAATTGTAACGATTATGGGTTTTAAAAGTTTTTATTTAAACAAAAATAAATATAATTAATAACACCATAATTAATAATTATTATAAGAAAGAGTAAAAGTTAATTAACACTATATTTGAAGACAAAAATAGCGAATACAAAAACTTTTACTCTAACACTTACCAATACTGTAAACAAACACCATTATTTATGTAAACTTGCCGAGCGCAATTTATTTATGATGACATATTTATGTTCATCTGTTCTTCTAGTAGCTTCGGAGTCAACTGACTGTCATCCGATGAATCTCTCTCTTATGTATCGCTTCCCTTGTTTCTAGAAGCTTCGGGAGTCTTCTCTATTGTGACGTAACCGGCCGGTTCAAATAGGTCGGTGCGGCGTGTATTCTATGTATTTATCTACTAGACGGCGTAAGCCGACAAGTTCCAACTTGTTGGTGCCGCGTCCGTTACAATATTGATTTATTTTGTAACTTTAAAACTCCCGCCACATAACTGAAAGGGAAGTAGTATAGGAATCATGCTGAAATTTTGGTAGTGAGTTTTCAGTGGATGAACACGTTTTCAGGTCCCTAGAACTCAATTTTAATAGTGTGCGTCTATTATTTTATTTTAAGGTCAACCATACGTGCTGAAGATAGCGCAACATGAACATGACTTTTTTGAAACAATATATCATTATTATAATAAATGAAATATACAATGTTTTATACCTACGTTAGTAGATAAAAGTTCAAAGTTTTGTAATAAATTTGAAAAAGCTAATTTTGTTTACAAATTATACATGAACTTAATTTTCAAAGTAGTAAAATTTATGCCACACATTTCCATGAACGACTACAATAATGCAAATAATTTGTATATTTATAAATATGATCGTCTATAACATACTAAAATTATTTTTCATTTGAATTTACAGTTTTTGAGAAACAAATAAAAATAAAGCAAAAAGCTTGTTTTTTGGTATATTTTAATTTGTTTCTCAAAAACTGTAAATTCAAATTGAAAATAGTATAGATGATCATATACAAATAAACGAATTATTTTCATTACTGTAGACGTTCATGGGAATGTGTGGCATATATTTTACTACTTTGAAAATTATGTTCATCTATAATTTGTAAACAAAATTAGCTTTTTAAAATTTATTACAAAACTTTGAATTTTTATCTACAAACGTAGGTATAAAACATTATATGTTTCATTTATTATAATAATGATATATTGTTTCAAAAGTCATGTTCATGTTGCGCCAACTAGACTTCAACGAATATTTTTTTTATAGTTTAATGTTTCAGTTATACTTTCCATCCACATATATAAATACTAGAATGAATACATAAAGGTATAATAATATATAAAAAAAAAATTTCTTGTTTCTATTACTCTTTAATTTTTTATTTAAGAATTTTGAAAAAATGTGCTTGAGGATGACGTTCCAAGTCACAGCCAAGGAACAAATACTCTACGCGGAAACGCAACATTACCGCAGAATACTTGTTTCGGAAATTTGATATTCAAGACTTCAATGAGAAGTTCTTGCATATGGAATGCTGGAAATGATTAACCCATAATTAAGCAAGATCTGCAGTTCACTAGATTTATCTGAGGGTTCCTTTTTATGAATAATAAACTAAATAATGACTCAAAATTATTTAAAAATCATATTATTTTTAAGATTGAACTTGACATTTGCGGCTCACCAACTGATGATTTCAACTACAAGCTTTATTCATTAGATTACGTCTCATACATTGTATCATTTTTACATCTAAATATTATTATGTAAATTTAAAATAAGACAAATATATTATGTAATATAAGAAAAAAATAGTTTGCTTATTGTTCATAGAAAATATAAATATAAAATATAAGCAGTAAATCAAGTCAGCCAAAATACAAGTGTATCTATCTTCCTATAAAGAGTACGCGAATAGTACTACAGATATCGGTGAATTCAAAAAAAAATACTGAATCGAATAAACAGATAAAAAAAAGGGAACCATTTAAAATGAGAGAGTTAAACGCCGTATTTTGAGAACCGCTGGCCTAAAAAATTATTGTCTCTCTCATTTTCATAGTCTTATAATATAGAAATTGTTTACTAATTAAAAAGCAATAGTGTACCTTTTAAAATGAACACCTGTATAACGCATGTGCTTAACGTCTGTTTCAAAGCCTTGTATCTTTTGATCAGAACAGACACATTTCTTACAAAGGGTTGTGATTTTCTACCTTTCAAGTGAATTTTAATCAACTTCGTCTGAGGTGGAAAAGCCCATAGACGTTAAGATAATCGACGCTGTATTGTATTTTATAAACAGGACAAATGAGACGAATTTAACATGAATAATTTGAGTCGACTGAAGAGTTGTTTGCAGTTAATGAAGTAAAACAAGAAAAGCAAATAATTGTATAAGATTCTTTAATTGCTGTCTACACTGTCTATTGTATTTGTTACAAATTACAAACAAGGACAAGATAATATTTTAATTAAGTTTAAATTGTAAATAATGTTTACAATGAAATATTGACAAAGTTGTTCGTCTAATTTAAAAGGAGATAAAAAATAAACTTCGTGGGCGCCTGACACAACGGGCAAATGAAATTATAACCATACAGAAATTATTGATCTGGGGATTGGTACACGGAAAAAATATCACCATCTGTTCCAACAAAATTTCTCGTTTGGAAATGGATAATATGACTGGATATATTTAGTTGTAATTTCTTTTGTTAAAGGGTGATATATAGTTTAACATTAAGAACGCGAACAATAACGACATTACATAGAGAACACAACATAAATATGAACCAATGAGTATTAACTGTAACATTTATAGATAATACAACAACACAAACATAATAGGTACAATAGCAATATAATATAAAAATCTGATGTGGTCAGCACATAACCTCCCGCCCAATACTACTCTTAAAAGATACAAAATAGTATTTGATGATACAGAGACATACCTCCTTATTTGTTTATTTTTTATTTATATTTGATTTAATATTATTTCGTATAGTTATTTAATTTTTTTTTTGACATATATTTATATATATATATATATATATATAGATAATATTATAGAAAACAGCTTCACAATCAAAATGACATGTGTCACATTTCGAAAAAAAATTTTAAATTTTTTGGGTTTCCATGGTGTACAAGGAATGCAAGATTTATAAAATCCATTTCTTTATATTTTACTACCTCTAAATCTAATGAAAATTAATAAAATTAGTGTAATCAAAACACATGTAAAATTAAATATTCTACAACTTTCAAAATAACATAATTTGTTGAAAAAGGAAATTTAACAGTGTTTTTCACGAAAACCTGTTAAGGGCTTCAAAAGTAAACTGCTACTTCCGGTTAGCCACACACACACGCTCACACACACACCCACACACACACGCGCGCGCGCGCGCTCACACACACGCACATTATTACACATACATACAGACATCATGGCGAAAATTGTAAAATCATATTGTAGGGACTAGGGCTGTTCGATATCTTGTTTTGAATATCGATATTCGATATTAGAAAAATATTGATAATATCGATGTATCGACGTATCGATATATTGATATATCGATGTATCGACGTATCGATATATTGATATATCGATATATCGATATATCGATAATATCGATAATATCGATATATCGATATATCGATATATCAATATATCAATATATCGATACAAAGATATATCGATATATCAATATATCGATACATCGATACATCGATATTATCGATATTATCGATATATCGATATATTTATATATCGATATATCGATATATCGATATATTGATGTATCGATATATCGATAATATCGATAATATCGATGTATCGATGTATCGATATATTGATATATCGATATATCGATGTATCGATATATTGATATATTGATATATCGATGTATCGATATATTGATATATTGATATATCGATATATCGATATATTTATATATCGATATATCGATAATATCGATATTATCGATGTATCGATGTATCGATATATTGATATATCGATATATCGATATATCGATGTATCGATGTATCGATATATTGATATATCGATATATCGATATATCGATACATCGATATTATTGATATTATCGATATATCGATATATTTATATATCGATATATCGATATATCGATATATCGATATATTGATGTATCGATATATAGATATATCGATATAATGATGTATCGATATATTGATGTATCGATATATTGATATATTGATATATCAAAATATTGATGTAACGATGTATCGATATATTGATATATCGATATATCGATATATCGATAATATCGATAATATCGATATATCGATATATCGATATATCAATATATCAATATATCGATACATCGATATATCGATATATCAATATATCGATACATCGATACATCGATATTATCGATATTATCGATATATCGATATATCGATATATCGATATATTGATGTATCGATATATAGATATATCGATATAATGATGTATCGATATATTGATGTATCGATATATTGATATATTGATATATCAAAATATTGATGTAACGATGTATCGATCTAATATAGTTAGATTTGATGGCATTATAGCTAAATTTTAGTTCTTTTTCACAAAATACATCGATACATCAATACATCGATACATCGATATATCAATACATCGATATATCAATACATCGATATATTGATACATCGATATATTGATACATCGATATATTGATACATCGATATATTGATACATCGATATATTGATATATTGATACATCGATATATCGATATATTAGGGTCTCAGCTAGGGCTCCGCCATCTCTAAAAATCTCACAAAACTTATGTAGTTATAACAATATAATAGGAGAAAGGTGATTAGTACTGTATAGCGATTCGACCTTTTCGCAGATCTAAGCCCTTTGCTCCTCGACCCTGAAGAAGATTTCAACTTAATTTAGGGTCCAACTGAAAGTATGGGATAATGAATCATAGTGCTTTGTTAATAATATCTCATATGAGACCATGCAATTGATGAAGATAGGTCATTCCTCCCTTTCATGTAACTAAATTGGCGAAGAAAGCTCGTCACTTCGTTCCTCGCTTTCATGTCATTAACATTGACGAATATCATCACTTTGTTCTTCGCTTCCATATCACTATGGGAATTTTCGTGTCTCTCATATTTTTCATTGCGAGAAGTTGTGTCTCCCAGGTTTTTCATTGAGGGAAGAGTGTGTTTTCCATTGAGGGAAGTTGTGTGTTTACCACTGAAGAAAATTGCGTATTTTCCATAGAGGGAAGTTGTGTTTTCCATTGAAGGAATTTGTGTATATTCCATTGAGGGTAGTTATGTGTTTACCATTGTAAAAAGTTATATGTTTTCCATTGCGGAAGTTGTGCGCTTTCCATTGAGGGAAGTTATGTGTTTTCCATTGCGGAAGTTGTGCGCTTTCCATTGAGGGAAGTTATGTGTTTTCCATTGCGGAAAGTTGTGCTATTAGCACCGAAGAAAATTGCAAATTTTCCATTAACGGAAGTTGGATGCCTACCATTGTGGAAATTTGAGTGATTTCCATGGTTTTTATTGAATACCCTATAAGTTAGCTTTCTAGTAATTTTTACAAAACCAATTGCCGATCGTAATGATATGTGATAATGAATGTTCCTCACTAATGTTCCTCAACTTACTGCTCCTAAAACACTTCATTTAATACCCGACAAATCAGGTTTCTATGAAAAAAAAACAAAAAAACAAGTACTGATCGTAACGATTTGGAATAAAAAAATATCGTTATTGCTATCCTTCATTTCCTGTCATCAAAATGGGGTAAATAGCTCCGTGGTAACGTGTCGGACTGTGGATCGTGAGATCCTCAGTTCGAATCCCACTGCCGACAGTTACAAATTTAAATTTACCCCTGTGGTTCCCCCTCAACTAACATCCTTGGGAGCTATGGTTTGACGGCTGGTAACCGCACTTCAAACGAAAAAATATATCACCTACCGAGATCTGCGTAAGGAGAGTGCCACACCCGTAATGGGTAAAAGGCGTGATGATATATTTATTTATTTATTTATTTAAAAAATTTCATTTAATATCTACTTCATAAGTTAGCATTCTAAGAATTTCTATGAAAACAATTTCCCACTTTTATAAAATTTTCTTTGAGACCCCACAAGTCAGGTTTCCATTTCTTTTTTATAATCATTTATCTCGTCTTTTCGAGACATTTCTTTTGATACCCAATAAGTGATTTAAAAAAATAATTAAATCAAACACAATTTACTTTAATATTTGATCATGTAATGAAGACTTCTGTGAATCGGACACTTTTATTGTCATCTTGTCATGTTAAAAGTATCTACAATCAATAATAATTTGCATCCTACATTAGCTTCAAATTCCGCGGTTTTACTTTATTTTTTCTAAATTTAATCGTGTAACACCCACTTTTCTCAGGACGTCAATATACACTCAAACCAAAAGTTTTATTCGACATTTCTAAAAAAAATTAAATTAACGTTTAAAAAATTTGCATAATATCAAACACGTTTATTCATTTATTCTAAACACAGATAAATTTACAAAACTTCTCCAACTTGTCTACAATTAATGTAATTTATATTTAAAATGTTAAACTGTACTGTCAAAAATGACAAACTGTCATAGATGTTCATCTTAAAAATTCCACGGCCGCCACACTCTTAGTTGATTTTGGCAAAAAAGTGCATGTTTTTTCCAGTTTTCTCGCACATCGTGTGCAGGAAAAAATTGAAATCATCAAAAGGACCTAATCCTAACCAAAGTTTTCTATTTCTGCAACTTCAAATAAGCGCAAATATAAAGAGAGTTGTAAAATTTAATGATAAAGTTTGCATGATAGAACTTGAAAATTTTGAAAAGAAAATGGAAGTCTTGAAAAACAAAGCTAAACTGAGGAATACTACATTTAATAAAGTCTACATCGATAATGATTATACTGAAAACGAGAGGAAGATACAAAAGGAGATCAGAGTAAGGGCACAATCAGAAGCAAAAATGGGGAAAACAGTCAAGATAAAATATCAAAAACTAGAATTAGATAATGTAACGTGGGTTTGGAACCATAAGGAAGGAAAACTCGTGGAACAGCCAAAAAACGGTTAACTGAAAACGCTAAAAATACAAGGATGGATATAAAGGACTTAACATTGCAAGGAAAGGACTTGATTAGGGATAAGAAAAATAAGATATGGAAACTAGCAACGTGGAATGTAAGAAGTATGAACGACAAAGAACACGAATTATTTGATGAATTTAACAAGCTAAATCTAGACTTATTGTGTATAACAGAAACAAAGAAGAAAGGCAAAGGAGAAATAATAGTAGATAATGGACACCTGCTGACATATAGCGGAGTTCCTAAAGATAAGAGAGCAGCAGCAGGAGTCGCATGTATAATAAATAAAAGATTAGTAAAATATGTACAATTCTGGGAAGGATATACTGATAGAATACTGAAAGTTGAAATTAGAGAACAAATAGGACAAGTAAAAACAATAATAGTAGTGTACGGTCCAAACGATGACGAAATTGCCGACATAAAAGATAAGTTTTGGGATGAACTAAATGTTATTTCAGAAAACAGTAAAGGTGATATATTTATAGCTGGAGATTTTAATGGAAGAGTAGGTATAAGGGATAAAAGTACAACAAATGCAATAGGGATACATGGGGAAATCAGTCGCAATAACAACGGAATACGATTAAAAGATTTCTGTACACTAAATGATCTGATAATAACTAACACATTCTATGAACATAAAGATATACATAAGTATACAAGACAAGGGCCCAATAGAGAGGAGAGATCAATAATAGACTATGTACTTACCGAAAAGAAAAACCGAAATTTAGTAACAGATTGCAGGGTTAGACGCGGCCCAGAAATTTTTAGTGATCATTTCCTAGTCGAAGCAAAAATAAAGAAGAACAACATTGATAACGACGACACAGTTAAAGAGATAAAAAATGTACAAATAGCTATAGAATATGAACAAGAAGTAACAAGAATAATAGAAACGGAAAAAAATAGATTTTTCTGGGAAAAACGTAGAAGAATCTTGGAATATATTTAAACAAGTAATCACAAAAGCAGCAATAAAAACATGCGGGATAAACAGAGCAAACGCCAACAAAAAGCAAACATCCTGGTGGAATGAGGAAATAAAGGAAGAAATAAAGAAGAAAAAGAAAACATGGACGTATTACCTTAGTAATAAAAATGAAGAAAACTATAACAGTTATAAAAAACAGCGACAAAAAGTTAAGGAATTGGTATTGCAAGCGAAAGAGAAAAGTTGGAAGGAGTTTGGAGAACAAATGGAAATTAATAGCAGAGAGAATCAAAAGTTATTCTATAAAACATTGAAAACTCTCAGAGAAGGGAAGACATATACAACGAACACAATTAAGAACAAAGAAGGACTAATACTAATCGAAGAAGTAGAGATAATGAACCGATGGAAAGAATACTTTCAAGAACTTTTACTTATTCCTGAAGAAAAGGAAGAACGTGAAGAGATACTAACTTATAATGAAACAACAACTACCAACAAGCATATAAATGAATATGAAGTACGAGAAATACAGATAAATGAAGTTAAAGAAGCACTTAAACTAACGAAAAATGGAAAGGCTCCGGGACATGATAAAATTACATCAGAAATGCTGAGATACATGAGAGAAAGAGGTACGGAATTGCTTTTGGGGCTATATAACAAAGTTTGGAATGAAGAACAGGTGCCAAAGGACTGGGAAATAGCTGTCATTGTACCAATACATAAGAAAGGAGATGCAAAGGATTGTAATAACTACAGAGGTATATCGCTACTAAGTTCAGCTCTGAAAGTATATGAAAGAATATTGGAAAAACGGTTACGAAGCAAAGTAGAAGCAACACTGTCAGAAGCACAAAGTGGATTCAGAAAAGGGCGTAGTACACAAGACCATGTATTTACTATCAAAAACATCATCCAGAAAACGATAGCTACAAAAAAAAAAGCATTTATGACATTTATAGATTTAGAGAAAGCATTCGACAGAGTTAAAAGAGAAAAACTATGGAAGATCCTGTGTGAAAGAAGAGAAGTACACCCTAAATTAGTTAATGCCATTAAAGTACTGTATAAAAAGAACAATAACTACGTCATAAATCAAAATAGAAGATCTGAATTATTTGAGACCAAAAATGGCCTTAGACAAGGAGGTGTAATGAGTCCAGTTCTCTTCACAATCTTTATGGATGAGATAATGCAAGAATGCGACGAGAAGATTAGCAAATTCCACGTAGGGTATAGAAATTTGAGAGCAATATCTATATCAGTATGTGCATTTGCAGATGACCTAGTGATTATAGCAGGGAGTGAAGAAAAAATGCAACAAAACCTAAATATATGGAATGAAATAATTGAGAAATATGATATGAAAATCAATGCTAGATAAACAAAAGTTATGATAGTAGGAAGCGAGCAAGCAACTGTGAACCTAACAATTAACAATGAAAAAATAGAACAAGTGAATAGTTTTCAATATTTAGGCACAACAATAGAGAATAATGGTAAACAGGAAATAGATATTAATGAGAGGATAGACAAAACAGCAAGAATGTTTCATGCAATGAAACACAGCTTCATTGGGAAAAAAGAAATTACTACAAAGACAAAAACATCAGTCTATAAAACAATATATAGATCTATATTAACATATGGTTGCGAGTCTTGGGTACTGACTCAAAGGATGAAAAGTAAAATACAAGCGCTCGAAAAGTGCAGGGAGTAACAATGTTGGACAGAATAAGAAACGAAACAATAAGGGAACAACTACAATGTAAATCAATATTAGACTTCATTGAGACGCGACAACTAGCATGGTGGGGCCATATGATCAGGATAAACGAAGCAAGACCGGTACGACAAATCTGGATGACAAACGTGAGAGAAAAGAGGGATCGTGGAAGGCCAAAGGACACCTGGGACACCATCATCAATAAGATTCTGATGAAAAGGAACGTTACGCTGCACGATGCTCGGAGGATGGCGAAGAACAAGAAACAATGGGCGAAATTTGTGCACGATTAAGAGACATTTTACACCCTACACCTAACGGTAGAAGGGTTCATGACTATATATATATATATATATATATATATATATATATATATATATATATATATATATATATATATATATATATATATATATAAGAATACAAGTTTCGCGACTGTTATGTTGTAGGAAATTTTTTAGCAGGTATAGCAGTCGTTTGGGCAAAAAATTAAAACGCTCTTTTTAAATAGTCAAGCTTTCGGAAATATTTATTCCTTCTTCAGGACACTATAATACAATAAATACAAAATAGAAATTAAAAGACACACAAAGATAACAATAAGACTTACATTTAGTTGAGATTAAATATAAAATAACATCAATGTAATATGAATACTTAATAGGTGGACTTAACAGCAGAATAATAAAAATATATAACTGTCTTGAAATAATAGTATAACATGAAATATAAATATGAAATAAAATATTGACAGTTCAAAAATATTTTTAAAAATCATCTACGTACATAAAAAAATAAACTAAATGTCAAAAAATAATCTGTCAAAGTGATGTATGAAGTATAAATATTATGAAATGAGTAATAACGGATAAAAAAGAAAAGCAGTTTCAAAATGTTTAAGTATGTGATCTGGATTTAGTTAGTAAATATGAATAAATAGAACTCAAACTATCGACATCTGTTTTCTTATTCATCGTGTTAGACTCATTATTAATATGGAAAATCTCTAAAAACAATCTTTTATGTAGGTTCTTTTCAGTTTCTAGAACTGTAACTTCTTCATAGTTAATACCATGCAAATTCTTAAACTGATGTTCTGTCAGGGCACAAGCATTCGGTCTTAGTTTAAAGTCACTTTTATGTGAAATTATCCTGCTTTTTAGATGTCGGTTAGTTTGGCCTATGTAAACAAAGTTACAATCTTTACATGGAATCCTATACACAACATTGGATTTAAGTAAAACGGGCGTCCTATCTTTTAAATTAGTGAATAACGATCTTGTTGTAAAATAATTCCTGTTAGCTATTTTCACGCTTTCGTCTTTCAAAGCACTAGCTAAAGATGGTGTTAAACCAGAAATATATGGTAGGGAGCAATATTTAATCCTTTCGGAAGAATCAATCTCAGGAATATTACCATCTATGTTGATAGCACGTGAATTAGTATTAAACAAGAGACTGTTAATCAACTTTTTTGGGTACGCATTACTTAGAAGAACTTCTCTGAGTTTGCACAAGTTTTTATGATGCAGTGTTGGATGAGAAATTGCCAATATTCTCCGTTTAAGTCCCAAAATTGTATTAATCTTCATTTTCTTAGGTTGATCAGAGAGAAAATGAATATAACGTCCGGAAGAAATAGGTTTAACATACCAATCAAGTACTATGACACCGTTATTATCACGTTTTACTAACGTGTCAAGAAAGGGAATGCTCATATCTTTTTCAATTTCTATTGTAAATTGGATGTTCGAATTAAAATTGTTAAAAACCTCCAAAATTTCGTCAACATTCTCTTGTGGTACAGCACATATTATATCATCAACAAATTTTTTAATAAAAGGAAGTTGGAAATTTAATTTGGGAATGCAATTATCCAGTAAAAAATCCATTATGTATTGAGCAAGAATAGGGCTGAGGACGCTACCCATTGGACTGCCCAAAATTTGTTGGTAGTAAATATTCTGAAAAGCGCAGTAACTGGTTTCAAAAACAAATTTTATCAATTTTATAAAATCATCTTGATTTAGCGAAGTGTACATTTCGATCAAATTCCATTTACTTGAGATAGTTTCAATAACTAAATCAACGGGAATGTTACTAAAAAGTGAAACAACATCTAGACTTAAAAGTACAAAATTTGTAGGAATCAGCATGTTCTTCATGCACTCCGCAAATTGGAAAGAATCCTTGATAAAATAGTCGTTATCCCTGTTATACGCTGAAGTAAGAATATCAGTTAAAAATTGAGAAATTTTACTGTTAGGTGCATCAATAGATGATATAATAGGTCGTAAAGTAAGCGTAGGTTTATGTATTTTGGGTAATCCATAAAACTTTGGCGCTACAGAATTATAAATGGTTAACGTTTTGGCCAGATCTTCACTGATTTTGTGGTATTTTTTAAGTTCACTCACAATTTTATTGGCTTTTTGTTGTATCGTGCTAGTTGGATCACGTTTAAGTTTTTTATAAGAATGGACGTCAGATAGTAATTCAGTTTAAGAATTTGCATGGTATTAACTATGAAGAAGTTACAGTTCTAGAAACTGAAAAGAACCTACATAAAAGATTGTTTTTAGAGATTTTCCATATTAATAATGAGTCTAACACGATGAATAAGAAAACAGATGTCGATAGTTTGAGTTCTATTTATTCATATTTACTAACTAAATCCAGATCACATACTTAAACATTTTGAAACTGCTTTTCTTTTTTATCCGTTATTACTCATTTCATAATATTTATACTTCATACATCACTTTGACAGATTATTTTTTGACATTTAGTTTATTTTTTTATGTACGTAGATGATTTTTAAAAATATTTTTGAACTGTCAATATTTTATTTCATATTTATATTTCATGTTATACTATTATTTCAAGACAGTTATATATTTTTATTATTCTGCTGTTAAGTCCACCTATTAAGTATTCATATTACATTGATGTTATTTTATATTTAATCTCAACTAAATGTAAGTCTTATTGTTATCTTTGTGTGTCTTTTAATTTCTATTTTGTATTTATTGTATTATAGTGTCCTGAAGAAGGAATAAATATTTCCGAAAGCTTGACTATTTAAAAAGAGCGTTTTAATTTTTTGCCCAAACGACTGCTATACCTGCTAAAAAATTTCCTATATATATATATATATATATATACCGGGAGTTTTTTTTATCAGTATACATAGGGATGTATCATTACCATAGTTACAGTTAAAGTGATTGACAGCAATGTATTACCGCGTTTTTTTTAAGAGTGAACATAGGGATAATTTACGTTGATTATTAATAATAGTTAATCATATTGAAACAAACAATGCAAGTTTAAACAAATAAGAAATTTGTTTTAATTGCTTTAGTACTTCATAAATTACATTGAATTGATAGGAATTATTATTTTTAATACCTGTAAGTTATCCCTATGTGCACTCATAAAAAAAAACGCTTTAATACATTGCTGTCAATCATTTTGACTGTAACTATGGTAATGACGCCTCTCTATGTATACTGATAAAAAAAACTCCCGGTATATTATTTAAAACGTACCGTGTTTGGTATCAAATTAAAAGTTTCAAGGAATAGATTTAAACTCAAGTGTCAGAAATTTATTTTGGACTATCGTCAATTGTTTCCGATAAATACTATTTAAATCCTATCGTGTTTGGTATCAAATTAAAGGTCTCGCGGAGGAGATTTGAACGCAAGTGTCAAAACGTTATTATGGATGATTGTCAATTGTTTTTTTCTAAATGTTATTTAAAACATATTGTGTTTGGTATCAAATTAAAAGTTTCATGGAGTAGATTTAAACTCAAGTGCAAAAAGTTATTTTGGGCGATCGTCTATTGTTTTCCATAAATACTATTTAAATCCTACCGTGTTTGGTATCAAATTAAAGGTCTTGCGGAGGGGATTTGAAATCAAGTGTTAAAACGTTATTTTAGACGATTGTCAATTGTTTTTTCTAAAGGTTATTCAAAACATATCGTGTTTAGTATTAAATTAAAGGTCTCAGGCATGGGATTTAAACTCAAGTGTTGAAAAGTTGTTTCGGAAGATCGTCAGTTGTTTTTCATAAATGTAATTTAAATTCTACCATGTTTGGTATCAAATTAAAGGTCTCATGGAGGAGATTTAAATTCAAGTGTCAAAAAGTACTAACATGAAGGCGAGGAACGAAGTGACGAGCTTGCTTTGCTGATGTACTGACATGGATGCGAGGAACGAAGTGACGAGCATTCTTCGCCAATGTACTGACATGGAAGCGAGAAACGAAGAGACTAATTCGAGTTATTTTTCTATATTTTTAGTTGTAGTCTTGTTCAGTGTCGCGGAGCCTAGGGGTCAGACCTGCGAAGCAGGTCGGACCGCTAGTACTATACTATAAGTATTGTACTTTACCGGTTTCAGGAGATTTCTCACTTTTATGAAATGTTTCCTTCATACTCGATACTCGAACAAAATTAATACCATCCCATTGATGTACAATATACTATTGTTTGCATTGGATTTTGCGTATCGGAGAATACAAGTAATACATCTCATAATACTCGTTGTATCTTTAAGTATGGTTCTGCTTATACATAAGTGCATAGATCTAAAACCTATACTATAGTCCTTTAATATTTTTTGAAATAGGTTCAGAGTTAATTACATAATAACCATTCAATATTATTAAAAGCTTTAATGAGGAAAGCTAGTACAGCTAGTTTTATGCGTTCACATTAAATGTAAAGTAAAGTGGCGGATTGGTTCTCCGGCAATAAATATATAATAAAGTGTTTCCGTTATCTAACATCCGTGCTCGGGTCCCACTCGTGTCTGTCATAAATTGCATTAGTTAATGACATCTTTTTAATTTAGTCATGACGTTCTTCAAAGTAATGCTCTTCTTTTTGAATTGTATGGCACTCGGCAAATAACATTTGATGATTTAATTTTACGTGTATCTCATCACAGGAACGTATTTATATCTACAAATTCTGGCTCATTTGAAACAGTTTTTCATTTTGTACATTTCTTGTATTTTATTTTGGGTATTATGCTTTAGCAGATTTTTGTGATATTTTTACGCGATTACAGTACGTTTACCAGCTGTTGAGGTTAAACATCTGCGTCAAAAGAACGAATCCTTTATTAAAAAAAAAAAACAGCAAATTCTGCATTCTTCATTTATTTTCATGTACCACACACACTTTTTGGTATATTTTTATTTGTTAAAGTAATTTTTGAAATTTTGATGAAGTTCTTCTCTGCGAAACCTTTAATTTAATGCCAATCTTGACAAGACTCGATTAAATATTATAAAATACAATTAATGATCGTTCGAAGTTAATCTCTAACATTTCAATTTAAATCTTATCTCCGAGACTTTTACTTGATTTCAACATAGAATTCTTGTAACTTGTATAGAATACTATTGAGGATTGAAAAAGTTAATATCGTCTTTGAAATCATCCATTCGACACCAAATTCGACAAAGTTTATTCAGAATTTATTACGTCATTTTCAAAAATATTACTAATCACATAACTTAGATTTCCAAAACTGGAAGTGGGTACGAAAAAACTGGAAGTAACTATTGAAATATTACTAACATATATTTTGTGCAACTGGACGTGAAATAAGCATTTCTCATCTGCAATACAGATCGCGAAATACAAAATGATTTTTTTTTTCAAAACTAATGGTTTGGTTTATCAAATGTCAATCTCATAGCCACTTTATATTTACAATAAAACTCTTTAAAATTAATAAAGTTTGTATTTACAAATTTTTTACAGTTGTACAAAAAATAGTGTGTACTCCTTGTCCACGAAATCCTTTATGGCCCTTGACATTGTCTTGCCTCGGCCGCAAGCGGCCTCGACCACAATTTTTCTCTCGGTACGCTAAAGAGTGATTTCGCGGCCTTGGTATGCAAATAACTATTATAGCGAGAGCCGAATGCAAAAAACCTGGCCGATCGAGTAACAGAACGAAAGTCACTGTGTGTCTGGGCAGATGTGCAAAAGATTTATATGGGTGTAGAATTAAAATGTGGAACATAGGGATTTCAATGCAATTTTCTTGATGTTGCTGTAAATTTTTACCTATTCACTTTACAGCAAGAGTGTCAATATAAAAGTTGTTCAGAATTGAAAAATGCATGCAATAAGGCCCATTTGGTTACCTAAATATTAGTATTTCACGATACATCAATCAAATTAAAATTAATATTAGAAAAAAATTGTAACACGGCCATGGAAAATTAGACAAACACGAAAAATATTTGACATTTCCAGATCAGGTTAAGATTTATTTATTTTTTAACAGAAATAAATGGAATGATGTGAACTATATCATTACAATCTTCAACGAAATTTCCACAGGAAATAATGCAACAATATAATAAATAAATATAAATCTGTTTCCCGAAATTACGAATATTTTTAGTTTTTGTTTGATTTTCCATGGCTGTGTTACAATCTTTACCTCCCGCCTACCTCTAGGTAAGGGAGGTATTGTTTTTGGTCAAAAAATTGGGTAGTGAGTTTTCAATGAATAAGCACGTTTTAGGGTCCCTACAATACGATTTTACTATTTTCGCGATGATGTCTGTATGTATATATGTATGTATGTATGTATGTATGTGTGTAGTCTGTGGCAATTAGATTTTATTAGATTTTGCATAAAATTGGTCAACCGGAAGTAGCAGTTTACTTGAAGCCCTTAACAGTTTTTCGTGAAAAACACGGTTAAATTTCTTTTTTCAACAATTTATATTATTTCATAGTTGAAGAATATTTAATTTTACACTAGTTTTATTAATTTTCATTAGATTTAGAGATAATAAAATGTAAAGAAATTAGATTTCACAAATCTTGCATTCCTAGTACACTATGGAAACATTTAAAAATTTTCAATTTTTTACGAAATATGACACATGTCAATGTAATTGTGTAGCTGTTTTCTTAATGAAATATATGTAAAAAAATTAAATAAATATAGGAAAGAAAATTAAATTTCTCAATTATAAATAGAAAATAAACAAATAAGAAGGTATGTTTCTGTATCATCAAATACAACTTTCTACCGTTTAACAGTAGTATTGGGCGGGAGGTTATGTGCTATTTCTTAATAAATGTTGATTTTAATTTAATTGATATATCGCGAAATACTAATATTTAGGTAACCAAATGCGCCTTATTGCATTCATTTTTAAATTCTGAACAACTTTTGTATTGACACTTTTGCTGTAGTGTAAAGTGAATAGGTAAAAATTTACAACAATATAAAAAAAGCATTGAAATCCCTATGTTCCACATTTCAATTCTACACCCATATAAATCTTGTGCACAACTTCTGTCCAGGCACACAGTGATTTTTGTTATGATCGCTATGAGTACTTACAGTTTAAAAACTTTTTATTCTGATACTCGATCGGCCAGGTTTTTTGCAGCCGTTTTTTGGATTATATTATACCGGGTGGAGCATCATACCTGTGTACATAGGCGATTAACATGAAAAAACAGTTTTTCCGTGCGCATTGCTCCCCAAATTATTTTAGGCAAAAATGCTTCAAATACATGTTGTAGAGCATAAAATTCTGCATCTAAATCAATAAACAGAATTACTTTTACTTGCTTTGTAACGACAGAAATTAAATATGAAAACATGGAAAATTACGTTAAAAATATCAAATAGCCATGGAATTGAAACAAAAATAAATAAATGCTTATCGTTTTTCTGTCTATTTGATATTTTACCCGTCAAATTAATCATTCATCTGTCAAATGTCAAAAATTTATTTATTTTTGTTTCAATTCCATGGCTATTTGATATTTTTAACGTAATTTTCCATGTTTTCATATTTAATTTCTGTCGTTACAAAGCAAGTAAAAGTGATTCTGTTTATTGATTTAGATGCAGAATTTTATGCTCTACAACATGTATTTGAAGCATTTTTGCCTAAAATAATATGGGGAGCAATGCGCACGGAAAAACTGTTTTTTCATGTTAATCGCCTATGTACACAGGTATGATGCTCCACCCGGTATAAGTTTTACCAGACCAAATCGGCAATTTCGACCATTTTCAAATTGACCGACAGTGCTATACATTGTTTACTTCCACCGAAAAACATACGAGAAAACCTTTGTTTGATTTATTTTCTGAATATCGACAAGTAATCATACAACTTGATTTTTATGAAAATTGCTGTTTTGTAGAGTAGACACAGAAATAACGTTGAAAAACTTTTTTGTTGATATAGTATTGACTGTAAAAGAATTTCTTACCTTGATAGTATTTGTCCTAAGCCCACATGGCGGTATTGATCGTTGTAAAATGTTAGTTATAACCCCATACTAATTAAAAAATACAAAGACAATAAAATTGTCAACTGTTTCACAGCAGCTGGTGGGTTCAGTACACTGATGAGCTCCAATAAGAGCGAAACGCGTCTGTAGTTCCCGATTGATTGGCTTGGCCGGTCTCAATGAATTAATAACTTAGTTATTATTCTGAGGCTGTTTTTTATGAAACAGTTGACAATTTTATTGTCTTTATATTTTTTAATATATATATATATATATATATATATATATATATATATATATTAATTTTCATTTGTTTTGGATATAACGAAATATAAAGAAATTAAATTTCATAAATCTTGCATTCCATGTACACCATGGAAACACTAAAAACATTTATTTTTTTACGATTGTGAAGCTGTTTTCTTAGTCAAAATATTAAATAAATATACGAAAGAAGATATAAATAGAAAATAAACAAATAAGAAGATAGGTTTCTATATCATCAAATACTATTTTGTACCGTTTAAGAGTTGTATTGGGCGTGAGGTTATGTACTGGCCACATCTGATTTTTATAAGGAAAATTTTAAAATAATAAGTATTGTTTCAAGCATCGTCTGCGTCCAGCACGTCCCAAGTTCGCATCGAATTTCCGGCATCGCTCCAGTGTGGCTGTGTCACGCGTGCAAGTGCGCATGCGCAAAGCTGCCGGAGCGCCGGAGCGGCTCCGGGCCCGGACAGTTCCGGGGAACGTTCCGGACAGCGCTACACGTACACGGTCACTGAGACTACCCCGTACCGAGTACAGTTTTCGAAGTGCAGTGGGTGACGTGAATATGTGACACTGGGCTACCAAACTTAAAGGTAAGCAGGTGCTGGAATAGAATGAGAGAGATAAGTTTGCTCGTATTTTAATTTTATTATTTCTGATTAATCTTTTTTTATAAATAGGCATATGAATGTTTTCTATTTAGTTTAAATAATAAATGAAATTAACGAATTCCAATCTCTCTGGCACTGTCAAACTGTCAAGTTTATTATTACTCCTATGCTGGTTTCTAGATTGGTAACAATTTAAGCATAGATTACGAAACGTCTAACATGGGCAATTAGTATGTCAAATTCTTTCCGAATTATTTTAGTTTATACAGTAGCAAAATACTTATTGCCTGGTACCACGAACTCTGTTTTTCAGTGTTTTAAGAGCAGTGTTTTAAGGTCTGTTTTAGCGCTATACAACGTTCTAAATTATTTTATAAAAAAATACTTCAAATAAAAATGGTAGATAATACATTTCTCTGTAACTTCTATTTGAAGCATTTTTTATAAAATAATTTTAAAACATTGTACAGCGCTAAAACCTAGCCTAAAACACCCAAAAACAGAGCTCGTGGTACCAGTCAATATTATATTTAACGTTGTGCTCAAATCAATCAAATAAACATACTCGTAATTTTATTTGTCAGTCTAAACAAAAATATACATACAAAATTAGAATAATTTGAAATTTTATTAAATAAGACATAATTTAATAGAATAATATCAAATCCATACAGAGTTTGAGAACGTAGTTCTTGAAAAATGTATACAGAATGGTCTATCGGTCAGCATTTTATATTTCATCCGATTATTTTATATATTACCGAAAAAAATTTCAAACAAGGTTTATTTTACATTAATAAGCTAACAGCTAACGTATATGTGATATAAGTTTTTCTACCGGGTGTTCTATTTTCGCGCAATGATATGATACTTTATATTTTAAATGGAACATCTTTATATTTTTGCAAAATTTTAAAGAACATTTGTTTCTCTTTACTACAGTTCTTATTCATTATAGTCCTAAAAAAAGATCAGTATGAGAACTATTCATGTTTTTATTCATGAAGAATCACACACGGAAAGTGTGCAATATGAAACTAAAACAATTAAAACAATAAATAAATTTATAAAAAATATTGAAATTGAACATCAATTCAACAAAAGTAAATATAATATAACAAAAAAAGTTGATAAACTAAATGAAAAAGTAAATAATAATTATTAAAGATCGACAGCAACTAATCTGATTGTTTTAAACACATTAATGGAAATCTTTTTGTGTACGATTCTTTAATAATAAGAACGTGAATAGTTTCTGTACTGATCATTTTAGGGCTAGAATGAATAAGAAGTATTTTAAAGAGAAATAAAGAAGCTTTAAAATTTTACAAAAATATATAGTGTCCCATTTAAAAATATAAAGTTGCAAATCATTGCGTGAAAATAAAACACCCGGTAGAAAAACTTATACTACAGATACGTTGGCATTTTAATGTAAAATAATCTTCGTTCGATATTTTTTTCGGTAATATTTTAATAATCGCATAAAATAAAAAATACAGACCGATGGACTATCCTGTATATGTAAACATTTTATTTTTAGTATTAAGGCTTATAGATCTGATTTTATTGCATTAAATTGGTTGAATTACGATTGTGTGTCAAGCTAATTTTTTAACCAAAATTTCCCATTTTTAAAATATTTTTAATTAATATTAATAGTTTTGTATATCCTGACAGAATTAATTTATTTAAAGCCCACAAATTCGAACCCGAATAATTCATAAGTATTAGGGCATACGACATATTAAATATAGGCATATTAAATACAGACACTAAAAATAGACTGGCAGTTTTAGAAATGAATTTAATTGCTTTGAAAGTAATTTGTTAACTTTTATAAAACAAAGTAGTGCACTAATTGCAAAAGATTCATTAAAAATTACTATTATTTGCAGATTAATTTGATGATTACCCACAGACATAGAACATGTTACAAGTTTTTAAATTTTTTAATTTCTTTAAAATATTTCTCTGTAGTTTGAAGTAAAGCTTACATATTTGTAATTTTAATTATAACATTCTCTAGATTAGTTTATATGTTGTTCCAATTCAATAACTATCACTTTTCATTCTAGAAACGTCGGACTCAAAGCGATATGATCTATATCAATTTATGGTGTGCCAATATGATGCCTTGTCAATGCCAATTATAAGATTATTAGCAATTCTAATTATTATTATAAAATAATATATTGGTAAATTTACTTATTCGTTTCGTTTTTTACCTGCTGTCACATTGATTAAGGAATAGGAATCATGCTAAAAATTAAGCAGTGTGTATATATATATATATATACCGTGTGTCCCACGCAAATGTTGGCATAGGCAGTTAACATGTAAAATCAGTTTTTTGTAAATAAAAAGTGTCCGGCAAAAAATTATGCATCCAAATTTTATATCACAATACTGTCAATATCCCTACATCTTATTTAATACAGATTACTTTATTTTGATACCGCAATTTAATGAAATTAATAATAATAATTCCTAATTTTCCGCCTACTCTTTTTGTTACTACTGACGTGTAGTGTTTACAATTTGTTTTAAATATTTTAATCTGTCACTGTCATCATGAATACATTAAATGTCGAGAAAAGTGTAAATATTATTAGAATGTATTATGGGGGCGCAGTGCAAGACAAATATCTGAATACACCACAGGAATGAACGGTGAATAATTTCCATCGCCAGAAATTGACAGTGACAGATTAAAATATTTAAAACAAATTGCAGGCAATATACGTCAGTAGCAATAAAAAGAGTAGGCGAAAATTAAGAATTATTATTATTAATTTCATTAAATTGCGGTATCAAAATAAAGTAATATGTATTAAATAAGATGTAGGGATATTGGCAGTATTGTGATATAAAATTTGGATGCATAATTTTTTGCCGGACACTTTTTATTTACAAAAAACTGATTTTACATGTTAACTGCCTATGCCAACATTTGCGTGGGACACACGGTATATATATATATATATATATATATATATATATATATATATATATATATATATAGAGAGAGAGAGAGAGAGAGAGAGAGAGAGAGAGAGATGCTGAAACGTTCTCATCCACTGAAAACACACTGCTTAATTTTTAACATGATTCCTATTCCTTAATCAATGTGACAGCAGGTAAAAAACGAAACGAATAAGTAAATTTTCCAATATATTATTTTATAATATATATATATATATATATATATATATATATATATATATATATATATATATATATATATGGGTGATTATTTTACTCATTACAAATCTGACCAATCAGTATGTCTCATTTTCCATTGTTGTGCATTTTAGATAAGTGAATAAACAGCAGCATGCTGTTTATTCGCGATTAAATTGAAGCTAGCTTTTTTATGCAAATTTTGAACATTTTGAAGGCATATTTAGCCGGATAATTAGTTGCAGAAGCAAGATACTTACATGTTCTTTACCTTTACTGGTATTCTATGTCTTTGAACATGCTGAATTATTCAATTCAAGCTATTTTAATTTACAAATTTTTAACATTTATTTGACAAGTAAAAAGAAAAACGAACAATTTGCTAAAGTTACAATATAACAACAAAATTTTATGGTGCCTTTTGCTTATGTATGTGTCGATTTATTTATATGAAAATGTGTCAAAATCAACGTTTTAGTACAATTTCTTCGGCAAGTATTAAAGTTTATGTTATGAATTCATGAAATAATCTTGACATATACCTCTCGTGCTAAAGAATTGAATTTTTTAAATATGATGTCTAGCTTATTATAAAATTTTGCTTTTAAAAAAGTGACATCGGACATTATTATTTAAGATAAAATCCCTCGACCTGCGGTCTCGGGATTTTTTCAAATTATTATGTACTCAAACACTTTTTAAGCAAAGTTTTATGCATAAGCTAGACATGTAAAATTTAGTCGATTAAATTCTTAGCACTCGTGATATAACATATTGAATATTTCCCTCGAAAATTTTCCACCAATCACGTTACAGTATTTTCTAAATTTCAACCAATGACAATTGAATACAGTGCATATTTTGCATATTGAATTGCACAAGTGCGATACCCGAATATTTATAATAATTGTAAACACAATGAGGAATAGTTTAATTTCTTCGCTTTAAAAGGACAAAATCGATAATATCTTCAATTTTTAAACCAATTTCTTCAAGAGAATTACTTAATGACATATTTTTAACGTAATTTGACAAATGACATTTATCAAAGTCTGACGTTTATGTGCCAGATTAAAATAAATATTTGTTCAACAATTTAAAATAATGATTGAAATCTTTCTCGAGAAATAAACGTCTAATATATCCCTCGTGCATAGCAAATACAATCAGAATATTTTCTCTCGTGCACGTTCGTGTACTCGAAAAAATATTCAGGTATTTGCCACGCACTTGGAACATAACTACTGAGTATTTCTGTCCGTATATGTGGATCTCTAGAGTTACGGTTTCGCAAATACTGCTAAAGTGAACATTTTGATATTTTGTATATATCAATTGCATCTCTTTAGGAAGAGCTGATAAGTATTTGGTGATAATCTAATAACCGCAAGTGGTAGTTTACTTGAAGCCCTATCAAGTTAATTTGAAATATCTCAGTTCAATAAAGTTTAAAAACAAATTTTACTATTAGAATAATGTTTCAAATATTGTTATCTACAATTATTGTTTAAAGCATTTTACTCTTAATATCACCATTTACGATTTACAACACGTTAAAAATACATATTTTGTTATTTTCGTTTAAATCTGCTAACCTTTTTTTTAAATAAAAACAAAACAACGCTTGAAAAAAATTTGATATGTGCATAATTGAAAAATAATTTCTTTGAAGGTATGAGCGTTTTTTGATAGTGGTGGTTCGTGCTCCTGCTGGTCCGTGCTTTTGCATTGGCGGGAGGTATTGTGCTGCCCACAACTATTCGACTATGCGATTATGGTCACTGACTTCATTCTAAAAACAAAACAAACAAAATATATTATAACTTAAATAGTTATTTACGATACAAGTACGTAAAGCTAGTCTTTAGTCACGAATGGGTCAATTAAAACACGAGCGTAGCCAGTGTTTTAAGACCCCTGTATGACTAAAGATGCTTTATGTATGTGAATCGTACAATATTTTATATACGATGTAATAAAATAAACAATAAATATAAAAAATACTTTTATTTGAAATTGGCACTAAAACGCTCAAAAATCGTGATTAAAAGCTCAGAGATCGTCACTAAAATATTGTAGTAAATTTATACGTAAAATGAAACAATATGTGCAAGAAATAGTTATTTGTATCACAAGGTTGGAAACTGCTATTTTGAGAGTGCGAGTTTATTTTGATAGGACGAGCCGTAGGCGAGTCCTACAAATACGAGTACTCGCAAAATAGTTTCCAACCGAGGGATACACAAGATTTTTCGCGCCAACATTTATGTAAATTTAATAAATAAATTTAATTTATTATTCATTTTCTTAATGACAGGGAATTTTGTTATGTTGCTAACTTCACAATATTTGAATGTCAATTATGTTTATTTTCCAATTTCATAACCAAAAATATCTACATATTTTTATTTAGATTTTACACTGCAAATACAATTATAATTACTTACAAATATGTTTAAAATCCATAAATATTTTGTTTTCTTGTATTGTAAATATTCAATTGTAGATATATTGCCATAATATTTTTATGTCAATGTAATGCTTTGACATTTCTAGCGTCAGAAGTTAGCTAAAATTAGTGAAGTGATGCCAACATATAACCATAAAAAGTTAGCAATTTTTGTCGAACTAGTACGACAAAAACATGATTTCCGACCGATTTAAAGATATGTAATTGTATCAATGAAGGACGGCGGCGCGAAAAATTAATTAATTAATTCTGATGAAGAAATTGAGGACAAAACACATAATTTTGCTGTGTTATTTACGATAACTTCAATGTTCGAGGTTGGCAACACTGAGTGTCAGTTCCAATTAACTACTGACAGATATAAACTTAACCTTATAATATTTTTTTACAGTTTTTTTTTTCTAATTTTAGATTTCAAATAAAATTATATATGCACCGCGGCACTGAAGTTTTTTTTATCACTCACATGGTTTATTTCCCTCGGCCCTACGGGCTTCGGCGAATAAATTCCATATTCGTAATAAAAAGTTAAACTTCAGTGCCCTGATACATAAATAACTATTATTTTATGAATAGGGATCACAATATTAAATGAGAAGTTTGCCACGTATAACAATTTTTTTTTTTTTGCAAATTTGGTGTATTTAAATATTTTAATCATTCGTTGCACAGATACTCGTTACTAATGAAATCTTTTTACTAAGCAACCATTTTACAAACTTAAAACTAACAACTAAACATCAATTTTACACACTATCGTAGATATACAATATATTAATTGTTTTTAGTTGCAAGTTTTGAACAATTCTTCCATTCGGTGCAATACTTATTCCCCCTTTTGTCGGCCATTCATTAAGAATCTCCCATTTCTGTTTTCATTCTATATTTTGTATCCTATTTTTGTAATTGCTACTACATAAGTTATTCAGTTGTTTTATAAAAAATTTTGCTTACAATAATGTTTTTTTTTAATATGAAATTTTATGAACAAATCTATCTATTATACAGGATTGACTTCCTAAATTAGTTAATTTCTCTATCAAACAGCTCAATCTATCAACAGTGATCGTATGTATCTATATTTGTTCTTTATACAAATATACAACGTTTGTCATAGACACATGGGACATTGCACAATTACTATCCATATTAGAAGAAAGTAAAAAAGAAAATCATCAGTCCAAATTCGAAATAATAGGATGTAATAGCAATATTAATAATTTAACAAATAATAATATAGGTCTGATCAAAAACCGTAACAAAAATGAATTTTTAAAATCCAAAATCAAGAATATATTTAAAAAGGATTTGATATCAAATGAAAGAGCTTGACGGGTAGGCAAACGGAATATGTCACACTTAGTATTGTACTCATAATTTTGACGCGTTTTCTTTTTTTTCAATATAATTACTAAATAACCTTTTTCGCCTTTTCTTATAGAGTTAAATCACAGCTGGTAATGGGGAAACATAATATTAACGCCAGGTACAGGAACTAGCAGTTTTTATAAAATAAGCAATTCGTAATTACTTTGGTTGTAAAATGAATTTTAATATGAAAATGCTTTTAAAAAATAATATTTTGTAAGAAAATTTAGATTAATATTTAATTTCAATTTACCAAACAGAGATTATTTTATATAATACAATAATAAAGTCAAATCAAACATAATAAATGGAAGAATGTTCGTCTCATTTCTTTAAAATGAGTTGGAAAACAAAAAGATAATGAATAATACAAAATGAACGTCACGAAATTTACCACTGCTTCCTCTGTTGTTTTTGTGGTGGTTTTTCATAACCGTTTTCATAAATCCCCCAGGCTTATACTCTACACTTTTTTCTTATGTTTATAAATTAAAAATGCCTTTAACCATCTCCCAACAAAAGCGTATAAAAGGAAATTCATGTTTTAAAATTGCGCACCTGGATAATTCTCATAACTTTATCTGGAAAATTAAAGCGCACGCACTACAGTAACAATTAAGATCTGAGGCCTTAGAGAAATAATACTGGCATAATTATGTCTTATGCGGGTAGACAAATTTGCGTACTACAACTCTCATACCTGACGCCTTTATATAAGTTTTGTGAAACTGAGTTTAAATGTATTTAAATAATAAATACTGAAAATTATAGCATGCAATCATTTATAGAGGTAGGTACATCGTTCGTTAATATGTACGTGTACCGTCTTATTGAAGTTGGCCCATTGTATTAAATTTGTTAAAATCAATAATTAAACATTAAATAAGAAAATTCTCTTAACTTGTTTATTTTGGTTAATTTTATTAATAACCTTTTTCGTATTTCAAATTCTCTAACTTATGTCTTATATTTTTCTTTTTCTAGATTAAATCACAATTTGACAGCTTTAATTTTTATTTAAGTTTGGTTCATTGACAACACTGCTACCCCGCCTTGCATCTAATAACCCAACTTTTACGTGTCAGTTACGTTGCCAAAGAGTATTTTAGGTCTTTGGTCTAAGCAATTTAGATAATAATAATTCCGCTAATTAACCCAATCATAATTAACGAAAATTTAATTAGACCTAGATATTTAAATATGTAAAAAAATTATATTGCAGATATTTTAGATACATTGCCACTTCGTCAAATAGAAAATATGTTGTTTCAGTATGGCCTAGCTTCTGCTCACATTTCACAGGTCATAGTACAGTAATTAAATGTTCGATTTGGAGGACAACAAATAGGGCATTTAACACAATTAGATTTTTTTATAGAGTTACTGAAAAAATAAACTCTTTATTCGGGAATATTAGAATGAAAAAGTTCTATTAATTATAAAAATATTTTTGGTGTTTTATATCATTGTAAATCAAAAATAAATCTCTATTAAAAAATGTCATGGCTTACTATGACCTCCATATGAAAAATAAAAGTTGATACCAGTAACTCGTAAATGTTTAGATATAAAAAACAAATACATGCTCAAACTGCCGTACTAAAGAGGCAATTTTCGTCTAATTTAACCAACCTCGTATCTCTTACGGTTCTCGAGATCCCAATGCATTCGTACCTTAAATGGGACATACTGTATAAAGGATGAATACTAACGTACGGAGAAGATTGAAAGTGTTGCTAAAGATAGTATTTTCCATAATAATCTTTTGAGTAAAACCTAATAACTACAATGTTACACGGTGGTTTAAAGATATTTTCAATTCACGCTTACTTACCTGTTACCTATGGAAATACAATTAATAATTAAAAATAATAAGTAATATTATTATTTTCTCGTTTCTGTTCCAACATATTTTAAATTAATCATCCAGCAAAAAATATAGCTAGAGTTGTAAAAAGAAATCGTTTATATTATTGAAAAAAATAATAAACTCTAATTTTATGACGACGTTACGCTGGGACACACAGTATATGTACGTAAAGTAATAATGCACAAAAAACCTAAGAACGGACAAAACCAATTTCAAATTACTGTTATTAATAATTCTAGGAATATTCAATTTAATGAAAATTGTTTAGAATTTTTATGAAGAAATGTTATAAACGAAATCCAAAACAGAGAAATTAGCATGTGTAACAAATTTGTTACAGAAAGCTATTCAAGCACTCATTCGTTTGTCCCCATGTCCAGATTTCAAGCTTATCTAAATATACTATTTAATCGTGAAATATGTCAAGTATGACAGAATATTGTAAAAATATAGTAAAGTTTTGAATTATTTTTGCACCCTTACCTGAAATTTGTTTAAATTTGTATGTATAAAAATTCAATCTCTACTCCTCTGGGAGAACTTATTTGACTTGCCCTCACAATTTCTCTCTTATTTTCCGTATTTGCAGAAAATTACAGGTGTACGGAATTTCCCAAGTGACACGAAATGTATAGGTGTCTTGGGAACAATAGAAGATACGAAGATTTTACTTTTATTCAATTATATAAAAGTATTTTTTTCTTTAAACATCATAAAAGTAGGTATTGTATTCAACAAACAGAAGTACAATATTGTTGCCGCCGGCGTAATAGTGTCTCCTTGACAACATTTTTACTCCGGCGGCGGACAAAGTAAAATATTATGCGAAATATCGGCGAAATAGTAAGGTTGTTTTCAATAATTTGACAGTGAAAAATAACAAAATACCTTACTTTATGACAACTAGAAATGCTGAATAAGACGGAATATTTTTGAAGTTTTGGGCATTTTTTTAAGGATTAGTAATTCTATTTTCTATATTCGAAGAATAAAATAACATGTGTTATTTCAAGTAAATATGACTTTGAGTGCTTCACATATAATTATCCGACTCGCTTCGCTCGTCGTTTAAACTTCCATTATTGAATTTAGAAAATAATTATATTTTCCAGTTTGGTTTACATTCAAAACAATATAAAATTAATTGTATAGAACTAAAATATGTTTCTGCAAAGTTTAGACAAAAAAATATTAAAGTACTTGAAAAGTACTTAAGTACTTGTACTTAAGAATCAGTAATTTCAAAATTCTGGTACCTAATACTTGATTACAAGTACTCCGCTACGAGTACTTGTACTTAATACTTAAGTACTTTCAACCTGGTACTTGCCCAGCTCTGATTGTAATGGCATTAAAGAGATACCTACTTTTTTATTGCTACTGTTTTGTACTACTTGACTGTTAATTTTATGTTGCATTGTATCTTTCCAAATATGTGCTTATATTATAATTTTAGCCATTTAATTTTTACTTAAAATAAAGGTATTTATTTTTTAAAGGTATATGTTTCATGGAGCGGCAATTTGTTTTTTGTATGCGGGGCCGAAAATCTGGAGCGGGGGCTGCTACAAAGCTATTGGTCAGCAGTTTTAACAAGGGCTTGCAACGAGTGGGCAACATACATGACAGCAGCGTAAAGTATGTAGCAGTATTAAAGTAAAATTAAGATGGCGTGTGTTGTGGTTCACCTTAGGGAAGAGGAAGATAAACTGTATGGTTTTACAGTCCCGTTAAAACTACAATATAATATTATTATGAAATTGTTAAGTATCTATTATTATTTCTATATATTTTTGTACAATTATTTTGTAAAATTTAATTAAATTACTTGGGTATCTTAATTTATTCGTTAGTAAAAGCATACAAGAATACTATTTTGGTAGTACAATTGTCAATATGATATCTCCTAATTACAATATTTCTGTAAATCTCTGTTATGATTAGTGTTACTGTACTAGTGTGTTAAGGACAAGCAGCACCATCTTCAAGAGCAATATTATGACTGAACTTTACGTTGTTTAGTCGTAAGCATTTTTTTATAATTGTCTCAGAATCAACTGAATGTCATACACACATTTGTATAGAGGGCGGTAAATAGATTTATGCAATATAGCAAATAAAATGTAAAATTTTTTATGTAGCGATATGTCGTTCCCTATTGATTTTAAAACAAAATACTTAAAACAAATTTTGTAGATAATTAAATTCTGTATCTAAGTCATTAATCATATTTTATTTTACGCTATTTGTACCATAAAAATCCTAACATATGCATATGCGCGAACAATCAAACTATTGAAAATTGTTTTTCGCGCCGCCGTCTGACATTGACACAATTACATATCTTTAAAGCGGTCGGAAATCATGTTTTTGCCGAACTAGTTCGACAAAAATTGCTAACTTTTTATGGTTATATATTGGCATCACTTCACTAGTTTTAGCTAACTTCTGACGCTAGAAATGTCAAAGTATTAAAAATATTATGGCAATACATCTACAATTGAGTATTTGCAATACAAGAAAACAGAGTATTTACGGATTTTAAACATATTTGTAAGTAATTATAATTGAATTTGCAGTGTAAAACCCAAATATAAATGTTGATTATGATATTGGAAAATATAGTCAGAATTGACATTCAAATATTGTGAAGTATAAAACAAAAAAATTCCCTGTCATTAAGAATGTGAGTAATAAATTAAATTGATTTATTAAATTTACATAAATGTTGGCGCGAAAAATCTCGTGTATCACTCGGTTGGAATCTATTTTGCGAGTGCTCGTATTTTTTGTATAAAAATAAACTCGCACTATTGCATGTCTGTAATTTTTGTTTAAATTCCATGGCAATCACTACAAATGAGCATTTTTATAAAATATAAAAATTAATTTTACACTGCACTCATAGTGTAAAATAAAATATAATTAGTGATTTAGGTGCAGAATTTAATTATCTACAAGATTAAAGAATGTTGCTATAAAATCAATAGGGAACAACACATCGTTGTATGAAAAATCTGTTGTGGGCACCAAAATACCTCCCGTCCTAGATTTCTTATCGAACAATGCTGGTACACGGACCACCACTATCAAAGAAACGCTCATCCCTTAAAAAAAATCCCGTCTTATTGAAGTTGGCCCATTGAATTAAATTTGTTAAAATCAAGAATTAAACATTAAATTAGAAAATTCTTTTAACTTGTTTATTTTGGTAATCTTTATTAATTATCTTTTAAAAAAGGAATTACAATTTTATAATTTATTTCATGTCTGATTGTATTATAATCACGTTCATTTGTATATGATATTTTTAAGCAGTCATATAGTGGGTTTTTTAGGGACAGTTCATATTTATAAAGTATGAAGGTCTATTATCAAAGTAAAGAAATAAAATAATTAATTTATTAGGTTAGTAATTAAATAGAAATATTAATTGCCCAAATAGAAGTATTATTTTGATGCTATTTGAATGATTCCTTCCGTAATAATAAGTAATATAAAATTATGACACATGTCAAAAAATGACATTTTTTACCGTTGTTTTGATTTTTCAAAAAACAGCTTAGCAGTTTTAAACCAAAATATCGAAATATAACTTTTTTAACGTGTTGTATTTCGTAAATGGTGACAATAAGAGGAAAATGTTTCAAACAATAATTGCAGATAATAATATTTGAAACATTATTCTTATAACAAAATTTTCATTAAACCCTATTAGTGGGGTATTTTAAAATAACTAACTAGAGCTCCAAGTAAATTACCACTTCCGTTTATTGTATTATCACCAAAAACTAAAAACCTCTTCCAAAGGTGATATAATTGATATATACAAAATATGAAATTTTCAGTTTTGTAATTTTTGAGAAACCGTAACTCAAAGATCCTCACAGACTGACAGAGAGACAGGCAGACAGACAGATAGACACACACAAACAGACTTCATCGCGAAACTATTAAAATTGTATTCTAGGGGCCCTAAAACATACTCATCCACTGAAAACTCACGACCCAATTTTTAACATGATTCCTATACCTCCCTTACAGAATGTGGCGGGAGGTAAAAATTTAACGTTGTATATCCCTCATTGCATAAATCAATTCACCACCCTGTATAGTCAGTCAAATATAATATTATAAGCCTGGTATCTCATACTATACCATACCATGTCATAGGTGTGATAGTGGACTACCGACATTACCGACAAGCGACAAGGTATAGTACATCAAAGCATTTTTATTTTAAAACGACCTTAACTCTTTGTCTAAAAACGTTATAATTAAAGAATACCTAATTTAATTTATCGGAGAGTTTAATCATACTAAGTAACCCTGAAAAGCAAATTATTATTTGTTATCCACACCCCTCTTGCCTTGCCATACTGTACATTCTGTTACAAGATAACGTCGGGATTTTGCAACCGCGAAACTTTATAAAGGAAATTAGGAATGAAAAGTTGAAAAATTATAAGAAATATAGAATAATATGTGACTGAAATGATCTGCATTTTTATAATTTATAAAAAATAGAACTTTTTACCTCTCGCCTACCTCTAGGTAAAGGAGGTATTGTTTTTGGTCAAAATTTGGGTAGTGAGTTTTCAAGAAATAAGCACGTTTTAGGATCCCTACAATACGATTTTAGTATTTTCGCCATGATGTCTGTATGTATGTAGGTATGTGTGTGTGTGTGTGTGTGTGTGTGTGTGTGTGTGTGTGTGTGTGTAGTCTGTGGCAATTTTTTCGTATATCAATAATACCAAAAAAAACTGTTTTGTGAATGTTTGCTTCTTATATTTACATGAAGAGCTGATTAGATTTTGGATAAAATTGGTCAACCGGAAGTAGCAGTTTACTTGAAGCCCTTAACAGTTTTTCGTGAAAAACACGGTTAAATTTCCTTTTTCAACAATTTATGTTATTTCGAAAGTTGTAGAATATTTAATTTTACATGTGTTTTGATTACATTAATTTCATTAATTTTCATTGGATAAAGCCGGATTTATGCAGCCAATTTAATTTTCAATCTTATTTATACTTTTTAAATGTATGAATTCATGCAACAAGATAAATGAAAATGAACGCATGCGCACAAAAACAGGCAAGTGGCCAAGGTTATAAATGTCAAGTATGGGCAAGGAATAAAATTTAGGGATATTTTACATGTGGCAATGTTTAATAACAGTGATAGCAAAGACGAAGTTATTAATTTGTTTTTCAATGCATTATTTGCAATAAACACCACATAACCTTACTAAAAAACAAACATAATCAGCTGATCGTTCGCTACTACTCCTTTACGCATGCGTCATTTATAATTCTCATTTAAAAGTTGGCCAACTTATAAATTAAATTAAAATGAAAGATAAATTAAAATGAAAATGAGAATTTTGCATGAATGGGTGCATTAGGTTACATACATTTAACAGTTAAATGAAAATTAAATTAAATTATATGTAAATCCGGCTTTAGAGATAAAATATAAAGAAATAAGATATCATAAGTCTTGCACTCCTTGTACACCATGGAAACACTTAAAAATTTTAAATTTGATTGTGAATCTGTTTTCTTATTGAAATATATGTCAAAAAATTAAATAATAATACGAAATAAAATAAAATTTCTAAAATCTAAATAGAAAATAAATAAATAAGAAGGTATGTTTCTGTATCATCAAGTACTATTTTGAATCGTTTAAGAGTACCTAGTATTCGGCGGGAGGTTATGTGCTGTCCACATCAAATTTTTTTAAGTGTCTGACCCCATTATTCACCTTGTATTGTGAGTACATGTCCCTGAAATATTTTTCGATCGCCCGGTATTTCAGTTAACACATTAAGAACATAATTTTGGCAAAAGATCTCTTTTAGTTCACCGTGCGGCTACGAACAAACAACACTTAAATTTAATCGCGGTGTGAGAAAAATCTAACATTCTGTGCTAGTGAAGTGAGCGTGTATTGTATTTGTATTGATCACAAACTGATTTGAATGTAAGTCTTACAGTTTGAAAACATGAATATTATATTAGGAAAGTGACATAGATTTGAAAGGTATTGATTTATTCAATATTTAAATGTAAACAATATTAGCATATTTTGTTCTCGGAAACAATTTTTTGCGAATTTCAAATGCGGTTTTTTATTGGTGGTTATAAAATTTAATTAAAATTTTAAAATTAAAACGTTCTTACTTTGAAGTTACTCATGAAAATTCATAAATTTTCTATCTTTCTCAATGCTGAAAGACACTTGGTATAAATTAAAAAATGTAAAAGGTATTACACAAAATATGTATCGCAAAATGGTGGCAGCGCAATTGACATATTTTATGTAAATGTTTACATCATTTTTCCTGTTTATGAAGGTATAGCAAACTGATGTAGCAGTCGTTATGTGATATATTTTTGTGAAGTGTAGTTACCACCTGTCAAATCTCAATACTCAATGACATTAGTACACGATAGTAA
Organism: Poecilus cupreus; assembly: GCA_963942605.1. NCBI lineage: Eukaryota > Metazoa > Arthropoda > Insecta > Coleoptera > Carabidae > Poecilus > Poecilus cupreus. The sequence continues at coordinate 2,032,524 of OZ012733.1, read as the reverse complement.
CCTCTGTGCGGCAAATATTATGTTGTTTGGTTCTGGATTTGAACTCTGGTTTGTTAACGAAGCTAAAATGACATGTCAAGGTTAGAAATGTTTTGGAAAAAATTGATTGCTAATTGAATGTGCTTATGAATTAACTTTCTGAGTAGGATATTCCTGTTTCCTGAAACCCAAAATCATGCAATTATTTATTTTAAATTTATTCAAATTTAATACTCGAATAACAGACGTATTTTAACTTGTAAATAATTTTTGCTGTGAAATAGAGTTGAATGGAAACCGCACACAATTTTATTGCGCTCTGATATTTGATTAAAATATAGTAGACAATGAAAACAATTGAACATTTTAGAATAAACAATATTATTTCATTACTCATAAATGTAAAAATAATAATATTATATCAAATCACAATATTTATCTACATACGAAATTGTTTACACTTGAATAATTCACAAATCCACTCATAACAGTTGAAAGTTAATAGGAAATAGGTATACTAATGAAATAATAGTATATTGTACAACAAGTGCAGAAAGTTATCTATTTCACGCGAGTTGTGAAAATTTTATCACGAGACTACGTCGAGTGCTGAAATCACACGAGCGTGAAATAGGTAATTCTGCACGAGTAGCACACAATTTTGTCAAGATTTAATAATAATAATTCTTACTCTTCAACAACAAGAAATGATATCTCAAACTTAGAATATTTGACGTTTATAATTCTATAGATTGTAATATAAAAACTATAAACATATTTTATTAAAAAATTGTATTGTATTTTCTTTGTAATCTCAATATTGAAAACGAAGATTTATATAAACTCTAAAATAATTATTAATTATTTTATGACATATAAATGTAATTATACTGGACATTAATATCATACAGTATTATATTATTAGTAAGTTGGTCACACTTACGTGTGGAATAATGGCGCTCGCTATTCCACATGACTGCGATATATACAATTTTCAAACTTTGTTCAGTATGGAGAAAGTGTAATTTTCAGTAGTGATCGTAGGAAAACTATATTGTGATCTTACGTGTTTTAAAAACATGCATGCTATTTATTAATAGGTTAACTTCAATATGTTCAAAATGAATAGTAACTCTAAATTAAAATTAAATACATATCACCTATTAAATTTATGGTTCAAATTAGTGTGATGTCGCACTAAATTTACCATATAGGTCTAACATTGAAGCAAACGTATAATTTGTCAAGTGAAATAATTTATAAAAATCTGACATGACTATCTTATACGTATAAGAGTAAATATAATAAATTAAATAAAACAATGATTTATGACATAAATTTTCCTTGACTGGAAGGATTGTCTTCATAAATAAAACAATGGTTATTAAAATATATACACAGACGATACAAGAAGTCTCAAAAATTTATGTATATATTTCAAATAATATGCCGTGGTTTTTGTATGCTGTCTAAATTGAATAAATAATTTGATATTATTTTTCTTATTTTAAAAAGCTTTCGTTTGATGACAAACACAAACGAATTTTAGTAACTATTGTCAAAATAATTGACGATCACACATTTTTTTTATTTTAATGCAGTTCTCTTCTGTGGAAGTTTTAATTCCACACCCAACAAGTGACAAGATTAATTAACTATAGTAAAAAAAATTGAAGGTCGTTTAAAATTAATATTTAAGTTTTGAGATAAAGTCTTCTTCCTGAAGCTATTAATTTGTTGCCGAATGTGAAAGTGTTAATCAATATTAGTTTCATATCAATTCTCGAAAAGCATTATAAAATATATATACAGCCCGAGTCGAATTAAATTAAATTAATTGTTTTATGTTTTCTACTTCCCGTTTTAATCATTATAACCAGAATCAACTCAGTTCTTTGCAAAATTAATGAAAGTTTTGTTGCTTTATCTTATCTCGTTATTGAACATACGGAGACACATCGGCCCATCCATCCATTCATCCACACAGATATTATTAAGATAATAGTTAAACCGGATTGAAAGGACCTCAAGACATGTATTTACTTACACTACGTATAAAAAAGTATAAATATTGAAATACTGCTTACATAATTTAATCATAAATAGATTTAGACAGTTTCGTTACTACCTACTAGCACAAAAATTGCTGTATGTGTGTTATTCAATCTATCTTTCATCCTAATATTTTGATCAATCAAAAATCAAACCTCACTGTCTTACAAATTCTAATTGATAACATTAAACTTCATTTATTTTTAGTAGCAAATGTAAACAATAACCCCATAATTAGCTGTCAAAAATATCTTATTACAATAAAACCGAATGAAATATTTTTAAAAAGAAACTAATTTTGAACTTCTGTAATAGAGTTTTAAAAACTAATTTTATTATGAATGATTAAATTGATAAATTCAAGAAAAGTCAACAAATGCATTCTCGACAGATATGTACGAAAGTTTGTTTGTAAAAGTTTAAATTGTAAATTCCAAGTCAAAAGTTTAGTATTGTAACGTATAAGAAATAATGTGAAAGTACATTTTACAAATATAAGGTATATAAAGATTTCTTGTACATTTCTAATTTAAATTAAGTAAAATTTTTGTAGAATATTTCAAACGTAAAATATATACCGTGTGTCTATCTTAAAGGTGTACATAGGAGATTAACATGGGAAATCAGTTTTTTACGTGTTGTTGCTCAGTGTTCTACCGGACAATAGAGATTGTGGTTTCAATCAAAAGATATAATTTTTATGAATGAAACGATGTAAAATACATTACAATTTAGTTGTAATTTAGTTCCGTAAATTAATTTTGAAACGTCAAATAGATAGCTTGAAAGATATCAAAACAAAACAACCATAGGTGACTATATTTATTTTCGATAAAAATTTAATAAATCGGAGAATTTTCGAAACTTTAAAATCAATTAACTGAGCCAAATTACTACTAAATTGTAATGTATGTTACATCGTTTGATTCAGAAAAATGATATATTTCGATCGGTTCTACAACCATTGTTGTCCGGTAAAACACCGAGTAACAGCACATAAAAAACTGATTTCCCATGTTAATCTCTTATGTACACCTTTAAGACAGACACACAATATACTAGTATCAGATTATTTTGTGTGATTCCTCCCCAGCAAACACAGTTGTAACATTGATGTACCTGGTATGTAATATCAGAAACGTAAGTAGTACATTATTTATATACGTACTAGTAACGTAATATACATATACCATGCCGGACATCTGTTGAGAGAGCGTAAAATTATATTGATGGTATGTCACATTGGTCTTGGACATGGTACATACCTGCAACATGTATATGTTATGTTACCGTACATATAACATATTCACAGTTAATTAGAAAGTTTTATATATTTTTATATAAGAATATAGCAAAGAAATTTTAAGTATTTTATAGTGTACACTGAACAACTTTGAAATATATTTAATTTAATTTTGCTAAGTGGTTTTATATTTCCGTATCGTAATTTATGTGAAAGAAATTATTAAATAATAAATAAATAAACATTTTCAAAGAGATCTTACTCAAAAATGTACAAAAACAAATATTCCATTCGTACATTCAAATAGTTTTGTTATGTACCATTAACGTTACGATGTCTACATACATGGGATGTCATGTCTCATAGACCGTGTTGCGGACATAGGTCTACCCATGTTATGTATATTTAACGTACCCGCGACATAACTGTGTTGGCTGGGTTATATGAAAGCGGAGGATGTCATCCCCTGTTTTTCAATTAATTCGATTTCAAAACGATATTTAACAGATAGGAGTACTAAAAATAATATAAGTAGGTCATATTTTATGCATGATGTATTAATTTAAAATATCTACAAATTATTTATAATACCATACTAATCATTTTAAATTTATACTATGTATCTACGAGTAACAATAGTATATATTGTGTTAGTAGGAGTAAATGTGATACTTTGTGCGCTGAGCTTGTAAGTTTGAACGACGAGCGAAGCGAGTCGAACAATTACATGCGAAGCACCCAAAGTCACATTTACTCCGAATAACACATGCTATTTTTTCTTCAAACAGAAAATACAATTATAAATCATTAAAAAATTCACAAAACTTCAAAAAATATTCTATCTTATTCAGCATTTCTAGTTGCCATAGAATATTCTGTTTTGTTATTTTTGTTTATTTGTAAAAGTGTTGTCAAGGAGACACTTTTACGCCGGCGGCGACAATATTGAACTTCTACTTGTTGAATACAAATACATAACAACGCACTTTTATGACGTTTGAAGAAAAAAGTATTTATTAATCTGTTTCTGTTCGATTTTTCATTGCTATCAAGTGATAATTCATAATTTTCCATCAGATTAATAAACAGATATGGACTGTAAATATGATCGTGTGTGGTACCTCCAGGAATACCAATCTGAAATTTCTAAATAATAAACTTTAAAAACGTGCATTAAACGAAAAAGTGTTCTTCTCTTTCCGATATTAATAGCATTATAAACAACCGTTTTATTTTGAAGTTCGCGAAATAACGAAATCGTAACCTTAAACTACATTCTGAGACTATTTCAGATGATTTCATCGCGCCAATATATTTATTCAAGATCAGCAATCAGTGCTAACCGTGTAAAAGTTTATATTTAACAGATAATCTCTCGATCTTGGCTCGAGATACGATGAGAACGTCTTTATATCTAACTCGTAACGATTTTGTCAAAAGACCGGCAAGTGTTGCTGTACTAAGATGTGTTCGTTTGTGTCGAGAGTCTGTTCGTGGATATTTATAGTCCTGGACTTGAATTTCAAAATAGAAAGTTATTTGTCATGTTATACAAACTATTAACTAGCCATACACGTGTCTATACGATGAATATTTCATACATTTTTCTGAAGTATACGAAAGATTCAGTAATGAATAATGTTACGTTTGTAACCGACGGGTTCGGTGAAGTTTAATAATCAGTAATTATAACAATTATTAAAAGTTACAAAATAGTTATTTGTGTATCAAGTGCGGATAGAGCATTGTTTGTTGCACTCGACATGTGCAACGAACAAGCTCTATCCGACGAGATACACACAATATTTTTTCTTCAATCGTTGAACAATGTCAAGCTGTAGAAAAGGATTAATTTTCAAAATTATCTTTGGTCACGCCTATAACAATTCAGTAAAATTGTAGTTACCCATGTCACCGTAATCATGACAACGTTTATGAACAAAATAAACATTTTCAAAGAAATCATAATTTGACACATGAAGTACATTTGACATATGGAGTACATTTGACATAAAGTCTACGGAGTGAATACGTTTATGGTGATTAAGTTGAAGTGTATGTACGTATATGCCAACTGTATTTGCAATAGCAAGGTTATTACCAGAAAAATCCAATGCATCATTTACTGCTTTTACCTAATTTATTTTTGTTTTGTTTTTGTCGCGCTAGTGCGACAATATGTCACTTTGTCGCCCTAGAGCGGCAATTTTGAACATTTCCTAACCAAAAATGGAATAACAATGTCGATATTGTCAACGATTGTAGAAAAAATATATTATTTATTTAAACTACTTATTTATTCTTACACACTTATTAATAATCACAAAATCACAATTAATCAATACTAAACTAAGAATATTACACTAGAAATATTTATTTACACTATTTATATTCACGACGCAAACGCTTTATTTATTTCCACCTGATTCGATATGTACTGAACAGACTCATCCAACATCCAATTTCCGGCTATTGTTCATTATTAGTTACTAATATTTCTGGATCATGATTAAATATACAGAATGTGTAAAACAAATTTCATGAATTAAAAACTGAAAATAAGAGAAAAATTACATTTTAACAAATGTCCGTATAGGCACAGTATAAGAATTCACACAGTAGCGACACTCGCTGTCGGTCCCTTTGATCTTTATGTCGCATCTACCGATGACCTTGAGCCGAGCGGCCATATTGGCAGCTGCGGCATACGGCGGTAAATTTGAATACCTGTCAGTTCCAAAGGGGATAAAATTTAAAAATATTATTTCACCTGCACTATAAAAGTACCTACAATTTTTCGTGGTACAAATAAGTTTACCTCTCCGTTTTGCACTCATTTTATGAACTTAACATGACAGAAATACTGTAGTTTGATATTTGACAGATACAACTGACACTGACATATTATTATTTTTTTCTATGGTTACTAAGATAGACTATCAGGGAACACTAGGCAGCCATATTCCCGGCTGCGCACCACTGAAATACTGGGATCATGAAAATATTGGAAGTGTCGCTACTGTGTGAATTCTTATACTGTGGTATAGGTATACTTTTGCAGAAAATTGGTATTCGGACAGATTCAGTAGGATCAGCGTTTACCAACTTATTCTAATCCGGGAAATTTGAATTGAATATAAATGCTTAGAAAGAGAATTATGTGCGAATTGTGTAAATATTAGTGTTTCATCAAAACAAGAAATTTTGTCTTGATCACCATTTTTTGTCTAGGGCTTGATTTTCAAGACAAGAAATCTTGTCTTGCTCATTTCTTGGAAACGTAGTGTTTGTCTTGTTTCTAGAATTCTTGATATTTCTTGATTCTCGATATTTAGGGGAATTCCCATTTTTATAGCTTTATCCAATCCATACGCCCAAGAACGTATCGTTAGCGTCTGCCCATGCCCCTCCCTTTTAGTTAAATGTTTCTTAAATGTTGGTCGCGTCACGTTGCACTTCGATATTTTGTGCTTTTATTTAAATCAATGAGTGTTAAAAGAAATATAAATCAGATTTACTCGGATAGTGATGAAACCTAACAGAATCTAGCGAAACATAACATGATCCATCTTCTTTTAGTAGTCGAGATTTGGAAACGGTTTTATCCCATAATCATATTTCTCCCTCTCAATCTAATAAAATTTTTTTTTCAAAGTTAGCGTTTAAACGAATACAAAACTATGTACCCAAATGCAAGAATACAAAATAATATATAATAAAATTTAATGAAACAAAATATATGCGAGTTCATGATATAAATAGCTCCGTAAAATTTGTTTTGAAAATCATAGTCATAGATTCTATTTTATATATTTTAATAATTTATTTTCAAGATTTTAAGATTTCTTAGCAAGAAATCTTGATTCTTGATGATATTTCTTTGTTTTGTCTTGGGAAATGTCCTGGTTTTGTCTTGATTTCAAGACAAGATCAAGACTATATCTTGATTCTTGTAAAATACTAAAAATATAAGTTAAATTATTTATTTTTATTATTCTAACGCCCAGTTATTCAGAGGATTGCACAGGATTATACATTTTAAAAACATCTTCAATCCACCAACACCTAAACAAACAAGAACATATTCCCTATGAAACGGTTTGATACTACACAGAATAAAGTTGACACTTTACGACTAATTTCGGGTTTGGACATAAAGTCAAGTTTACCTATCTCATGGCCAGATTTCAAGTTTCCCTAAATCTGTTTCCACCGTTTTTTCAATAACGTCTGTGTTGATAAATGAATGGATGCGTGTCCATATACTCAATAACTCGTGCTCAATAATAGATAGAATAACGAATGTTTCATGACATGTATAGAATTGATTTGATTTTGGTAATAACTGAAATAAATAAATTCTATTTAGGGCCGGTATTTGCAACGTCACATAAACTAGTAAGCAAATTTATCAGTGAAATAAACAATGAATATTGCAACAAAAAGTAACAGCTAGAATAATAATCATTATTTAAGCTATGATTTTGATGCGATAATTTTTATCTATTCCACTGATAAATATATTCTCTAATTTATTTGAAATTGAAATTACCGGCCTTATTTCAATTTGGTGTTATATGAAAAAGATGTTTCAAATGAATTATGATGTTGGAAATGGTATTTTGCAATTTTCTTACTGTTTCCAATTTTAAAAATCTGTTTAAATCTAAATTTAAATGATTAAACTTGACACATATAAAATAGATGTTTCAATTCTATGTTTATTCTCATGCAATTATGACTATCGAAATATAAATAGATACTATACGACATTAATAAAATACATGTCTCAAATAAAGTACTTACTTATTTAAAAAATATCATGCCATGAGCTATTGTAAGAGGCGTGCCAAGTTTAAAAATTTTAAACTTATTTTTTCATTTATGATTCTATGTAGGTTAAGTATATACGACTTAAAGTTTTGTTTTTAGTCGCTGTGTTTTAAAAAAAGTTTATTTTGTTACTAATTTAGAATTCAGATGTTTCCAGTTCAACAATTCAACTAAGACTAAATACAATACAATATAAAATTTTCTACAACAACTACAATCTAATATAACTATTCTACTGACGGTGCAGGTTCCCATATTCTGAGGTGATGTAACTTGTGGAATATACAAATTTTATTGTATTAAACATCCATTTCTGAGTTTACATTTCTAACCAAAATTATTTCTTTGCAATGCCACTAAACTTATAAATATGAAGTTTCGTTACTCTATATTTTCTTGTTTATTAATTATTGAACATACGGACGCACATCCATCCAGCTATATAGACGTTATTGAGAAAATAATGAAAACGCCCTTACTTCATCTTGCAATTGATTGTGTTCACAATTGCTATACTTCCTTATAGAATGTAAAAAACTAAATAATATTTCATTAACCGTAGTTGCTACGATAACAAACTAATACAACTATAACATCTGTTATGTATTCTTTCCGTCTAGCATATATCACATGTAATGAGCAAACATTTAAATTTAGAGGTGCAACCAATATATTAAAATTAATTATACACCGACGTTTCGAATGTTAATCAGTCTTCTTCAGGATAATAATTAATAACTTGTAAGATATACATGTAAAAATTGTTACAGAAATCTTTCGTCCGATAATAAATCAAATACACTCTTCCTGTTCAACATACTAAAAGAAACTGATTACATCCATTCGAGAAAATTCCTTCATCATTTATATAGTATATTACAAAAAGAGAGATGTAAGAAGCAAATTACGCACTAGTGAAAAATTGACACACGAGCCGCGTAGCGGCGTTTGTAATTTCACGAGGGCGTTATGTACTATACTTTTTCTACAATCACTCATAAGTATTTCTAAATAAAAAACAAAATTCAAATAGTTATTAATTTATTATGTATTTTGAATTTCCAATCCATGAATTTTTAGTACACAAATTTATATCTATCTCGAGATTTAGTCGGCTAAAAAATATTTGTTGCACTTTTAGCTAGAGCTAGTATTTCCAGTGATGTTCTAAAAATTAAAAAAATATTCGCCTCTAGTAGTATTACCCTTGAAAATATAAAAATATATGAAAATATTATAAATAAAATTCTTACAAACCATTTGTAAAAATATCACATTAAAACTTTTTTCAAATCTTGAAATTGAATATTTGCTTCCATGTTTTATAATATAAAAAACTTCAATAAAATCGTAAAAGAAAAAGTAAATGTAAAAAGAAAGAATTTATTGAAATCTCAGATCAGTGAGTGTGCTGTGGAAATAAAAACAAAAGGGAAATTTCTCTGTTGTTTTACCGTCAACCTTGATCCAATATCTCAGCTATTTTTGTCGACTTTTCGTAATTTTAGACTCGACATCTCTGCACGGCGGACACTAAATTTTATTAAAGAGACACTTCATTATTGTTTTTAATATATAGTTTTTCCGAAAACATTTAAATAGAAATGAGAATAAATAACTTAAATCTTTCATCTTTTGTTTTTTTTTTCTTTTTGGCATCATTCAAATACAATAAATTCGAATAGATCTTCAAAATAATGTTTTATGGTTTTGCGTTAATAGGTTAGAGCAATTTTAATTATATACTTGTATATGCAGTACGATATAAACAGATATTAAGCTATATTTATCGGAGGTAAACCTATATTATCGCATTTTTGGCATAATAATAATGGCGTCTAGTTAGAGTTTATTACTATCTAAAATTATAGTGTAATGTTTTTATTATTAATTTGTTGGTTCTCCAAATATATCAATATTCTTATATAAATCATGAAAGAAAATTAAATGCAAGATTTTCGCGGAAATACATGTTTTGAGGTTCACTGTATAATATAAAGGAGGTAGATACAGGAATAATGCTAAAAATTGAGTAGTGAGTTTTCAGTGGTTGAGCTGGTTTTAGAGTCTCTAGAATACGATTTTAATAATTTCGCGACGATGTCTGTGTGTATGTCAGTCTCTCTGTCAGTCTGCATGGATCTCTGGAGTTAAGGTTTCTCAAAAACTACCAAACTGACAATTTTGATATTTTGTAAACATCAATTGTATCCTCTTTGGAAGAGCTGATTGGTTTTTGGTGATAATCCAATAACCGGTAGTGGTAGTTTACTTGAAGACCTATTATGTTATTTAAAAATATCTAAATAAATTATGGTTTAATGAAAATTGTGTTCTTACAATAATGTTTCAAATATTATTATCTACAATTATTGTTTGAAACATTTTCCTCCTACTGTCACCATTTACGAATTACAACACGTTAAAGAAAAATTATATTTTGATATTTTCGTTAAAATCTGCTAACCTGTGTTTTTTAAAAAACAAAAAACAGTTGAAAAATGTAATTTTTTGACATGTGTCATAATTTTTTGAAGGGATGAGCGTTTCTTGATTGTGGTGGTCCGTGTTCCTGCATTGTTCGATAAGAAATCTATGGCGGCAGGTATTGTGCTGCCCACAACAGATTTTTTTCATGTTAAAACTAAAAACAGATACAAGAATATTGCAAATAATATTTTTATTCTACTTATTATTGTAAATATCTTTCACTTTAAACTCTTTTTCGTAGTTAATTCTATATTTGACTTATTGTTTTGTAAATTTACTAGATTTTCGCTTGAGGCTTTGAACTTTTGGCGCAAATCTAATTAGCTTTATGCATTGTCATGAAACTTACAATTAACTTACTCCATTTTATCTAGTAATAATACACACTCATTCATCCACCACTAAACACAGACGTTATTGAGAAAATACGAAAGAAAAGTTAGACATATTCAAAGAATATTGCAGTACTACAGGATGTTTCATTTAAGTGCTACAATTTTGTAATCTCGAGAAGTATAAGAGATACGAAGTTGTTTAAATTAATAAACAGTTTCTAAATTATATGATTATTAAAATGAATAAAACAATAGTATATTGAACAACTAGTGTTACAATTAGGCCTTGTAACACGAGTTGTTCATACTACTTTCCTATATTACGTTCATAAATTCAATAAAAAAAAAAAATAAAATAAAATTGTACGGCATGTTTAATATACCACTGGTCACCAAGGGGCTTTGCTCGCGGGGCCTATCGGGTCCCAGGCCGCAACTCGGACGCAGGGGCTCCGATTTAATAACGTGAGCAATGACAGCCCCAAGTTTGACAGATTGTTAATTTTACAAATAATAAATTCCCCAAAAACAGTTGCACAAAATTCATTTTTGTAGCATTGTTTTTGAGAAAAACAGTTTCACAAAATTGACTTTGTGTACGTGAAATAGGAAAGAAAATTTATTAACCTGTGGTTCTAAAATATGGGATCCAATTTTTTCATTTTAAATTAGAAACTACATTTTTTATTAGCTTATTCGATTCAGTACTTTTTTATGAATACAACGATATGATACACTTATAAGTCCTACATAATAAAACGTTGAGAAAAATGCAAATAAGAATTATTATTTCAATTTAATGATACAAATGAGAGTGCAGTGGCAGATACAATTAAACTTTTGTGTTTTCTACGTGAAAAAAATGTATTTTTCTCACGAACAAAGAATTGATATGTATGAAATTTACATTTTGTCTTTAGACAATACCTTCGATGCACTTCCATTTGTATCATTAAATTGAAATAATAACAATCCTTATTTGTATTTTTCTCATCGTTTTTATTATGTAGGACGTATAAGTGTATCATATCGTTGTATTCATAAAAAATCTGATGTGGCCAGCACATAACCTCCCGCCCAATACTACTCTTAAACGGTACAAAATAGTATTTGATGATACAGAAACATACCTTCTTATTTCTTTATTTTATATTTATATTTAAGAATTTTAATTTTCTTTCGTATATTTATTTAATTTTTTGACATATATTTCACTAAGAAAACAGCTTCACAATCACAATGACATGTGTCACATTTCGTAAAAAATTGAAAATTTTCCATGGTGTACTAGGAATGCAAGATTTGTGAAATCTAATTTCTTTATATTTTATTATCTCTAAATCTAATGAAAATTATTAAAATTAGTGTAATCAAAACAAATGTAGAATTAAATATTCTTCAACTTTCAAAATAACATAAATTGTTGAAAAAGGAAATTTAACCGTGTTTTTCACGAAAAACTGTTAAGGGCTTCAAGTAAACTGCTACTTCCGGTTGACCAATTTTATCCAAAATCTAATCAGCTCTTCATTTAAATATAAGAAGCAATAATTCAAAAAATTGTATTTTTTGGTATTATAGTATTTGAGTTATGCGAGACGAAAAAATTGCCACAGACTACACACACACATACATACATACATACATACATACAGAAATCATCGCGAAAATAGTAAAATCGTATTGTAGGACCCTAAAACGTGCTTATTCATTGAAAACTCACTACCCAATTTTCTGACCAAAAACAATACCTCCCTTACCTAGAGGTAGGCGGGAGGTAAAAAGTAATGAACAACATTTTTATTATAAATAAAATGAATAAATATATCATCACGCCTTTTAGCCATTACGGGTGTGGCACTCTGCTTACGCAGATCTCGGTAAGTAATATATTTTTGCGTATGAAGTGCGGTTACCAGCCGTCAAATCGTAGGCCCCAAAGATGCTAGTGGAGGGGGAACCACAGGGGTAAATTTAAGTTAGCAACTGTCAGCTGTGAGATTCGAACTGAGGATCTCACGATCCACAGTCCGACACGTTACCGCGGAGCTAGTTTTATGTAGGAAATATAAGTGTTATATCGTTGTATTCAGAAAAAAATACTGAATCGAATAAGCTAATAAAAAATGTAGGTTCAAATTTAAAATAAAAAAGTTGGGCCCCATATTTTGAGAATCACTGGTTAATAATAATTTTTGTTTTGTTCATTTTAACAGTCGTATAATTTAGAAATTGATTGCTAATTTAACGAACTTCGTATCTCTTATACTTCTCAAGATAGCAATAGTGTAGCACTTAAATATAACACCCTGCATACTACACTTCCTAACAGTATATTACATTTCAGCAGTTACAAACAAATACTAAAACACACTCTAAACCGAATTAAACACTAACAAGTTTAATTATACTTTATTGCTTTAGTCGCTAGAAACCGTATTTCAGAATCAGCTAGATGCATAACATACATCATTTAACAGTTTAGTCGTATACTGTTAAAACACTATACAGAACCTCCGCGATGATAACTATATTTACACTAACTTAATACTACAGCGCGACGTATCTGTACTTTATTTAAATAACTTTTATTAGAAAACTTTACGAACAATGCGAACACACGTCCATATGTAGGTTAGGTAGAAGTACGACGTACGAGTGATATACACAACTTCGCATGTGCTATCAAGGAAATTAAAATGTCAGCTTGTCATTCAGAATGCTCCAGTAGTTTTAAACAAAAGCTTTATTTGACGTGGACGTAAAATGATTAATGAAATTTTAAAACGAGGCGTCAATTTGCATTTAAGTCAAATGCAGCATTTTAAATTTAAATTTTATTTACATCAAAAGAATTTTGCTGAATTTAATTTAACTTTCCTTTGGATTATAAAACTCATTATAAAAACACGATTAGTATAAAATATTTGAGGACTGGTTTTATACAGATCTGAGTAATTCAGATCTATAGAACCTTTAACTCAAATCAGAGTAATAGTAAAGTGATATAATTAAATCATTTATTGTTTTATGCGAAACTCGGATTTGGAGTCCCATGATCCACAACTATTTAATTTCAATTTTCAATGAATTGTTATTATTTGATCCATTTTTTTATAAGTACCTACTAATCAGTACTTACATTATAATCAGAATTTTAATTATGTTAGGTAAAGTTCAGTTTGAATGGAATACTAACATTATATTAAAAAAATATGGTGTGGACAGCACACTACTTTCTTATACAAATAAATCCAACTGAACATGACTTGTTCCTTGAGTATAAGTAACTATTTACTGCGTTTACATGCAGTTTTGAAACCGTTTTAAAATCTTTTTAAGTTTTTAAAACTTCATGTATACAGTGTCAAAACCGTTTCGAGTTAACTCTAACCAAAACTAAAATTCATGGGTTTGACTTCAAAATTGGTTTGAAAACAACTCATGTAAACACGTAAAAGATTATTACAGGTACATATTTTATACACAAGCGATACTGAGAGGTTATGTGTTACATTCCGATCTGTCACTTATATCAACCAAATGCGCATGCGCCAAAACTGTTTTGAAATCTATTTTTAGATCTGTTTTAAAAACTACATGTAAACAGTTTCCTATAATTTTGACTGAAAACTGAAATCATTTTCAAAACTGCATGTAAATTTAGTAATTGTGACGTGCTCCTTGATTGTGACAGTTATTTGACATATAGGTATTATACCAGTTTAATTTAAAATATTAATTAATATCTAGTCTTTAAAACTTTGTAACTAATAATACAAATATTGATTTTATAATATTTCAAACGATACATATTTTTGAATATTTGTTAAATTAAGTTAATAGATGTTAAAAATTTTTTTTTTGTGCAACCGGACGCGAAATAAGCATTTCGCAGCCGCAGTAAAGACCGCGAAATTGAATTTTGCGGCTGTTGTCATGGTAACGGACGCGAAATCCAAAATGATTGTTTTTTAATGGCAGCAGCCTCGAAAAAGGGTAAAAAACAATCATTTTGACACTGGAGAATTGACATTATTTTTTCTAAACTATGTTTTGTTTATCAAATTTCAGTCCCATAGCCAATTTCTATTTGCAATAAAATTCTTTAAAATTTGTAATTACAATTTTCTACGGTTGCACAAAAAATAGTGTGTACACCTTGGCCGCGAAATCCTTTATCACCCTCGAGATTATCCTGCCTCGTCCGCAAGTTGCCTCGGCGACAATTTTTCTCTCGATACGCTAACGGCTGATTTCAAAATCGGAACGAAACTAAATCTGGCCGGATATTTTTGAACATGATATTTAAATTTTGTGAATTCTTGTGATCATACAGTTTTAAAGCAAAAAATTACTAAATGTTTTTATTATACTTCGATTATAGTTTAAAGTTTGTGAATCCTAATTTACTTATATTTATTTACTTTATTTATTAATAAATGAATTTATTTATTTATATTTGTAAAAATATTAGAGAATATTTCTTTGACCGGAAACTTTAAGAACCTTCCTCAAACATCAGCTGCATTTCAAATTTTTTTATACCTAGTACTCGTATAATGAAGTATAGGAAAATAGTACAAAAAAATGAAAGCGACGGTAATATACAATAATAATAATATAAATTTTAAGGTCTACTGATCCGTTTTAACTATTTTTTATTGTTTTTATGTGAATGGATGGATATATGTGTAGCCGTATATGCAGAAAGTAAAGCAAGAACGAGAAATAATAACCTAACGAAACTTCATAAACAAAGTTTCGTGACAATGCGAAGAATTGTGTAAATTTTGGTTATAATTTCCAAACCGGAAGCGGAAGTTTACTTGACACGCAAAATAATATATTCAATGTATATCGAATTAAGAATAAGCTGTGAACAAATATTTCAAATAAAAGATGTTAACAGTAATATTAGGATTAATAAACGAAGTTTTCTAGTATCTGTTTCCAGGAAAACAAATTTTCATGTTTAAACAACAGTTATTTGTCAAACTAGAGGCGAAAGCGCTTCTTTTTCCCCCTCGAGTTCGAAGTTTGCCTCATGAGCGCAGCGAGTGAGGCATTTCGAACGAGAGTGGAAGAAGAGCTTATCTCTCGTGTTAGACATACACCATTTTTTTCACGACATGTTTCTAAAAACGATTTGCTCGGATCTAAAATACACTTTAAGAACACAACTGACAGACTGGCACGTTAAAAGTTAGGTTATCAGACATAAGGCGGTGTAGCAGTGTTGCCAATCTTAAATATCTTTAATAGGTTGTCAAATTGTGATTTAATAAGAAAAAGAAAAATATCATACATAATTGTAAGATAATTATGTATATCACTAAAATAAGGGTTTTCAATAAAATTAGGAATTTATTTATAATTTTTATAATATATTTTTTGTAAATAACATTCATATTGGTAACACTTCTATATTTTCTTCTCTAGAGAAGAATAACACATTTTCCTCACTATTTCGGAAGAAGAACGATGGGGTTTCTTACCATGTCGTGAAAAATAGTTATTTGTCAAACTAGAGAGGAAAGCGCTTCTTTTTCCCACTCGGGCCCGAAGGCAATTCGTGTGAGAGTGGAAAAAGGGCTTTCCTCTCGTGTTAGACACATTTTTACGACATGTTTCTAAAAACGATTTGCTTAGACCAAAGACCTAAAATACACTTTGGCAACGCAACTGACACGTAAAAGTTTGGTTATCAGATGCAAGGCGGGGTAACAGTGTTGTCAATGAACCAATATTAAATAAAAATTAAAGCTGTCAAATTGTGATTTAATGTAGAAAAAGAAAATATAAGACATAAAAGTAAGAGAATTTGAAGTACGTATATCACTAAAATAAGGATTTTCAATTAAATTAGGCATTTATTTATAATTTTTATAATGTATTTTTTGTAAATAACATTCGTAATGGTAATACTTCTATATTTTCCTCACTAGAGACGATAATTTACATTTTCTTCACAATTTCGGGAGAAGAGCGGTGGAGTTTCCTGGCATGTCGTAAAAAAATATTTTTATTCACAATCACTATAGTAATATGTCAATTCCAAATCTTTTAGAGTTTGGGAAATAGTTCATTCCTTACTGATATGACAACCGCTTGGGTAGGAAGTGACAGATTTATCCCATGGGTGGGAAGTGTTTATGTAGAATTACCTAGCAACACAGTCATAAATCTCTGAAACTAAGTTGAACAGTGCTGTCAAACATATTGATAAAACCTTATTATAACAATAAAATATCAATAATTATAATATTAATATTGAACAGAAGCATTTTTATTATAAAGTAATATAAAATTCTAATGTAATGCTGTTTTAATAGGATTTGAGTTTCCTGAACTGTTGACGCAATGTCAAATTATTGAAATAAATTTAAACATTTGTTTTATAGACTAAAGACTTGTACCATACATCACATTTGTTTGTTGGTTGTACGAGTACAATGAGAAATTAATTTGGATAATTCAGGATTATTGTGAATAAAATAGTATACATAGTTCGGTGAGAGTTTCATTACAGCCTTGCGCTATATCTGAGCCTCTCGGTCATGTAATAAACCCTCGGCTGAAATGAAACATTCCCACCTCATATGTAATATACATTAAACCATAATTGTTATGTTATATGTCAAATATGTGTCAAGGACTATGTCAAATTAATTATTGTTTGTCTATTTCAGATACATCGAGTTTGAAGAACCCCAATAATGACTCAAATAATAAGGCATTACAAATAATAATTTCATGTGATGATGGCAGTATTTGGAAATGTTAAAAAGCACAAAAACTAAAAGTTCAAACAGTGTACCTATTTTATTTTAATTACAGTACTTTCTAATAATAATAATA
Source organism: Poecilus cupreus (assembly GCA_963942605.1). Taxonomy (NCBI): domain Eukaryota; kingdom Metazoa; phylum Arthropoda; class Insecta; order Coleoptera; family Carabidae; genus Poecilus; species Poecilus cupreus. The sequence continues at coordinate 2,014,731 of OZ012733.1, read as the reverse complement.
ATAATAATAAACAGTTCATAAACAATCATATCACACTAAATAATGCTAACAAACCTTTAAAAAGACCAACAAAATGACGGAATCAGGTGACGGTGCCACCTCAAAACAAACAACCTCCAGTTGTTTCCTCTGGTCAAGTTTTCGAGATCCAGCCATTGAACGTCTCTACCAATCATACTCAGTGAAACAAAAACGTGCTGGATTACAATGCTTCCTATACGCTGCCATCCTGTTCGACATCTACATCCTTGCAGTCCCGAGCAACCAGGACCTGCCGATCTACTTGGTGATGTCCGTGTTCCTCGCGTTGAACATAGGACTATTGGCGTGGTGTCGTTTCGGGATACAGAAGTCGCCGGTTTGGGCTGCGGTGCCCCACTTGGCTTGGCATTTGGCTAACGCACAGCTCTTGGGGAGTTTGTTCTTGAAGAAGAATGAGGTGACGAGTAGGGATTTGTTAGGATGGGTTGTGCTGCTGGATTATCTGGTGTATGTGACTTTGCCGCTGAGACTCAGGTATTGCGTGATGTTGAGTGTTGGGACTTGTGCTTCGTATTTGGTGGCTGTTGTTGGGTTGGCCAAGAGTGATGTACATGTCATTGAACAGGTGAGTTATTTTGTATATTTAATAGATTAGTTGAGAAGTCGCTAAATTATAGAACTCAAATAAACAAATATTGTACTGGGTACAATCAAGTCGGTATAAGCTGACGTTAAAGCAGCATTCAGAGCGATTTAATTATCAACTGTAATTACACAAGAGCTTTTTATTTTGTCGGGTAAATTTCGGTTTGTCACGTAACCTTGTTACTTAAGGCGATTTCGACTGACACTGGTTACTTGTCGGTTGGGTGCTGGGTTGGTTTCAAACAATGACGTCACACTGACCGGACGGTTACTGAAAACGAGCGGTAGATTTTGAGATTAATCAAATTTGACAGAAAACTTGAAATATATGACAGCGTACTCGTTTGAAATTATAATAAGTGAAATTCAACCAATGAGAATACTAACCGTTGAACGAACCGAGCTCTCGAGCATGTTACTGATTTAACATACCAAAACTGTCACCGTTTCATGAAAGTGTCAGTCGAAATCATTTGAGGCGATTTCGACTGGCACCGGTTAGTACTTGGTCATAGGAATGGTTAGTTAATAAAGTAACCAATTGATTTCGACTGAAACTTATATGACGTCATATGTAAACGGTGACAGTTTTGGTATGTCAAATCAGTAACATGCTTGAGAGCTCGGTTCGTCCAATGGTTAGCATTCTGATTGGTTAAATTTCACTTATTATGATTTCAAACTAGTACGCTGTCATATTTTTCATGTTTTCTGTCAAATTTGATTAATGTTAAAATCTACCGCGCGTTTTCAGTAACCATTCGGTTATAGTATGTTCCGAAACTAAACCAAAGAACCGGTAACCATGTGACCGGTTACTTTCGTGTACCTGAAATTCTGGGTAAGTTTTGAAACGTTCTGGTTACAAAAGTGGCGGGTAATAGTTCTTTATTTAAAACTGAATCTTATTTTTTTCAGTTATCCTCAAAATAAGTTTGTGTATAGTAAATATTGAAGATAAGTACAATGATTTGGAATTGAAATATAAATTCGTATATAATTTAATATAAAAATTAAAAATTTTTAACATTTGTAATAAATAACTTATGAGCTTTGTTACAGTTTATAGTTGTGTATCATCTATTTTTGAATACAAATATTAATTTCATTTTCGAGAATAATATGATTTTAAAACTGTAGCCGAAGATCTGATATTAAAAGTCTATTAATAATTTAAATAGAATTTGCTATTAATTTTAAATAATAATATATTAAATGTTTTGATGAAATTTCATTTGTAATAATTTATTGTTGTGATAATAATTTATTATAATTTTATACTTTAATTTTTTTTCAATTCTGTGGTAATTGTTATACTAGATTTTAATATTTTATTTTAAATAATGATATATTTGGTATTGTTGAAGACAATGTTTATGATATCCAAAATGAGCATTAAAATGATAACGAAGAAACTGAAAATTTAATTTTAAATAGTTCACCGCTATAAAAATAATGTATTATTAGTGTTCAACACTAAAACTATATTCAAAACTCGAGGTGAACGGCGGGAAAGCTACCAACTAACCACAAGCACCGACCTTCCTGCGCGGTTCCTACGGTTACTAGAAAGTGACCATAAACTTCAGGTACCGCGTTCCGAAACCTCACCGGTTCGCTGAAAAAAAGTACCACGGTCGCTATGGTTAAGTTTCGGAACGCACTATTAGTGTGACGTCATTGTATGAAACCAACCAAACACGTAACCGGCCAGTAACCCGTGCCAGTCGAAATCGCCTTTGGTCACTCTATTTACTAACCATTCCTGTGACCAAGTACTAACCGGTGCCAGTCGAAATCGCCTTTAGCAATTTGACAAGAAAACAGATTTAATAAAATCACAACACCGTAGGTTGAGTGATTTTATTTTTTAAACAGTAGTAAAAAGAAAAAATAATAATTTGCTATAGTTATACTATAACAACAAAATTTTATGGTGCTTTTAGTTCATAAGTGTACCGATTTATTTATATGAGTCAAAATCAACGTTTTAGTACAATTTCTTTGGCAAGTATTAAAGTTTATGCTATGAATTCATGAAATAATCTGGACATATACCCCTCGTGCTAAAGAATTGAATCTTGTAAATATGATGTCTAGCTTATTTATAAAATTTTGCTTTTAAAAAAGTGTTATCGTACATTATAATTTAAGATAAAATCCTTCGATCTGCGATCTCTGGATTTTTTCAAATTATTATGTACTCAAATACTTTTTAAGCAAAATTTTATGCATAAGCTAGACATGTCAAATTGTCGATTAAATTCTTAGCACTCGTGATATAACTATTGATATATTTTTAATTCGCAATGGAATTAAATTGTTCATTTAATAGCCGATATTTCCAACCTCAAATTAACTAAAGAATAAATTTATCAGTGGAATAAACAAGAAATATCACATCAAAAGATGACAGCTAGATGGCATAAACTTACAATTACAAACATGCATGCTTGTATTACTGAATAAGCGATGAAATCACCATAATATTTATTAAGTTGAAAGAAAAGAGCAGCAATGTGATGAAAGCAATATTTAGCTATAGAAAATATCAGCATAAGACATGAAAAATCTAATGTTAGAGATACGTGATAGAATAGGTCAGCCAGCATGCCCGCGGGATGTTTGTGATGAATGATGTGCGTAACCGATGCGTCAATCGCCCACATCAACTTTCAGGAAAAGCCGCGCTTCCTATTCGGTCATCGATCACATTTTATTATAAAATTTTGTCTAAGTTATCTTTTTACGAATATTAACAATGAAACAGTGTTTTCGTTATGAAAAATTATGATGAAAGTAACATTTTTTCTTAACAGTTTAAAAATCGTAATATTGTAAAAAGGCGAACATTCAGAATACGATTTATTGTTTTTACTGTCGATTTTAAAATATCAAGTTTCAAACTGCGTTTGGACTTAATGCATCGAATATCGTCTTGAGAGGAGTTCTCGAGTATAATTTATTGCTACACATGTGTGTTAGAATTTTAGTTATCATAAATAGTCATTTGAGTTTATAGCGGCAAATATTCTGAAATATCGGCTTGAGATGTCATCTGGGGTTGATAGATTTACAAAGAGGCTTGGTCGAACCCTAGATAAGATTTTAGTTTTACGTAATTTTTGTGTTAGTTCTGTGGGAAAGGTTTACCCTCTCCCTGCACCATAATCCATATGGGGTAGTTGCAAGTGTTCGGCTAGCACAAGACAGTTGGCTTTCAGTCTTTGAAATTAGCAGACGTCTTCAAACGTCTGCTGTGCGCTACAAAATGTAGAATTTTAAGTAAATTCGTAGTTATATAATGTTTTGGTAACTGTAACTATTTAAGCATATTCATACGTTGTCATCGTTTGTAATATTTGTATTTGTTAGTTAGTTAGTTAGTTAGTTTATTTATTCATGCCTTTCAGCCTATCTATACAAATTTTTACATCTTATTTCTATGGTGATTACATTATATAAGTTAACTAAAAAAAAACAAACTGAATTATACGTTTTCTTCTTTCTAAAATTTTTTCCATCCAGTCTTTTCCTGTTCCTAGGTCATTTAGTAAGTAAATTTCATCTCTTCTTTCTCTTTCCGTCTCTCTACAAGAAAGTCTTAAATGTTCTAAAGATTCCTCTTCTCTGCCACATAATCTACATTTCTTTTCTTCTGCTGACAACCAGTACATGTTACTTCTTTCCTTATTGCCGCATCTAAATCGAGCTATTGTAGTGACATTTATAACTTTTAATAAATATCTTGGAATCTGTAGTGTCTGTAAATTCTTGTATCGTGGGTTATATTTGGTTTCTTGAATTTTGTTGAACTGTTCTTATTTTTGTATGTCTCTGTCTCTGTTTTTCAATGTTTCTCTTATAGTTTCTTCATTTTGTCTCTTTCTCTCTATTTCTAAGACTGACAATCCATTTCTATCATAATATGCTTTTCTAGTTATTCCCCATTTCGTGAGTTTGGATTTTCTTCATATTTGTTTGTTAATTGTTCAATTCATCGTTTTCCCATTTAATTAAATATCATTTTTATCGTCCTAAGAAATGTGTGTTTTGTTTGTCAACCCCTTTATTGTAGTTTCGACCCGCTGTGCTACAATATAATAGTATATTGTGTCATTAGGAGTAAATGTGATACTTTGGGTGCTGAGCATGTAAGTTTGAACGACGAGCGAAGCGAGTCGAACAATTATATGCGAAGCACCCAAAGACACATTTACTCCGAATAACACATGCTATTTTTTCTTCAAACATAGAAAAAAAAATTATAAATATTATAAAATGCTCAAAACTTCAAAAAATATTCTGTCTTATCTAGCATTTCAAGTTGCCGTAGAATATGCTGTTTTGTTATTTTTGTTTATTTGTTTCATTTTTAACCACCGGGATGCCAGTCATATTGTAAAATTGGAAACATAGTGATAGACAGAGATGGAGCTATTTATGTAGTTTGCCATACGGTCAATAGATAACGCTACCAGTAATGGAAATCCCCTATGAATCCACTCTAACCTAAGATTTGTAATTTCTTCTTTAAATAAATGTCAACATTCTTCAAGTTCGTGCCATAGAAAACTAACTAAACTTGTGGTGATGAATTGGTAAACTTATATAGATGTGAAAAAATATGCGATGTACGTAAATAAACATTAATAATAAGCAGTCGTATTCTGGCCATATTAAAAACATTTATTAATTTTTAGAGAACTTCAGAATGTAACTAAAGTAATTTTTGGGTTAGGTTTGTTATTTTTTGTAATTAATTTACATTTTATTTATAAAATTATTTATTAAAATTGTAAGTGTATTATAATTATTCAATGCCTGTTAAATACTGTTTAAATTAGTTCAATTTATGTGATTTTTTTATTTAATAGACTTGTATTTTTTTATATATATATATATATATATAAATTAGAGTTTCGTGGGAAGGCAGTCAATTGTGGGCTAAATAAAAACTTCTTTTAAATTTGCCAAGCTTTCAGATATATTTTATCCTTCATCAGGGCACTGTGTAACAAAAATTATAAAAATATAAATATTTTTTACAAAATTTGTGAAGTAAACTTACATTTAGTTGAGACTATCTATAGAATTTTCTCCAATGGTCAATAATAATATAAATAATTGAACACTAAATTAAACATAAAATGTACTCAAAATAATTAAAATAAGTATTTTAATAAAATGTCAAAATAAATTAAAAATTGACAAATAATATAAATAATATTTTTTGGAAAACTTGATTTAAATATCTAAAATATAAATGCTAGAGCAACTAGAAAATTTTTAGTAATATGAATTTATAACAAAAAGAAGAAAACAGTAAAAAAGAGAATAATTAAAATAATTATGAATTATTTTGAGCATTACAGGTTTTAATAATAGACATTTTTAATAAATAACAATATATATTGCTCAGACCATCTAAATCAGTCCTTTTATTCATCGTATTGCTAACGTTGTAAATATGAACCATCTCAAGAAATGACCTTTTTGACAAATTTCGTTCAATATCTAATATTTTTACATCTGTATAATTTATTCGATGGTTTTTATTATTAAAATGTTCAGCCAAAGCACTAGAGTTAGGTTTAAGCCTGGCATCACTTTTATGAGATATAAGTCTACCAGCTAAATTTCTAGAAGTATGCCCTATATAAACAAGGTCACATTCATGGCATGGAATACAATACACAACATTAGATTGTTGAAGTGTAGGGGTCTTGTCTTTTAATTTAGTAAAAATTCCACCAATTGCTGTACAATTTCTGTAAGTTAGTTTAAGGGAGTCATGTTTTACTACATTTTTAATTTTTGGTGAAAGATTAGGTATGAAGGGCAGAGAAGCATATTTTATGTTTTCATTAGACAGTAAATTATTATTATTTAAAATGTTAAGAGAATTTAATTCATTAACACTGTTGGAAAAAAGTAATTTATTAATCATATTTCGTGGGTAACCATTGGACAAAAGTACATCTCTGAGTCTATTAAGGTTTTTATGATGGAATGTTGAGTCTGAGATTCGTAGAATTCTTTTTTTAAATCCCAAAATGAAATTAATTTTCAATTTCTTAGGTTGGCAAGATAGAAAATGAATATAACGCTGTGAAGCCATAGGTTTAACATACCAGTCAGTTTTTAAATTTCCATTGATATCTCTTATTATTAGAGTATCAAGGAAAGCAATGGACATATTCAGTTCCTGTTCAAGCGTAAATTGAATGTGATTATTGTATTTGTTGAATATATCAAGAATCTCATTTGTTCTATCAGCTGGTACTGCACACACAATGTCATCAACAAACTTTTTAATAAATGGTAGTTTGAAAGAAAGTTTTGGGATACATTCATTTAAAAGTGCATCCATAATATATTGAGAAATTATTGGACTAAGAATAGCTCCCATTGGACTTCCAAGTAATTGTTTATAGAAACGATCATTATATAAACAGTAACTACTTTCAAAAACAAAATTAATTAACTTTTTAAAATCAGTTAGATTCAGTGTTGTATAATTGCCAATAATATCCCATTTAGCAACAATGCATGAAATAGCTAAATCAAAAGAAATATTACTAAATAATGAAACAACATCCAAACTAATAAGAATATAATTGTCAGGAATTTTAATCTCATTAATAAATTCTACAAACATGAAGGAATCTTTAGTATAATAAATATTATTTTTATCATAAGCAATTGTGAGTATGTCGGTAACAAATTGCGAAAGTTTAGAATTAGGTGCATCAATAGATGCAATTATAGGACGAAGACTCAATATTGGTTTATGAATTTTGGGTAGACCATAAAATTTTGGAGCTACCGCATTATAAATAGTTAAAATTTTTGCAGTTTCTTGATCAATTTTCTTATGTTTTTTTTTTTTTATGTTTTTTTATGTTTTTTTAATTCACTGACAATTCTATTTGCTTTTTGTTGAAAAGTGCTAGTTGGATCATTATTAAGTAGTTTATACGCGCTTGTATCAGACAAAATTTCAAGAACTTTATCATTATACGTAAATTTATTCATGATACAAGTAACATTACCTTTATCAGATTGTACAACAATTAGATCAGAATTCGCTTTTAAATATTTTTTAGTTACGTTATAAATGACATTTATATCATTATTTTTAATATTACTAGAATGTAAGTAATTAGTAATGATGTTAGTGATCTGAGCTCTACATACATCTTTTGATGATTCACATAAATTTGAAATAATAAATTCAACATCACTAAGTAATTTACGGACACATATTTGATTTCTCATAGGTGTTATACAAAACTTTGGGCCCAAACTGAGACAAGTTTTAACTTCAGCTGGAATAACAGTATTGCTAAGATTACGAAACCATTTATTCTGAGTTCGTAATTTACCACGTTCAGTTTCAATAAGATTTTTTAGTTTATTTAAATTAGATGATTTTGTTTTTTGAAAGTTTCTATTATAAGATACTTTTTGTCTTTTAGAAAAGTTATTAAAAATATATGAAGGAGTTAATTTCAGAATTTCATTCTCAGTATCCGTTAGAGAGGATTTTAATTCATGTAACTGTCTTATAGTTGTCTTAATTTCTAAATTTAAAATCTGTTTTCTTAACTTCTTGTAAAACGATTCCAGTTCTTCCAAATCCCTGCTGTTATTCGATTCAATAATCATTGGATAACTGTGAGAGTTGTTCGTTATATGTTTTGGAAGAACACCATGTTGCCTGCACTTTAATAAGAAAATTCGACGATTTACCATTGAAGAAATTCTGATGTTAATGTTAGCCCATTGCTTAAACAGTCTCATTGCTTGTAAGCCATATTTCTGTTGAAGCATCTGGTAAAATCCCATCCTAGAAAATAATGTTTCGTTTCGCGACTGCAATTAATTATAAATTAGAGTTTCGTGGGAAGGCAGTCAATTGTGGGCTAAATAAAAACTTCTTTTAAATTTGCCAAGCTTTCAGATATATTTTATCCTTCATCAGGGCACTGTGTAACAAAAATTATAAAAATATAAATATTTTTTACAAAATTTGTGAAGTAAACTTACATTTAGTTGAGACTATCTATAGAATTTTCTCCAATGGTCAATAATAATATAAATAATTGAACACTAAATTAAACATAAAATGTACTCAAAATAATTAAAATAAGTATTTTAATAAAATGTCAAAATAAATTAAAAATTGACAAATAATATAAATAATATTTTTTGGAAAACTTGATTTAAATATCTAAAATATAAATGCTAGAGCAACTAGAAAATTTTTAGTAATATGAATTTATAACAAAAAGAAGAAAACAGTAAAAAAGAGAATAATTAAAATAATTATGAATTATTTTGAGCATTACAGGTTTTAATAATAGACATTTTTAATAAATAACAATATATATTGCTCAGACCATCTAAATCAGTCCTTTTATTCATCGTATTGCTAACGTTGTAAATATGAACCATCTCAAGAAATGACCTTTTTGACAAATTTCGTTCAATATCTAATATTTTTACATCTGTATAATTTATTCGATGGTTTTTATTATTAAAATGTTCAGCCAAAGCACTAGAGTTAGGTTTAAGCCTGGCATCACTTTTATGAGATATAAGTCTACCAGCTAAATTTCTAGAAGTATGCCCTATATAAACAAGGTCACATTCATGGCATGGAATACAATACACAACATTAGATTGTTGAAGTGTAGGGGTCTTGTCTTTTAATTTAGTAAAAATTCCACCAATTGCTGTACAATTTCTGTAAGTTAGTTTAAGGGAGTCATGTTTTACTACATTTTTAATTTTTGGTGAAAGATTAGGTATGAAGGGCAGAGAAGCATATTTATTCCATATTTATTTTTATTCCAGCTGAAGTTAAAACTTGTCTCAGTTTGGGCCCAAAGTTTTGTATAACACCTATGAGAAATCAAATATGTGTCCGTAAATTACTTAGTGATGTTGAATTTATTATTTCAAATTTATGTGAATCATCAAAAGATGTATGTAGAGCTCAGATCACTAACATCATTACTAATTACTTACATTCTAGTAATATTAAAAATAATGATATAAATGTCATTTATAACGTAACTAAAAAATATTTAAAAGCGAATTCTGATCTAATTGTTGTACAATCTGATAAAGGTAATGTTACTTGTATCATGAATAAATTTACGTATAATGATAAAGTTCTTGAAATTTTGTCTGATACAAGCGCGTATAAACTACTTAATAATGATCCAACTAGCACTTTTCAACAAAAAGCAAATAGAATTGTCAGTGAATTAAAAAAACATAAGAAAATTGATCAAGAAACTGCAAAAATTTTAACTATTTATAATGCGGTAGCTCCAAAATTTTATGGTCTACCCAAAATTCATAAACCAATATTGAGTCTTCGTCCTATAATTGCATCTATTGATGCACCTAATTCTAAACTTTCGCAATTTGTTACCGACATACTCACAATTGCTTATGATAAAAATAATATTTATTATACTAAAGATTCCTTCATGTTTGTAGAATTTATTAATGAGATTAAAATTCCTGACAATTATATTCTTATTAGTTTGGATGTTGTTTCATTATTTAGTAATATTTCTTTTGATTTAGCTATTTCATGCATTGTTGCTAAATGGGATATTATTGGCAATTATACAACACTGAATCTAACTGATTTTAAAAAGTTAATTAATTTTGTTTTTGAAAGTAGTTACTGTTTATATAATGATCGTTTCTATAAACAATTACTTGGAAGTCCAATGGGAGCTATTCTTAGTCCAATAATTTCTCAATATATTATGGATGCACTTTTAAATGAATGTATCCCAAAACTTTCTTTCAAACTACCATTTATTAAAAAGTTTGTTGATGACATTGTGTGTGCAGTACCAGCTGATAGAACAAATGAGATTCTTGATATATTCAACAAATACAATAATCACATTCAATTTACGCTTGAACAGGAACTGAATATGTCCATTGCTTTCCTTGATACTCTAATAATAAGAGATATCAATGGAAATTTAAAAACTGACTGGTATGTTAAACCTATGGCTTCACAGCGTTATATTCATTTTCTATCTTGCCAACCTAAGAAATTGAAAATTAATTTCATTTTGGGATTTAAAAAAAGAATTCTACGAATCTCAGACTCAACATTCCATCATAAAAACCTTAATAGACTCAGAGATGTACTTTTGTCCAATGGTTACCCACGAAATATGATTAATAAATTACTTTTTTCCAACAGTGTTAATGAATTAAATTCTCTTAACATTTTAAATAATAATAATTTACTGTCTAATGAAAACATAAAATATGCTTCTCTGCCCTTCATACCTAATCTTTCACCAAAAATTAAAAATGTAGTAAAACATGACTCCCTTAAACTAACTTACAGAAATTGTACAGCAATTGGTGGAATTTTTACTAAATTAAAAGACAAGACCCCTACACTTCAACAATCTAATGTTGTGTATTGTATTCCATGCCATGAATGTGACCTTGTTTATATAGGGCATACTTCTAGAAATTTAGCTGGTAGACTTATATCTCATAAAAGTGATGCCAGGCTTAAACCTAACTCTAGTGCTTTGGCTGAACATTTTAATAATAAAAACCATCGAATAAATTATACAGATGTAAAAATATTAGATATTGAACGAAATTTGTCAAAAAGGTCATTTCTTGAGATGGTTCATATTTACAACGTTAGCAATACGATGAATAAAAGGACTGATTTAGATGGTCTGAGCAATATATATTGTTATTTATTAAAAATGTCTATTATTAAAACCTGTAATGCTCAAAATAATTCATAATTATTTTAATTATTCTCTTTTTTACTGTTTTCTTCTTTTTGTTATAAATTCATATTACTAAAAATTTTCTAGTTGCTCTAGCATTTATATTTTAGATATTTAAATCAAGTTTTCCAAAAAATATTATTTATATTATTTGTCAATTTTTAATTTATTTTGACATTTTATTAAAATACTTATTTTAATTATTTTGAGTACATTTTATGTTTAATTTAGTGTTCAATTATTTATATTATTATTGACCATTGGAGAAAATTCTATAGATAGTCTCAACTAAATGTAAGTTTACTTCACAAATTTTGTAAAAAATATTTATATTTTTATAATTTTTGTTACACAGTGCCCTGATGAAGGATAAAATATATCTGAAAGCTTGGCAAATTTAAAAGAAGTTTTTATTTAGCCCACAATTGACTGCCTTCCCACGAAACTCTAATTTATAATTAATTGCAGTCGCGAAACGAAACATTATATATATATATATATATATATATATATATATATATATATATATATATATATATATATATATATATCATCACGCCTTTTACCCATTACAGGTGTGGCACTCTGCTTACGCAGATCTCGGTAGGTGATATATTTTTTCGTATGAAGTGCGGTTACCAGCCGTCAAATCATGGCCCCCAAGGATGTATTTTCAATGTGTTCAATACGTTAAAATTAATATAATTTATGTGATATTATTGAACCTTATGTGTAAAATACTATTTAATTTTGAAATAAAAGTTTAAATAAAACATATAATAAAAAATCGACATTTTTTAATTTTTAATTTAGTGTTAGGATTTGCTTTCATTAATAAATTTTTATTTATTTTTAAAAGAAATAAATAAATTGAAGTTAATAATGCTCGGTTTCACCAACGTTAGTTAAATTTTAAACTTGGTTTAAATAAATAAAAGCATATCGAATCCTTAACATCAATGTCAATTACTCCATTAGAGTTGCTTTTATTTATTTAAACGAAGTTTAAAATATAACTTGCGTTGTTGAAACCTGGCATAAGTAGTATAAGATATTGTACATTCAAATTTGGCGGTATACCTAGTTTGGTGATTGTTTTGCCATGCAGCCACGGGTCGCAGCACTAGCGTTTCCCATTTCAAAACATTGAGTTACGCTTCTTGTTAGAGTTAGTTTTCTATGTTTTTGATTATTGAATTACAACCTAACTATTTTTCATAATATTTTACTTTGTCCGCCGCCGGCGTAAATGTGTTGCCAAGGATACACTTTTACGCCGGCGGCGACAATATTGAACTTCTGCTTGTTGAATACAAATACATAACAACGTACTTTTCTGACGTTTGAAGAAAAAAATTATTTTTATGAAGATGGGTAGCGGACTAACTTCTTTGGTCATAGCCGCTTCATAAGTAGATGAGTGTTAATTTATGTAAACACATGCCATTTAGACAAATATTGATTTATTTATATGATGAGTTCTGAAAGTTTATTTTAATATCTATTTAAACTGTAATGTCCTTGGAGATTATTCATAACTCCAACATGACAGTAAAACTCTGGCATTCGTGGAAATATTTTTTAGTAATTTATTTAAACTGTCTTTGGAATATGCAAAGTCTACAAAAGGAAGTGTGAACATACTTTTTCTTTTACCTTTTTGCAAATAGAGTTTAGTAGCAGCTATACAGTATCTTCACTTTCTGTCTCAACATTTTATATTCAATAAGTATCAAGAGTTCTTTTATTGGGTGTTTTAAGATAAGTGTTTTTGCCTCGGTTTTAGCGCTGTACAATGTTCTAAAATTATTTTATAAATAATTCTTCGAATAGACGGTACAAAGAAATATATTATCTACCACTTTTAATTGAAGTATTTTTTTTATAAAATAAGTTTATAACATTATAAAGCGTTAAAACCAAGGCTAAAATATTTCTCCTAAATATATAAAAAAAGTGTAAGGAGATTACAAAGTACATGAATTGTACAAAATAGTTATTTACGTACGTGTATCGTACAATATTTTATCTACGATATAATGAAAAACCCCAAAAAATATAAACAAATATTTTTATTTATGAAGTAGGATCACAATATTAAATGAGAAGTTTGCCATGATAACAAAATTTTTGCAAATTTAGCGTGTTTAAAAATTTTAATCACTCGTTGCTCGGCAACCCCTGACTGCCCGTGACTAATGGGATCGTGTTACTAAACAACCGTTTTACAAACTTGAAACTTACAGTTAAACATCAATTTTACACACTATCGTAGATAAATGTTCTTTTGTAGTAGTAGTTTTGTGGTTATAGAGAAATATTGCTTTCATTACTAGCTTCACAAATAATTATTTATATTTCTGAAAATTAAATATTTGTAAAGATCTACTTCCTACTTCTATCTATTTTTACAAAACAAAATATTTATATTTAAAGCTATTGTTAAAGTTACACCGCTACGTAGAGAACTATAAAAATATTTGACGGCGAACATTGAAGTAGTTAGACTTACAGAGTTTCTGTGAAATGAACAATGCGGTAAACAGTATCCTCTGGGGAGATATTAAGTACTTACATTCGTACACAATTTTCTATTGCCGTAGGACTTTTATGACGGTTTCATGTTATTGCATTTTTATCCGTGTAATAAAACTATTATGCAGTTAATGGTTTTATATTATTTTTAAATGTATTTGATTGTAAAATAAATACAGGTATCCTGAAATCGTATACATTCTAAATTCATGTTTCGACATTTGTAAGAGAGTTCTAACTTGAGGTAATAAAATTGCCAAAGTAGTAGTAAATAGTTTAATTATACTATTATTTTATGAATATGTGGCTCACATTAAATATAAACGTATACTTTGCGATATTTTGTTATTACACGTAACTTATTCATTCAAATAAATATGTCTTGGGTTTGCATATTAATCTATTTTTAAGAAATAAGTTACAGGGATATTTAAGTTATAAATCATGCTCCATTTAGAGTTATAAGAGATATAATGCGTAATTCGCTATGCAATACTACAAATAACAGTGTTGTAACAAATAACAATATTTTTTATCTAAATAAAGATAAAGATAACTACTCACATATTAATCTAGATAAGATAATAGGTATTCATTGGACTAATTATCTAGATAATAGGTAAAAAAATAAATAACAATTATCTAGATATTAATTAGATAATAAATATATAAAAGAATGTTTTTGTATGCTTCGTTGGTTATGGTGGTATGATTTGTTGTAAAAACAACTATAATAATAAATCTGAACTACTCTTTTTTACCCTATAACCTCTTTTAACTTATACATAGTTGAACTAACAAAAATAAATTAGTATTTTCAGTGAATCCATAGGAATGAATTGATTTTAAACGAATTTTGTAGATGAAATATTCGGGGCTACAGAATTTGACTAATTCTCTTATTTATTTTTAATTGATCTCAGCATGTATTATATATTGTTTTCTAGCCAAGATTACAAATTTGGGCTATCATTTGGGCCATATAAGATGTTGAAGGGAATGTTGGTGGTTAGAAATAATAATGATATAAGCAATTTCCCGAAATTAATTACTTTCTTTAAAAGAAGAAATGGTGGCTAGTAACCTATAAAGTCAATATTACAGCAGAACAAGTTGATCAATTCTTAAAAGATGCACTAGACAAGGTATTTTTAATGATCAAAGTAATTAATTTTATCAAAAACGTTTAAATATACTCTGTAGTTATAAACTGTATAAAATTATTAATAATAATAGTAATTTATGCATCAAGGTACTGAAGTTAAATTTTTTATCACGAATATGGAATTTAGTTGCCGAGGCCCGTTTAAATATACTCTGTAGTTATCAATTGTATAAAATTATTATTAATAATAGTCATTTATGTATCAAGGCACTGAAGTTAAATTTTTTATCACGAATATGGAATTTAGTTACCGAGGCCCGTAGGGCCGAGGAAAAGGTACCATGTGAGTGATAAAAATGAACTTCAGTGCTGAGGTACATATTAAATTTTATTTGAAATCTGAACTTTGAAAAAACTGTAACAAAATTTCAATATAGGTTAAGTTTATACATGTGTCCGTTGTCAATTGAAACTGACAGTCAGTGTTGCCAACCTCGAACAGTGAAGTTATCTTAAATAACACTCAAAATTATGTGTCTTGTCCTCAATTTAATTAGTTAATTCTTCTCAAAAATTTAGTTTCATTTTACGTCCAAATTTACTACAGTACGTCAATGTATCTGCCAAAATTATCCTAATTGTACAATAATTATTTAACGGTTGCCAACACTGGATTGCTCAAAATCGTCGTATAATGAGTTACTTCAGTGACGATTGCTGAGTTTTTCATGACGATTTTTAAGCACTTTAGTGCCGATTTCAAATAAATGTAATTTATATAAAATAATTTTAATAAATATTTTCCTTGTTGTGGTTTCTTGTTTATACTTGTCAAGGATTAAATTTCGAAGTTTAATCCTACCGAGATTAAAACTGACACTTCAGTCCACGAGAAGGAAGAATAAATTAAGGCATTTAAACCCGGAAGTTCAAAAATCATTTTGGTGGTATTGTGATAAGAAAGAGCTTCGTAACTAATAGCACTATTTCGAAGATATTCGTAAGTGCAAAATTCAACTCTTGTCTAATTTAACCAAAGTCGTTAATGTTTTGATTTCTTTTGATTTCATTCCTCTGCACGCTATCTCGATTAATCTGTTTAAGTGTAAATCATCAATTCATCATATCATCACATACAACATGTATCTCCTTTTGGGCTATACTAATCTGTATGTAGAAGATCACACCATATTGTAAATAACAATTATTATCAAATTGCGGCTTCTGAAGAGGTTAGTGTAAAGGTTAACTTGATAATCAGTTTTAGGATTCAAGGGGGCTTTATGTTCGACAGTCAAAGTAAATAAAATAAAATAAACATATAAAAGTAGGTCTGTTAAATTCTATCTGTGAAAACAAAGTGTTAAGCATGTGTAATTAATGCATCGCATACAGGTTTAGTAAGACGATTAAAATCCCAGAACAACAGGGAATGCGCTAAGCAGAACACGGAGTAAAACCTGACTACTCTAACAAACACTCGCATCGCTCTGCAATTAATGCTGAGAGCATTAAAGCTTACACCGCTACACCGGAGCAGAGCTGCTGCAGAAACTATTCACTTATTTAATGCCAAAAAAGAAAAGAATGCTACTGCGGTAAAAAGGAGATCACTGTAAAAAAACGCTATTAAACTTAAATAGTGCTTTCGCACGGTGCAATATTGCTCTCTGGAGAGGAAAGTTGTTTTAAAATGTATACTATTTTTATTGACATTTGTTTTTTTTTGCAACATTTTTTTACAAACATTTTTTATGATAAAAAGGTAAACGCTATAAAAAATAAAAAAATAAAATTGCTATAAATGTTTGAAAAATAAAAATAACTCAAGTATCCGAACAGAAATGCCAATAAATTTAATTGATGCCACTCACATCCAGATTTATAGATCAATATTCCTTAAAATCTATGATTTCGAATTTGATGCAAATAAATAAATATCTAGTTTTGAAACCTTGCGACTTTCCTTTCAGCGTTCAGCCGAACCTAGCAGCTAGATCGCTAACCTAGCGGTCACAGCTGAACGTATTGCTAAATGACCGCTAAATTTCAGCAGTTAGATTAGCGCCTAGCGAAATAAATTTGCGCTAGATGAGCTAGAGAACCTTCTAGAACTATCAAATGTATAAAAATTCATTTATAACCTTATCAATATTAACCATGTGTGCAAAAAACTATAAAAACAACTTTAAATGTAGTGAAATACATGAAGTATTTGACATCTATTACTTACTAATTTTAAAATACTGTTTTGCATTTGTCTATTATCAGAATGCAAGGTTAAGCAAAATTCTGTTCATGTTCATAGTACTAGCAATCCGCTAGAATCTATCACTAGCAAACGCTAGCTAGCCACTAGGTTCGGCTGAACGGCCCATTGGCTGGTATCACGGGTAGGTACTATTTTTGGATATACCAAAAAAATGTTCTTAAATTACTTGATAAAGAAATATTTCTAAAAATGTAGTACGTAATATATTTCAATTTAACTTCTGTATGTATTTGAAGCATTTTTCTTGTCAAATACTTCGCCTCGTCAATGACACTGCAGCCTCTGCTGTAAATCTGGTATTTTGATGCCTAGTTAAACAAATAACTATTTTACGTTTGTGATACCAGCAGGTGTAACTAGATTTGATATTATCTGAAAGTTTATTATAAAATATAAATTCTTAACGATTTTAAGTTTTGAATTACCACATTAACTTGGTGATATCACATAATATATGCATGATTCGTCACATGCATTGTAGAACATTAGTACGAAGTTAATATATTGGCTAAATAAATAAATAATTTTTTATTATACCTGCATCATAATCCGTGTTTAAAACACGCTACAACGCAACAATAATAGTATATTATTATACAAGTGTATAAGTACGCTTTTAAAGCACGTACGACGAGTTTAAGAGCACGACGCGAAGCGGAGTGCTTTTAACGTCGCTAGTGCTTTGAAAGTACTTATACAAGTGTGTCATACGCTAATTTTTATTATACCTGCATCATACTCTGCAAAAACTGGAAGCAACATTTTGGTTTTGATTCATATCATAATTTTGCGCGTGTGACGTATATCGTTTACATGGAGATTGGTTAGCATTTATTGTTTACGTTGACAGTTTTGACATATATTAACAGTAATTATTTGTGTTGTTGCTTAGCAACCTTTAAAGGACGGCGTGTTTTAATCTTGCGTTTGTGAACGCTGTAGCGTGTTTTAAATACGGATTATGATGCAGGTATAATACAAAAATAATTACTATTAATATCTGGCAAAACTGTAAACGTAAACAACAAATGCTAACCAGTCTCCTTGTAAACGATATACGTCAAACGTCACACGCGCAAAATTATGAAATGAATCAAAATCAAAATGTTGCTTTCCAGTTTTTGCAGAGTATGATGCAGGTATAATAAAAAATAGAGTATGACACACGTGTATAAGTGCTTTTAAAGCACTAGCGACGTTAAGTACACTCCGCTTCGCGTCATGCTCTTAAACTCGTCGTACGTGCTTTAAAAGTTTACTTATACACTTGTATCATAATATACTATTATAGCATGCAAATGCAAAATAATGTAAACGAATTCATATTTTGAAATTTTTTAAACCAATGAAATATGTCATTGTTTGTCACATGTCTAAGTTTCAACTAATCCTAGTACTATTACAGTGAAAATGAGTATCTAGAAATTATTCCCGGTGATAATTTATGCAGCTTTTTTCTTTTCTAATTATGTTTTAAAATTGTAGATAAAAATGAATTAAATAAAATTTTAGAGTTCAATGAATTATAACATAATTTTGCAGTTTCTTTCTCAAACTAACGAGTAGTTGTCATTTGGAAATAGTCACGAAAGCTCGTAGTAGTTTTAAAAAATCTTTCAAATTATTTTCAATTTATTCGCACTCTCTTGTTTTATTATAACTGAAAATTTCGGCGTCTATTTATATTTCACAGTTCCTACACTTATCTTATTCTGTGTATGAGCAAACAAATACGAAATAAATGTGATCAGGTCTTCACCATGCATGTGTAAACCAAACAAAATCTGTTCTTTGAATAAACCTTACAATTACTGAGAAAAAATTGGATTACCAAAATCTTATGAATATTCATTTGGCTTGGCAGAAACGTCCCAGTGCTGGTGCCCTCATATATATCATTATAATCGCGCAGCTCTGAAAGTATTTGGCAAAACATATGGCATATTTTTTCGCATGGTTTGATAACTTGGCACGAGCTAAACACGTATTTGTGTCATCCAATTCATTTCATTTCGTTTCATCATGAACCGAGGAAAAATTTCCAGAACATTGCGCAACCTCTACCGAGCGACAAATAGGTTAATATTTCATACAAATTATTGTGAATATTTTGAATAGATTCCCGTCTGTGTTAATTAACAGATTTGAGACAATGAACAAATGGACGGAATGGTTATTGTACATCAATATCCAGATAGCGGTGTTGTATTGGGGTCACAGGACAGACAGAAGGTTCCGGAGTCCATTTTCCGCCGCCAAATTCCAATCAATTTTGAACCTCAATTGATTTGATGACAATAGAATTGGAACGTTGATAATTTGTTGCTATTTTTAGATCCCCTGAACATTTTATGCGAAAGATGTAACACTCATATAGTACACTGTAACACGAACTTTAATTCAACAAAACTTCTATTTCTCTTACTTAAAACTAATAAAACGATATAGATATATTGAATATTTTCAACTATCCGTTTTATTATATTTTACACATTAAATTAATTCATTGGGTTGAAAAATGTGTACATATTTAAATTTATTAATAAATATCACTTTGTAATTATTATTATTATTCGGCAGATAGTAAAACAAGATGAGAATAGTTATTTGTCAAACTAGAGAGGAAACCGCTTCTTTTTTCCCTTCGAGCTCGAAGTTTGAATCATGAACGCAGCGAGTGAGGCATTTCGAACGAGAGTGGAAAATTTCTTTCACGACATGTTTCTAAAAACGATTTGTTCGGACCTAAAATAAACTTTGAGAACACGTTAAAAGTTAGGTTATCAGACACAAGGCGGTGTAGCAGTATTACCAATGAACCAATCTTAAATATCTTTAATAAGTTGTTAAATTGTGATTTAATAAGAAAAATAAAAATACAAGACATAATTGTATTATAATTTAAAGTATGTATATTTATTTATAATTTTTATAATATATTTTTTGTAAATAACATTCATATTGGTAACACTTCTATATTTTCCTCTCTCGGGAGAGGAACTGTTGGGTTTCGTACCATGTCGTGAAAAAACTTATTTATTGGCACCACATTACATTAACGCAGCTAAACGGTGACTCTCAACGCTCAAGGACGAGAAGTCAACATTGTGACACTGAAATATCAAAACTTTAACTTTATGATCTCTATCTCCTGTCACTTTCTGACCAGCCTATTCGATTGCGATATGCCAGTGTATTTTATTTACTAATACTTACAGGAGTATATGATAGAAAATATCCCTACTTAGCTAGGTGCGAGGGGTAAGTCACTCTTACAATCGGTGTACAAATTGCCTACAATCACATAACAGTCATTTACAATCTATACAATCAGTTTACAGTCAACCGTACAATCTTACAATCACCATACAGTCTTAACAGTCATCATACAGTCGCTACAGTCACGCTTACAATCTCTGCAGTCACACTACAGTCTCGGCAGTCACACTTACAATCAGTACAATCACAACAATCATCGCAAGTCAGTCTCACTCGTTCGACAGTTTCCGTTTACCAGAAAATGATGAAATAGAAAGAGAAATTGCGAGAGCTATGGAAGATGCATTCAAATTATCAGAAAGCTTAGGCATGTATTTGACTAACAGATGATAGCTGGTTAAAAGTGACTATAAAAGAAGGATCATCTTCATCTATAATTAAGGAAACCACGGATACCTCATTGCATCCACTTCTACCTCATTTTGATATTGAATCTGATGAAGCTTTAGGTAAATATTATGTCAATATGTTATGTTCAGACCAGGGATAAAACGCACGATTTCTAGCAAAATTTGTTTTAATTATTTAAAAAGTTATTATTTATCATTTTTTACGCAGAATCACAAAATAATGAAGAGAGAAGTGAAAACTCGGAAGAATATAATAATAAGCTATCAATGAATATTGCAGATTTGCAATTAAAAGACTATGCTAAGAATGTTTCTGGGGGCATTATAAAGGAAAACGATCCTTTCGTAAAAATTGATTTGGTTGATGGAAAAACTAAAATAATTAAAAAATCCACACTATGTTGGTTCTTATCTTCTAAAGGATCAATATTAAGTACTGATCGCATCCACATATTTAAAAGAAGCAATACAAATATATCTGCTTCAACAAAAAATAATTCAAATTAGAAAAACCGGGAGAAAAACATTAAAAAACAGCAAGATTTAGAAAAAGATATTACTAGTTCAGAAGGTAGTGACTCCGATATTTCTGTGCGAAGTGAAACATTGACCGAAGATTTCGTGAGTACAGATACTGAGCAAGATGGTTTAAATTTTGAAATAGAAAAATATTTTGCTGTTTATTATTTTGAAGCATAGAATAAAATTTTAAAAAAATAATTTAGATGAGTATGTTTGGCCGAAAATTTATGATATTCGGACAGTTTCCAAAAAGTATGTATCTTATAGACCTATATGTTTAATTGGCAATGAGCCATTCAAATTAAAAAGAAGTGATTTATTAAATATAAAAAAACTTAAACAAAATTTAAATTAAGTCTTTATTTTATTATATATATATATATATATATATATATAAAATAAAAATTAATACAGTTCTTACAGTCACATATAAAATTGTATAAAATCAAACAATCACTGAAAATCACTTACAGTCGTGTGATTGTACAGTCAGGTGTACAAAATATGCGTAGTGATTTACCCCTCGGCTAGGTGCATACAACTTATTTACTATTGATTGACTATTGTAGAAATAGATTTGTAAATTGAAATATTATTATATTATTATATTTTAGAAATAGCATGGTTCACGAACCTACAAGTATTTGTGGAAGCAGAATTTTAAGCTTTGCATTCATTTCCATATTGTGAAAAAAATTACCTTTTAATTCATACATTTACATATACAAATAAACCCATTTATGTATCTTCAAAATTTTCATTTCATCTCACTTAAAAATTTTCGGCAATGGGGTCTTTCACCATTTTTTTTATATTTTTTTATGAAACCTTATCTATATTGAAGACTATCTACGCTTTTAAAAAGTCTTAATTGTTATTCATTAAGCCACAATGATTTTTTTTAAAATGTTGTGACGTCATAGTAGAGATCTAAAACAGTAGAGATTTAAATAATTTTTGTTACATAAATGTTCTATTTTATTGTAATAATAATAATAAAAAAAGTAAAAAAAATATATGACTATAATTACTTACAATCTGTACTGTTTTAGATCCAGCAACACCTCTACTATGACGTCACAACATATTTAAAAAAAATCATTGTGGCTTAATGAATAACAATTAAGACTTTTTAAAAGTGTAGATAGTCTTCAGTATAGATAAAGTTTCATAAAAAAAAAAAATAAAAAAAAAATGGTGAAAGACCCCATTAACCATTTATAAACAAAATTAATATTTTTTCCCCGGAAAACTATACACAGGTCAGGTCACTACATAGATTATCAAATGATAGTAATAAATTATAATGTTACTATTAATTATCATCATATTGTTTAACAATTATTAGTCGTTTTCGGTGTTGTGACAACGGCACGCAGTATTTACTGGAATGGTGGTCCCCCATCCAACTATTAACCGCGGGCAGCATTGTTTAACTTGCGTTATAGAGTAATCCGGCTTTAACGGTACTTGCCAATCCGTTACTGAGGTGGAATACTAAATTATGGATTATTTCATATTGCACCGCATTTGCATTTTTACAGGAGTGGTTTCAGTCTGGTAAATGTGTTATTACAGTATTAGATACTGAAATAAAATTTGTCTCATACTGTTTCGCATTTGCATGTTTACCGAACTGATTTCAATCCCGTAAATGGAACTTTACTGCTAAAATATATTTGAATAAGATTTGGATCACAGTATCGTTTTCCACATTTATTTTTGAAAAATGTCAAAAACTTAAAATTGGTTGATATAATTATTTTTTCAAAGCTAAAGTCAGAGAAATAATATTACTTTCAACTAAATATATTTATAAGAAATGAATTTTATCGTTCAAATAACTAATACAAAATATTGGTTTTAAATAAAAAATTATTTAATTTTGTTTATTTTAAGTTTCTAATAAATAAATATCAAATATATCGATAAATCGACTATTATTCAAATTAAACATGTAGTCCAGGCAATGAGTACTTTCGGTGTTACAAAAGGTCAAGGAGTTTTCATCTTTGGTAGATTTTTACAGTTCAGTGTCCTAATTAATATTCTGAGTTTGCGACCTTGAGCGACCGCCGCTCGCGCCGCCATATTGAAAAAAAGGTACTAAAAAACAGTTTTTCGAGAATATCTTCTCTCCAGCGCCACCAAACTTGAAAATAGTTATTACAAAAATTATAGACCATAAAATTCTCTAGAGAAAAGGTTGTTAATAGTTTTTGTGTAAGTGTTATAGTTTTCGAGAAAAACGAGAAAATAAAAATATAAAATTCTCAGTCTGTGTAAACCAAGCCATAAATTTGTGTTAATACACAAAAACGGCTGACATTTTTTAACGGACTGAAATATCGACTACCGGTTATCAACATTCGAGTGCCCGGACATTTTTGTATTAGCACCATTATTTTTACACTTTTGGGAAGTCTAGTTCAGTTGTAATATATACATATTTCCTGAGGAAGCATAAATAAATTAAAATAATTTTCTTAAAATGTTGCGTTTAAATTACTGTAAATCTTGAATGGAATTAAATAAAGACTTCCGGTTTTGAACATTCGATTTCTCGGACAATTATCTATTTGGACCATTATTTTTACACTTTTGGGAAGTCTAGTTTAGCTGTAAAATATACATATTTCCCGAGAACATATAAATAAATTTAAGTAATTTTCTTAAAATTTTGTGTTTAAATTACTGTAAATCTTAAACGGAATCAAATAGTGACTCCCGGCAATCGATTGCTCGGACATATATCTATTAGCATCATCATTTTCACATGTTTGGTAAGTCTAGTTCAGCTGTAATATGTACATATTACCCGAGAGAACGTAAATAAATTTAAGTAATTTTCTTAAAATTTTGTATTTAAATTATAGTCCAGGCATTGAGTACTTTCGGGGTTATAAAAGGTCAAGGAGTGTTTGTTTTTGGTAGATTTTTACAGTTCGGTATCCTAATTAAAAAAATATAGCGATTTTGCGAATTGCCGAAATTTGCAGAGTAACTCCGCTGTAACTCGTATACTACTCATCTGATTGGAAAATATTTATAACAGAAGTTGTAGGGAATTTTATGCTCTATAATTTTTGTAATAACTATTTTCAACCTAAGTGGCGCTGGAGAGAAGATATTCTCGAAAAACTGTTTTTTAGTACCTTTTTTTCAATATGGCGGCGCGAGCGGCGGTCGCTCAAGGTCGCAAACTCAGAATATTAATTAGGACATCGAACTGTAAAAATGTACCAAAGATGAAAACTCCTTGACCTTTTGTAATGAAAGCCCATTTTTATGTCTTCATTGCCTGGACTAATGTTCTTTATTAAAATTAAATAATTTTATATATGTATAATTCAAATAAATTGTGGATTAAATAAATCAATTTGCTTGTTTTAAATAAATCGCTTATTTTAAATAAATATTCTGTTGTTTCAAATAAACTTATATTTCAATCAATTTTTTTTTCTGGTAAGTGGATTTATTTTAATTTACTAATTTTTTTTCTGAGTGTATAGATCAAGACGACTTGATTGTTTTTAAGAAAGAAAGAAAGCAAGAAAGCAAAATTTCGTCTAAAATTACGACACAGGTATGAATAAAACCCTTGTACGTCATACGTCGGCTTATGATTTTCACGGTACTCATTTGTCGCCTTACCAGGAAACATCTTATTCGTACCGAAATTTATATTCCAAATAAATATTTTTATAGGACTTAATCCAAAATTCTTTTATAATTTCAAAACATTTTCTTTCACAGTAGTAACTTTTTTTTCATTCTACAGAAAGACTCTTTCCCATATCGATCTATTGACATGTTTGGGATCAATATATTATTTGATTTCAACAACCTTTTACTTGGAATATCGTTTCCAACATTAATTTTTATTGAATTTTATCATAATTGGCAAAAAAAATTATTGGTATTTTGATTATCCTGATTATTTTCCAGCAAGGAAGAAAAAAGCAAACATTAAAAAATTTGAGAAAGCAATACATTTGGAAATAAAACGTTGGGCGTCATACGTCTACTAATAAGATTTGAAATTACGAGTATGTTATTTTGTTCTCAAAACAAGTAGCGTAAAAACTTATTAAAAGAAATATAATGTAAATACTTACTTAATTCCGAGCCTTTCTTTCTACCATTGCACATGTAAGGCTCATATAACGTAAACAACCGTTTTATTATATTTCAATAGATTAAGAAGAACAAACAAATAACTGAAAGATATTTTCTATGTGGGAAACATGTTTCTAGTATAATTATTAAATATTCAAAATCTTTATATGCTGTATATAAAAAAAGTCATGACTCATGAGGTATATACACCAAAGATGGATGATAGACTTAAACTTCGTAATATGATTTAAATCTCTCTGAAACTCTTCAGAATATAATAATCATAGCTTATGCTTCCCCAATGTCTTTCACGTGCTTGATGCAAAATCCTATATCTCAAGATCTACAAATATATACATATAACAAAATTGTGTACACTTTGTTCGCAATGTGGTGGCTGCTACGTCATTAGTTTCCGAACTAATAATTAACAGTTGTATGCATAGTCTGTTTTGTCAAACTTTAAATCTGTAATTTCAGTATTCATTTTAGGTTATATTTTGAACGAAACTATAATTTCATATTTAATAGTAGTAATAATAAGTATTAATAATAAATAAATGTTCAAAAAGAAATTGTAAGAAGATACCTACAGTATCGTAAACCACAGAAGAGTATTATATTATTGTTACCTCCAACCACCTCGATCTCGAACTGTCAAACTCAAACATCAAAATAATGTCAGATCGTTAATTCTAAAACAATGGTCTTCATTTGAAAATATTAAATTAATTTATTGCTGATTGATATTAAAGATGACACTTCACGGATTGCTAACAGTCTGTAAAATGTCACTTTTATGCCTAGGCTGTCAAAATATTTTACATAACAACCGCTCAACAAACGCATAGCAACCGTCAATAAATACATAGCAACCGTTCAACACATGCATGGCAACGTAATTTGACAGCAATAACTTTCAAAATAACTATATAAAATAATCACTAAATTAATATTAATTCCAAATCGGCAAAATAATTATGTGTTCAGCTCGGCAACAAATACAGATTTATAGCACAGTATAAGAATTCACACAGTAGCGGCACTTCCAATATTTTCATGATCCCAATATTTCAGTGGTGCGCAGCCGGGAATATGGCTGCCTAGTTTTCGCTGATAGGCTATCTTAGTAACCATAGAAAAGAAAATATAATATGTTAGTGTCAGTTGTATCTGTCAAATATCAAGCTACAGCATTTCTGTCAAGTTAAGTACATAAAATTAGTGCAAAACACAGAGGTATACTTATTTGTATCATGAAAAATTGTAGGAACTTTTATAGTGCAGGTGAAATAATATTGTTAGATTTTATCCCCTATGCAACTGACAGTTATTCAAATTTACCGCCGTATGCCGCAGCTGCCAATATGGCCGCTCGGCTCAAGGTCATCGGTCGATGCGACATAAAGATGAAAGGGACCGACAGCGAGTGTCGCTACTGTGTAAATTCTTATACTGTGTTTATAGCTTCGACAGTATTCATTGACGAGGCGCAGCCTCTGCTGTAAATCTGGTATTTTGATGCCTAGTTAAACAATAGTTATTTGTGTATCAAGTGCGGATAGAGCATTGTTTGTGGCACGCGGCGAGAAATTGTTGATCGAGGCGAAGCCAAGATCAACAACTCGACAAGTGCAACGAACAAGCTCTATCCGACGAGATACACACAATATTTTTTCTACAATCGTCGAACAATGTCAAGCTGTAGATAAAAATTAATTTTCAAAATTATCTTAGGTCACGCCTATAACAATTCAGTAAAATTGTAGTTACCCATGTCACCGTAATCATGACAACGTTTATGAACAAAATAAACATTTTCAAAGAAATCATAATTTGACACATGGAGTACATTTGACATATGGAGTACATTTGACATAAAGTCTACAAAGTGAATACATTTATGGTGATTAAGTTGAAGTGTATATACGTATATGCCAACTGTATTTGCAATAGCAAAGTTATTACCAGAAAAATCCAATGCATCATTTACTTCTTTTACCTAATTTATTTTTGTTTTGTTTTTGTCGCGCTAGTGCGACAATATGTCACTTTGTGGCCCTAGAGCGACAATTTTGAACATTTCCTAACCAAAAATGGAATAACAATGTCGATATTGTGCAACGATTGTAGAAAAATAATTATTATTATCATAAGTATTCAATATTGAAGTAATTTATAATGATACTATCATGAAAAAAATACTATTTAAACTTTTTCTTTTATAAATAACTCTTGATATGTAATTATAAAAGTGTGCTAATAACTTGTTCGTCATAACTGTTTGAGAACCTTTATGACGTCATGAATTTTCCCCCACCATTCAAATCTTAACCCATACGAATAAAGTGTAGTTACCAAAACATACTGGTCTATTATATTTATCCTATAATAGTAGATACGCTGATTGGAATACCCTAAATATCCTCCCACAACTGCATATCCTTGAACATCCTTATTCTTATCTCCCCTGACTAATTGCCACCCAAGCGCGACCTCGTCGATTCCTGGCGATAACAGAGACAGTTTTTCTAAACAGGACGTCGTTTGCGGTGTAAGCAAGGCCGCATATACAAAGCACGAGGCAGCCACCGCCGATGATATCAGTCGGCGAGCGTCGTTTCTCACATTTTATCGGTTTTCCCGGCGTGAGGCGTGAGCCGTGATGTATTCAGGTCAACGTTGGAAGTTGAAGTTGGAATCCACTGACACGAGTCGTATTCTTTCCGCCTCTGTCGCGTTTTTGCAGCTCATCTTATTTGCAAATGTCACGGGGGATGTTTAAAGTAACGCAGGGAATTGAATTTTAAAGTTTGGAACTGTGACGGCATTTTTAACTCATTGTTTTGCAATGTTCCTACAAAATTATGTTGTCTCCTCTCGTGAGATATTATCCATTATTGTTCTTGATTGTTTTCTGTTCAATACAAAATAAACAGACATAAAAATTTAACTAACTACCTTTTAACTTGTTCATTATTACAAAACATGCAACTGTAGATATTGGGCTTCCAAATTATCAATTACAATTCACGAAAGGTACATGTCAAATTAATTTTGTATGATGGTCTGATGGTGAATGCGTGCTTCAATATTGGTAGTTTGCTTTTATTGGCAGCAGTACTGTTTCCATATTTTTCCTATTTTTACTTTCTTCTTTACAAAGTATAAGGAAGTATTGGAATCACGAAAAAAATCGTTGACGTGATTTTTGCGGAAATACATATTTTGACGTCCACTGAATCCGTTAAGATCAATTTCCCAATGATGTCTGTGTGTGAGGATGGATGGATGGATGTCCGTGTGCGCAATATCTCATGAACGAGACAAGGTATGTAAATATAATATAATATATTTATTTAAATAGCGAAGCTAATACATACATGAAGAGTATAATTTAATTTACAAGATACATGTACTTAGTGTACTACAAATATAGTTCTTTAATTTTTTTCTTAAAGTTTTGTACAGAATTACAATATTTTATATCAACGGTTTAATTATTATAGCTTATTAGATCATTATGAAAAAGTAACTTATTTGTTAATTCTTTTCTCTTGGTAGAAATAAAAAAATTTTCATTGTGTCGCGTATTGAAATTATGTATATCTTTCATTAATTGAAAATTACTTAACATATAACTAAGACATATTCCTAGAGATATTTTAAAAATAAAAATTAAGGTATTGTATTCACATAACTGCATTTAACCAACCTAGTGTTTTTAACATGCTATCAATGCAATGTAAACGAAGCTTGGAATTTATTAGTTTCATGAGAAAATGAAGAGCTTAGTTGATTTTGAATGAAATTGAAAAGCCGAAAGAGGAAGTTTACTGGAAACACAAAACAATAAATTCCATTTCAGCTGTGAGAAAAGTTTCAAATGAAAGATGTTAGAAAAAATATTTGGAATATAAAATGTTATTTGCATTTTTCTTGTACATGCTTCTAATTTTGAGAAAAACTAAATAATATATTTAAGAGGAATCCCCAGTAGCATGAAAACCATGGTGTCGTATTTCTCGATTTACTTTTTTTGAAACGATTTTTGTATTATCGAACAATAGAGACATTGCTGCTTCTACGCCTAGTTTTGAAATTTCAAAAAAAAACTTTTAATTACTTTTTATAGTATGTTAAAGTTGCCTATCTTTGAGAGCACATAGTTATTTTATGTGGATTTATATCAAAATTTTAAAACTAAGGAAAGTAAAGTACAACCTTTTACAATTTCTAAATATAAAAATCAATTCTAAAAAACTCTTTTTTGTATTAGATTTTTGTGCAAAACGAAAGCGAAGTTTTCTTATTTTGAAACAAAAATATGTGCATGTTGGTGCTGACGCCAAGCGGCGAATATCAACATTACATTTAAACTCCGCCTCTATCTACAGAAGTACACTTAGGGAAAAATTTGTATAGGTAATATTACGCGTTAGTAGTTTTGATGAAGACGGTATTCCGTATTGTTGAGCAGTTTCGTTTTAACAGAAACATAAGTATAAAAGCGAATTAGTAAGAAATTCAATTCAATGTTTTTATCTCTGGTAATTGTTGGAATATATAGAAGTTGGAACTGATCATAGGTCCGCATTACCGCATTTTTTCTTTAACTCGATTATAATTAGGGACAATGAGATTATTTATACAACATAACTTATTGATTAGGAGTATGTAAGATAAAAATTGGGAAGCAGGGAATATAAATATTATTTTCGATTTTTAGATAAACTTTCTATTTTCAAATAAAATGTAGCAGGTACAAATTTGTACCATTAATTTATAAGCTATGTATTAGAAATTGTAATATTTAATTCTAATTTAATTAAATCCTATTTTAAGTAATTTACGTTAGCTTAGCTCCTTATACAGGATGGTACCTGCGATATTCGCAACAATCGGTTAGAACCGCCAAATCTGTGCACATGGCTCTCGACACATTGTTGTCCACGCTTGGCGAAGGCCTATCCCGAGCAGGCAATGAGATCGCGCACAATTTATTGTGTATGAAGTAATATAAATTTGATGAAATGGGTTCTCCCAGTAAAAGTGAATACTTTTTATCTCCCACGAGATTCCACTGTCAAAAAAATTTACCCGTATTCTTTAATCATTTCTTAATGAAATAGAAGCAACAACAGCGTACTAATTTTTTTGTAAATGTTTTAATAATCTTATAGTTGTCATAATACATAATATACAAATCCGAATCCGTCTTAATTTTCAATTAACATAAGTTTACTAGAAATAAATAAATATATGTTCTAGATTTCTATAAATATAATTAATATTTAACAATTAATTAATAATTTTTAACTATAAATATATAATTATATCGGTTTTCCTAATACTTAGATTACATTTGATCCATCATTTTGTTTTTAAAATTTCAGTTGCGATTTTTAATCAGCGATCTCAAAATACCCTATATACGATATTTAATAAAAATATAACAGTTTTTAAACTGTTTGTCCGCCATTTTGTTTTTGAAAATTTTGATTAAAATTTTTAATCAGCGAGTTAAAAAAAAGATATAAATTTTTACATAATTTAGATAACATCTTCATATTTTGGACACTTTGCAATGGAAATAAAAATTTTATAAGCTTTTGAAAAATTCATCCTAATACAATAATTAATTTTCTCATTTAATATAATCTAATTACCATTTTTATTAATACGTTTAAAGATTGAATAGATTTAGTTTTGTTTTGTTAATATATAATCAAAATATTTCTTGTAGTTCTTAAATGAATAATAATAAAATGTAAATTTTTATTTTTATTTTACTTTCCATGTGATAGTACTATTTCC
Source organism: Poecilus cupreus (assembly GCA_963942605.1). Lineage (NCBI taxonomy): Eukaryota > Metazoa > Arthropoda > Insecta > Coleoptera > Carabidae > Poecilus > Poecilus cupreus. The sequence continues at coordinate 1,983,303 of OZ012733.1, read as the reverse complement.
CACCGTCCGCCGTTGAATGAAAATAAATGACATTGAAAAATTCTCAGTTACTTAGTTTCTACCAAAATTCAATACCGCGTGGCCTGTTTATTGTTGGAGCAGTAAGTTAAGTATCTAAGCTCACTCTGTTGTGGAGTGTACCATGACTATCACGTGGTACAGCCAGACTTAAATCGTCCACGCCTATAACGTCATCCCCCTTACATCCGACCCGTCCCGCAAAATAAAGGTAGTCCAGTGGGGATTCCTCTAGTTACAATGGAAACAAAAACTAAAACATTTTTAATATCTATGTGTCAAACGTGTCAAATAATTGTGAAGTGTCAAAATATATGACGTTTAAATTATTATGAAAGCAATATTTGTATTAGTTAGAAAATTTTTAATGCTAGATAATAATTAATTTCTAATAAATTCATAGTTATAATGAGAACAAAAAATTAAATAGGTTTAACATCTATATACCAAATAATTGTCAAAATAAAGTCATACGCAAGGAACAACTTATACGTATTCAGTTGGTTTTATTTGTACAAGAAAGTAGTGTGGTGCCCACACCAGATTTTTATAAGTTTTTTTTTTTTGAGAAAATTTAATCTTAAGCTATAACCTATAAATACAATACACCATTCATTTTTACATTTTATTTAAATAATACGGCAAACAAATGTAATACTAACATAGGAATACTCTTAAAATATCTACTATTGTTAAAAATTATAATTAATTTTAAAATACAATGATATTTATGTACCTTATGGTTAATTCGGCTTTCTACCACTAGTTAGCGTATTTTAATTTAGGATGCCCAATAAAGAGTGTTTTCTATTTGTGGCTTATCTTTGGGATAACTAATAAAGTTCGGACATGATTACATTAAACAGAAGTTGGTATTGGTTTATTCGAAGATCTATTAATTGATTTTTGTATTTCTATAATACATAATTTTCGTTAATGTCACAATTTTTGTAGTACTTACAATGAAGTGTTTAGTGTTTTACGAGATTGGTTAATGTTAGTGTGTAGGAAAAAGAGCATAATGTTATTTATCGGTCTATATAATGAACAATATTAATAGAAATTGAAATTACTTGAATAACTGTTAGGCGAAACAAGAAAATATATTTTCCAAATTAAAATTAACAAAGTTTAAAAAGAATTAAAATAGTCTTGAAATAGTTTCAATATTTTGTGTTGACTCCTCTGGTAATAGCTATTGCAAATATTTATATTTAATTTCCGATTTTAATTGTGCATTAAATAAACTGATATGTATAGAAAACTTTTTTTTATATCATAACAGTCCATTGAATCACGAAACACCAAAAGTCTCATAGAAAATATATTTAAAAAATAATGATATTAACAATAATTAAAAAAAACAATAATAGCCTGATTTTTTTGCTCACCAGTATACATAAGTCACTAATTAAACATATTTTTACTTTTTTATAAGTAAGGATGAACTAATAATAATTACGGCCGTGGCAGGATAATCTCGAGGGCGATAAAGGATTTCACGGACAAGGTGTACACATCACTATTTTTGTGCAACTGTAGAAAATATTAATTACAAAATTTAAACAGTTTTATTGTAAATAGTAAGTGGCTATGGGATTGACATTTGATAAACAAAACAATCAGTTTTGAAAAAAATAATGTCAATTTTCAAGTGTCAAAATGATTATTTTTCACCCTATTTCGCGTCCGTTGTTAATGGTAACGGCCGCGAAATAGGGAAAAAACAATCATTTTGGATTTCGCAGCCGTTACCATAACAACAGCCACGAAATTTATTTTCGCGGTCTGTATAGCGACTGAGAGATGCTTATTTACTTATTTTTAGTTCTTAGTATACCAAGGCCGCGAAATCACTCTTTAGCGTATTGAGAAAAAAAGGCGGCCGAGGCAAGACAATTTCGAGGGCGATAGAGGATTTCGCGGTCAAGGTGTACACACTATTTTTTGTGCAACCGTAAAAAATATGTAATTACAAATTTTTTTAATTTTTATAGTAATTTACGTAACAAGACCTGAAAGTGACACTTTACTTTACGAAATTTCATTTCGTGGCTGTTAGTGTAACGGCCCGAAATCTAAAATGATTGTTTTGTACAAAACAATCATTTTGACACTTTAAATGCCAACTTTATATTTACTATAAAATTGTTTAAAATTAATAAAATATGTAATTAATATTTTTTACGGTTGCACAAAAATTAGTGTATATTATACCTTGTCCGCGAAATCCTTTATCGTCCTCGAGATTGTCCTACCTTGACCCCAAGTGGCCTCGGCGACAATTTTTCTCTCGGTACGCTAAAGTGTGATTTCGCGGCCTTGGTATACAAATAACTATTCTTCTTACGTACCTTGATAAAAACAATTTTAAAAGTGTATCTATAATTTTATGCCGAATTAAATAAATACCTATACACTTATTGTAACGTTTTTAATTAAACAAAAAGAAATATTATTAATAATAAATAATAAATAATTGCGTCCGTTACATTATTAAATAATAATATTATTAAAAAAGTTATTTTCAAATCGTCAAACATTTAATGTTAAATGCGGATTTAACCTAAAAAGCACATTACCATTTTAATTTATTTAATTAGTTTTTATCTTCATAATATTCTTGAAATTTTATACCTGACAGCAATATTATAAATCACGTATAACATATGATTTCGATATATTTTTGTCCGTTAAATACTCATTTAAAATTAAATTTCTTTAAATAACGTTGTGTATAAGAAAGTAAAAATCCACAGTACACAGTTTTTTTTTAAATAAGAAACAATATTTTCATTTGTTGTGCAATGAATTCGTTTAATCATAAGATCACTAAGTAGCATAACAATTTTTTATTCACTAATTCCATAGAAATAATAAAATGTATGGAAGGAGTATAGACAAAGATAGACTGTAACCAGCACAGCGTGAGAGAGATAGAGAGATGAAAGTGACGTAATAGATAGCAAGATGACAAGAACTTGATTTGACAGTTTTTAGAAAAATGTGGTTTTAAGCAAGAAACTATAAAACGAGAAAATTTTCAATCAAATGAAACTACATGAATTTGTGGGTAACATTTTCTAGATTTTTACATAAAGCAGTTTAATGCCAATATAAGAGAGAGATAATGATATCTAAAATTATGCAGTGGGAGAAGAACACCACATTCGTACCACATGCTGGGTGGCATGAAAGTGTGCTGTTCTTCTCCCGCTGAGTAATTTTAGATATGACTATCTCTCTCTTATGTTGGCTACAGATTTCCGTATTAAAAGCATAGCCAACACTCCATCCATATATATTATTAAATCTGTGACTTAATTCGTATACCAGATGTATATGTTTCTATGATAACGATTAGATAAACACGTATTTCTTACACACCACATGCTATAAAATATCTTCTCCAGTATATTTAAAATGTCCTCTCCATGCGCGTGCCCACATTTCGCCTCGAACTCATCACTAGGAGTTAAACCAAGCGACACATACCCAATGTGATATCTCGCGTTGCAATATACCGGTTGACATCGATTGACTCGAGAAGCAGCGAGCAACGAACAAAACTCAGCGTTATGGTTCTGGCTTCGCCGAACAATTTTACGGATATTTAAACAGACAAATTGCAAAATTCTGCCCCGTCTTGAAAATCAATACCTGCTGGGCTCGCTTGCTTCACGCCTGCAGCCGAGTCTTCGCGTGTAAGAAATACGAACACTTTATCTTCTGTTCCATGAATATGGCAAAATGGAAAAACGTATTGAGGATGAAAGAATATTATAAAAAGGTGATTTTGCGGGAATATACAATATATTTCTATTTCAAATGGGTCATTATTGATCACTTGTAAACTACAAGAGCGACATATACTAATTTTCACAAAAATTCGCATTGACCAAATCTGACTCTTGGTGATTAATCATTTCTTAATAGTTGCGTATTTGAATATTTCTCGAGATCCCAATGCATACGTACCTTAAATTGGACAAACTGTATTTTACCTATTCACAAAGCTTCAATTTAATACGAAACTCGAAACAATTGTAATAACATAAAAATAATTGTCGATAGATAAAAAGTAATTCTTAATATTTTATTGTAGCTCTCCTCTGTGACACCAAACTCGACAAAATCCAATAACTATTGTAAAAAAAATGACGAACGTTAAAAATTAATTTAGTACTAAATTCAGTAGGATTAAATAAGTTTTTGCAATACCTCGGTAAGTAAATACATATCATTCAAATTTTATTTCTAACCTCAATCTGTCAGCTGTTAATTTTGATACCTATTTTTCCTTTTCTTATATCTACGCAGGTATTGCAAAAAATAACTTACTTACCTCGAACTGTAAGTGATTTTTTAGGCCTCGAATGTTTAGGAAATCTCGACACTACGGGTCTCGACATCCCAAACTACATTCTCGACCTAAAAACTGTTACTTACAGTTCACGGTACGTAATATACTATTGTTAACACGACAAATTTTAATTAATTGCTTTGGAAAACCTATCTACGATCGTTCAAAATTAATGTTTAACATTCAAATCCAGATCTTCTTCATGAGCCCTGTAATAGATACTATTACTAAGTTTACATGCAGTTTTGAAAATGATTTCAGTTTTCAGTCAAAATTATAGGAAACTGTTTACATGTAGTTTCCAAAACAGGTGTAAAAATAGATTTGAAAACAGTTTCGGCGCATGCGCATTTGGTTGATATAAGTGACAGATCGGAATATAAAACATAACCTCTCAATATTGCTTGTGTATAAAATACCTATGTACCCTATAATATTTTTTTAATAACGTAATATTTATTAGAATGTGTTTTCTGAAGCTGCGTTGTTAATGTTATTCTAATTATTGTCTGTGTGATATTGGTGTTTCAAAGTACGCAAGCGTAATCTCGAAACTGTATTTTACGTGTTTACATGAGTTGTTTTAAAACCAATTTTGAAATCAAACTCATGAATTTTAGTTTTTGTTTGAGTTAACTCAATACGGTTTTGACACTGTATACATGGTGTTTCAAAACATAAAAAAATTTTAAAATGGTTTTAAAACTGCATGTAAACGCAGTATACATTCGACAGGATTTTATCAATAGTTATATCACGAGTGCTAAGAATTTAATCGATTAAATTTGACATGTCTAGCTTATGCATAAAATTTTGCTTAAAAAGTGTTTGAGTACATAATAATTTGAAAAAATCCCGAGACCGCAGGTCGAGGGGTTTTATCTTAAATTATTATGTACGATAACACTTTTTTAAAAGCAAAATTTTATAAATAAGCTAGACATCAAATTTAATCGATTAAATTTTTTAGCACGAGAGGTATATGTCAAGATTATTTCATGAATTATAGCATAAACTTTAATACTTGCCGAAGAAATTATACTAAAACGTTGATTCTGACACATTTTTACATAAATAAATCGGTACACTCATAAACAAAAAGGACCATAAAATTTTGTTGTTATAGTATAACTATAGCAAATTGATTGTTTTTCTTTATATTTGTCAAATAAATGTCAAAAATTTGTAAATAAAAATAGCTTGAATTGAATAATTCAGCATGTTTAAAGATATAGAATACCAGTAAAGGTAAAGAACATGTAAGTATCTTGCTTCTGCAACTAATTATCCAGCTAAATATGCCTTCAAAATGTTCAAAATTTGCATATAAAAGCTAGCTTCAATTTACTCGCGAATAAACAGCATGGTGCTGTTTATTCACTTATCTAAAATGCACAACAATGGAAAATGAGACATTCTAAATGGTCAAATTTGTAATGAGTGAAATAATCATATTTAATAAACCAATTTCCAAAATATATTATTAAACTTGTAATTTAGTTCTTATCAATTTATATTATATTGCTATAATATATTTAAAAACATATAAATGATTATTAAACGCCTTAGTAAATAAGCCAATAAGAGTCTTACACGTCAGCGAATATATGGGTCCCAGCAATATATCCCGTCACCATGACAATTTTTTAATTAAATAATTCTTTTCAGCTATAATATCATTAGGCCATTGATAATTCGAAATAATTTTATCACAGTTACCTTCAAGCAACGTTCTTGAGGTAGTTGTGATGAAATTATGAGTAATAATCAATGTTCGAGTGATATTCGGTGAGAAAATATTTTGGGATTATTTATTATTATTTTCATTTACAAACCGTGAAAATGAATTTGAAAATTAACAAATCAAATATTGAATTAACTGTCCACCGACTGTCAATAACTTTTACTTAGCAACAAGTGATAATTTCCCGGGGAAATTTTCAGCTGTAATATCCCTAGGCCATTGATAATTCGAAATAATTTTATCACAGTTACCGAAAGAACGTTGCTTGGTAACCGCCCGACGTCGCAGGCGGAGGGCTCGTACCTTCAAGCAACGTTCTTGAGGTAGCTGTGATCAAATTATAAGTATTTATCAATGGTCGAGAGATATTCGGTGAGAAAATTTTTTGCGATTATTATTATTTTCATTTTCTAACCGTGAAAATAACATTTTGAAATAAACAAATTAAATATTGAATCAACTGTCAACCAGCTGTCAACGACTGTTACTTAGCAACAGGTGATAATTTCCCGGGGAAATTATCAGGGTAATTGTGACCTGATTGGTTACTTTTGCACACGTGATCAGAAATACAGGGATCCGATTGGATATTTCTTTAACCAAAAAATTTTCAGCTATAATATCCCTAGGCCATTGATAATTCGAAATAATTTTATCACAGTTACCGAAAGAACGTTGCTTGGTAACCGCCCGACGCCGCAGGCGGAGGGCTGTTACCTTCAAGCAACGTTCTTGAGGTAGTTGTGATCAAATTATGAGTAGTTATCAATGGTCGAGGGATATTCGGTGACAAAATTTTTGCGATAATTATTATTATTTTCATTCACATACTGTGAAAATGACATTTTGAAATAATCATATCAAATATTGAATTAACTGTCAACCAGCTGTCAACAACTGTTACTTAGCAACAAGTGATAATATCCCAGGGAAATTATCAGTGTAATTGTGACCTGATTGGTTACTTTTGCACAAGTGATCAGAAATACAGGGATTTGAGTGGATAATTTTTTAACCGAAAACTTTTCAGTGTAATTATTACATGATTGGTTACTTTTGCACATGTGATCAGAAATACAGGGTTTTGATTGGATATTTTTTTAACCAAAAAATTTTCACTTCAACGTCAGTGCCATTTTTTTACAAAATGTATGATAATTTACGTTTTGGAAGTTGTTCCATTAATCAAATTAATGAAAATAGTGTATCTTGTTGCATAATCTATCCAAATACCACTCGAGGTAAATATTTTTTAAAGAATTTTTTTCGTCTTATCATGCATATTATTACAAATTTCGCGAATTAAAAATTTCGTTATTTGAGAAATTTTGACGTAATAATTTGCTAAAACACAAAAATTTTCCAAACATATTCACTCTGTATTTTTTTCTATACTGCATAAATCAATTTACCAACCGGTATATAGTCTGGCTTTGTTGAAATATTATTACATATAAAATGTTAAATATAAGACTTGATCTATTAGATAGCAGAGTCCACATAACAGCGCAAACATTTTTTCCATGGTCTACTAATTTTCCAGAATAATGTGTAATACCCCATGCTGAAAATGTTCTGTAAAATAGGAATTAATAAATTGTACTACCTACATAGTGTTTTTGTTGTAAGTTAAATCCGTGACTTCTCGCTTATGAGGCGAGTATTTCATCATCAGTACCTCAACTATTTGTTTCATGATGGATATGGGATCAGTATTAATTTATACGATCTGAGAAATATACCACGATACGAAATTGGTTTATATGAATCGTAAACTAAATGAATAAAAATAATTTATGGACATAATCAAATGCTTGGAGTTAATCATTTGATTTAACGCATGATATAAAAACTGTTCTGAGAGCAGGAAGAGGCTCATAAATTAAATATATCATTACGCTCATCAAAGCAGAATATGATTTATTTGACATTTATGAATTAATAAAATTACATTATAGGAGAGATCGTGGCACGGCTCATAGTTTCTCCCATAATATTTCAACACTGAATACTAATTTCAATACTGAATAAGAAGATTAATCTTGCATAAAGATGTAAAAAATGAAATGACAAATAGCTATCTTTGGATTTGGATATTTTTTCACTCTAAACATACACAATACACGCTCGACAAACTCGAATCACATTACTCATTTTTAATGGAAATTAACTGTGGGTAAACTCGCTTCGCTCGCACTTTTAACAAACAAACCCTAAGCCTATACAACTCACGCTCGACAAACTCAAATCGCAGTACTCATTTTAAATGGAAATTAGTTGCAGATAAACTCGGGTCGTTGTTACCGTTGTAAGCACGAAATTATACCTTGGTTACTTCAGTTCTTAGTTTCGCTTTTCCCGATGTTAGACGCCAGCTAGACGTCTAGTTAGCGTCCTCACTTTTCAGCGTTCATTTTTATTAGTTTCTTTTATAGCACGAAATTTTTGAACTTAGTACTAAATTAGAACATAATTAGTGCAAAATTTTAGAACAATTTGTTTGCGATTTCGAGCATGTGAGGAGGCAACTACGAGGGTTGCCTTTTATATTTCGGGATTAGAGAAAACAAATGAATATTTATCATCAAAAATGGCTTTATTGCTTTTCAAAATATTCACCATGTAGATCAATACACTTTTGCAACGTGTGAACCAATTTTCGAAGCACTTTTTCCATTCCGATTGAGGTACCTCCAAAACATGCATTTTGAGCGCATCGACCGCTTCATCAAGTGTCGAAAAATGTTGACCTCGCAATTTATTTTTAATATTCGGGAATAAAAAGAAGTCATTGGGTGCCAAGTATGGACTATACGGCGGATGACTCATCAAATCGACGTTTTGAGTGCTCAAAAATTTCCTTGTCTCAGCCGATGTGTGCGAGCTCGCATTGTCGTGGTGGAGAATGATCCGTTTTCAGCGGTTGATTTTTCTTAATTTTCTGAAGACTTCTGGCAAACAAATGGTTGTGTACCATTCAGAATGGACCGTTCTACGTTACCCCAATGGTACGATTGAGACAGGTCCAGTTTTTCCGAAAAAATAGGCGACCATTTGCTTCGAAGTGCTTCGTGCCCGAACGACTTTTGTTGGGTTTGGCTCGCTTTAGAAGACCCCTACAGTCGACTGCTGTTTACATTCGGGCTCATACGCATAGATCCACGATTCGTCACCTGTTTCGATGTCAAACACATGTTTTGAAACACCGCGATCGTATTTTTGGGCATTTCTTGCGACCCATTGACACGAGCCTTTTTTTGAGCGATTGTCAAATTATGTGAGATCCAACGTGAAAAAATTTTTTTTACAGCCAAATGTTTATGCAATTTTGATGTATGCTGGTCCCACTAATGTCCAAGGTTGCTTCAATATCACGATAAGTTACATGACGATCTTGCAATATCAGTTCGCGCATAGAATCAATGTTTTTCGGAACAACAATCAATTTTGGACCACCTTCACGAAACTCGAGGTTGAGCGAACTACGGCCGCAATTGAATTCAGTAAATCATCAATAAACACTGGTCCCTCATGGTGCTTCATCGACAAAAATCGAATTAAGTTCATCGATGTACTGTTGTTGACTTAATCCACGTCTAAAGTTGTAAAAAATAATCGCACGAAAAAGTTCACGATTTAAATCCATTTTTTGGCCGACATGAATTTTTCAAATTACTGTTAACTACACAAAAAGTGTTCGTACGTCAAAACGTTCTGAGTACATATATTGTCAAAAATGCCAAACTTTACTATAGGAACGTTAGTTGCCAGATAGCAGCACTAGGATTGCCGAATCCCGAAATATAAAAGGCAACCCTCGTATAAAAATCATTTTTACGTGTTGTGATTTGATGGCAGGGAACAGCACTTCCCGCGCAAAAATTTATCAGGTTGCTAAATATGCTCTTATTAAATCCTGCAGACCGAATTAGCTAAACGCGACATAATAGTGTACCGTTTTTCTCAATAGTCGGGTTCGCTGAAATACAACGAATACACACGATTTTAATTAAAACTAACAGAATTGATTTATTTATTTTCACTTATTTATTTAACACGCAAAAACAGGAATAATTACATTTATTTACACAACAACTATTCAATTCAACCGATTATTTATTTCTGCTGAGTCTTATCTTTCAACTAAATCTTATCACGTCGAATATTTATCCACATTCACTGACGGTTTAGACTACATTCGACTGATTGTTTTTGAAAAACTATCTAGACTAGACTGACTGCCGTTAGCCTGGCAGCCCCTCATATGTAGCGGTCTCTCGAACATTCCAGGCGCCTTTGCGAAACTTTACTGAGCGCGAACGTCACTCCGAAATGTTTCAACAGGTCTATATTTGTTGCAATATATTTATTTATTATTTTTTTACCTCTTAAAGTGACTATAATTTCCATAACAATATGTAATTAAAATAAAAATTTATTTCACTCATACATATTTTTATATGTAGGAAATAGAAATCAAATTAAGACAAATACAATAGATTGTGAGATTTTCACGGAAATACATGTTTTAAGTTCACGTGAATCCTATTTGACTATTTTCTCAATGGTTTATGTGTGACTATCACAAACGAGTGAAAGTGTGAGTAACAAAATTTCATAATTATGTGTATATTTTATGACAATGCGTTAACGAGTTATTTTTGGTCATAATTACAGAACTTGACACACAAAATAACAAATTAAATTTCTTCTAATATGAAGTCAAAACAAAAGATGTTATACCTAATAATATGATAATACATATTGGAAATTGACAATCAATATTAGTTAAACCCTATCAAGATGAGTATCAGTTTTGATCTCAAATGTCAAAAATTAATTTTGTCATCAATAATTATTGTTTATACAGGCTATGGGACCTATTCTGTAACTTACCTATTAATTTTTAATGGCCAGTTAAAAATTTTAACCAATAATCACAGACGTCACTGAATAAAAATTGAAAATTTCATTTGACACATATATTTTTATTAGTTAAAAATTAACAGGTTAGTTACAGAATAAGTCCCTATATCTGGGAAAACGAACCCCCTTTAACTTTTTTATTATAAGGAATAGAAAAATTTTCTTCATGTAGTAGTTTTATTATATTAAATATTCTATTTGATGACAGGTACAGATATTTTTTATAAAGCCAGGTTTGCATGATACGACTATCAACTCTTATTTTCAAAATGGGAACCTAAAATTGTTTTACTAAAATAAAAACCGCCATTTTTCTCTTTTCAACGATGTATTACTTGTTATAAATTAATATGAAAAAAATCGAGATAAATAAGATAATTGAGAAATTTCAGAAAATATTTTTATTCAAATTTTCTAAGTGGCTATGCGAAATTAAACAAAATGTAACAAGATAAAGCAACTTAAAATAATGACAATAAGCAGATGTTTATTTGTTACCTGTTTTACGTGCCTTGTAAAGTAATTTTTGAAATGTTTGCAAAAGATGAATTGATTGATGTGATCTTAATTATCTTATTTATCTTGAATTTTTCATATAAATTTATGACAGTAATACATCGTTGAAAAGAGAAAAAAGGCGGTTTTTATTTTAGTAAAACAATTTTAGGTTCCCATTTGAAAAATAAAAGTGTATAGTCGTATATCTAAACATGACTTTATATCAAAATTCTCTATCTGTCATTAAATAGTATTGTAACGAACGCGGCAGCGACAAGTTGAAGCTTGCGGGCCTACGCCGCCACGCCGCGTCGCCACGCCGCGCGGCCGAGTGATGACGCAACGCTGCGAGTTCGAACAAGTCGTTTGCTCCACAATAGGGAAGCCACGCCGCGCGGCCGAGTGAATGACTCAACGCTTGCTGGTTCGAACAAGTCGTTTGCTCCACAATAGGAAATATTCCAGAACCTTCCAGAAACAAGGAACGCCAGATATAAAAGGAATCGCCGGCAGCCGTCAGGCAGTCAGTAACTTGACTCCCGAGCAGTCAGTCAGTGAGACTCAGTCAGTCTTTCAGATGACTCCCGAGCAGTCAGTGAGACTCAGTCAGTCTCTTAGATGACCCCCGAGCGGTCAGTCAGTTACTTGACTCCCGAGCAGTCAGTCAGTGAGACTCAGTCAGTCTTTTAGAAGACTCGGACTCAGTTAGTCGAGTTGAGTCAGTTAATTGACTCAGAGTCAGTAAGTCAGATGACTAAGTCGACTGCGAAGTTCTAAGGAAGAACTTGTGAATATAAATATACCGCTCGGTGTGAAAATAAATATATCGTCGTAAATAAATATCGCTCGGCTAGTTAATATAAATAATAGTGTTTAATTATAGTAGTGATAAGTGTTAGTGTATAAGTTTTTGTATTTGTTATTTTAGTGTTATGTACCTAGTGTTAATTAACTATTTACTCTTTATTATAATTACTTGATAATAATAATAGTTTTATTATTATGTAAATAAAAAAAGTTTTAAACCCACGAACGTTACAGTATATTTAGGGCCGAACTTTCCATCTACGAATAAACTTCCGAATAAGTTATTCGTAGAATAAATAAAAATACGCATTAAAAAATGACAGCTAGAACAATAAGTATCATTTGAGCTAGGATTTCGATGCGACATTTTTCATTTATTCGACGTATAATTTATTCGGTACTTTATTCGTAGATGGAAATATCGGCCCTTAATATAATAACTTCTATATGCTGATAATTTGTCTATTTCTTATAATAAAAATGTTAGGGGGGGGGGGGGGGTCAGTTTTTTAATATTAGCTGGTTTGGTATCAAATTAATAGCTATTTGTACAACAAGTAGGGAAAAGTAATATTTTACCGTATTAGGTGTGAGATTAAAAACACACCGTATACGGAAATTAATACTTTTCCTACGTGTTGTACACAAGATTTTTTATACTACCGTTTGAAAATAGTTATTTTAAAGATTTGAATTTGATATTGTTTGATTTCTGTCATTTTTAGGTTTTGAAAAAACTAGGGAATCGTAGATAGCATGCCAAAAAAAGCAGTATCGGAAGTAGTTAATTTAAATAGTAATGCTTTTTCAAATAAATCTCCTGAAGTATTGTTTTTAAAATGTAAGAATGTTACTGTTAATATATACAATAAATAAAATTTTTGTTACAATAATATTTTATTTACATTTCCGCACTAGTCCGTAAAAATACAAGTTTTCCTAACTCTAATGAATATTGAAATCAAAGACATTTTCAAACGGTAGTATAAAAATGTCTTTGTGAGGAGAATCTAATAGTTATTAGAATTACATTGATTTTGGTAAATCAATTCTTTTTGAAATATCCTCACAGCACTAAACATCATGAAAAATGAATTTCCGCTCCAAAAATCAAACAAACAAATCATCCTGTTCAAATATCTCTCTTGGGAGTTTGTGATTTGTTTGGCTAATGGCGACTGCTAATCAAATATTACTACACTGCTTCACTGCGGAGACCTTTACACAGCGCAGAGCGCAGAGCGTAGAGCCGCCTCAGAGCTATTTCGACTTGACCCAGAGCTGCTCTGAACTACCCTAGTGCCACTCCCGCGCCGCCATACCAAGCCGAACATTAAACATGAAGGATGATCAATTATTCATTCGCGAAACTTACAGATGGTTGGTGTGATATTAGGCAAATTTTGATTGATTTGGACACTGCTTTAGTGTTTAGCAAGAAGCAAGGTGTACTTTAACCCTTCGTTGGTGTGGAGAAAATTGGTGTGGTGGGGTATGAGATACCACAAAATTTAAATAAAGACTGTTGTGATGAGAAAGCACAATAAGTAAAAAATTGTTTCAAATCTTTTAGCTTACATGTTTTATTTTCGAAATATATAGAAAAGTTACAAACACATTATTATAAAACATATCATGTTAAATCTGCTGTTGAATGTCGATAAATGTAAAGTGTTGCTATTTGAGAAAACGATTTGGTGACTGATTGTAATGTTTCAGTGAATGGTGTGAGACTGGAACAAGTGAATGAATTTGTATTTTTGGGTAGTATATTTTCGAGGGATGGACGTATTGATCGGCAGATTGAAGGGCGGGTGTCTGCAGGATGTAAGGTATTGGGTGCTCTGGGCACATTTGCTCGAAACGTGAATGTATCTAGAGATGCTCGATTAAGTGTTTATAATGGTGTGCTAGTGCCTACATTGATGTATGGTTCTGAATGTTAGGTATGGATGAAGAAGCATGAACGACGTATAACTGCTGTAGAAATGAGATATTTGAGAGGTGTGTGTGGGTATACGAGACGTGATCGTATACGGAATACATTAGTGTATGATGAGTGTGAGATTGAGAAGAATGTTGTTAAGAAAGTGGGAGTAAGTCAGTTGAGGTGGTTTGGACATGTTGAGCGAATGTCGAATGAAAGGTTGGTGAAACTAATATATGTGGGTGAGATTGAAGGTGGACGATTGCGTGGGCGTCCGAGGAATAACTGGTTGGGTATGATAGATGGTTTGTTGCGTGAACCAATGATTCCGAGTGTGAAGAATAAACGAGCATGTATGAATCGCACTATGAATGTGGACGAGGCGAAAGTGGTGTGTCAGGATAGGAATGTTTGGAGGAGATTGATTGTTGGTTGACTGTGTTTCTGGGTTAATGCTACCCCACTAAGTGGGACATAGCGTGATGTTATGTATGTACGATATGTATGTATGTAATAATAGCAAATTTGTTTTATATAAATTTTTATTTGTGGTATAGAAAAATAATCATTGAATCAAAAATATATACCTATGAATTCATTTAAATATTGCAGAGAAAAAAAAATATAATGCATCACTTTTGCTACAATTTACACATAGAAAATGACTCATCTAACCCTACTTTTTCTCATAACCTTAATCATTTTTTCTCTTCTTGCTCCTAAGTCATTATGTAAATATGTTCTATAAATCACAGCTAAATATGATAAAATATAAAATCAATAGAACAAAAAATAAAAAAAATGTTACTTTTACCTTTGTTTAAGTTACGCCAGTGGTGTGGTGGGGTATACCATACCCCAAACCACTTTACAACGTTGTAACATGCGTACTAGTACGAGTAGATTGATCAAATTACTTTAAATATTTTCTTTTCTCTGTTATTTGATGCTACTTGATCACAGATGGCACTAGCTCGAATATTTCCAAAGTTATACATCAATTAAATGGTCTAGTGGTATGTCATACCCCACCACACCAACGAAGGGTTAAAAAGAACTAATTGAATTATACCTTGAAATTGTGTTATTTAATTTCATTTAAAGTTTATCAAAGATGAAGATTATGTTGCTCATTTTTGGGCAAGAGGAAGGCGATCGCTGTAATCACCATCCAGTTGAAAATTGCATTTTCCTTTTATTATACTATACATACAGCGTAAAAAAGCTGAATCATGAGATCTTCATTTTTAATCGCCCAGCTGACAGGTTCCATTCTATAGCTCTTCCTTTGTTTGACATCTTTGCACTCCGTGACTTATATCATGATGAACAGAATTCGCTCAAGTGTGAAGATAGACGCATATAATAGTAATATATTTTCTTAAACCACTGATTGTTAAGTTAAGCTGTTTTCGGAGCTATTCCTTTATCAATTACGATTTGCAATAAGAATGAAAGAAATAGAAAATACTACGATATGATAAGAAAAATGAAAAAATACATACACGTAAATTTTCTATAATTAGTAATTCAAAGTTTAATTCATATTTTGGGCAACGGCATGGCAGGGTGCGTTCATACCGGTTCACTCGATAACCCAAAACACACTTTTTCGTATATTTTTATTTGTTTCTCAAAAACTGTAAATTAAAATGAAAAATAATCTTAGTATGTTATAGACGATCATATTTATAAATATACCAGTTATTTGCATTACTGTAGTCGTTCATGGGAATTTGTGGCATATATTTTATTACTTTGAAAATTATGTTCATGTATAATTTGTAAACAAAATTAGCTTTCTATATATTACAAAACTTTGGACTTTTATCTACAAATGTAGATATAAAACATTATATGTTTCATTTATTATAATAATGATATATTGTTTCAAAAAAATCATGTTCATGTTGCGCTATCTTCAGTCCGTATGGTTGACCTTGAGCAAGGCTGCCCGCGGTTAGTAGTTGGATGGGTGACCGCTTTGCGAAAACCTATACCAGCGAACGCTGCGTGTCGTTGTCACACCACCGAAAACGAGGAACCGAGGCGGCATATAACCTCAGCAGTTGAGACCGCCTTACAAAAAAAGTGTAAATGTTGAAGTACAACATAAACCACTGTTCTACAAAAGAAACTTTGGAACTGTCAAATGGACCATGATTGTTACTTCAGAAAAAAAAAAACTAATAATGTTATTCTATAAAAGTAAATAGAAAGAGCAATACTTGTTCGTGTACTTCCATTTACTCGCGTAGATGAAAGGAACCTCAGTTCTGTGAGCATTTATACTGCGTTCGAGAATTGAGGAACTAAAGCACACATGAAGCTTAAAAGGGATTCTGAAAAACTGAGTTTACAACATTTCCAAGTAGCTAATGCACCGCAATCGCCGCATAAAGCTCTGCCAAACCATATTAACTCTCTGCCCTACATTTCAGCACAACCGGCATGAACTCTCTACACAAGAAGGGAAAAAAGTATACTGGATATTCCGAACAAATTTTATTACTTATTTCTATTGAAGAATTCACTTTTATAACTTGAAGTCTGGGTCACATCTCTGTATGAGTCTGTGACACGTGTCATATGATGAGAAATAGAGGAAGGGGAGATTCGGTTAATATGAAATATTCGTATAACCTGACATCTTGTTGCAAATACTGTGTACTTTTGAACTTTTGTAAGCTTGGTAAGTTCAGATATTAAAGTATCATTTTCTAGAAATTTCAATTATAATAATATATTTATTTAGCGTAAGCTAACATACATAAAAATAATGGTAATATAACATGAAGTACAAAGATAAAAAGGAGCATGAAATTAAAGTTTGGAAAGTTTTTGGAAGAAGGGAATAACTCATTAGAGAGCGGATTATAAGGAGAAAAAAAAATAATTACATGCGCATTAATGCACAGATTTTTTTGGGAAATATGCACTCTTTATGACAATATATGCAACAAAATATGCAAAAAAAATTGAAATTAAGAAATAAAAAGTATAAATGAAGGCATTATGAATTTTATTTCACAAAATAGTCATTATCCTAATTCACAATTAACAAATGTACTACTAATAAACTAAACCTAGAAATTTAAACATATTATAGGATTGTGACATATTTACATAATTACAATTTTCTCAAAATTTTCTAAAAGGAAAGTGAAACATAAGTGAAAGATCTATCCAGCCGAGAATTATTCTCGGTCTTATATTTATTGTACCTACGTTTACCCTCATTCGTATACAATACATAATAAATACCTACCGTTAACGTTACAAGAATTTCCATAAAATTATTACAGTTTATTGGTTTGTGAATTTGCTTATTTTATAGTTTATTGCTTCTTCCGTTGTATTCTTATATTTATTGTGGTCTCCTCCAATATTTGGGAATATCAATGTGCATTTCCAGAAATTTCATATTGTTTACCACTAGACAAAGTCTTAAAAATATTGAAATATGCAATTATATGCAACTTTTGTAAAAAAATATGCTTAAGAATACCCAAATATGCAATATATGCAATCAGTAATTAGCATTAATTAACTCCAATCAATGTAATTCGACCAGATAATTAATTTCATTTAAAGATATGAAAAAATTTAAATATATGCACTTTGCATATAATCCGCTCTCTATGTCAATCTCATAAAACAAGTAAAATAAATAAGGTACAAACAAATTTTGCTGAATTTTCAAATTCGTTTGTTTAACAATTTATAATTTTGTTCTTTTTGCAACTTTTAGGCTCTTAGCTAATGCATAATTCAAATATTATATGTAATATACATTTCATATTATACTCAGAAATATAAAGAAATTAACAGGAAGAATAATGTACAGAAGCTTGATAAGAGTGGGTGAGGATAAAAAGTTGTACAAAGAAAAATGGACAATGTTTTCATATGAGCAACTATTAAAAAAAAAAAAACTTCCAAGCTATGAAAATATATACACAAAATCTTTATACATATTTGGAAAATTAAGTTCTTCTCCACAGTAGAACTGGGCGTATGAATCAAGACTACACAACTTATTGTTATGCAAGTCAACAGTCAAGATACAATTCAACTTAACCCTCTATTGTATGAATTATTATTTTTAATAAATAAGGGCACAAAAAATTATTTTTTACAAAAGAAATATTCATATATTGAAAATAAGTGTGTTACATTTTTTTTTCTTAAAATGAAAAAAAAAATGATTGCCATGAATGTATGATGCATAAGGAAAGAAAATAAGAATTTTAAATTTTATGTCCCCGATCGGGTACAATATGCAATAGAAGGTTAACAAAACAAAAATATTTGTATATCCATTTTACAACTACGATATACCACATCGTTTATAGTAATATAATAAATCATATTACAAATAACGCTACAGTTCAATACCGTTCCATCTGCATGTTTTGCAAATATTTTATATTTACTATAAAATATCAATTGCGGTGGCCAAGAGTGTTAAAGTGTTATCCGCTGCTGTTGTGACGTACGACACCAGTTCAGCCGGGGTTCGAATCTACCTGCCGGCAAGTGTGTATGCCGTTAAAATATCACAATAATGGATATTTAGTAACATTCGGGTGTTACAGTCTGGCCACTTTTTCACCTTAATTGTAGTTCTGGTCGCTTAACAACCTCTCTTACAATGTTGTTAAATTTATCTAGATAAATCATCCAAATTAAATAATTGTACCTATTATCTTATTTACATAATTTTGCTTATTTATCTATTGTATTATCTAGATGAATTATTTTATTAGTTTTATCTATTCCGGGATTATTATCTAGATGATATTCTTTCTAAAATAATAACCAATACAATTTTTTTTTATTTGCAACACTGGAGGAATTTAAATGATTGAATGATGAAATGATTCTAGATCGCGTTTTGGCTGCTTGTGAGAGCGGGTAAACAGCGTAAATTTGATTATAATTTTCAAAAATAAATTAATTTGTTTATATCCAAGAAATTTATTAATTTTATACAGTACATAAATCTGCTATTTTCTACTATATTTGATGTCACAGAACAGAACACGAAAGTCGTGATGAAAATCGAGTTTGGTTCTAGTTGTTATGTAAAGTTAGAAAAACTGTTTTAAGGGGATCGTCCGTGCAGCATTGAACTTCTCTACCTAGATCTGCTTACATGAAGTGTTGTTGGGGTAAGGGGAATGTAAAAATTTACTTTCTCTTTCTTACTAATTTACTTCAGTATCTCTATCCTTTTTGTACCTAGTGCAATTAGCCAGTGGAATAAATATATGGAAATAGCTATTTCATTTCTTTTAAATACCTGACGATTGTCTAGCACTTATCCACAGAATGCTAGAAGAAAATATTTTGTGTTTCTCTCGTCGGTACAAAGATTTGTACAGTATTGTTCAGAAGTTATGCCCCATAACCCCTCCACAGGTACCAAAACCGAACTAAAATCCGACAAACGTTCTCGCTAGTCGAATGAGAAAGATAAACGATACGAAATGAAGGAGAGATATATAATCCATTGTTTACCTGAGCCAGGTAAAAACCTCGTAGAGATTATAAAATTTCACACTTCAGATATTACAATATTTGGCAAAATGCAAGTGAATAATGGATGCTGTACACAAGTTCGATGAGGCATCCAAACTTCTTGAAATCTAATAATAATAATAGCATAATGTAAATAACATCAAATATGTATGACTTATAATAAAACATTTATCAATATAAATACAAATAAGGGCCGATATACCCATTTACGAATAAAGTATCGAATAAATTAATCGCCTTTAGCCTAGCACGCCAGAGGTCGTGGGTTCGAATCCCACTGAAGAGCATGGTCGTTTGTGTTGTTCATAAAAATTCATATTCATCTACTCATGAGGCGGCATATGACCGTAGTAGTTAGTCCGCCTCTCATCTTCATAATAAAAAAAAAAAAAAAATTAATCGCCGAATAAATAAAAAATGTCGCATCGAAATTATAGCTCAAATGATACTTATTGTTCTATCTGTCATTTAGTTTTCTGAATATATTGTTAATACCACAATGTTACATGGAAACAAACATTTAAGGCTCTGTTTAATACTCAATGTTGAAAGATCTAAAAGAATAAGTTAACTCCTCGCTATATTGTACATTTTAAAATCATTTGACGGCATTATTTTGCGAACACTAATTCTTTTGAGCGCAGCGAACAAAGAAATTTAATGTATTTTAAAATACCAAAATATTAACAACATTTTAAGAAGATTAGTGTAACCAATATTCAATAGTCATGTGTTGGCATTAACTTTGAAGTGGTCGAAGCAACCGCTGTTGTTTGGAAAGTGTGGAATTTCCAAACTGATGCTAATGACATTTACTTACCCCACTTTGTTTTTAAGTACGCGAACTAGGTATAAATATGTTACATTACATGTAATTTTCATTCATTGTTCCGTTCTTGAGCAATTAGAATATTTTGTGATGGCGAAAATTTCAATGGAGAAGAGAGGAAGAATAATTGCTCTATGCTTATGCCAAATCATTTGCGAGCGAGGCTGAATTTTTGTGAAATAAATTGAGATTTCAATTGGAATTCTGTTATTTTTTCTGACGAAAAGGTATTTTCATCAGACGAAGACGTCAAAAAGCCGCTGTGGCGGCCAAACAACTCGCGTCTTCACCCACAACACGTCGTTCCAATCAGAAAGAGTAGGAGAATAAGCGTCGGGTTTTGGGGATGGATGGCGCCCTGGTTAGTTAGTGGAGATATCCGGAAAAATGAATGCGGCCTACTACATTACGACTTACACTACACTTAGAGAAATAATTTAGTCCATTTGTTAGAAAAAAGAATATTTGAATAAAATATGAATTTATTTGGATAATCAAAATATTTATTTACAATAAGTGAAAGCGATTTATTTAGAACAATTAAATTTATTTATTTAATTCACTATTGATTAGACTTTAATAAATTTATTTGAATAAAATATACAATTATTTAATTTTAATAACAAATATATTTAATTTGAATATTGATAACAAACGATTATGAATATTTCTGATTTTTATTTATTAGAAACTATTAAAAATATAGTAAATTTTTTATTATTTAAATATAATATTTTTATAGTAGGTTCGTATTTGAATGATAAAATTGTTTTAAATGTCTTTATTTTATTTAATTTTATTCTCTGGGTGTATCGCAAATCGTTTTATCAATAAATAAGGTAAATAAATAATAAGTAGTTGTTTTATTCATAGAAGGTGATGAAAGTAAATAAATCTATATGTAAGGGAAGGTAATTGTGTGAATTTTATAATTTTTACACAAATGAACATATAAACTACACACAGAGAAAACATTTATTACTCTTAACTGAAAATATGTATAACAAATAAATTTTATCGTCCAAAAACGAACCTAATAAAAAATATTAGTTTTAAATAAGAAAAATACGTTTAATTTAATTTCTTTAAATTTAACATATTTTATTATTACTTTCAAGTAAATAAATATCACAAATATTGACTATTATCAATAATCAAATTAAATATATTCTTATTCAAATAAATGTATTAGGTACTATATAATTCAAAAAAATATTGAATTAAATAAATAATTTTGTTTGTTTTAAATAAATCACTTACACTTACCTATTTTAAATAAATATTGTTTTGCAACAAATTTATTTCATTCAACAAATTTTTTTCTAATAAATGGATTTATTTAAATTGACGAAAAACTTTTTCTGAGTTTACCTGTATATACAAATTACAAATTATTTGTTTTCTGAAAAAAAAAAAAAATATAAAGTAAAATAATAATGCGACATCCAAATTTCATTCATTTACTGAATAGTGTTATACATAATAAGTATACATGCAAAAGTAATTTATGAAAATAAAATCTATGGATTTATACATTATATTCAAAATATAATATGTACATAAATAAATTTAACTTTCTTTTGGATCTCGTAGTGCTAAATTTCGAATTAACCGAGGATCAATTAGTTCTGGCAATATGCAATTCACATAAAAATATTCTAATTTTTTTTTCATTTTTTCATTCCAAAATTGGGGATCATATAAAATTTTTTCGTAAACAATTCCTAATGGAGTCCAAACCGCAAAAAATACAATAACTTCGATTAGAGATGCGGAGTTATCCTTGTACTTGATAATAATTAGGATCCGATCTTTTTAACATAAATTGGTCATTGTTTGTAAATGTACCAAATTATATTATCTTTTTCTTAATAGCATCCTCTGGCATATATTTAGATGCGTTGTAGGGGCATTTAATTTCTACAATGCCATTTTCGTCAATAATACCACCTAAGCTAGCTCCAAGAAAAGGGTATTCTTCATCAATAACTAATCCTGCATTTTCAATATTTAATTCAAGAATTTCTGCTAGTTCTTTTAGTGCGATGCATTCTTTCGTTGAGCCCCAATTTGTCGCTGCACTACCTTTAAAACTACAATATAGAATATTTTTAACTGTTACAACACATGACGTACTTTTTCTCATTTTGCAAATTTTGCCGAAATTAGAAGCTGTTAGCCTTTTATATCTTTCTTGTATCCATAAATTTGGTGTTCTACTTTTTGTTTGTTCTTTTGTATTTATTTCTAGTGCTGTCCTTTCATTTTTACTCAAAATGAGTTTTTTCAGAAAATCATTTTTCTAAATAAAATAAATAAATAAATATATCATCACGCCTTTTACCCATTACGGGTGTGGCACTCTGCTTACGCAGATCTCGGTAAGTGATATATTTTTACGTATGAAGTGCGGTTACCAGCCGTCAAATCATAGCCCCCGAAGATGTTAGTGGAGGGGGAACCACAGGGGTAAATTTAAATTTGTAACTGTCGGCAGTACTACGGAGCTATTTACCCCATTATCATTTTTCTTTGCTTCATATATTGTAGTATCCATATCCGAATTTTCTTGCAGCCCATTGTGTTCATCAGACGATACACAAATTCTCCTTTTTTTATTTCTTATGTAGTTTAATCGGCGATGACGTATATTTTTTTGTTCCGTTAATTTTCTTTCAATATATTTCTTCGTATGGGATCCTGGACTACGTTTATGTAGTGATTTGTGAATGTCCGTGTGGAAATTCTTTCCTTTATTATAACTCATTACTGCTAAATTACATCTGTGTTCATAGGATCCCCTTGCAGTGTAATTTATTCTTTTTCCGGATATATATTTTATTATCACAGAATTGTAACATTCTGCTATATTGTTATTTACATTGTGTATTAGGCTGTTTGTTTCATCAACAATGTTTTCTCCTTGGTTATCCTTTGCCGTACAAAAATATTCGGAACATTTTACGTGTGAGCCAAATACGTGGTACGGTGCATTATTTATGTCATTTTTCAAATTTATTATTTTCTGTCCTACTGGTAAATTTTCTGATTTTCTGAATTTCGCAGCACATCGAATTGCTTTTGTTAATCTTTCGATTTCAGATTCTAATTTACGACGCAATTGAATGGGTACAATTCCTTTCTCAATACTGCGTTTTTTACATATTTCTTTTAATCTATTGCGAAAATTCCTATAAATATAATTACTGCAGTTAATTTTTTGTACTAATAAATCCGGACCATAAGGGCGCATTTTAGTAAGACGATCTTTAATTTAATTTTCAGATATGCTATACCGGGTGTAGAATTGAAATATGGAATACAGGAATTTCAAAGCAATTCCCATGATTTTTCTATGTACGTTGTTGCATAATTACTATAGAAGCAATTTAAGTGTTTGCAAAGTTTCCTATTGCAATTATGTGGCGAATTTATATCTTTGATAGAGCAGGACAAAGAATTAAAATGTATCTACGTAACATAAAATTTGTTTAATTATTTTATTTTTTGTCGCACAATCCGAAAATCTAATTGGAATTCCTGTTAAAGAGAAATTATGTGCGAGAACTCGAGAAGAGAGCGAAATAGATGCATAACCCCCACTAAACCGTCCCTTTCCCCGTACCCTGCCGCACCTGTACTAGGGCCGAATGGAAAAATAGAATTTCGAAGACCAAAATATGAAACATTTAGTTCCATCATAACAACATTGTTATTAAATTTTATTTAAAAAAAAGTTTATAACCTAATTAGTAAAAGTCTATTCTTTGTTCCTTGCTTTTTAAAAACTTTAAATTAACCTTTGTTACAGAATAAAATACTTTGAAAATCAGTGGAAAAAACCCATAATTCAGTATTTATTTACATTAATTACTTCAAGAAAATAATAAATTTAAAAAAGTAGGAACATAGAGATAACCTTTGTAAATAATATTATGAAAAAAAAATTGAAATAATTGGAATGGTTGGCAATTTATTATGGAAATCAACAATCCACAAAACACTGTGAATTTTAGCTGCAGACGATCCTCTTAATGGTGTTGACAGCTATTGAGACATGTTATACAGGCTGGGCCATTTTAAGTTGCGTTCAGGAATATCTCGGAAACGAAGCATCGGATGAAAAATCCAAAAAATACGACTAAAATATTTTCGAGGGGGACATCCCATGACACCAAATTCAACCCCCCTGCCCCAAACCTGGTGGGGTGGGGCGGGGGTAAGTTTGAAATCTTAAATGGGAACCCCAAATTTTTTTGCAGATTCGCATTCTACGTGAAAAACGGAATTCAGTGACATCAACCCCCGACCACCCCCCCCCCCCGGGCCAGTTGGGTGGTGGGAAACTTTCAAATTGGTTTCGGGAACACCCACTTTTTCTCGAAGATTCGATCCAATTCTCGAGTCCCCTCGCATCTAACCAACGAGGTGCACGGCACTGGCACGGGGAAGGGCGGCAGGGGTGCAAATTTTGATGTTACTGAATTTAGTTTTTCACGCCGAATGCGAATCTGTAAAAAAATTTGGGGTTCCGATTTAAGTTTTCATACTCACCCCCACCCCATCTTCCAGGGTCGGGGTGGAGGCAGGGGTGAAAATTTTGATGGTACTGCATGTAGTTGTTAACGTAGAATGCGAATCTTTGAGAAAAAGTGGGTGTTGCCGTAACCAATTTGAAAGTTTCCCACGACCCAACTGGCCCGGGGTGGTGGGCGGGGGCGAAAATTTTGATGTCACTGAATTCCGTTTTTCACGTAGAATGCGAATCTGCAAAAAAAATTTGGGGTTCCCATTTAAGATTTCAGACTTACCCCCGCCCCACCCCACCAGGGCGGGGGGGGTTGAATTTGGTGTCATGGGATGTCCCCCTCGAAAATATTTTAGTCGTGTTTTTTGGATTTTTCATCCGATGCTTCGTTTCCGAGATATTCCTGAACGCAACTTAAAATGGCCCATCCTGTATTATGTATGTTACATTTTTATATAAAATTGTGTGATACGTGTATAATTTTTCCATATAAAATCGATTATTCTGAATTCATATTTAATATAAATACGTGCTGGAAAGTTTTTCAAAATAATCCTGTTTACTTATTTTATATTAAAAATCTAAGTATTTAATGCATACCAAGATGCATACGATATCGTTCAAGCAAAAAGAAGTATAAATTTGTTGTTATATATTTATTTTTATTTATTTATTTATACTTTGTTCTATTTCAATTTGAATGTTATAAAATTACTAATACTTATAGGTTCATATTATCCTATTTTTTATAATTTATTATATTTAGATATGATTTGAAATTTTTCATTTAAATTATGAACTAGTCATTATGCCTGCCTTACTGATTAATTGATTTTCTATGATAAATGCTTATATTCCACATTTACGAGCAAATATTTATTGATTTAGATGCAGAATTTTATGCTCTACAACATGTATTTAAAGGATTTTTGCCTAAAATAATTTGGGGAGCAATGCGCACGGAAAAACTGTTTTTTCATGTTAATCGCCTATGTACACAGGTATGATGTTCCACCCGGTATATTTCTTTCAAATTTTAGTGAAGTTACTCTCTTAAAAGTCATTGTAAATAAAAATATTATATATTGTTATATTGATGTAACTAGCATGAAGTTAAATAAATAAATAATAATGGGTAAAAGGCGTGATGATATATTTATATATTTATTATTTTATGTATATTTTCTGCGCAGTTTTGCAGATTGAAAAGTATTTCTCCATATACTTGTGAATACACAAGTACAATTTCAAAACCCATATGTTTAAGTACAATTACATTTACACATTGAAAAATAGAAGTACAAGTACAGTAAAAAAGTATTTAAGTACACTTTTAAGTACTTGTTCTTAAATACATGCACAACTCGGGATCTAACAACATATTTCAAAAATTAATGTAGAAAAAGATATTCTGAATTTAATATTTTTAAAATATTGCTTCAGCGGTACAGTATTGTAGAAATAAAAATACTGTTAAGTCCCATTTACTGGACTAAAATCAGTCCGTTAACATGCAAATAATATTTTTTACGACATGCTATTTATAAAAAATGTATTGTAAAAATTATAAAATAAATACCTAATTTTATTGAAAATCCTTATTTTATGTAGGTACTTATAGCAATAAGTACCTACATTCAAATTGTCTTACAATTATATCTTATATTTATCTTGTTCTAGATTAAATCGCAATTTGACAACTTTTTTTTAAAGAAAATTTGAAGGGATTTCGCCATTATTGCCACTAATCCCTCGGTACAGTGGTTTACATGGTTTGGTAATACATTAAGTATGTTACAGAATGTGTTTTGTTATATGTTGTTAAACAGGTTTATGTGTTTCAGGTATATTATAATATTTTCTTTGGTCCCTTGATTAGGGGCTAGGGCTTGTTTTAGTGTTGACAACTTTAATTTATATTTAAGATTAGTTCATTAGCATCACTGCTACACCGCCTTGCATCTGATAACCTAACTTTAATGTGTCAGTTGTGTACTCAAAGTGTATTTTAGGTCGAAGCAACTCGTTTTTAGAAACATGTCGTGAAAAAAATGTTGTGTCTAACACGAGAGGAAAACCCTTTTTCCAGTCTCGCACTTCAAGCTCGATTGGGAAAAAGAAGCGCTTTCCTCTTTAGTTTGACAAATAACTATTCCTTATATCATTAGTGTAACAAAATGCGTCTTCAAAACTGCAAAACCTGGAGTACACATGTACACGTGTATTTGGTGAAAGTCCATGGAATATGCAATGTGTTACTTCCCAGGATGGTACCTCCCAAGCTCCGATCGTCCCAGGCAGGTCGCCCACGGCTCCTGGTAGAATTCCCAGGCCCAGACGCCCAACTCAGACTGCCAGCTCAGACACGAGAGAATACAAAATGAAGCAATTTACATTCGGAACGAATTTCATTACGTTCATTCAAAAATTAAATTCACATTTCCCTGCAACGGAACTTTACCGTGGGGTGAGGCTAGAGGAAACCACTCCTAACTCCAGGAGAGTCCCTCGGCTCCAGGGGGATCATTAGGGATTTATAACCACGTAGCCCCAAGTGCTAAATCCTGATTAATTCTTAGGACCGCAACAAACACTGCGGAGAATATTGCGTACTTGGAATATTCTTTAAGATGAATTAGAGAAATTTTCAAATTTACATATTTACAGACATATCGTGAATACATTACTTGACTAACAAAAACTAACACATTCCCATTATAATAAAATAGAGATTTAGTACACAATACATAGTATACTGTATACTGCAGTCACATAAAGAAAACGAAATACATATGCATATACCGTGTGTCCCACGTAAATGTGGCATAGGCAGTTAACAAGTGAAATCAGTTTTTTGTAAATAAAAAGTGTCCGGCAAAAAATTATACATCCAAATTTTATATCACAATACTGCCAATATCCCTACATCTTATTTAATACAGATTAATTTATTTTGATTTCTCAAATTAATGAAATTAATTATAACAATTCCTAATTTTTTGTCTACTCTTGCTACTGACGCATAGTGCTTGCAATTTGTTTTAAATATTTTAATTTGTCACTGTCAATTTCGGGATTCATTCCTGTAAAGTATTCAGATATTTGTCTTGCACTACGCCCCATAATACATCGTACTAATATTTACACGGTTCTCGACATTTAACTGATTTTACATGTTACGCTATAACAAAAAACAACATATTACAATAAAATAAATTTTTGCATGTACCTCAAAAGAAAATTTCCAATAACTGTTTGCATTTACTGTAATCCCTATAATACTCGTATATTAATTTCTTTTTATTTGACAAATTGATATTAGAAAGAGCATATTTGAAACGCATTTTTATTTGAATACAGATTTAAAAGTACATAATTAGGAAACATCTTATAATATTTTAATCCCTTTTCTATTTACAAATTGTTGTTAGAACAAGTACAGTTAAATTGCATTATTATATTATTACAAATTTAAAATTGCATAATTAGGAAACATTTTGAACCTAAATTTCGGGTACAGTCCAGGAAAGATAAATCTAACTGGGCCTAGCAACTACCACAAGTCCCATGAAACTTTATAACGGGCAATTATAATGAGTTTCATAGATCTCTTCCTCCAACTATAACAGCTACCTCGCACTTACCACTTAGTATTGAGAGATGAGTGACGTACGGAAGGATTTTTAGTTATTAAATAGATAATCATGGATAGTGTTGTCGCTGATCACGTAATCAACAATACAATACATAATCTCCCGCCAAAACAACTTTTAAATGGCACATAAATTCCCGAAATGTACTCCAGTCGTCAAATCACATTTCTCAAAAATATTAGAGGATCTTTTGTACCAACGTCCAATACGTTACCATGGAACTATTTACCCCATTACTCGGATATTATTTTATAGTTTGTAGGAATATCTCTAAATCAGAATAGTTATTTTTATATCAAGGCACTAAAGTATACATTTTAATAACGAATATGGAATTTATTCTTCGTGGCGATAACCGATGAAAGTAAACTGTATGAGTAATAAAAAAAATACTTTAGTGTCGATGCATACATTATTTTTTTTCCAAAATCGTCAAATTATTAATTAAAATAATAAATAAATAGTAAAATATCAGTTAGCTGCTTCGAAAGCGCTGGCTGTGATAATAAAAGTAGTGTGAAAGTGTCAAATATTTGTGTATAATGGGGTCATACACTTTTAAAAAAAAGTTGTGTTTTTTTACAAATTATAAAAATTTAGATCATTTCAGTCACATATTATTCAATATTTATTATAATTTTTCAACTTTTCATTCATAATTTCCTTTCTGAAGTTTCGCGGTTGCAAAATCGTGATGTCATCATGTAATAGAATGTAAAGCATGGAAAGGCGAAAGAGGTGTTGATAACAAATAAAAACTTGTTTTTCAGTGTTGTAATAATTACGTATTATTATTAAAATGAACACTCCGATAAATTAAATTAGATATTCGTTAATTATAACATTTTCAGTCAAAGAGTTTGGGACGTGTTAAAACAAAATGCTTTGTTGTACTATATCATGTCGCTTGTCGGTAATGTCGGTAGTCTCATTATCACACCTGTCATCTCAAGTCATATGTTGCAGTTAACAACGATTTTCAAAATAAACTTATGTTTATTATATCTGTTATATTATTTTGCCCAGGTAATGTGAAAAAACTATATTTGTAAAAACCTCTCAGTAAATAACAATGACTGATAACAGTCATTTTGACAGTTGGTGTAGTTCTTCGCTCTCCGCAAGAGCGTGTTTCGTGGAATAACACGATGACGCAGGTCCTGACGTCACAAGCGAAAAATTTGAAATGGGATGCCAATTTCAAACAATCATATCTTAATAACTAAATGCCTTTTAATATTTAAATTAGTATCTATATTTATAATTTTACTTAAACTTGCAGAAAAAAAAAAAAAAATAAAAAAAGGTTTATGACACCATTGTAAATTTATTAATAGCTGATTTCTTTCTTTATTTATGAATTGAATTAAATATTATCTGAAATGATATATTTATTAACAGTAACTAGATTTTGTTGACTATAAATACATTTATTAACAGTTAACAAACTTTATATAATATGAGCACAGAGTCACTCACAAATGATGCATATTGCGTATTTGGTTCATTATTGTTTATTCTTGCTAACTGCAACCTCGCGATACACTATATGTCCTGTGATTGGTGTGATAAAAATATTTTTGTTTATATTAAAATAGCATAAAAATAATGTAAAGAACTGGGGATTTGCTTTTTTAATCCCAATATTTGAAGTTATGCTTTTCATTCTATAAACTGTATATTATGTTGAAACTAGTGTTCGCCATTTGGTGTTGTTTAATAATTATAATAACTTGTGTTTTCAAGAACGTGTTTTTGGATGTATGACTTTAAGTTTTTATTATTTAGACGATATTTATTTTGTTATAAGTTAGACATGAACAATTTTTAAATCCTCCATCCGAATCCAACATTAACAAATTCTTGTTCCTCGAAAGTTCCTACATCATCAGAGATAATGAATCTCTTAATGTCAAAACAAACTGTCAAAATTCAAATATTGTAAGCTGTATTATTGATATTATTATGTATATACACATACTTATATATTCATGTAAGTAGTTCTTCAAAAATTGTTTTCTATAAAATTTGTTTTTCCCGACTCTATTATTTATGTTAGTAGGTTCATGGTTAAGTAGGTATGTAAAAAAAGGGTTAATTTTGTAATAATTATATTAAACGATAAACAATTCTATTAAAATTTTAAATAAATTTCATTATTTACCCAAGCATCAATAATTGTTAAAATTTGGTTAATAAATATGCTATATAGTACAGTTAAATAGTAAATTCAATATTAAATGTTATCATATTTTCTTTAAATATTCTATTAATTTACTACAAAATTAGTATAGTATTATTTACATTATTTTCATTTTATATTTAAAACTTGTACATTAATAATAAAGCTTTGCTTTTACTATAAATAAACAACTAGTTCAGGAAAAATATTGCGATATTTATGTTAATAAATGCTGATTAACTATAAATTGACTTAAGTAACATTTAAAACAATGATTTGTTAACTATTAATATATTTACTAATATTAAATAAGACTTATTTATTATTATCATTTTTGTTTAAATATATTATTTATTACTGATAAATATATATTTGTTTCGTCATATTTCAAAAAATCATTTATTAACATTCAATAAACCTGCATAGTGACAAATCTTTTTCTCAGTGTAAATCAGAATAGTTATTTTTATATCAAGGCACTAAAGTATTTTAATAACGAATATGAAATTTATTCTTCGTGGCGATAACCGAGGAGAATAAACTATATGAGTAATAAAAAATACTTTAGTGCCGACGTACACATTAATTTTTTTTCCAAAATCGTCAAAATATTAATTAAAATTATAAATAAATAGCATTATGTGTTTGTAAAATATCAGTTAGCTGCTTCGATTGCGATGGCTGTGATAACAAAAGTAGTGTGAAAGTGTCAAATATTTGTGTATAAGTAATTATCATTATTATGTACACTGAGAAAAAGATTTGTTTGTGACTATGCAGGTTTATTGAATGTTAATAAATGATTTTTTGAAATATGGCGAAACAAATATATATTTATCAGTAATAAATAATATATTTAAACAAAAATGATAATAATAAATAA
Source organism: Poecilus cupreus (assembly GCA_963942605.1). NCBI lineage: Eukaryota > Metazoa > Arthropoda > Insecta > Coleoptera > Carabidae > Poecilus > Poecilus cupreus. The sequence goes on along the minus strand of OZ012733.1, from coordinate 1,951,401 downwards.
GTTTTATTTAATATTAGTAAATATATTAATGGTTAACAAATCATTATTTTAAATGTTACTTAAGTCAATTTATATTTAATCAGCTTTTATTAACATAAATATTGCAATATTTTTCCTGAACTAGTTGTTTGTTTATAGTAAAAACAAAACTTTATTATTAATGTACAAGTTTTAAATATAAAACGAAAATAATGTAAATAATACCATACTAATTTTGTAGTAAATTAATGGAATATTTAAAGAAAAGATGATAACATTTAATATTGAATTTACTTATTTAACTGTACTATAGCATATTTATTAACCAAATACTAACAATTATTGATGCTTGGGTAAATAATGTAATTTATTTAAATAAATAGAATCGTTTAACGTTTAATCTAATTATTACAAAATTAACCCTTTTTTACATACCTACTTAACCATGAACCTCCTAATATAAATAATAGAGTCGCGAAAAACAAACTTTATAGAAAAAATTTTTTGAAGAACTACTGGCATGAATATATAATTATGTGTATATACATAATAATATCAATAATACAGCTTACATTATTTGAATTTTGATAGTTTGTTTTGACATTTATAGATTCATTATCTCTGATGATATAGGAACTTTCGAGGAACAAGACATTGTTAATGTTGGATTCGGATGGAGGATTTAAAAATTATTCATGTCTAACTAATAACAAAATAAATGTCATTTAAATAATAAAAACTTAAAGCCATACATCCAAAAACACGTTTTTGTGTACACAAATTATTATAATTATTACAATTACAACACAAAATGGCGAACACTAGTTGCAACATAATATATAGTTTATAGAATGAAAAGCATACCTTCAAATATTGGGATTAAAAAAGCAAATCCCCAGTTTTTTACATTATTTTTATGCTATTTTAATATAATCGAAAATATTTGTTCACACCAATCACAGGACATATAGTGTATCGCGAGGTTGCAGTTAGCAAGAACAAACAATAATGAGCCAACTACCCAATATGCATCATTTGTGAGTGACTCTGTGCTCATATTATATAAAGTTTGTTAACTGTTAATAAATGTATTTATAGTCAACAAAATCTAGTTACTGTTAACAAATATGTCATTGCATATAATATTTAGTTCAATTCATAAATAAAGAAAGAAATTAACTATTAATAAATTTTCAATTGCCTAGAAACGTAATATTCTAAATATAAATATAAGTTCTTTATTTGTAAAAAATGCAGATTTAATAAAAATCGTATATTTGTTATCAATTATATCAGCATATTCGAATTAATTGTAAAGTATTTTATTTTATATTAAACAAAGAATATTTAATGTCAATAAATCTAAAGTCAATAAATTATTTGTTTCAGAAGAAACGTTGGTATTTATGTGTTTGTTATTGAAGAACAAATATTTATTTGATTTAATATTATATAGTTTCATGTCAATAAATCCTACGTTAATAAAGGATTATTTTAATATTAGTAGCTCTTCTGCACTAAATCAGATAAATTATTACCAAAGGTAAATAATTAATAAATTCATTATTATTACAGAATAATATGTTTGTTATTTTAGGTAGCCTTAAAAGTTTGACAGATGAGTCTTTAAAGTAACATTTTGACATAAGATTGTGTAAAGTTTGGCTACTATATTGCCTAACTTCGTGGAGTGATATCAAGTACGTAAGTATCGATTACGGAAAAAATATATTATGCTCAAGTTATAAATTATTCAGGTCTAAACAATTATTTATAGTATTAAGAAAACAAAAATTTTAAAGGAAATATAAATATGAAAGCTGATGAATCGATTTTGTAAATAAATTATTAGGTCTTTTTTATGTAATATAAGTAGCACAACACAGCGAAGAAAATGACATAGTATAATCCATATATAGGTAACATATACGTAGCGTGGATAACTCGAACTGCTTGCCAGAGTTACTTAAGCTTAACTTCCGCTTCCGCCAGATAATTACGTCCATTTCAACGATCAATAAATCTCTATCATCAACCTCTTACGCTTCATGAAATTTTCTTTCATAATCCTACATGAAACACGAAACATGAATTTTCTTCCGCATCATGAAAATTTATGTACTTTGATGCGTGAACCGTGTCACATAAAAACCCAAACTAATTTTGTAAATTTAAAATGATAATAGTTGAAAGAAAAACACCTCATTATACATTTAATGATTCTAAAATCTTAAACTGTATTTATGTACAAATGTGCGATACAAATAATGGGAATTATAACAATAGTTATTTGTTTAACTAAGCACCAAAATATCAGACTTACAACAGAGGCTGCTGTTTCATTGACGAGGCGAAGTCCAGTTAAGGCACTAGAATATATGAGTATTCTCATCCGCCATTTTGGGTCCAAGTGTCATAAATAAAACAAATTATTGGAATCCAGTTACTTTAATTCTTTGCTGTCAAATTTGAAGTTGATATTGATTAATAATTGTGATATATCATTCTCTTAATTATTATATTTCATATCTAACAGGAAAGTGTACAGAATACTTTCTAATATATTACCGTATGATCTGTGTATTTGGATTTTACAGAATTTCAAGAAATATGTTTTCAAATTTGACAGATACAAAATTTAAATGTTTTTTTTTTAAGTAACTGGACTCCAATAACTTGTTTTATTTATGACATCTGGACCCAAAATGGCGGACGAGAATACCTACATTCTTCTAGAGCTCTAGTCCAGTCAGTGAATGCTGCTGAATTCTGTTGTTTTATGAAAATTAGAACTACTTAATTTCATGTCAATTGCAGTGTGTCTAAGCCGATAGTAAATTCGAAATTAAAATTACTCGGGTATTTTTAGTTTAAGAAGTGCGTAGTAGTGGCATAAAGTGTAGAAAGTGGAGAGAACTTAAAAGTCGAGTATTTAACATTTAAAACCGTCTACGATATTTATATTTGTCTTTTACATAAAATTAAATTGACTGGCTTTCCTACCTACTTAACAACAAATTCATGCCTAAAGTCTATAACTATGAATTGAGAATCAAGGATTTGTTTATTGTTCCATCCTTTAGAAAATCTAAATCTAAAAATTCTTTTTCCTATTTATCCCCATTTCTGTATAATAACGTACCGGATCATCTTAAAATGATCACTCTAAATTGCTTCAAAAAGCAGATTAAAATATTCATAGAGTATTAAGTAAGTTTAGTGTATAAAAGTATTCCAACAATAAGTGATCAAGTAATGTTTTTATGTTAGTACTATTGTTTATATTTGTGTTATAATATGTCTACTTGTTACCTATTTGTTATTTTCATTTGTACGTATGGTAAGGTGGAAGAGCAGCTTAAGCTGAACCTCACCTTTGATTCTGAAATCAAAAAAGTTCATTATTATTATTATAACTAGATACAAACTTTTAACGTTAGACAGCTGATTGACATTGATAAACTTAGACGACGCGACGCAACAAACAGCGTTCATACAACAAACGCATTTGCCTACTGGCAGCTCAAGTGATAAATAAAAATCAGTGTTGCCATCTGTGCTGCAAATTAATAGCGTTTCCAAAGTAGAACCCAATTACACGGGTAATATAAACTAAATAATGATTGTGTTAAACAGATATTGGGCCAACCCTGGATCTATCAGTGATATAGAGAAAAGGAAAAGAGGAATAATCGAAACAGTAGCAGGAGAATTAAAAAAAAAGTAATTTACTATAAAAATCACCACAAGAAAAAAAAAACAATAACGGATATGGATGTAAAGAATATGGAAGAAGTGTTTCAAAGTTTACTTTCTAAAGTGACAAAAGAAATAAAAACAGAAATAAACGAAGTTAAAAGCGATCTAAAAGAGAAAATAATGAAAAAATGTATAAAATACAAATGTAAAAGGAAGCGAAGGAACAACGATGCGATGTAAAAGAAGAACTGCAGAAAAGAATTGAGAATTTGGAGAAAGAATGCTTCAATCAAGAGAAAGAGGAGATAAAATTAAATTAAAAATTTAAATACCCCCGACACAAAAAAAATCTATTGTGGTTACCACAGTACCTCCCACCATAGATTCCTTATCAAACAATACAGGAACACGGACCACCACTATCAAGAAACGCTCATCTCTTCAAAAAAATATTACACATGTCAAAAAATGATATTTTTCAACCGCTTTTGTTTTTTCAAAAACACAGGTAAAAAAAATATATCATCACGCCTTTTACCCATTATGGTTGTGACACTTTGCTTACGCAAATCTCGGTAATTGATATATTTTTGCGTATGAAATGCGGTTACCAGCCGTCAAGTCATAGTCAATTTATTTGTATTCTATTTTTATTTAGCGGTCCCCGACGCGACGATGCTTGGATACAAAATTTACTACGTACATAGTAGGGTGTCCCTTATTTTGCAAAACTACGAAGTTTACAGGTCGCTCCCCTTAAAAGTTTTAAGTTTGAGGAGAAAAAAATTGTGGAATTTTTTCAGATTTTTTCGGTTGAACTAACCCGTGTCACCAAGGGGTCCAATTTTAATAGTATATTACGTACCGTGAACTGTAAGTGATAGTTTTTAAGTCGAGAATGTAGTTTGGGATGTCGAGACCCGTAGGGTCGAGATTTCCTAAACATTCGAGACCTAATAAATCACTTACAGTTCGAGGTTAGTAAGATATTTTTTGCAATACCTGCGTAAATATAAGAAAAGGAAAAATAGGTATCAAAATTAACAGCTGACAGATTGAGGTTAGAAATAAAATTTGAATGATATATATTAACTTACCGTCCACCTTGCATGGTAAGTTTCACTTACCATCCACCGTGAACGGTAAGTAAATGATGTAACCATGGAAACCAATTGTGCAATAAAAGTTCCACTTACTGTGTTTAAATTTTGTTATTAATGGGTAACTTACAGTACAGGTATTGCAAAAATGACATTTGACATGGGATTTGGTGGTGTTCATGATCAAAATTGTATAACTTAGCCAAATTTCAATCAAAAAATCTAAAATTTTGGAATAATATGTTTTTGACATCGCTAAATTCAAATTTAATGTCAAAATTGACATTTGAATAAATGATAGCTGTCAAAATCGCTGTCAAATTTTCATTTTCGTCAGACAGCTGTCACTTATACAAGTGTCAATTTTGACATTAAATTTGAATTCAGCGATGTCAAAAACATTCCAAAGTTTCAGATTTTTTGATTGAAATTTGGCTAAGTTCTACAATTTTGATCATGAACACCGCCAAATCCCATGTTAAATGTCATTTAAACTTGGACCCCTTGGTGGCACGGGTTAGTTCAACTGAAAAAATATGAAAAAATTCCACAATTTTTTTCTCCTCAAACTTAATACTTTTAAGTGGAACGACCTGAAAAATTCTTAGTTTTGCAAAATAAGGGACACCCTTGTACATAGGTACTTATAATAAAGTAAAAGGGCCAATAAACACATTTTATTTTTCTACTTTTTAAAAAAATTTTGTCGGAAATTATTTAAATTTTTATTTTTTACTCTTTAAAATAGTAGACACGCTACGATCAACGCTCTATCTCTAAAAGTTGGTAAGACCCTTTTGTCAAGTAGAAAATGAGCTTATGATCTTCAAACGGCTGAACAGATCTTCATACATTATAGCTAAGAACCATCTCGATCACATCAGCTTTCAAACAGAAAAAACCGCATCAAAATCTTTCCATTTGTTTGGAAGCTACGATGACACAGACAGACACACAGATACACATATACCCAAATACACATAATAAACTTATAACACTCATCTTTTGCGTCCGGGGATAACAAAGAACAATATGTTTATAAAAAGCCTAGATATCCAAGAGCAAGACATAAAAGAAGCTGTGAACAAATTCGTAAAAGAAGAATTAACAGTGGAAATTGTCGAGTTCCTATTATACCACACCATTGAAATCAAATATAACTTAATCGCAAGATGCTTTTATTAAATGTTTTCATAGCAGCCTAAGATTCACTTTTTTTCAATTAAAATTTATTATAATTAACAAATTTCGTGAATTTTTGCGTCAATTACAAAAATTTATTACATTGGTTTATATTTAAATAAAACAAACAAAAAATCTCTATTTAAAATTGCCATTGCTTACTATGACCTTTATATGAAAGATAAAAGTAGATATCAATAATTCGTAAATAGTTAGCAGTGTTGCCACCAGGCTGATTTTCACCCGAACAAGCCTGTTTTAAGGTTCTTGGTCCGGGTCAGTTATTAATTTGTACGGATTTCATAAAAATTATGCATTTTAAAAAAATATTTAATACATATTGAAACTTATACATTTTTAATTTTATTTATATACATTTGATATTATATCATGTTTTTTTTTTGTTATTACCAAGTATATACTTGTGCAATTAATAAAAGTGGTTGATTGTAATACATAAAAAGACTGATTTTAATAAACATAAACATATCATCACGCCTTTTACCTAATATGGGTGTGGCACTCTGCTTGCGCAGATCTCGGATATATTTTTTTGTATGATGTGCGGTTACCAGCCGTCAAATCTTAGCCCTCAAAGATGTTAGTGAAGGAGGAACCACGGGTGTAAACCTGAATTGGCAACTGTCAGCTGTGGGATTCGAACTGAGGATCTCACGGTCCACAGTCCGATACGTTACCACGGAGCTATTTACCCCATACTGATTTTAATAATAATATATTATTCAATAAGCATGTAATGATTGTAATGTATTAGAATGAATTTTTCCTATTTCACGTACACAAAGTCAATTTTGTGACAGTGTTTTTTTCAAAAAATGCTGCAAAATTGAATTTTGTGCAACTGTTTTTCAGGAATTTATTTTTTGTAAAATTAACAGTCTGTCAAACTTGGGGCTGTCATTGCTCACGTAAAATTATTGAATCGGAGCCCCTGTGTCGGGATTGCAGCCTGAGACCCGATAGGCCCCGCGGGCAAAGCCCCTTGGTGACCAGTGGTATATTAAACATGCCGTACAATTTTATAATATTTTATTTGAATTTATGAACGTGAAGTAGGAAAAGTAATATGAACAACTCGTGTTACAATGCCTAATTGTAATACTCGTATTTTGCGTAACTCGCCTGCGGCTCGTTTACTCGTATACTCGTATTACAAAAAAGGTCATTATAATACTAGTTGTTCAATATACTATTGAAATTATAAGATAAATAAAATTTTTGCTCTGACAAATACAAAAAATTCATTGTTTATCAACATTAACAAATTGTAGCAACCATCGCTAGGCTACGTACTGTTGTAACAAAGTTTTGAAGTGGATTTGAGATTTGGCAGAAAATCTTAAAACCAAGCATACAGCTGTTTAAAAAGAAATTGAAAGCATGAAAAATGAGAAAACTAGTGTCTTTTGGCTTTTTACGTTTACTAAATTGATAGGTAAGATTTGAATTTGATATAACGAATGTATAACAATAACTCATCGAACTGTCAATATTATTTTATTAGCAGCAGTAACAAAGGTCATTAATTGATAAACAACGATTGAATGATTGGTATATTATTTGGTAATTGTGGATAAATACTTACTTTCGTGTTCTAAGAATTACTTTTTTTTGCTCACATGTCCGGATCAACAATTTTATAAAGGTGGCAACACTGAAGTTAGATATTTAAAAAAATTGAATACTTCTCCAAAGTCACCATTAAAAGTGCCTTAAGAAAATGTCAATCAGAATCTCGTTTTATCATATAACAAAGCTATATAAAAAAAAATCGCAAAAGTTTTCATTTGTGCGATACCTAGTGACCTATGTATTCAATTGGAAAAACAAATACGTGGTCAAACTACTTAATTAATGGGCGCGTTCAGCCGAACCTAACAGCTAGATCGCTAACCTAGCGGTCACAGCTAAACGTATTGCTAAGTAACCGCTAGATTTCAGTAGCTAGACTAGCGACTTAGCGAAATAAATTTGCGCTAGATGAGCTAGCGAACCTTCTAGAACTGTCAAATGTATAAAAATTCATTTGTAATGTCATCAATATTAACCATGTGTGCAAAAAACTATAAAAATAACTTAAAATGTAGTAAAATATATGATGTATTTGACATCTATTATTTACCAATTTTAAAAGACTGTTTTGGATTTGTCTATTATCAGAATTTGAGGTTAATTCCACCTAACTTGACTGACACAAGATGACAGTACCAGCAAAATGCCGTTCATGTTCATACTACTTTTCATCTGCTAGAATCTATCACTAGCAAACGCTAGCTAGCCGCTAGGTTCGGCTGAACGCGCCCATTGATGCAATTTTTGTCTAATTTAATGAACCTCGTAACTCTTACGGTTCTCGAAATTCCAATGTATCCGTACATACCTAAATGTGATACTCTATATACATAGGTACTGCTGGTATTTTTACAGATTTAACTAGATGTGATTTTTGTTGGATTCGTGCTATTTTGATTGTAGTATTATACTACCCCATAGAATACACCCATCTCTTAATATCCTTGTAATTAAAATTTCATGCTCTTCCGCACACCATCATAAATTAGACAGAAGACCCTTTAACCCAGATTTCCTCTAAACAATTACCTTAAATCCTCTATTTTACTCGCACAAGCTGCCTTGTCTTCTGCCTGCCGCCTCCTTCCTTGCCACCGGCTAATGAAACTATTCTACAAGTCACATAATGACACACAATTATTTTAATCGCATATACTCCAACCCATTACTCACGAAAATCTCCATCGCTGGAGTCAAACGTCACCATCGGAGTTATTGTATCACTATATCCACTTTGTATGCTATCGAGAAGCTCTGAACAAAATTCTGAACGGCTACAATAGCGCCGAATGTGGTAGTAACACTGTGAAATGTCACAATGCTGTTCGTTTGCTGTTATCTGTGTGAAGCGTGTGAGAACGGGAAGACAGAGTTAGAAACGGAGTCAGGATTGTATGTAGTGTTGTGTGCATGCAATGTGAGGTATAAATAGAATAATGCGAGCATTCAAGTGAGAGATGATTTCAGTGATTTCTCCAGTTGCGAATAAATGGAATGAATACACTGGTGTTTATATGAATTGTGTTTGAATCATTATTTTTATCTGGATTATTACTTTTGTATAATATAAGCAATGGTTTGTTTACTATAAATAGATAAATAAGATGTAAGTTTATTGTATTTTATTGATTTTGTACAGATTTAAACATTTTGAAATTTATTACATCCAGGAACAAAATTTAAAAACCTAATTATTCCATATTTTACTCGCACAGGGACAACACGGGCAACTGCTCAGGGCGGCCATTTCAATAAATATTGACCAAAAAATTTTTTTTCTAACAAATTTCAAGTGAATTTTCAAACGGTTCGTACTTTTTCTCATAACTGTTTAAACTCACTATTTTTAATTTATAGTGTATAGTGTTTAATACCGCATTTATGTTGCAAAACTGGTTATTTGATTTTCTAATGTAGGTGTAAAATGTTTCAGTAATAATTTAACAAGAGAGTGAGAATAAATTGAATATAATACGAAAAAACTTTCGAAAACTTGATGCCGGGCAATAGTCACGAAAGCCTGTAGGGTTTGAGTGGCTATTGCCAAATGGCAACAAGTTCGAGAAAGATACTGGAGAATTATTTACTAATTTATATTTAATTGGATTATTTTTTTATTTCATCATCAGGCACGCCACTAAATCAAACTTTTTACCTCCCGCCTACCTCTAGTTAAGGGAGGTATTGTTTTTGGTAAAAAAAATGGGGTAGTGAGTTTTCAATGAATAAGCACGTTTTAGGGTCCCTACAATACGATTTTACTATTTTCGCGATGATGTATGTATGTAAATTTTCAATTTTTTACGAAATGTGACTGTGAATCTGTTTTCTTAGTGAAATGTATGTCAAAAAATTATATAAATATACGAAAGAAAATTAAAATTCTCAAATATAAATAGAAAATAGACAAATAAGAAGGTATGTTTCTGTATAATCAAATACTACTTTGTACCGTTTAAGAGTAGTATTGGGCGGGAGGTTATGAGCTGGCCACATCAGATTTTTTCTCATTTTTTACTTGTATTGAAGATAACTATCTGACACCTGACATATATCAACAAAAACAAAAAAGCTACAGAGATTATTCAACTGTAATTACACATAAATTTCTGTTTATTACGAAACCTTCTTGCCTAGCAATTTGACAAGAAAACTGTTTAAATAAAATCACGACATCTTAGGTGGAGTGATTTTATTTTTTAAACAGTTCCGAAGAAATTAAAATGCACGATTGTAATTTATGAAAATGTTTATTTTAAAGTGTAATAATTGGTGAAAATACAATTATTATATATCATATTTTTGACATATAATGCAAATGACATTAATATAGTTAGTGTTGGTTAGTGTTTTGATCTGGTTGCTAAGAGAAAGGTAAATAACGTTTTATCGAGGGTAATATTAAAAGACCTTTTGATTTTATCGATAAATGTTTATTTTAGCACGAATTTTTTTTTACTTAGCAACAATCACGAAAGCAAACTACATGGTAAATCCCGACTCCGAAGAAGAAGGTGTTTTACCTAATGTCAGTTTGCTTGAGTGGTTTTGCTTAAAAGCAAAAAAAATGAGTGCTTAAAAATAAAAATTTATCTGAGAAAATCAGAGAGGTCGCTTGGTATTTGATGAGAAAAATTCCAAAGACAAAACAAAATGTAACTAGAAATATTAATTAACTGTCACACTGACAGTGATTGACAGTAACAACTATTTATTTCCTTGGTAGCGGGAGTTTTATCGGGGTAACCCGGGTAACGGGATTTTACCGGAATATAACTTCCGTTACCCGGGTAACGGGATTTTATTAGTATTAAACTATTCCTATTGGTTGAATTTGCAAGTGTTTTGTATCATGATTGGTTAAAAACTAGTCGTGTGAATTTATCACTTGCAAAAAGTTACCTTCCTATTTATCCGCTGTCAAAACGATAAAATTGTTTTTTCTTTATAACTTACGTTATATTGGAGTTAAATTATCCCGGGAATAATCACTAGAGCTTTATGCTCAGTATAATAATGACAGGATTGGTTAAAACTTTGTTTTAAGAAACGTCAAAATAATTAATAAAATAATATAATATTTTCATTCCAAATACTTTTACTCAATTGCCATGTGAGGAAAACTAATCCTGTCCACACATAATTTTAATTAAGTATCATACCAGTGAGAGTTTCTGAATTTTCCTCATAACTTAAATAATTTCGTTTTATAGGTTATTTTTTTTCCATTTCAATTTTTTACCGCAGTTAACAACATGTAGTTAGCTTATAACTCTTTATACATTACAACGTCTAGTAACTAAGGAAACAGAATTTAATAATTTGGTAATTGAATCTCTGAAACTTACGACGTAATTACGCAAATCAAAAATATCAGTGAAATAGCCGCGTCTAAAATATGATCTCTAAAGCAGAATTAAATTTCGTAGGTTTCAAAACAACAGAAACGGATGAAATATAGCGCAACAATTTTTCACCTTAGCGAATTCTTTTGGAAATTATGTCAAATCTTTTCAGCAACATTAAATGGTTATAAACATATTCGACAGGTGACAGAAAATGTAATTTTTTGGTCAAGAACACAAGTCCCTCAATTTATTTTACATTATATAAGAATCAAAAAGCAATTTCTTTAGTTTCTACTCCAAAGAGGAAATCAAGAACGGCCAGAACCATGTGTGTACAATTTCGTTAAAAAATATAAAAGAAATATTTGTACTTTGAATTGAAAACAAAACGTTTGTTGTAACTACTAACCTGATTTTGATCAGGTAATACAACCTTCTGAGAAATAATTAAATGAATACATTAAATTCTCGAGAATCGTGTAAATATTATTAGAATGTATTATGGGGGCGCAGTGCAAGACAAATATCTGAATACTTCACAGGAATGAACGCTGAATGGTTTCCATCACCAGAAATTGACAGTGACAGATTAAAATATTTAAAACAAATTGCAGGCACTGTACGTTAGTAGCAATAAAAAGAGTAGGCGGAAAATTAGGAATTATTATTAGGTTTGTTCCAAGTGGTTATTTCTGACATGTTTGTAACATGTTTGTGACAAATTTCACTGCGCCTGTGATAAATGTAAACAAGTTAAGTTAGAAACATCGACTGGAACGGCGAATAGAGTGAAGCGCATGTGCATACTCATTTTTAGTTTTGACAGCTAACCTTAAATATACATATAAATAAAGAAATTCCTACATATTTCACTACAAAAAAGAAAATGAAGCTTATGTTTCAAACTTAACTTGTTTACATTTATCGCAGGCGCAGTGAAATTTGTCACAAACATGTCACAAACATGTCCGAAATGACCACTTGGAACAAACCTAGTATTAATTTCATTAAATTGCGGTATCAAAATCAAGTAATCTGTATTAAATAACATGTAGGGATATTGGTAGTATTGTGATATAAAATTTTAATGCATAATTTTTTGCCGGACACTTTTTATTTACTGATTAACTGATCTTACATGTTAACTGCCTATGCCAACATTTACCTGGGACACACGGTATATAAATCTTGACTTCACATATTTATAAAATCTTGTGTTGCATATATACATCCTTTTGAAGTTCACATTAAGGCCGCCAGATGATGTTAAAACCTGTATACAAATGTAGAACGAACCTCAAAGTCACTTTATTGACAAATGAATATCAAATTTTTATATTTTAATCATAAATGCGGAACCGAAAAATTTATTATCAAGATATCTAGATTTCTTGACGAGAAATCTTGATTCTTGACGATACTTTCTTGTTTTGTCTTGGGAAATATAAAATCAATATAAAATACTTCTTGTCTTGGTCTTGTCTTGATTTCAAGACAAGATCAAGAGTCTTGTGAAACACTAGACATAACCGTAGTGTGTTATTATTCAAAAACATGTCAACAAATGAGAAACATTTCGGACCGTCGGATATCGAGCATAATACGAACTAAATTCAGGACATAATATTGCCAAAAATTTGAGGCCGACCAGACGAACGAAATGCAGTAGTTGCAATAAGCTAAATATATATTCTTTTCTCCAACTGAATCAAATTCTGACATTCTAGTAATTCACCGAATTGCAAAATAAATGTATCTGTGCTATTTGTTTAGTAAAAATGAAATATTTTTTTTTGCAAAAAGAAGGGGTCCTTCAGCGACTTTGGCTATTAGGACCATTGTACATTATATTTTTTACATTATATTTAAAAATAAATTTTAAAAGCACCCAAAAATATAATGTCTTGTGTTTATTCATTTTATTTCAGAAATGCTAAAATTCTTATATTTTTAAAACAAACAAAAGTAATAAATCCGGCGTAAGTGATACACCTACACTTACCGAAATATATACGAAAGCTTGCTTCGAGAATGCTACATTCAAAATAGATAAATAGCGTGATAATTAGGTATTTATTTATTTATCCACAACTCATAATTGAACAGTTGTTTTTTAATTAATGACCTTTGGTACTGTTGCTAATAAAATAATATAAACAGATCGATGGATTAATTATTATTCATTCGTTATATCAAATTCAAATCTTACCTGTCAAAAGAGTAAAATCAAAATGACTTTTAAGTCATTTTATTCACATTAAAAGCCAAATACACTAGTTTTCTCGTTTTTCATACTTTTAAGTTTATATTGCAGCTGAATGATTGTTTTAAGATTTTCTATTGTTAAACATAGTTATTTACATACCAAATGCGGGAACGCTTGGTTCCCGGATGAGTGCCATAGAACGAATTCGGGAACCGAGTTCACGCAAAAGGTTTGTACAATATTTTTTGTACGGAAAGTATAAAATTAATAACAGTCCATATAAAGAAATGAAGTTCTTCTAGGAGTTATTTTGATAATTGTCAAAGTTGCCCTATAAATATAAACACACAAATTAATTTGTCTAATATATTTGAAAACAATTAAAATATTTATAATATTTACTGTCTTCACTTGTAAAATTATTATATTTCTTAAATATATTGAGATAACTAACATTACATTTGTAGGTTATGTATTTTACAGCTGTCATATCGGGCAGATTTTTTGCCAACATTGGTAACCAAATGCACTAAATTTGTTTTTTTTTTTAATTCAATTTTATTCTTATTCCATCATTGTTTATATTAATATTATGTAAAAGAATATTTGAAATACTAAATTTATTTATTATAAATATAATTTATTAATAAACGCTTTAAAAATAGGAATGTTTTCGTCGAAATTTTCCGGTTGTCTATCTGGTGGAAACCTGGGAAATGGACATTTCGGACGTTGTTTAGGCAACGTTAAACAACACATTTCAATGTATGAGTACAAAAAGTAATTTTATCCAACACCTCTCAATAAATGCTCTATAACTATGGCGATTAAACAAGGAAAGTAACAGATTATCCACTAGTGGGTATAATTTTGAGGAAAGCCACTAGTGAGTATTTTTTATTTATAACAATAATAATAACACACAACACCTTGGTAACTACTTCGATTGACATTTTAATTTAAAAATTTAAAGCATATGTCACTGTCAAATAATATTTCTTTAATAAATTTTTCATTTATTAAAAAGTTTTGGATAAAACATTATACTTCACACGTGGGCAAAGAGGAATTATCCACTCGGTAAAATTATCTCACTCAGCCTTCGGCTTCGTGAGCTAAAATTTCTCTCGTGGGTAATTCCTTACTTTGCCCACTTGTAAAGTAAATAACTATTTTGTGTTAGTCAAAGCAAAAATTCTACTTATCTTATAATTTCGAAACGAATATTTGACGAAATGTTGTGGATAAAGTGTAGTATTCTATTCGCATATAATGGCTATTACCATTCGAATGATTCACATCACCCGCGTTCTCTCGTGATGCAAACTTCATTCTCATGAGTAATATCATACATTACATGCTCATTGCATAATAAACTATTATTTACCTTATAATATCGAAAAACCGACTCTCTATATTACAATGATATACTATAGCCATTAAAAGTAATACAAGAAGCAAGGTTAATACATGTTTTGTACATTTTCCTATCCCCTTCCATTCCTTTTAATTAGATACTACATACAAGAAAATTGATTACCAGACACTAATAACCAACCTTGCTACAAATTCTCTAATTAGCTGCAGCAAATAGCAAATGAAAACTAATTCTGAGAACACAGAACGCGAGGCAGAACACGTTGCTGTATGAGTACTCGTAGTAACATTTCTATCAGCAGGGATGTCGATACATTTTCCTGATTGCCTCTTCTACATCTGCAGCGTGCTGGTATGTTGTGTAAATGTGTGCGGTTGTGTGCCCTAGTGCGGGTAATTTCTTCACCGCGCAACATCCATCGACTGCTAACGCTACTAATTAATTGCATTCGTCCCCTAATACGTTCAAGCTAAACGTAATGTGGCAGTTGTACTAAACTAAACGTTTAATTATATCACATATCATTGCATTCATGTCAACACTGTTGGAATTGTGAATATTTGAAGGCTGTTTTGGTAACTGCAAATTTTGTTTGATTTTAAAATAGTTAAAAGTTGAATAGTCTAGTATTTTTGTTTTTCATATTTAAATGTTGTATATTTATGTAGTGTTCTTACCTTTCATGTTGTTGATATACTGGGTATAGAGTTGAAATGTGGCACATAGGGATTTCAATGCTATTTTTTATATTGCTGTATTTACTATATTGTTCTGAACTTCAAAATTCAAATACTTACAATAAAGCACATTTGGTTACGTAAATATTAATGTTTCATGATATTTAAATCAAGTTAAACTGAAAAGCAGAAAATAAAATAAACCTTTTTAGTCTTAATAACTAAGCTCCTATTGGGATCTGACATATAGCGATATGCCATCTAGCGTTTTATTCGTAGTAAAGTAGGGTGAAGATTCCGTTAGAAATACATTACGTCAAATGGAAATAACGGACCGAAATTGTAGTTAAACACCGCGAAAAATCGAAAAATAAAGTGTAGGTACTGTGCAGTAAAAGAGTGTAATAAATATTATAAGTCCCGTAAAAATTTGAACATTTCGTTCCAGTATTTTCCGAAGCTGGACTACCGTTAATGTTAAGTAAACCAATTTGGAGTGCGAAAAAAACTAACAAAAGTAAACAACATGAATGCGTTTACAATAAATAATATGCTCTGAATATTTTGTACCAGACGGTTATGTACATCTAAGTAAGTAAAATTTTAGGTTGTAATATAAATTTGCTCCGTTCATAAATTAAATTAAATCTCTATTCAAAGTTAATGTTCCTTATATTTGTTCATTTTTAGTCACTACGTCCACAGCCACTGTCACTTTCATTTAATTTTCTCCCGCATTTAATCAATTATCAAGTATATAAAATGCGTTCAGCTTCTTTAAAATTTAGTTTGCAGGATCTGTTGTAGTGTATTGATAAATATTGTTAATCGTGAGACTCATTTTTCATATTTTATACGCGAACAGTACTAATGTCACATTCGAATCTTCACCATAATTGACGCCGTCTTGGATAGGCCACGCCCCCATGTCAGATCCTAATAAGTAACAAATTTTGAGTTGGCGTTCGTTGTTTGTTTTTAGTTTTGTTTTTTTGTCAGATAAATTTTTTATAAAAAGGTTTTATTAACAAGAAGAAGAATTAATTAGTACTCGTAGTTATCGAGATAAATTCAAATTATGGTGAACGAACACCAATTTATCATCAATTTTCAGGCAATGTTCGGCCGAATATCCTGCTTATAGGGTGACCGAATATTCGGTATCTGGTATCCGGCCAAACAACTGTCCGTTTTATCTCTAGTTAATACGGTGAGATTAGGACAAATCTGGTAATTAATCAATACGATTGTATAGTGCCTTGCAATGTTTTTTTTTTTTCATTTTGTTACCGGTTCTATTAGCGAAATAATTAGCAATCACTAGGAGCATTATAACATTCGTTCGAGTTGTTGCTAGTAGCGTAGAGTTAATGACCTACTTTTGTTTTCGAATTCGGTGCGCTGTTCGAAAGGTCTTTCAAAGCTTCTATGATAGTTATGTTTCCTTATCCCAATTTTTTTGCAGGAAATAATTTATTGTATCCTTTTTGAAAAACATTCTGCCGGCGCCTAATAAGCGTTCCTTAGCTTGATGGTATCGATATTGGCATAGGGTTTGTCGAGCTCTATAAAGTAGGACAATAGTTTAGTTTAGAAAAGAGCGATTTTTCAAAGACTTCAATAATAGTTAAGGATAAATAAAGAAGTGGGCTGTGCGTCTCCGAGTTTCTGTAAGCAGCTTACGTTTGAAATTGGATGACATATTCCAAAATTTTAAAATAAAATATATCTCGATATTCTTTTTATATCTCTTTTCCTGTAATATGTAATAAAAAGTAATTAAATGGAATATTCTTATTTAATTTATTTAAATACTGTAGTGTAAAATAAGTAAAATAAGTTATTGTACGTTAACAGCGATTACCAACTGTCGAATCATAATCCCCGAAGATGGTAGTGTGGAAGAAACCAGAGAAATAAATTTTTGTGTTACAATTTTTTATGAGAATTTATGTGCTGCGCCCTATTTATTTCGTGGCTTATAAGAAATAAAAAATCTGGTGTGGGCATCATATGACTTTCTCATACATATAAATCTGAATTTTATTTTTGAATACTTACACTTGACACACGTTTGATATATAGATTATATGTTTCCGTTGTACATTTTTCAAAACTGGAAAATATACGTAAAAATTGGAAATAATATTTTATTTCAAATATTATAGCCAACATTTTTCATTTGAATGCGGATTCCAGGTTTGAAATAAATTAAATTTAATGTTTTATATGTACAGTAAATTTTCAGTACTGATTTCGCAATTTGTTAATTCACAAAACCGTTTTAGTTTGCACACTATGATGAAACTTATAATTAAGATATTTCATTACGCTATATTTTCTTGTTCATGAGATATTACACATTTGGACACTCATCCATACATGCACACCCACAAACGTCATTGAAAAAATTGATCGTGATGATCTTAAAACATTAGTTTTTTCGAAATCTATACTAAAGTAAAAGATATCACTCCGCGAAGTTAGACAAAATAGTAGCTAAAGTAAAACTTCACTGACTCTTATGTCGTCATAGTGTTTCAGGAGATTAAACATATGTTTACACAAAAGTAGGCAGGGTAAGTATATCATAACTCTATGCTGTACGGTAATATTACTATACTGACCTGTCAAAACAGTCAAGAAAATGAAAATAAAACAATGATTCTGCGTTCAAAATATTTCCAGGCAATTTAGCGTCGCCAAAATTCACTTTTTATCTAGCCATTATGAACACAATTGACGTTTAAGTAAATAATATATTTATAAATATGATATAAAACAAGTGTAACTATGGTGTTAAATAAAAACAAACAAACTTACTTGGTCACCTTCTAAAATTATGACAGACGTTTTTCATATAAGAATTTTAGAAAATGATATTTATTAATAACATTAACGTATTTATATTCTGAAACCGGTAAACTATTGAATAAACCACGGATATTATGAGCAATAACAGGCCTTGGATGTCTTAAACATCTGCGGCTGGTATGATACTCGTAACATCGCTAGGAATATTAATAGCTTTTACAGACTTACAAGACTTGTATTAAAAATAAAAAAATAACAAACAAATTATTCAATAATACTGTTGAATTTATTTATTATTTATCTCTGATAATAATTTATCGGATTCAATGCAGAACACGTCTAAGAATAGATAAAAAATAGTGAAAATTATAACAAAATTTGACACTTTAACAGTACTTTTGTTCTCACAGCCATCCTCGTCGCAACAGCTAGCTGACGTTTCACAAATACGTAATGCTATTTATTTATGTTTTCTATTAATAATTTAACGCTTTCGAAATAAATATAATGTATACCTCAGTACTAAAGTATTATTTTATTACTCATATGGTCAGCTACCGCCTCGGGGAATAAATTCCATATTCGGAATAAAAAATTATACTTTATATCATTTGTTTGCATTTGTTTATTGCATAGCTTACTTCAATATTGTAGAATTATTTCTGATTGTTAATACCATTTTGCTCAAAATAATTGTTATACAACCTCGTATCATATTTATATCGTCAGAAAAAAATCTCTATCTAATGGAGTAAAAATTTATATAGGTTACTATTTAAAAAATATAATTTTATTCTATCATTTGAGAACCATTGGTTTAATTTTCCGTTTGTTATTCTATTAAATAGGGCCTTTTTTCCTGGTCATTTTTTGTACATAACATTTTTCTCTAAAGTCATTAGTTCGCCCAAAAAAACGCTGGTTGTTTGGGAACAGCTCTGGTACAATTTATTACTAAATATATCATCACGACACTTTCCTTGAATTTATACACTGCTTAAAGCAGATATCAATACAATAATTCCACGGTTGTAAGTTGAGAGAAATCGCAGGGTAATTATTTATGGCGATAATTATTGAAAGTTTTTCATTTATCTTTTCCTGTTTCTTATTTCTCGAGACAAAATAAAACCTTAAAACATTTTTATACTTATTTGACACAAATATAAATTTTTCTACACAATACTTTTATTTATAAATTAAATCCAATAAAATCCCCCCTTGGTATATTTCCTGAACTATTACTGCGCTCACATGCAATTTTGAAACAGTTTCTAAATCTTTATAAGTTTTGAAAACTCCATGTTTACAGTATTAAAACGTTTTGAGTTAACTCAAACCAAAACTAAAATTCATGGGTTTGACTTAAAAATTGGTTTGAAAACAACTCATGTAAACACGTAAAATACAGTTGCAAGATTACACATGCGTACTTTGGAACGCCAATATTACACAGACAATACTTAGAATAACATTTGCAACGCAGCTTCAGAAAACACATTCTAATAAATATTACGTTATTAAAAGATTATTATAGGGTACATATTTTATCCACAAGCAATACTGAGAGGTTATGTTTTACATTCCGATCTGTCACTTATATCAACCAAATGCGCATGCGCCGAAACTGTTTTCAAATCTATTTTTACACCTGTTTTGGAAACTACATGTAAACAGTTTCCTATAATTTTGACTGAAAACTGAAATCATTTTCAAAACTGCATGTAAACTTAGTAAATGTGCTTCACCCTTATTACAATATCGACAACTGAATCCGACCTTGTAACTTTCTAATGTTCCTACGTTCTCTCAGCACTCTCAGTTCAATCAACATCGGAACGATCGAAGAACCAAGCAGCACGAATTAAATTCCTGTAAGACTTCCTTCATTACCACTATAGAACTACATTACAGTACAATCTCAGCCTGGCAACACTCACCAACTTCCACCCAACACCAAGAGACCATACAGCTGTTCAAGTTCCTAGTTGCTACGGTATTTTATACATAGCTCTTTTCAGTTTCCGTTGGCAACACAGACTACTATTCCATTTTCCGTGCTGCAGTGACTGTACTGTGCTTCACAGACTATACTCTCGGAGTGAAGTGGAAGCCGAGAGGCGAACAGGCGTCCAATTAGCGCGTGACAGATTGGCTGACAGCGCGTGAGCCGCGTTTTTGTAAGCTGAACCCGAGTGCTCGACGGTTTGTGTGAAATGGATGGTGGTTTTTTGACAATTTGTGATTGAAATTTATTGTGGGTTTTTAAGATGAAACAGATGGGATTGTGTTACTGGAATGACGGCGGATATGACAATATAGCTTAATCAAACCTTTTTCGAAAAACAGGAAAATATTTGTATTTAAAAAAATGATATTAGTATTTTATGATTCTGAACATGGTCAAATGAAACTGAGAAATTGGGCTAACAACTAATCTGTCTTTAATTTATTCCTTTCCGCTGAGGTAGTAGTCTTTCATCAAGACAAGATTTCTTGCCTTGATGACCATTTCTTGTCTTGTGCTTGATTTCCAAGACAAGAAATTGGCTCATATCTTGGCAACGTATTTCTTGTCTTGTTTGAAGAATTCTAGATATTTCTTGATTTTTTATATTTAGGGAAATCCCCTTTTTTATCGCATTATCCAATCCGAACGCTCAAAAACGTAGCATTGGCGTCTGTCCATGCCCCTTCCTTTTAGTTAAATGTTTCTTAAATGTTGGTCGCGTCGCTTTGCACTTCGATATTCTATTTTTTTTATTGAAAACAATCAGTGTTAAATGAAATATAAATCAGATTATTTCGGATAGTGATGAAACAGAATCTAGCTAAACTTAACTTGATCTACCTTCTTACACTATCCGAGAATCGGAATAGGTTTTATCCCATAATAATATTTCTACCTATCAATCTAATAAAAAAAGTAACAGATTTTTTCAAAATTAGTGTGGAAAAGAATACAAAACGATATACCTAAATGGAAGAATACAAAATAATATATAATAAAAATTAATTAATATTTATTTATGTATCAAGGCACTGAAGTTCAACTTTTTATCACGAATATGGATTTAATTTGCCGAGGCCCGTAGAGCCGAGGAAAATAAACCATGTAAGTGATAAAAAGTAACTTCAGTGCCGCGGTACATATTAAATTTTATTTGTAATTTAAAATTAGGAAAAAACTGTTAAAAAAATATTATATAGGTTAAGTTTATACATTTGTCAGTTGTCAATTGGAACTGACACTCAGTGTTGTCAACCTCGAACATTGAAGTTATCGTAAATACGCTCAAAATTATGTGGTTTGTTTTCAATTTCTTCATCAGAATTAATTAGTTAATTCTTCTTGTACACATTGTTTCATTTTACGTATAAATTTACTGCAATACGTCATATAACTGTCAAAATTATCCTACTTGAACAATAATTATTTTAATGTTGCGAACACTGCGTTGCTCAAAAATAATGGGTTACTTTAGTGACGATTTCTGTGCTTTTAATAATGATTTATGAGCACTTTAGTGCCGATTTCAAATAAATTAAATATATACGTAAAATATTTGTTGTGAAAATCATAGTCATTTATTTAAATTGGTATATTTTAATTATATAAGCAGAATGCAAAAATTTATTATCAAGATATCAAGATTTCTTGACAACATACATTTACACACACTTTCACGTCCAACGCCATTGTTCTAAACTGAAAATATTAGTACGTACAAAATACAAATATGAAATAAATACTAACATCTACACATAATATAAATATTTAACATGGCTGTTAAATATCGCGGTGTCTACATAATTAGCTGTTGCTGTCAAGAAATGTCAAAAAAATGTGCTCAATAGAGTGCCATTACTGTTATTGGCCGTAAGTAAATGACGTCGATCTAACGTATAGCGAGGAGAATTATAAATTTGATATTGTTTTCGAAAAATTATATCTCAAAACATTTGTAACAAATGGGGGAGTGACTATAGGATGGGGATAATAAAAGTAGGGAACTTTATTGAAGGGAGGGGAACAAACCAGTCTTGGTTAAATTGGGAGCGGATGGATTGGGAGCTGGTAAATCATGACACTCGAACACTTGAAATAATGTAAAACTTGTAAAAATTGACTTTATTAAATGCAGAACTTTTTATAACTAACTTAACATTGCACTAACTTATGTAATAAATGAAACTACTTAAAAAACAAACCTACGTAAAAATAAATTTCTTACGTAGCGCGACTACATTTTAAAACTGTATCTGCTCACGACCAACGCAGAACTGACTTCAGACGCCAAAAATTCCAGGGGGTCGTCTGGCTAAGGGATGCCAGGGGGTGTCATCGAATCTGAACTATCGTTTCTAAAAATAGCTCGAGATAGCGATAGCTCAGAGCGTAACCGATGAAAGTCATCTTGTTACACATTCGTAAGACCCAAAATATTATCATAAGCAGTATTATGTTTTCTTTCATTAAAAAAATAAAACCGAAAATATGAAATGACCCCACATTACTGCAGAATAAGTAGCTGAAACATCTACTCCATATGTAAACAAGTGTAAAGTGTAATTATTAAACATTCAAATTCTAATGTATATGCTGTATAAAAGAAAATCGTCTGGTGTCCAAAATAGATTTCTATTTCCCTTATATTACGAACATGTGGTGAATCAGTAAATAAATACCTACAATAAATTCCTTTTATTCAAACACAATTTATTCTTTTAATCTACTTTACAGTACAGACGCACAGAGTGATGTGGTTTTTAGGAAATCACAAAAAGATTAAAGGGGTGATATCTTCAACATTAACCGGGCATTTGCGAGAGGAAGCGAATTGCGAGATTACGAGGATCAAATTTAGAACAGAGTTAGGAAGATATCAGATCATTTCCCGGGTAATGCAAGATGATATCAGATCCGTGCCTAAGTTCGAGGTACTACGAATGTTTACAGTTATACGAGAATACGACCTGGGACTACGATAGGCCAAAGTCTAAATTTGAATCTGAGTAGAACAAGAATCAATATCAGATATCTTAGTTAATGGAGGATAGTTTAGAGTTATTTTTGGCCAAAGGCTTTTATGAACTTTGGGATTAATTAGCACTGCATTTTACTTGATATTAAGTAAAAAGTTTGAAACTATCAAGAAGATTATTAATATTGTTGCATCCTCCTATAATTATGTGTATGGTCTCATTTTCCTCAACTCGCAGAATGTCTCTGTAAGATGGCTCCACTATTGCAAATATTTAAATATTTTTACTTGTTATATCCCAAGAGCATGAATAATTTTATCGCATCGAAATCATAGCTCAAATCATACTTATTTTATTATTTATTCGACGAATAATTTATTCGGAAGTTTATTCGTAGATGGAAAGTGGATATTGGCGATGCTGAATTACCTGAAAATATTAGGAACGCAGCAGGGGAAGCTCTGAACAGCATAATTCCGTGTGTATTAATAAATAATATCGTGTATTATTTTCATTTTATTGACTGTTTTGACTTACCCTGCCAAATTTTGTGCATGTGAATATAGGTATAATCTCCTGAAACCGGTAAATGAAATTAAGGTCAACCATACGGGCTGAAGATAGTTCAAGATGAACATAACTTTTTTGAAACAATATATTATTATTATAATAAATGAAACATATAATGTTTATATCTATATTTGTTGATGAAAGTCCAAAGATTTGTAATAAAATTTAAAAAGCTAATTTTGTTTCCAAATTATACATGAACATAATTTTAAAGGTAGTAAAATTTATATCACATATTCCCATGAACGACTACAGTAATGCAAATAATTTGTATAAAATTTGACACATTTTGATAATATATTTAATTTAGAAACGAAGTTATAGATGATTGAAAAAATGGAATTAACGCTAATCCCTTTTATGAATCAGCCTGTTAATATTTTCACTTGATTTACCAATCAGTCAGGAACTTGGACTAAAAATTTTGTCGAAATACCACATTTAACAAAATTTTTTGATATGCTTATGATGTTTGCACAGAAGACGAAAAGTCCAACGCAAAAAAAAATATTTTCTACTACGGCCTTATTACATTTTATAAAATTAAGTTTTTCGCATTGCCATCCACCTATCGATTCATACACCCGTCCATTTATCTATCCATCCATACATTCATCTATCTAAACATCCATCCATCCGTACATTCAAGAGTCCATATTCATCTATAACCCTACATTTATACATCCATACACACATCATTAAAATGGTTAAATTCATTTAGGGTCATGAATTTTGTTATGATAACTGTACTTCTTTAAACTACTTATCTAAAAGTAAAAAAAAGAAAGAATTAAAATTAAAATACCGTGTTAGATTGGGCTGAATTTTAACCTCTTCACAAATATCTTTGAAGCATGGAAACTTATCAATCATTGACATCTATAAAAGCATAGTTCAATCACAATCACAATCACCAAAATGGGTCAATGGCTTGATGATGTATTTATTTGTATATTTTATAAAAATCCCCTATGGAGCGAATTCTGCAAATTCTACAAAATTAAACCCTGAATACCAATAAATATCAAAGCACTAATTACACGCCAGTTCTTCTTTTATCTGAAAATCAAATGTTGCATTTCCAATACTAATTAAAAATTGCAGAAACAAACAGTTAATCAACACTGCAGTGGATCACACATCACAGACGGTTTGCAATGCTCGCCGGTGCAATTCATTTGTGTCTATTATCCTTCACGCGGAGGAACCTGGCTGCAGGCTACGCTCGCTATATGGGCCATGGCGCTGCACGGGAATACGGTACACCACTACAGGAGTATTGAAATCACTAATCAAGCATTGAGGCATTCTAGTATTGGACGCCGCCGGCTGGTGTCCATTGCACTAGTATTTTGTTACACAATAGCCAGAGGCGATCAAAATGTGGGGCAAGCTTCCTTCTAGATAATAGTCTTGGAGTAACCGCTAGTGAAGTAATTGAGTTATTTAGTTATTTAGGTAATTATGGCGTAGATTTTGGTGTACCTACTTGAACTAATTCTATTTTCAAATGTAACGAGATATTTAATTCAGAATTCTGTAGCACGGCTGGCCAGGACTGTAATAAAGGTTTGAAAAACAACACAAGATTTCTTAATATTAGATAAATGATATTTAATAAAATGGTAAAACGGGGAATTGAACAATTGAACAACTACAAATATTACAAACGACGAAAACGAATGAATATGCTTTAATAGTTACAGTTTCCAAAACATATTTAACGACAAATTTATTTAAAGTTCTACATTTTGTAGAGCACAGCAGACGTGAGAAGACGTCTGCTAATTTCAAAGACTGAAAACCAACTGTCTTGTGCTAGCCAAACACTTGCAACTACCCCATACGGGTTATGGAACACGTTTCCCACAGAACTAACACAAATATTACGTAAAACTAAAACCTTACCTAGGGTTCGACCAGGTCTCTCTGTAAATCTGTCAACCCCAGATGACATCTCAAGCCGATATTTCAGAATATTTGGCGCGATAATCTCAAATGACTATTTATGATCAATAAAATTCTAACACACATGTGTAGCAATAAATTAAACTCAAGAACTCCTCGCAAGACGATTTTCGATGCATTTAAGTCCAAACGCAGTTTGAAACTTGATATTTTAAAATCGTTTTGACAGTAAAAACAATAAATCGAATTCTGAATGTTCGCCTTGTTACAATTCGTTTGTTCTTCTTCCTGTTGAAACAAATTTGGTCAATAATATTACATTATAGGTACATCAAGGTTAAGAAAATAATCATTACTGAGTATTGACCTAGCACCAATATTGTACCTCTCGGGATATAAGCTCTGTTCGATGAGAAGTACTTAATGAATTTTATATTGAGATAAATAATCTTAACGCGTCTAACAGAAAAAGGTCAATAAAATCTCATAAAATGTGCTCCTATATTATAATATAATATATTTAGAGGAGCAAACGATATATCAAGTATTTTACGTAGCATTTTTAAGCGCCAAAATAATTCTTATAAGGTAAATAAGTCATCTGTATTCTGTAATATGAAAAATCTAAATTTTAAATTCATAATTAAATCTTACATCGAATTTAATAAATAAAAATAAAATAAATATATCATCAAGCCTTTTACCTACTACGGGTGTGGCACTCTACTTACTCAGATCATGGTAAGTGATATATTTTTTCGTATGAAGTGCGGTTATCAGCCGTCAAGTCATAGCCCCCAAAGATGTTAGTGAAGAAGGAACCACAGGGGTGAATTTAAATTGGCAACTGTCAGCTGTGGGATTCGAACTGAGGATCCCACGATCCACAGTGCGACACGATACCACGGAGCTATTTTATAAGCTAAAAAATTCAGAAAATCGAATCTCCTTTAAAAATGTAACCTTTTACAGGTCAAAAATATTGTCATTATTTAAATTGTTTTACTTCGTTACATTTTGTTTATTTCGAAGAAAATTTTTCTATTTCTTATAATAAGAAAGTTAAGGGAGGTCCGTTTTCCCAGATACACCATGTATGTATAATATAGCTGTATATCTCATGGACATTGGTTGAACATCTTCAAATTTATTGATACGTGTCTGTTATATTTGTAGTTTTTGTTGGCTGCTTGAGATTATCACGGATTAATTCCCACGACTAGTTTTTAACCAATCATAATGCAAAACACTTGAAAATTCAACCAAGGGACAGTTTTATCACAGTATAAGAATTCACACAGTAGCGACACTCACTGTCGGTCCCTTTGATCTTTATGTCGCATCGACCGATGACCTTGAGCCGAGCGGCCATATTGGCAGCTGCGGCATACGGCGGTAAATTTGAATAACTGTCAGTTGCAAAGGGGATAAAATCTAATAATATTATGTCACCTGCACTAGAAAAGTTCCTACACTTTTTCTTGGTACAAATAAGTTTACCTCTCTGTTTTGCACTCATTTCATGAACTTAACATGACAGAAATGCTGTAGCTTGATATTTGACAGATACAACTGACACTGACATATTATATTTTCTTTTCTATGGTTACTAAGATAGCCTATCAGCGAACACTAAGTGGCCATCTTCCTGGCTGCGCAGCACTGAAATACTGGGATCATGAAAATATTGGAAGTGTCGCTACTGTGTGAATTCTTATACTATGGTTTTATACTGAAAATTTTTTGATTAAAGTAATATCCAATCGAATCCCTGTATTTCTGATCACGTGTGCAAAAGTAACCAATCAGGTCACAATTACACTGATAATTTCCCCGGGAAATTATCACCTGTTGCTAAGTAACAGTCGTTGACAGCGGGTTGACAGTTAATTCAATATTTAATTTGTTTATTTCAAAATGTCATTTTCATGGTATATGAATGAAAATAATAATGATTATCGCAAAAAATTTTCTCACCGAATATCCCTCGACCATTGATAAATACTTATAATTTGATCACAACTACCTCAAGAACGTTGCTTGAAGGTAACTGTGATAAAATTATTTCGAATTATCAATGGCCTAGGGATATTATAGCTGATAAAACCCCGTTGCCCGGGTAACGGGAGTTTTACCAGAGTTTTACCGCGGTAAATCCCCGTTGCCAGGGTTACACCGATAAAACTCCCGCTACCAAGGAAACAAATAATTGTTACTGCCAATCACTGTCAGTGTGACAGTTAATTAATATTTCAAGTAACATGTTGCTTTGTCTTTGGAATTTATCTTATCAAATACCACGCGACATCTCTGATTTTCTCAGATAAATTTTGATTTTTAAGCACTTATTTTCTTTGCTTTTAAGCAAAACCACTCAAGCAAACTGACATTAGGTAAAACCCCTCCTACTTCGGAGTCGAGATTTACTATGCAGTTTGCTTTCGTGATTGTTGCTAAGCAAACAAAATTCGTGCAAAAATAAACATTTATCGATAAAATCAGAAGGTCTTGTGATATTACCCTCGATAAAATTCTGGTTTGAGTCTTGTTGTTATGCTGATATATTCATTTATTATGTGGGCATATTTAAGCAGCATCCTTGTGTATATAAATTTTTATTACCTCCCATACCTCCTATTTCGGGGTTCCTAGAATAAGATATAATTGTTTTCACGATGACATCTGAGCGCGCGCGTGAATTCTTGTGTGTGTGACGTTTTAACCCCTAACATATGGTCTATGACAGCAGGGCAGTGGTTGACCGGCCTCTACTGCTTTGTCAAATATGGCGGTTTAGATACATCGTAATTACAACATCTGTAACTAAACATTCATACCTTGTCGTCATTGACTATTAATATGTTATTTATTATTATTTATTTATTAGTATAGGTAACTGGTCGCGATATTATACAGAAACTATCTGTATTTACGTACATTATTTTACCCTTATTTGGAATTTATATTACGTACTTAAAGATATTTTGTTACGAATATAAACTAATTTTTTTGTAAGTATGTATATACGAGTTTCTATAAAGGCGCTTTAAAAATATTTAACAGTAATTTAAGGAACTAGTATTACAAGTTCCAATTGAATGTATTAACTAACAATGACATTTTGGGACGAGTAATTTTTTGAACGCTCGCAGAAAAAATTACTGAAACATTCGTACTAAAATTACCGATTCCTAGCTTTTGGAAATTCAAATATTGATAATTTAGTAATTTCAAAAGCAAATATGTCTAATGTGCAATTTCATGAATAATGCAGAATTTTACCAAGTTTAGGTTTTAGGCAATTTCATAAACCCAACATTATTGAATAGCGCTCATAAAGGCCTGAACTAGCAGGGCAAGACTAAAATGCTTCAATAAATCTGAACCGGAAACCGGAATTACGGTTCCAATTTCTGAACTCCGTGCAGATTTTGAAGGAGATAAACGAATGTTCCAAAATGAAATACGAGTTGAAATACCTATAAAGAAATTGTATCAAATAAATAAAAATTATACTTTTATTGTCTGGAATTTCTTTTAGGTAAAGCAAGTACATTACAAATAAACAAGTGACTAATTTAAATATGGATAAAAATCATAAATATTTGTACCTTTTTACTATCTTATACAAAGTATAAGGAAGTATTGGTATCACGAAAAAAATCGTTGACTAGATTTTTGCAGAAATACATATTTTGACGTCAACTGAATCCGTTAAGACCAATTTACTTATAATGTCTGTGTGTGAGGATGGATGGATGTCCGTGTGCGCAATATCTCATGAACGAGACAAGTTATGTAAACGAAACTTGGAATATACAAGTTTCATGAAACAATGAAGAGCTGAGTTGATTTCGAATAAAATAGAAAAACCGGAAGAGGAAGTTTACTGAACACACCAAACAATAAATTCCATTTATTTCAAAAATAGAATTAACTAAAAGAAAGAGTTTCAAATGAAAGATATTACCAAAAATATTTAAAATATAAAATGTTATTTGCACTTTTCTTGTACATGCTTCTAATTTTGAGAAAAACTAAATTATATGAACATAAAAAATTTTTTTTTCCTTGACTGGAAGGGTTGATAAAGACAAATGAAAATTATATGTTTAATAATATATTTCTGTAATCTTAGTTACAATGGAAACAAAAACTAATACATTTGTAATATCTATGTGACAAACGTGTCAAATAATTGTGAAGTGTCAAAAGTATGTGTCACGTGAAATATTATAAAATTAATATTTGTGTTATTAATTAGAAAGTTTTGAAAACTAGATATTAATTAATATATATTTTAAAATAAATTCATATTTATAATGAGAACAAAAAATTAAACAGGCTTAATATCTATATCATCACCATCAAATAATTGTCAAAATAAAGTCATACGTAAGGAACAACTCATACGTGTTCAGTTGATTTTATTTGTATAAGAAAGTAGTGTGGTGCCCACACCAGATTTTTTAGTACACTCTTGAAACAAATTTTCTATTAGTTTAACGGTTCTAAATGATAGAGCAAATAAAATGAATGCATGGAATTTGAATTTTTACGTGAGTGAAATTTTTCACACAATTTGCATATGAAAATTCATTTCTGTCTTATCGCGCTTTCTTTGAATATTTTTTTGTGACTGTTTTAGAGATTTCTTTTACTTCAGTCAAAATGCACAAATAAGAATTTTTTTTATAAACCAGAGTTTTTCTAAACCTGCCTTAATGGATAATTAAAATGAAGCGCCTCATTATGGAAAAATTGAAATATTTAACAAAAATAGAAAGATAGAACTGAAAGAATTACATTTTTCTAATTACATCAACCTTAAATAATTTTAAACTATCGATCTAGACGGTGTAGTGGCTATATCACTAGCGTAGCATACCAGAGATCTTGGGTTCGAACCCCATTGAAGAGCAATGTGATTTATGTTCATAAAATTCATATTTCTATTTCTTAATATCATACTAGTTGTTACATGTTCATCAGGTTCTTTTTGCATTTTCGCAACATGATTTTGATTTTCTTCTATTTCTAATGATGTAATTTGTACTTCATTTTCTTCTTGTACTGTTTCTGCTTTTATATTTTGATTTACTTCTGGTTCTTATGATGATTCTTTATCTTCTTTAGTAATATCTGTTTCACTCGTTTCTATTAAGTTATCTTTTAGGGCTTGTTCTCTTTCGTCTTCTATGTTAAATTCATCTTGTGTTTCTTCTTTTAATTTGAAATCTTCAACCTCAGAATATCTGTGTCCGAAATACCTTGGTGTACAGTGAGTGTAATGCCGAATTATTGCAACCATTTTCATTTAATTTAATTTTAAATTTTAATTTAATTGTAATTTATCTTTTTTAAATGTATCAATCACGGAACACTACAATATTAAATTAAATGAAAATGAATACATGCACCAAAGCACGTCATGTGTCACATTTAAGTCTGTTAATCTTAATAATCCGTGAGCCAGCTGTAAAAATAGCGACTCATTTGACCAAAATATTCTGTAAGTTTTATGGAATCTACCCATTTAGGTACATCGAAAAATGCAAGTCTGCCATGCAGATCTGGGTGGAGTTCAAAATGCCGTCCATTAAAAAAGGAAAGTTAAGGAAGGAATTTTGAATCATGTGACCACAATTTTCTTTCTTATCACATGATACTAGAATAAAATACAAATCAAAAGACACCAATCTGCCACTCGTACGTGGGCGGGTTGCCTCGGCAGACGAATTTCAAAATTTAAAATTTGTTGCTCGTAATTTGACTTAAATGACTAAAATTTTCTTTTTTATCTCATGATACTAGAAGAAAATACAAATCAAACGACACCAGTCTGCCACTTGTACATGGTGGAGTAGTCCCGGCAGACGAAATTCAAAATTTAAAATTTTTGGCCCGACATTTGACTCAAATGATCAAAATTTTCTTTTTATCCCATGATAACAAACGAAAATACAAATCTAAAGACACCAGTCTGCCACTCGAACGTGGTCGGGTTGCCTCGGCAGACGAATTTCAAAATTTAAAATTTGTGGTCTCAAATTTCTGAACACAAATTTTAAATTTTTAAATTCGTCTGCCAAGACAACCCGCCCATGTACGAGTGGCAGACAGGTGTCTTTCGATTTGTATTTTCGTCTAGTATCATGAAATAAAAATGAATATTTTGGTCATTTGAATCAAATTTCAAGCAATAAATTTTAAATTTTGAAATTTGTCTGCTGAGACAATTCGACCACGTACGAATGGCAGACTGGTGTCCTTTGATTTGTATTTTCGTCTAGTATTTCGAGATTCAAAAGAAAATGCTGGTCACGTTATTCAAAATTCCATCATTTACTTTCCTTTTTTAATGCACGCCATTTATAATACCACCCAGATCTAAATGGCAGCCGTGCGCTTTTCGATGTACCTAAACGGGTAGATTCCATAGAACATCAAATGGGTCGCAGTTTTTAAAGCTGGCTCACGGACTATAAATATTGGTATAACAAATACACAAATAGTTACGCAATTTTTTTAAATAGTGATCATGATCATATACAAGTGATTATGTGCTCTATCATATCATTTAAAAATGAAGAAACGAGACCGAGTTAAATCGTTTGCCCAACAAACAGATTCTATTGGAAAAAATATTTCTCCAGTAACCTTTTGAAACTGAAATCTATGTTACTACATCCTGATCAAAAGAACTTCCTTATATTAGAATAAAATTTCATTTTTAGCATACAGAAAAGTATATTTTATCATTTCTGATCAGTTTTCCTAAAGTCAAATCATCAAAATCATTCATATTTTAGCAAAGATTTTCAATTTTCAACGATTTAAAATATAACCTTTTCAATCACAAATGTCAAAATTTACCATTTTTATTTAAAAGATAAAAGTTGGTTATCTTATAAATTAAATTAAATGAAAATGAAAATGAGAACATAAATTAAATGATTTGATAATTCGTATTTATTTTTGAAATTAAAATTATTAAATGAAAATGAAAATGCCTGCATGAATTCGGCTTAAGTTTGGAAAAATGTTGATAAAAAGTGGGAGTGAGTCAAATTAGCAAATATTTCAAAATATGTTTAGAAAATTGTACATTTTCAGATGAGCGCTACCCAATTATGTCTTATTATAAATTATTTTCAACAATCGCGTGGAACACATCTGATAAATAAATATGTATCACATTCTATTGGAAAACGAGCACAATGAAATCTAAAAGTAAGAGGATGAGAAAAAACTAGAGATGTTCCGACTAGTCGGCGACTAGTCGGTAAAGCCGACTATCCGGCCACTATCGTAGTCGGCGACTATTCGACGACTATTCGGCAAAGAGCGCCGACTATCCGGCTTCTTAAAAAAAATGTATGTAGGGGAATTACATTAAATAGAAACCTTGATTGTTTATTAATATTTTTATTTTATAATCAGTCTTACATATTTTGATATGTAAAGTAAAGCAACCTTTCCTTTAGTAATCAATCAGTTTTTTAATTACTTGTAAAGAAAACAAATCTATGACATTTATCAAACAAAATTAGTGTCTTAATTAACAAACAAAACTTATCTTTAATTAAAATTTATCTAAAATTATTTCATCTTATAAATAAAAGAATAGAAATTTCTTTACTAACAATCTAATTAATATTAAAGCAAGATTGCATGTACATAACTTACAGTAAAAAATATATAAAAAATTCTAAACATTAACTGCTTCATAAAAAAAAGACAGAAACGTACTTATATGATTTATAACCGTACATAACCTAATCAAATCAAAGTGACAAAGAAAAATGTCATTATATCCTTATATTTTTTATAGCTTACTTATATCTTTTAATTAAAGGTAAATTATGATGTCCCCGAAACCGTGATCGGCTTGGCCGATTAGTCGGCCTCTTTGCAACCGACTAATCGGCTAGTCGGCTAGTCGGCTAGTCGGCCAAAGTCATAATCGGCACATCTCTAGAAAAAACCTCAGAAAACAAGTGATATCATTGTTTGAAACAAACTTTGAGAATCACTTTCGAGGCTGATGCATTTTGTGAGGCAATCAGCCACCAATTCGTTCAGCGTCGCTCGCTGGTCAATGAAGGCGGATGATTACGTGTTCGTGTTCGATGTTCATTATCGACAAATCAACCACGGCGTTGTGAAAGCGGCGGAGGTGGCGGCAGCGGGCGCAACGCGCAATGCAATCGATATAGCGCATCGAGCTTATAGCGTGAGTAGGACATGCACAGAGCACACTGACTCGGGTTTACTCGGCTGTACTCGGGCAGTGGCGCAGACATGCAGTCTGGAATTGAGATTTGAGAATGGAAACAAAAGTAAAACAATTACAATAGACAATCTCAAAACTCTTACAGCCTCCTGCAAAATAAAAAAAAAAAAAATACGTGTGGCACTCGGGGACTGCCACGGTAAAGCTATTGCATAGCATTTTTTAATAACTTATGCAATTATAATTATTTATTTATTTTATTTATGCAGTATTTTTTTTTCTTTGATATTAATTCAAGTTACACTTTTTGAGCGTGGTGACCGATAAGAAAACAATTTTTTTTCTTTTATTGAATAAATGAAAAGTAAATATTGTTTAAAATATTTTTATTATCTTACAATATATGTAGGTTATTCAGGAATTTTTTTCCTTGAATTTATAGGTTTATGGTAACTGAAATAAGAAACATAAGTTTTAGACTTGATATCCTCTAAATATCTGGAAAATACCGCGTCAATGGTGGTCCCATATTTTGTTGTGGATTTTTGTGGATCATTATTCATTTTCAAATTTAATATTTCCGAAAGAAAAGTTGTTAACCGCTCTGATTTTTTTATCAGCGAAGATGATGTTGAAATCGCCAGCCAAGATAAGTGGAAAAGAGATAGAATCAGTTATGAGCAATTAGCAGCTAGTCTACACGCATACGTCTAGTCGCACGCACACAAACACCGTGCCGAAGTCTGCCGAACTGAAACGACGTTAGACGATGCACGGCTTTTAACGCCGCACCGCTGTGCCGGTCGGAGTGGGGGGTGTCAGGTTTTTTCGTTACGGAATTTCTTGATTCGTTCGCCGCGCTCAAAGCCCGCGATAAAAGCTATGCAATGGCTTAACAGAAATTTTTAAAGCAGTTACTATCTTGGAAATAGTTTAACCCTAGGATATACAACCAAATTTAACTACAAAATATAGAAAATTTAAGGAAAGAAGAAAGAGAACAAATAATGTTAATTATTATAGAAGAGTTGGTTCTCGACTGGATGTTAAATAAAACGCAAATTTTTGTAAAAGCAATCAATTTAATAAAATCCAATAAAACACCAACGTTTCGACTGCAATTCATTCTTCATCAGGGAATTGGATAATTGTTTACTAAAAAACAAAGAATATCATGTAAATAGTTATTTGTCTAACTAGAGAGGAAATCGTTTCTTTTTCCCCCTCGAGTTCGAAGTTTGCCTCATGAGCGCAGCGAGTGAGGCATTTCGAACGAGAGTGGAAGAAGAGCTTTCCTCTCGTGTTGGACACAACATTTTTTTTACATGTTTCTAAAAACGATTTGCTCGGACCTAAAATACACTTAAAGAACACAACTGACAAACTGACACGTTAAAAGTTAGGTTATTAGACACAAGGCGGTGTAGCAGTGTTGCCAATGGATCAATTTTAAATATCTTTAATAAGTTGTCAAGTTGTGATTTAATAAGAAAAAGAAAAATATAAGACATAATTGTGAAATAATTTAAAGTATGTATATCACTAAAATAAGAATTTTCAATAAAATTAAGAATTTATTTATAATTTTTACTTTCTTATACGGAAGAGGAAATTTACTGAACACACAAAACAATAAATTCCATTTTTTTCAAAAATAGAATCAGCTTTGAAAAAAATTTCAAATCAAAGATGTTAGCAAGAATATTTGGAATATAAAATGTTATTTGCACTTTTCTTGTATATGCTTTTAATTTTGAGAAAAACTAAATTATATATTTAATAATACATTTCAATAATCTGCGTTACAATGGGAACGAAACATTTTTAATATCTATGTGTCAAACGTGTCAAATAATTGTGAAGTGTCAAAAATATGTGTCGTGTGAAATATTATACAAGTAATATTTGTATTATTAGTTAGAAAGTTTTGAAGACTATATTGAGAACAAACTTAAACAGGTTTAACATCTATATATTAAATAAATGTCAAAATAGAAAGTAGTTACCAGATTTTTGTAATATATTTTTTGTAAATAACACTCATATTGGTAACACTTCTATATTTTCCTCTCTAGAGAGGAACAACACATTTTCCTCACTATTTCAGGAGAAGAACTGTGGGGTTTCCTACCATGTCGTGAAAAAATAGTATATTGTACAACGAGCATAGAATGGTACTCATTTCCTACGAGTATGAAAGTTTGTAGCATTCGCCTTCGGCTCATGCTGCAAATCATACGAGTATGAAATGGACATTTCATTCGAGTTGTACACTATACTTTTTCTATGACCACGATATTATTTCCTAATTAATTTCCAATATTTGACAATTCTGAATAAGTATCCTAGCAATGGCACCTGTACTTAAATGAACTGATCTGTATTGAAATACTCACAAAACAAATTCATTTCGCACGATGCTTGCAATGTACCTCATATTCCTAGCAACAACAAACATACAATGAGCAGATTTCTCAGTGGTCGTAGAAAAAGATATTTTACACAAATCTGTCGTCAAAATAAGATAAAATACAAACACAAACATGTTACCTAACAGTCATCAAATGATGACTATTATGTACGTACATGATATTCTTTATTTTTAAATAACCAATTATCACCCTGATGAAGACTGAATTGCAGTCAAAACGTTGGTGTTGGTGTTTCACACTGGATGTTGGTTTATTGCGAGTATTTTATTTATAATTAAGAAGATGATGGTTTTTCTTCCTACGAAATCTTTAGCGGGTGTTATTTAACAGCTGGTAACCGCACTTCATGTGAAAAAATAATAAAAATGTATCATTATAGTAAAAATCTAGAAATGGGTATATGGTGTGATATCATATTTATTTAAAAAAAAAATTGCTGGTAAAAAAGTATAGTGGTAAAAAGAATTGATGGTAAAAAGTCTAGTGGTAAAAAGTATTTGTAGTAAAATGGAGTTGGAAAAATATCGTATACTCAAATAATCGTATAACTGAAACATCTATTCTATATTTCTATATATACCGTGTGTCGGGGTAAATGTTGGCATAGGCAGTTAACATGTAAAATCAGTTTTTTGCAAATAAAAAGTGTCCGGCAAAAAATTATGCATCCAAATTTTGTATCACAATACTGCCAATATCACTACATCTTATTTAATACAGACTAAGTTATTTTGATACCGCAATTAAATGAAATTAATAATAATAATTCCTAATTTTCGCCTACTCTTTTTATTGTTACTGACGTATAGTGCTTGCAATTTGTTTGAAATATTATAATCTGTCACTGTTAATTTCTGGCAATGGAAACTATTCGGCGTTCATTCCTGTGATGTATTCAGATATTTGTCTTGCACTGCGCCCCCATAATATATTCTAATAATACTTACACGGTTCTCGACATTGAATGTATTCTTGATGACAGTGACAGATTAAAATATTTAAAACAAATTGCAAGCACTATACGTCAGTAGCAATAAAAACAGTAGGCGAAAATAAAGAATTATTATTATTAATTTCACTTAATTGCGGTATCAAAATAACTTAATCTGTATTAAATAAGATGTAGGGATATTGGCAGTATTGTGATATTTGGATGCATAATTTTTGGCCGGACACTTTTTATTTACAAAAAACTGATTTTACATGTTAACTGCCTATGCCAACATTTGCTTGGGACATACGGTATATATATATATATATATATATATATATATATATATATATATATATAAA